>CM032875.1:67379219-68579219 GCA_019176425.1 Megalops atlanticus
TAGATAGTATATATAAAAGTACAAATAGTACAAGTAAAATTCTAAAAAATTCTAAAACATGGCAGATTGGTTGGGTCTAACATTGTGATGTTATTTTTTCCTCTGAAAAGAATTACCTTTAAGTTTATTCTGTCTTTCAAATTACCAGCTCTACTTAGCACCATCTAGTGGACATACCTGGTTCCAATATGCATGGATGTTTTCAAAGAATGAGATCACAAAACTCAATAAATGAAATTCCTTCCACAGGAAAAAAAAACATCATAATTTTAGACCCAAAAAATGTTCTTTGTGTTCTAAGACAAGTCCAGATCTGACCTGAACTTTGAAATAATTGATTTTTACAGGAAACATCAAAAACAAAGATGGCCAACTTGGTCAAAATTAATTTACTTTTATATATGCAACCAATAAACACTTTCACAAAAAAAAATCAAGTTAGAGGACATACCTCTCTCAGTAGTTTGCATCCTCTGATAGAGTGGCAGGAAGTCCTGAGACAGTGGGAATCGGGTCCAAGTGGATTGACCCTATTATGTGGGTTCCACCACAGACTGACAAGCTGTGTGACACTGTAACGCTGTCTGTCAGATAGGCTTTAAAGTAGAGCAGGGCTCTGTAAAGGAGCATTGTGAAAAATCACACCATGGATCAGGAATGCTGGAAACAACCCCACCTCCAAGGCTTTCACAGTCTCTTCCATGATAACCATACTTCCAACCATCTTGTGTTTCACTGTCAGTGCCCCGACATCTTAGCCGGGTTTTGTTTTTTGTTTTCGTGACATGTGATTCTGTTTTTCCCTGTGTTCCAGCCCTGTCCTGCTCTCCGCCCTGTCTCCACCCACCTGGTTACCTGCCTGCCTGCGCACCTGCATCCCATCTCCTCATTAGTCTCGCCCTATATATTCCCCGCTTGTGTCTTGTCTTGTTACTAGTTCGTCTTTGCTTATCTGTATCGTTACGTGCCATTTTCCCTTGTTTGCCGGTTTTTCTGTTTTTCTGCCCGTTTACTTGACTTCGATTTTTGGATGTTTTTGGTTTTGTTCGCTGTGTTTACCTGGATCTCTGACCTTGCCTGTTTTTGACTTTGCTTCTGGATTACGTCTTTTGGACTTAATAAACCTCGATTGCACCCTGCCTTTCTGTCTGCGCCTGAGTCCCTGCCTGAGCCCTGACATTCAGGTCCAAGCCAAAAGTGTTGAACCATTTCTGAAGAAGCCCAGAGAGAAGGCTAGTGCCGACTGTTGATACTCGAGATTCAAGACAAGGCCACCCAAGGGACAGTTGCATAAGCACTGTCTAGATCATTGCAACTTTTCTTTGGATGGATTACCTCTTGTTACTTATGAGTCTGGTGCAATGCCTACAAAGTCTGGGTCAGGTGCCTGTTACACAAATTACCAGTGAAGCCCCGCTTGTGCATGTGGCTTAAGAGAGCACATATCTGCTCGAAACTGATGTCAGGAAGAAGCACAGATAACTCCTTTGTCCAGACAGTTCAAGACTGTCAGGACTGTATCCATATCATACAATACTGTCAAAGAAGCCAGTGACAGCACATACTGTTATTTTCACTTGAGTGTCATTTAGCTGACACTCTTTTCCAGAGTGACTTTTGATGACAGAAGTCATTACAAAACACACCGTTGTCACACTCAAATTGTCATTACAGCACAATTGTGCTTACTCGATGGTGTTAACTACTGTAATCTACCACAGCAATGTTGATAGCTAATTATTAATCCTTTGAATGCATGACCAACAGGTATGCAATTACAGTGACTCCCTCATACAATACGAATGGCTAGGCTCCTGTAATATCAAACAGAAATAGTTGTACAGGATTTTTTGGGTATAAAATGTAAATGTAATAAAATATAATAGAAATGTAATATAAAAGTATAATGATGCTAGTGTTAATCTGCTATATAATTTACAACATAAAATACAGACAAGCATTGATTTACAAATTTTGACCCTCACAACCTCACATTCTCACTGTCCAGCTATGGCACTTTCACAAGATGTACAGTACCACTTTATATTCTGCCACCACTGCCTTACAGTACACTATACTCCAAGTCCAGCTAATGACGCTAATGTTTTCTGTCTCTGCCTGTGGTTTTTACCATTTTTACTTCAAGTTGAAAGAATTACTTGGTTACTTACTCTAGTTACTGCAGAGAATTACATTACAGAGTATTTCATTCAGATGTAGCCTACTACAGCATGGTTAACCATTGTCAAAAAATCTCAGCATTGCTGGATCAAGATTAAAATGTTTAAGACACACAGAAGATGAATGAAAGGATGGAAGGGCAAGACTGAAATGGAAAATAAAGCTTAACACAGAAACTAGGTCCTCTGAAAATAAATAACAGTTTATTCTTGTGGAAAGGGCTTCAGTAGCAGTAATTTTCTTCACCTGTTCATCTTGTCATCTGTCTTTTTCTTCTCATACTTGAAAACCTTTTCACAGTGAATTTCTTTTCAATACTTCACACCCAGTCCAATGTTCACAGCCAAAAATGCCAGGTATCAAACAAAAGATGATCTTCCACTACTGTGCAGTGGCATGTATGGGTAACAACAAATGCAATGGATTGCAAATGCAATGTAAATTTTAAGAAATCAGAATTCCACCTAAATGCACACATGATCTAAAATTTAAAATATAAAGGTCTCAAAAAGAGAGAGGTTTGCCACCACCCAGACATGCAATATATTTTTTTATGTTTATGGCATGTCAACAGTGCTTAATGGAAGCAGAAATACAAAGCAACTGCCTCACCACGGTCCCTGGGCTGCAGTAAGACTGAGGGTCTGTAATAATGATGGGTGACAGACTATGTTTGGAAGCCAGTGGTGCATTCTAATGCTTTTACTTTGCTTTCCTTCGGTTGTCAGGAAGTCACAGATTGTATGGCATTTGAATAAATCATACATCATATCAAAGTGATATGATGAAGATAGATTTACCATCACATTCATTATCGAACTTTTACACACAAGACGTGTGGCAGGAACACCAGTAAGTGGTTGGACTGACATGTGAGCATAATTCTGCATAAACTTGCAGTTGAAACAAATTAAGCACAAACTATATAACCAGGAAAATCATGTAAAAATCATATATCGCAACATGACAAACATAATATGATCACTGTAGCAACTGCATGCACTGCAAAAGCTGCGAAATAGTTCCCTGAAAAATGATAAATTGGAATACAAGGCTGTGAAGAAATGCGAAACACTGCACAATGCCACTAAACAGTGACATGTCTTTTGGCTGTATAGTTCTACCTTTAATTAGGCTCCCACCCTCTACAACACACATGCATTCAAACTTAAGGACTCAGTCAACCACACACTTAAAGCAAATAAATGCTATTCAATCACTCTGCTCTCATTTAATTAGCTGAATTTTTGTTATTTTTGAAAGCAAGAAACAAGCTCGTAAGTATTTAGCTCACTACATAGGGATGTAAAGCTGTTTCCCTCTGCATCTGGTTTTGGCTCATTCAGTTCTGAACACTATCACTTAAGCCATTATCAGTGTTTTATTGGTTCCTATTGATGTATGACCACTTCCAACTCCCTTGCGGTAAGCCACAATGATGTGCCATTTTCTAAGCCTCACAAGGATAATCAGCCATCAGCTTTTTGAAAAGGTTTTGTTTCACATCCACCTTTTAAGCCTCATTAATATTGTCTATACTTAAACCAATGTTTGTCTTAAAAATCCATTTCATAATCACAAGAATAATAAATATTAAAACCAACATCAATGCATGAACTCTGGTGCATATTTACCTTTATGAACTTATGTGTAAAATGTGAGATATGTAGTGTGCCCTTAGTCCGGGTGTCTAATGAGCAAATATTACATTACATCATTGTCATTTAGCGGGCACTCTTATCCAGAGAAACCTCCTTAGCTTACAAATTTATTCATTTACACAGCAGGATTTTTACTGATGCAGTTGTGGGCTGAGTACCTTGCCCAAGGGTACAACAGCAGTCCCCCAGCAAGGAATTCAACCTTTTGATTACAAGCTCACTCTTTACCACTACACCATATTGCCGCTAATGAGTGAAGTATGTTTGGGAAGCAATCAGCTGACATGCAATGAAACCCACCTGTCAACAGCGATAGCCAGCAGTGCGTTGGTGGACACGTACAGAGACACCGTCCTGAGGTAGTTGATGGAGGCACACAGAATGAGTCCATGGTCCCAGGACAGCTGCTTCACCACGTAGTAATCCACCAGGAATGGGCAGCACACTATGGCCACGATGAAATCAGAGATGGCCAGGTTGGCGATGAGAAGGTTAGTGAGGTTCCTCAGTTTTTTGTAGCGTGCCAGGGTGGCAATGAATAGTAAGTTACCCACACCACAGACCAGGATGATGCAGATGAGGACCACGCCGATGACTATGGTTGCCACGAAAAAGGCGCGGCCCTGCGTGGTATCCGGCACCTCATCTGGCGGCACTTCATAGTCTGTGTCATAGTTGGCCACGAAAGGGTCCGGAATACTTCTGGAGAGATGGTCTTGGCTTACTGTGCATGCCGCTGCAGCCAAGCTGCTGCTGTTGGATTCATCCATGACTTCTGCGTTTGCAGTTTTCTTGAGACTGTTTATAGTTTTATAGCTCTGTCTTTGCAATTAAGAGCGTTCTGTGACCGTAAGGCAAATCACAAGGCACTGGTGTTCATGATGTTGCTGTGAGCGGGCAGAGAGTCTGCGTATCACTGAAAAATACAACATGTAGACCTGTAAGGCGAAGCACAGTGTATTATATGTGTGAACAGTTGAAAAAAATATTCAAGGAAAGGCTAGATTATCATAAAACCCCAGGAGAAAATATACAACAGTATAAACGTTAAGACGCTCCAATCAAACTGTTCTTCCAGATGGTCCAGCATGTCCCTCATAAAGATTTAAAATGTTAACCACACGGATAAGATGACATCAATTGTCCATTACAATTGTTGGGCCATTTCTGCACCAAAATAACTTATTTATTTAGGGTGTTTACTTGACACTCTAGAAAACATATCAACATGTTAACTAATAATTAAACAATCAGGAAAGAAGACCATTACAGGGCTCAGAGAGGCTTTGAAGTTATTCTACATACTGTGAGAGACATTCTGTACTAAGAAATGACACATCAGATAAACAATCCCTGCCTTCTCACAGTGTGCTTCCACCCCACAAAACATTAATGAGAACCGGTATGATTTACACAGCATACAACATACATCAGATATGAAAGTGTCAAAGTCGTCTACATGCTGTAGCTCCAGCAGAATAGTTGTCTTTTCTAAGACGAAAAAAGAATAGTTTCGTTTCAATTACGATTCAGTACTGTCACCCCTCTACTCAGTAACTTGAGTTTATATTCATTTCTATTCCGTATGTACTGTATTTGTACAGATAAGGACGAGGTAAAATAGAGGAGAGCACAAGTAGCCTACTCCGTACTCCTTAATCCGTTGTGTCGGTTCTTCGCTACGTTTACAGAGGATAATTATAAAAATGATAAAAGTCATGACAGCATTTTTATTTTTAAATATAAAGAACTGTCCAAGTCCCCTCGATTAAAAAATCTCCTTTTAATCTATTTATCCTGTATTTCAAGTTTTGTCACGGTGTGATTGCAGTAAAATGAAAATAATTTATCGGAGTTATCCACGCTTGGAGCACTTAGCTAATGTTTTAGTGGTGAAGCTAACTAAGTCAACAGTTATCCGCCACGTATATACATTTTTAAACATTTCAATAAATAAATGAAATGGTCTTTGATTAGGCGACAGAAATAAACGACATGGTTATCTCCAGACGTTATAAAAAGCTGTGGCAACATTTGATTAGTAATAGGACTACTACAATCGTTCATTGTAGCCTACTATAATTGAAGTAAAAATAAAACATACAGCATACAGAAATCAGGCAAGTGGAATACAACTAATAGTATAATATAACTAATAGTAACGCACACATTAAATACGTTTATGATAAGCAAATTCATTCAATAACCTACAGTATAGTTCAATTTTTCGTATACGCTGCACTTCGTAATATATAACTACAACTGAGCAACTGGTTTCACCATCGATAAGACATTCAATTAGCCAAAAGGGGTGACTGTAGAGCAAAAATATTAACATGAAAGTAATTTCTTGCAATAGAGAGTGACACCTACCTGCAGATGAAAAATGTGAAGGCATTAGTTTTTTCCCCCCGAACTTTACTTATGCGGCAAAAATGAACAGCTCTTGCGTAGGCTACTGTATGGCACGCACTACCTTGGCAGAGCACTTATGTTCTCTGAAGTACTGTTCTCGGAAGAAAAAAAAAAATCACGTCTTGTGTCTCGACCTACCTCCTTCAGCAAAACTCGTTTCGCCTTTCTCTCCCTCTAGTGGAAAAGGCACCCAAAAATACCGATTGGGGAGAAATTCGGATGACAATTCAACCATTCAGCCTCTGTGATGATGTGCATTTGTGTCATGAATGGGCTACGACTGACGTGGTGCTGCTAGAAATTTTAAAAAAATCTAATTTCATCCACATTGAATTCACGGTGATGTCAAGACTTACCTGATAACGACTTCATCAAAGTGAACACATGCACAAAATGACAAAAATGTTCTTTTTCAATACACGTGAAAAGGTTGAGAGTGAGTATCTTTCCGTTAACTCTTCAGTGTGGCTCAGCGTGGGAGGGTGAAGCGCAACCAGTCGAGACTGTGTGATATTGCGTCCTCGAGGTTTTCAGCAGATACTTGTCTGAACCTCTTGAGACTGTTTTGTATTTTGCCTTATACACACTCGATTGGATAAGTGCCATCAACCGTTATTGAACGTATTGGACCACCAACACAATGAAATAAACACCCGCTGGAATAAACAATAAAATCACAGAGAAGCTACAGTGTTTAATAAACAACATGAACTGTTCAACTATCCTGACTCTCTGTGGTCTTTAGAGATCATATGGCACTTAACAGACATTTCCTAAACAAATGCCCAATCTGGTCACCTAGTCAGTTGTTTATGTGGAGGAGAAGTTAATTCTCAGTCGACCTTCATAGCAAAATAAAGATCAGATGAAAACAAAATGAAATGATAACCAACTACAAAACGTGTGGCTAGAATATACACACAGAATTTATATATATATATATATATATATATATATATATATATATATATACACAAACACACACACCAGAATGCAAATCCTATCCAACACATCAAATATTTTGTGGTTGGACTCCTATGTGGGCTTCCATGTCAGTTATAACAGTTCATTATCCACTGCCATCTCTTGTATGATTTCTTGTATGATTTCAAAGAACGTACTCCTCTCTGAATACACAAGTGAAGAATAATATCTTTGCCTTTCATTCATAAAACAGTGAGTGTGACATATTGCCTAATAGGACGTTTTTTCTTCCAATCATCTAATGTAATAGATTCAGAAAAAACTAACGAAGTAAGTAATGTCTTTGGTTGAAGGGCCCCTTCTCTCACAAAATGAACTGTCTCCACCACCCAGAAGGGAGCATTAGGTGGGTTATAACTCCGAAGGCCAGTTCCATGAGGTCTGTGGACTGAGTGACCATACATTACATGAAGCACATTATATGAAGTGCCATTTAGGAACACAGATTGCCCCTGCAGGTCAGTACCTTACAATTTCAGACCAAAGTGGATATTTTCATTGCCTCTTCCATAGTCTTCTGCTTTAGTGATGAACTGGTGAATAAATTACTGGCCTGCAGTGTCCCTTATTCCATGGCTTTATCTCCGTCCTTTGATACGAACCATCAGTCTTTTCTGTTCTGACATGTACTCTCTATGACCAAATACGATTTCCCAAGGTTCTCCACTGCTGAAGTGGCGCTTTGGCTGGCTGATATAAGCCACCCAGTCATTTGCTCGCAGATTGATGGATAGTCTGTGCAGCTGCTACAGCTCCTGTGATAGGCTGTAGTTAAAGTGCTACATGCTGGAGCAGCTTTTCTAAAATGGATATGAATGAAGGGGTGGGAAATCTCCCTGAAAGCATTTTGGGGTAAATGCAAAGACCTCCTTTTGAAGCACACGATCTCCTCACTTCTGGCCTCCCAGCAAGATCAACCCGGGAGATCAGGAGTAGAGGATAATTTTAGGTCCAGGGTGTGTGTAGTGGCTCTGGGCCATACATGGGGAGGAATGTGTGTAAAGGCCAGCATGCTCTTTGTTTGTCTAATGAAACAAATCACTTAAGAAGGCAATAACCCTATAAGGTACATAATCATAAGTATAAAGCAGAAAGGTTTATGTGTAATCTCACACACCAACAAATGCATATGTGCATGCAGGCAAACATACATACATGTGCACACACATGCACGCACACATAAACATATATCTCTTAATATGATATGGTACAGAGATGACATTTGTGGAAATAAAATCGAAGTGGATCATGCAACTATACATCTCAACGGAAGTCTCTTCTTTGTTGAAAGGGAGGTATAATTCATACATCATTGTAATTCTGGGGCTCCCTTTCATCTTTTTGTTGTAGAAGTTCAAAATAAATATGAATTATGCAGGGGTAGGGCACACTCATGCAGCAAGGCACTTTAATACACTTTACATTGTTCAAGCAATAAAAGGGCAACTGGTTTCATTTTCTGAAAATAACAATCAATAGTTTATCTTGACATTACCCACTGAAATATTGTATATCTTATTGGATTTTGAAATTCATTCCTCTGGAACAAGTGAATATATATTTGAAAATAAACCCCCAGAGAAAGTATTTCGCACCAAACATGCATTAAGTCAGCCCTTATGTGGCTAAATTATATGTACTTGGTTTCATAATTTCCTACTACCACATTAAATTACATCTGCTTAGCAAGTGGTCTTTTCACTTGGTACATTCAAAAACAAAACTTCTTTCACATTTAAATGCATCAAATTTGAAAATGAATTGAACTTATATTAAATATCAGCATTTTCATTATGGTTTACAGAACTCTGGTTATGTTTTTTATGGTTGATATCAGCCATAAATTTATCTGATAAAAAATATGTAATAATTCAATCTACAGGTCAAATGCATATAAAATGTTTACATTCTACTTTACATTTGAAGTGATAGCTAAGCTGTGTAATTCAGCCCGAAGTAGGATCTTTTTCTGAGTTGAAATGGTAGAGTATGGAGTATATGTTCAGTAATAATATTTTCATCACCATGATGCAAAATATGAGGTGTAAATAAGTGCAAGCAGGTTATTCGCCTCCTTGCTCATAGGCTTCACTGATTTCTTCACTTGTGTTCCCAAATCTTCCTCTATTTTTAAACTTTGTTTTTAATGTCTGTCAACTTAACAGGAAAGGACATCCCTTTCAAAGAAGTTTTTCATGTTTTTCAGACAACTCAAGCTGCATCTCAACTATCATAACCGAAGTGATAACAACATCTGTTCAAATATACAGGTTTTAGCTGTACTGGAGTGAATAAAGTCTCCTGGTGGTTCACAGTTAATGTTGGATTGTTGTTGCAGCTGAGACTGTTATCTGATATAAAAGAACCCTGAAGAGTCTTATGTGTGAGGAGAGAATTCTCTTCATTGCAGCAAGTGATTGCAGTGCTGACATGGCCCACAGAATATCTTCTGAATGTTTCTGGCAAGTGCGCTCACAGCGGCAAAGAAACTATATTCGTGTGTATGTATGTGCGTATATATATATATATATATATATATATATATATATATATATATATATATATATATATATTTTTTTTTTTTTGTTAACTTATTGCACAGCAAAATTACTGTAGGTGTGGATAAGGTAGGAAGGTAAACCCCTTTCCATGGTATGACAAAAAAGGTGCTGGCATTATTAAAAAGCGCCATCTATATTTGGCCCATTCAATGCGTGCCAGATGTTTTCTGGCATTTGCATGTACCATTTGATCTCTCTCAAAGTACTTTTGAAACATTTCAGGTGCACTCAATCCAAACATGAGCCTCAGTGAACTCATAAGGAGGCAGTAATGTATCGTGTCGTCTTGACAAACTGGGTGGATGTCTGTAGCTTTATCCCTATGACAGGGGATCGATTTAGGCTGGCTGTGCTGATGGATGGACGATCTGGGTAAACACCGGACAAACAGTGACAAAACATCACCAGCAATGTGCAGTGTCAACATCCACCGTCCAAGCATGAGAACAATAACCCCCGCACACAATGACATGTGTTTGACATGTGGCCCTAGTGCTGAACATGTTGTCAGCGGACCTCATTGGAGATCGAGTCATCAAGACAAACTATCACCATCACAATAAATGAAGAATGAAGACCAGTGCAGAGGTCAGGGATTTCTATGGCAGTTGTCTTTCACAACTAAACACATAGAAGAGTTATGTTTAGGAGCTCAGCATTTATCAGTCAGCCCTTACATAAATACCTGCATTCTGTCTTTAGAAAAATACAGTACCTGCATTGCATGTTAAATGATAAAAGTGAGGAAAGGTGTTGATTATTTTTCACAGAGCCACCTTCATTTCCCTTGAAGCCATGCAGGTTTCACTCTTCACTGGTTTAAAATGAAATATTAAAATACCCCCACACACACAGCAACATATAGGTTGTGCAATATGCCTTGAACCCTGGTTGTTATGTAATTCAAACAGCCTTCTCAGGAGTACAGAAGTGAATGGAAAGGAATAATGTTTTTTTTCAGTTACCTGCTTGTTTTATCTCATAGCGCACTGTTCTGAGGATATGCTTGTCTAAAAATACATTCAGAAACAAAGATAACCTCATATTTGGTGCAGAGATGCTCTCTGTATGACATCATTGTGTGCAGCAGCTTTGCATTAAGTGTACAGAATCAACCAAAAATGCTAAGTATAACATTTCACTTCATTTGTTACCTTTGAGTGTTAAAATTAGAATATCATGGAGTCCATCCATCACTTGTTGATTATAATCATCATCCAACACATTAAGATGAGGATGGGAGGGGCATGTTTGGCTCATAATTTTTACTGTGCAATTTGTTTGAATCATAATCATGACAATCTTATCATTGAATTAAAATAAAAATTAAACATAGTAATACATATCTGGTGCTCAACAAATGAGTCCTCTGCAACAAAAACAAATGTTTCCATTATACACAGTACCAGTCAAAACTTTGGACACACCTGATCAAGATGGGAAACATAAAGACTTAAATGCTTTATTCCAAAGACAAATATAAATAGTGAGGTTGATGTATGAATTCCTTGCCAAAAAATTTTCATTAAAAAATATATTTTTTTGGAAATTATAAGATAGTATAGAAGATAGTTTTGATTTGTTTATAACACTTTTTTGCTTACTGCATAATTCCATTTGTGTTATTTCATAGTTTTGATGTAGTTACTACTATTCAAAAATGTGGAGTTACTTATCTCTCAGGCACAGCAGTTCAATGAATAAAATTCATTCATTTTCAACCTTTGATAGATATTATCTACAATATCTCTTTTAAAATGCACTTAATAAAATAAAAATTGTTTGTGCAATGTACTGTACCCTAAGGCACTTGAATCGCTGGCAAGTATGTCAGTGGGGCCGGCCCCACGACCCATGGCCCTGGCAGTATGACAGGGAACCCCTTCTGCGCATGTCATAACGGATTTTCTATGTTGGCCTGTTTGGTAACGCCCACATAAAGGTCAAGTGCAGGGTGCAGAAATCATAGCTATGTGTCAATTGGCTAGCTAGCTGTAGATCTTCTCCTATGTGTCAGTTGGATAGCTAGTTGTAGATCTTCTCCTGACTGTAGCTGTAGTAACTGTCTCCTTACGATCGCGTTTTTTTATAAGGAAATATACAAAACAAGACAGGCGGTAGAAGTATACAAAGAAACAATTTCAATTAATAATAGTGGATGCTGCTGCTACACGATCGTGTTATTGATACAAGATTGCTCGTTAGACTCTCGTAGTAGCCTAGCTGTAGCAGCCCATAGCTGTAACTTTTGAAATAGCCTGTCACCATGAACGAGGTTGAAAACCTCTTGGCCACCAAATTCAGTTCTCTACCTTTTGAAGAGAAGCTGGCGATCAAAAGGTTGGGACCCCACCAGCCAGAAAATATTAACATTACCCAAGGAGGAAAGGATAGAAACCACAGTTTCAATCCGGAGTGGTTCCAGAAGAAACCCTGGCTAACAGCTAGCACTTTGAAAAAATCGCTCTTCTGCTTTCCTTGCCTTCTTTTTGGACTTCAACAGCAAGGGTACTGCAAAGTTTGCACACGTGAAAGAGCGCCGAGCCACATTCTTTTTCAAGTACTGAGGTGAGTCAACAATTGCGCTTTATATGGCTGTGTGCTCGTGCTACGTTACATTCGTTATGTTTTCATTAGCATTATTAAGCTTCTCATCTCTCTTTTCAGTTAGCATTTGCTATATTTTTAACGTTAAATTGCTGTTTCCTCAAAGCTAAAATTAGCTAGAATTTTTCCAATAGGGGGCCATATATATCAATCTTTGTGTACAATTTGCCGTAGGAACATGCGTATGCACAATCTCACGATTTGTGTACGGAGGTTTTTCGTCAGAGTTATCAAACACCACGTGATTGTATTCATAAATCTGAGCGTAAATCAAATCAGCATGAAATCATGTGCACATGAACGCGCTTAACATCCACTCCCAGGGGGCTTTGCCCCCTCAGTTGTATTACCTGCCCCCCAGTTTAAGTTTTATGTACCCTATAGAAAAATAGCAAAAACAACAAAAATATTGGAAACAGTGGAATACTCCTTGGAAACGACACGGAAGTGAAGTTTCTGTGAACGATAGAGAGGGAGAGAGAGCGAGAGAGCTGCATGGCATGAGCAGAATGACAGAAAAAACGATCCGATCATCTTTATTTATTTATTTATTTTTTTTTGCTTAATGACCCTGACGCTGTTGGCTATTGTTTTGTTGATTTTAGCAGTCATCTCTCGGCGGTTGGAATCATTCATAAATTGTATTATTTTTGCGTCTTGTAGACCTACGTTCCGAGTGCTCCGATTCCCTAAATTGTGTGAGGACACTCAGGTTTAATACTGGCTTCACCACTGCTGTGAAATAAATGTATTTGATTTTGAAACCGTAGTTTTGTGTTATTATTTAGCCTTTCAGAGGCTATTGTATGGTGAATGCAAATCAATGAATTTAATTAAACCTACCACCAGACCAATTTTAGGTGGTGACTATACTGCCACCCGCAGGATGAAAAAATGCAGAAATAGGCAATCATTGATCACTGAAATTTGGTGATCATTGATTGCAGTTTTGGATCATTAAGCCACGTTAAGCCTTTTAGAATGTCCCCTTGATATTCATGATATCATAAATCTTGACTCCCACAATAGTCTACTTACATTTATTTGTAGAACTACAACACTTCACAACTTATTCATTATACCATTTTTCCATGTAATATATTCCATTACACCTTTGGGGCTTGGAAGCATTTGACGTAGCTTGCGAACTCCAGTTGTTGTTGCCTGTTGTCGCACTTTAAAACCTTTTCGCACGTAACTTACTTTTCATGCTATGTAGCACATGGCTTGTTATGTTTTCATTAGCGTTATTAAGCTTCTCATCGTTTTCAGTTAGCATTTGCTATATTTTTTAACGTTAAATTGCTGTTACCTCAAACCTTAAATAAGGTAGAATTTTTCCGATCTGATGTTCTAATCGCATCGGTTTTAGTTTACGCGCTAAACAGCTAATCACACCGGTGTGACCGCCGCTGGCGCGCAAATGAGTACGTACGTCCGCTACGCAGAGGACGTCAGTTGAGTAGGCGGTCCTTCAATGTGGCCCAGGGCGCATTTGCGTTCACACTGCTAAAAGAATGTGGCCATATGCAGCCCAGACCACCTCCGAATGTGGTCTGAAAGATCGGATTTCAAATGCGTACTTGGTGTGTTCACACCTGTACTTAGTGCTGTCCACTTGTGATCGGATCACCAAAGATGCATGTTAATACCAGGTGTGAACAGGGCCTAAGTGTAAGTCACCCAAGATCTGTCTTGGCTGAAGAGTGGCCCCCTTCGTTCCCACAATAACCACTGAAACTGCTGCCCTACCCCCTGTGATTGTGACTAAAGCAGTAGAGATCAAAAGACCATGGGCTAGAGTAGATACCCCAGGTTCCAGTAAGACAGTCCCTGACTTAATCTGTGAATAATGTGGGCTAACTACAGGAACAAACTTCATGCTACCTGCTGAAACATAAATACTTGAGTTCTTACTAACCCTGGCTTTCCCCACTGCAACAGCTATAGTAGCCTGCTGCCAACAACATATAAGGGCAACAGTCTGCCCATGCAGAACTAGTTCCTGGCAAGGGGCGAACATCTTCCCATATTGGCTAAAAGGTTCCTGTTGACATTCAGAAATTACATTCATACCAAGTAGTCCAGGGACCCCACTTGATCATTGCTGCATGCTGGGGCCTGTTGGATCTCTGATCACTAAAATGCCCCGCTTAGAGATAGTCTTGCCCAGCACCTGAAAATCCACCTCAAGGTAACCAACATAAGGGATTACCAATCCATTGGCTGCCTTAAGAGTCAACCACACACAATCCTTAAGTTTATCTTTACCCCAGGGTCTAAAATGTGCCTCAAAAAAGACTCTGTAATTGTTGTAGCCATTGAACCAGTATCGACTACACATGCAAAAGTCACACCCCCATCATTACATCTATATGTGGACATTGTCCAACCAACTGCTTTACTACAACTGGACAGTCACTGGCTGCAAGTGAACTAGAAGCTATAGTGTCTACAGCTGGCACTTCATCAGTAGAATCTGTAGGGAGCACATGATTAACAGAGGAAACAGTACCTCTCTGCTCAGTGTGACCCTCTGCTGGTTGACTGGCTGACCTGGGCCGTTGGCCTTGGCGGCACTGACAGGACACATGACCGGGCTTATTACAGCGCTGGCAATTTGACAATCCATCATCTGTAAATCGAAAATTGGATCGCAAGGCATATGGTGGGGCTGGACCCTTCTGCTGCACTAGTTTCTCTACAGTCTTTGTCATTGCTTCAATTTGAGCTTGCTGTTTTAAAACAAGGTCCTTTAACTCAGAAATCTTTACATTTTTAGACACCACATTCAGTTGACAACTACCCTCCACAGCAGCAGAAGTGGCCGACTGAGGTAAGTGACCAGAGCGTTTTTCACCCTCCTCAGTCCAACTAATAGCTTCCCTTCTCAAATCAAGCAAAGAAATATTTGGAGTTTGACGGACAATTCGCTTTGACTCACGCTGCAACATTAAGTCACTAACATGTTCCATGAACTGATCCCTGACCAAAGTATCTGGATTAAGAATCGCCCCAGCATGAATGCGATTGATAGCCTCCATAATTGCCAAAACAGCATGTGAAAACTCTTTAAGTGACTCGCCCTCTCACTGCTCACGTTCAAAGAACTGCTTTTGAAGGCCTACATATGAGCAAGGAGACCATATAGCTCCTCTAAAATTGAGAATATAATCTCAGGATCTGTCTTCTTTGCCAGAGGGTGATATTTAATCTCTGCTTTAGCCTCACCTTCCAGATGGTCAAACAAAAATTGAGCTTGTTCTGTTTTAGACAGTTTAGACTGTTCCTGTCTCTCAGGCTAGCACGTGTGTCCTCTATGCAGTCATGAACTGAAAGAGATGTGTGAGCATTAGAACCTGGAAAAATGCTCTAGAAAATATGGACACTTCCGTTCTCAAGGGACATAAACCAACCGTTCAAATGCGTCGCTTAGCTGGCTGTACATCACCACTACTATCCATAGGAGGTACTGAATTGAGATTATAGTCATTTGCAACACTGCGCTCACCACCACCATTTGTGTGTTGTTGCATTACAGTTCTCAGTCTCTGCACCTCCTCTCTCAAGGTCGCAAGTTCAACTTCCTCAGACTCCATGCTTAAAGTCACCTCTGTAGCTGGAATAGGTAACCGAGCTGTAGCGGCTGTTCCTCCGAAGAGCTGCCCCTCCCTGTCGTTGGACGCCAACCACTGTTTCCTTACAAACCACTACACAAAATTAAAAAAATAAAAAAAAAAAACAAACAAACAAACAAAAAAACCCCACAGCAGCAGACATCCACAGTACAAGCCTCAATTGCTGATCCTGCCGACTCTATGCCAAATATGTAGTGCCCTAGTACCTGGCCCACAATCAGCTAAACTACGCCACCTTCAGTTTACTGAGGGGAAGGACCGCGATCCATCCCATGAGCTAGTAAATAAGTTAACCCCACATACAGATAATAACTCGCCAAATGAAACATGAGCTGTAGAAAAGGGGATATACCAATTTATTGTAATCAGTATTTATACATTAGTTAAAAGGATAAAAACTCTCACTGGAAGGGGGGTTTCTTCAGTGCCAGCTCCAGCTCCACCCTGCCACTCGCTCCAGGTGCCTGCTGGCAGGTGCCTGGTGAAGTGAACAGCAGAGAGAGAGAGAGAGAAAGCAAATACCCAAGCCACTACACACCTATATATTTGTGAATAAACCACTACAACCAAACCAAGAATGAGTGCAAATTCACTTACCTTTAAGACACCTCATGCAAGAAAGTCTCCCCAGACCGACTCACTGAAGAAGTGGCTACAGCAAGGAGGGAAACTGCATCCAAGCCTCAAGAATTCTGTGTGTTGTGCAGTCCACTCAGTGGCTTCCCGTGTAACCTTGCAGGGAACATTACCCCACTATAGTCAGCCCCAGCAGCAGCAGCAGAAGAGAAAATGTCCTGTCTCCAGCTGTAAAATCAAGGTTTGTGTCTTCTGACTTCCCACGCAACCACGCACACACTGAATCACACCTGAAACTCATTCCTCAATCTAGGAACAGAACACTTTGTATGGAGCTCATCCTCTTCAAAAGAATATACGCTGATTACCACACTTGTTTTGAATGGCAACAAATATGTATGTGAAAAATGCTTACTTGTGACAAATGCAAACTCTGAATTTTGACTGGTGAGAAACAGCTTTCTTTATAAATTGTAATTGTCTGTTATGAAAGAGATTACATGTCATAAAACTGAGGTTCTCAACCTGGCTAAAGCAACTGAACTGATAAGCCTTCACACCATATTACAGTTTCAGCCACAGGAACATTACATATGTTCCAATGAAATATTACCTTGGTGATGTGATTGGGCTATACAGAGCCACACATGGTTTTAATGTCTGGACATCGTTGTATTCATATGCTTTTTCACCATTATAAATGAAATAAATGAAAAAAAGAACATTTAATTATCATGTCATTGTTTGTGTCCTTTCATAAGATTCTTGAATTGAGAAGTTGTGAGAGTGATCTTATTCCTCAAATAAGCAAAACCATCTGGTTTTTGTATCATAAATATTTGGGACATTGACACAACACCATGCAATCTATTCAATTCATTATTTTGGTTTGTTTCCTTTTGTCAGATCTCACCCAAAAATAGTTTTAATATCTTACAAAGACCACTTTAAACCAATTTTCTTAAAACAAGTTTAATGGTCTAGTGCAAAAGGTGCTTAATAAGATTATTTATCTTTGATTACAGAAAATAAGACATTTTCTTGAAACAAGATCTTTTGACTTTCTTGAATTTCAGTTTTTGCAGTGTTCAAATGGTGTCTAATATAGACCTTCTCATTCTGCTTCAGTAGAACTTTGTAGGTTAATAAACCTGGTAGAACAGTTCAGTCAGTTATGTGGTTTGCTGTGATATAAACTATGATTTTTAATTATAGTAACAACTGCTGAAATGTATACCATCCTGTAACTTTACAATATGGGTCATGTGAAAGAACTGAAGTTAGGCTGAACTGAAGTACAAACCAATTAGTAGCAATAATGTGCAGGACTTCAATTGTTTCTAGATATCAGCTTTATCTGCTAGTTTGTGCCTTGCCTGGCCAACCTTTGGAACCTTGTCATGCAGTGCTTCTAATATTGTTGACTCTGTATGGTTTTTTGCTTGTGTTGTATTGTACCTCACTTGTAAGTCGCTTTGAATAAAAGCATTTGCCAAATGAATAAATGTAAATATAAACATGAGTAATCATATGATGCATATCTGACATGTAAACTGAGAGCTGAACAGCACATCCTCAAGATCATCACAGTTTGTGGAAATGCTAAAGATTAGTCTCCCATAGCCTAATGCTTTTAAATGGCTTGTGACTTATTCATTCATTCATTCATTCCTGATGAGCATATCTGATATGCATTGTTTATATGGTAAATTAACCATATTACATACAGATTTGGATTGCCAATTAAGTTTTAGATACTCTGCTACATTATATTACAGTTGAAGATTGCAATAGGTATTTATCAATATGGATTAAGTGTTTTTCTGATAATCCCAATGATCTCTACTTTTAACTTCTGCTAATACTGTTTGACTTTGTTTCCAAATTAATTGACAGAAAAGCATTTCATCTCTAATGGACTGTAAAAGGCTAACTAACATATATTTTTACATGTATTTTTATTTTATTTTTTTTTATTGTAAACATCTTCTTCACTGGCATTCCTATATGGTTTAAAACTACTACTGTGAATAATGTTAAAACACAGGAAAAGGAAAAAAAAAACATTTTCTTTATTACTCTGCTATATGGATCACCCAGTCTCCTGCTTCTTATACACTACTTTAATATATAGATAGATGGCAAAGAATGCTGAAACATTTCCTGGTGGTTGTGCAGCTTAAAACAATAATGATGAAAATGAACAAAAAAAACAGATTAATATCCTACTCACCATTATGTCTATTGACAATTGTCATATTCAAAATATTCAAACCTTAGAAGTCTTGCGAATAGTGCGCAATCTCACAGTTCAGTACTGGGCAAGTTGTCACCTCAAAAATCACCAGAACTATTTAAAACTGTGTTTTTTGTCCCTCATAGCAAGAGCATTTCTGAGAATCCAGAATCCAATCATCTTGACTGAGAAGGTGAGGTACAGGAGGGATTGAGGGCTCAATCCTACTAGAGAGCCAAGACAGGCTAGGCTAACATTTGTCATCAGCGTCGACTCTTAGTCTACACTCTTCATCACTTTTACAATTCCATCAATAGAAACCACACAACCTATATCCATCTCCACTTTTCTCTCTGACTCTCTCTCTTTTATATAATGTGTTTTATGCATTATGTACTACGTTACATCACATACGTACTATATTATTATATGCATATTTAGAAGGAGAGAGGGATGTTTGTCTGCATTTCCACAAAAACCTTCACATGCTGTATGTATGCAAAATGTGTACTCTTTCTGCACAGAACATTGTGCTGCACAAGCATTAATCAAATAAAGAAGAAGAAAGAAGAAAGAATAGCTCTTCTCTCTGTAATTTGCAATTAAAAATTAAAATGAATTTATTGATTTTCTTTCTTCACTGGAGTTACTGGATCCACACAAACATATGGAGGCAGTTGAAAGTCATTTTCCATTTTCATTTGTTGTATTACTACCACATTGTACAATGAAGGATCAGAGATCCTTTCCTCTGAAACGCTGAAACACGGCAATGTCATATAAATTAAGTTAAAAGCTTCTGTCCATCAGGATAAAGAGAAAATGTCTGTTTCCCCACATGAGAGTGTTCCAAGCTGAAATTCATCACTTGAAAGGACTGGCTGTAAAAGAACGTGGAACTAGGCTGAGAGCATGACACTGCATTATCAATTTTCTTCTCCCCTGATGGCTGTGTCAAATATACACAGGCAAAGCCATTAAACCAGGAAAATTGTACATAAATCCAGAGTAACTTTGCAGAGTGAAAACAAGGCCATGGTAAAAGAAACTGAAAGGATCACTATAACATTTGCCTAACTGTTTAAAGAAAGCCAAGCTTTTCTGTAAATGTGGTAATTGATCTACTTCACCTTTTTTATCTTGTTTCATCATTCATTATATAAATAATACACCTAGTTAACAGGTTTAACTGTGTTTACAACTATTCAAGATCCTTCTGATCCTATTAGGCTGCAACTAATAGGATTACCTACACACTTTTGGTAGTGCTTTAGTTAAATGTGAGCCAAAAGGTATTCATATATTTAGTGATTGATTATACCTGTGGGTATTAAAAAATCTCACCTGAAGCTGATTAAGGTATCTGTTAATAAATCAAAACCATTTCATCATTTACAGACAAAACAAAATGTGTGACTGTTGAAGTAAATATTGTTGGCAGGACTGTGCTACAAATAGAACTAAAACTAGAACACTCGATTGTTTTGTGGAATGATTTTGTTGATGTCAATACCATTCCATTGACAGTTATCATCTGTACTTCTATTGTCACTTCTTCAGGGCAAAGTCTGTGCAAATTGCAAACCGAAAAACAAAACACTGTGACCACTTCACCATGACATGCTGGGAATGAACAGACAATGAGTTGTCACATCAACATTTGACCATTAAGTACTTCCAAGTAATCGAACAGACCTTTGTGTCACCCAATATTCACTTCTTGTAATAACAGGCCCAAAAACACACCTAAATAAATTGCTTTTCAATAACAGATGCCATTGAAAAACAAAGATGCCTCTACCTCATGCAAGCAGTAGGGATACAGTTGGACAAAGTTTTCATCCTTACAGAATGCACACCACAAAAATGCTTATTAAATCAAATGAAAAATATGAAATGTAAATTCTTATAGCAAATGCTAACAGTGCATACACATGTAATATACATATTTATATGCATGTTCCTGAAAACGCTCCAGTGGCCTCAGTTCACTCAAGTGCTGTCTTTGAGGTCTTGTTTAAGCTTGACATAATCCATTCAAATGCACTAACAAACACCAAACAAAATCATTTGGAGTTTTCATGTGGTTCAAAGTCAGCCAAACACATCCACTTACACACCTTTTAATTAGGCAAAATTAGTAATGGTATTAGCAATGTAGGTCAGTTGGGCCCAGGTAAATATTTCAATATTGACTACATCATGAAAGGGAAGAAATTGCTTCCAGAAGTGAGATACAGGGTCCCATCATCTATGACTGCAGTTAACATATCACACACATTGCTTTTTTTCAGTGGGAACTTGATGAAAAGTTCGGCAACATTAATTACATAGCATAACAGACACACAAATACTTAATGCAGATCAATTTCCAATGACTTCTACTGCTTGTCTTTGTGTGACAACTAGAAAGACAATAATTAATTTTGCCTTTAATTTTCATCTTGTTGATAAATTGGCATATTTAGTGAGACATCTTATTTTTCTGTAATGCCATCTGCAAGAGATTGAACATAAGTGCCTGACAAGATACAACATTACTCAGCTTTGAAATCAATGCCTCATTTATTTAACTGGGGCTCTCAATATGCCTAAAGGAATAAGCACAAAGTATAGTGGAAAAAAGAAAGCCGCATATGCTTGTTGATTCATTACAGGGCTTGTCAGTTTGTCATTATTCTCCATCACTCATTAATGCCCCTCTGCCTCGTGAAGATAGGCTGCAGTCACTGAAGTCGTCAACAATATCTTACCATCCGCTTACAACAATAAATTGTTTCTGTGTGTTTTGTGTATTATTACAACATTACAACATATGTACATGTTTTACACAAAGCACACAAGGGTCTAACTGATGTTTATTTGAGTGTTAGGTGAGTCTTAAGTCCTAACTTACAAATCTCAAGGAAAGTCTCAAGTTGCAACTGTCAGGTCAAGGTGTAGCAAGCTACAAGCCACCAGAACTGAGACTCATGTCCCAAGATTCAGTTGCTGGTTATTTAAATGCAGCAGATCACTTAAACAGCAACACACATTCAGAGTCTTAACTCGGTAGCAATCCATTATCTACAGTATTACAGTATCTACATTGTCTACCTAAATAGTTTACATTAAATTACATTATATCACATTCATTTAGCAGACATTCTTATCCAGAGAGACTTCCAGCACAAAAAAAAAACAGAAGTGTATCCATTCAAGTTGAATGAACAACAAACCAGGTTAACAGCACTCCCAGACCAGTGAGAGTGGGCATAACACTATTCAAGTTAACGTGTGCAACCTGACTAGACAGCCTAGAAACTTCGGGAAGTACGCACACCACCATACATCACAGTCACTAGATTGCATAATAGAAAACACAAAATAAACAGCAAGTAATACAAATAATACAAATGTTGGGGGGTGAGTATTGGAACCAAAATACAGTCTGAAGAGGTGGGTCTTCAGTCTGCGTTGGAAGATGGCCAATGATTCTGCTGTCTTGACCCCGTGGGAACTTCATTCCACCACTGAGGGACCAGTGCAGATAGGAACTGTGGTAGTTAGTAATCTAATTAATCTAAAGTTTGATTAACACACATAGATAACACAATGCACATAACACTGTCATCATTGTGTATCTATCTAGCTAGCTGCTATCAGTAACATATGTGTCAGGAGCTAACTAAACAGCTAGCCAGTCAGCTAACATACTTCTCAGACTTTAAACTCAGTGACACTGACAAGCTATGGGTTAGCAGGAAATCACATTTCTGCATGTTTTTGGATGACACTTTTTGTGTAGGGCTGTTAATGGCTTCATCCTGCCATTGAAATGCACAAATCAATTCAGATGTTAGCATAAAACAAAAGGTAAAGTGTATTCATCCTTTTATCTACCACTGTGTTTTCATTGATCTGCGTCTGCAATTTCTCAGGAATCATCTTGTTGTCATTACCTTATTTAGCTTGTAGCTTATCCTTCACTAAATCTAGTTTTATATCTGCCTTGAATTCGTCCCATTAGAAAAACATCAAGGCAAACCCCACAGCATCATTTTCAACCCCAGGCGTGATGTGCAAAACATTTATTTCAAATTGCTTGAAAGATGAACATTCAAATTATTACATTAGTTGCATGGTGCACTATTTTAACAGAGTGAGGCTCATTTTTGATGCTTAAAATCTTCAGGCAGACAAGAATTCCAAGTGGAGTAGCACATCATTTAGGTATTCCATTTCTGTTCAGGCAGTACATGTAAAATACACATTCGATCTTACAGTATTGTTACTGGCTATAGTGTTTGTTTTCTTTTTGGAAATAATGTGCTTCTGTTTTTTTTTGTTTTGTTTTGTTTTGTTTTTGTTGTTTTTCCTCACAAGCTTATTGTCTGTAAAAGTAAAATGTATGAAATGTACATGAATTTAAATGTGTAAATGTATGTACTTCCAAATTGTCTAAAGAGTCTGGAATCCTAAAAGTAGTCTGAAAGTGATATTATTTATTATTAATAGCATCCATTATGTAACTTTGCTTGACATATGAGAACATGGAACACAATGTTTTTAATCACTTTGCTAAAACAGATGTCCTGATAAAATCTGTATATTTATCAGATGGTGAATGAGTTGTTGTTGCATGAAGACTTCAAAAAAAGAAAAAGGGTCTACTGTATTGTTTTTTTATTCCAAATTAAAACCAGGCATGGCTTCAGGGAACAGCATATTAAAATGGTGACTAACTAAGCTGGTAAAAATAAATAATACAGACAAACAGACTTTCAATGTGAAATGCAATTTTCTATATATAATCTACTGTGGCAAGGATAGCTAAAGGTTAGACCATCTACATTTTATTCTACTATACAGTATTTTCCCAGTACTAAGGTGACTAAGATGGGGCTGTGCAAGGTCAGTTGGCTGATGTTACCCATGGATAATGTCAGTGGACAGCTTTCAGTGTCATTGAAGAGTCTGAACATCACCATAGCACCCTGGAGTAGTAACTGTTCGATGGCTTTGCAAGATGACCTACAGCAAATGAACTTGGAAAAACATAAGATCCGTGAAATGTTTATTGGTCTCCAGTGGCACATGGACTGAGGAAAGCAATACTAATTAAAAACAAAACAAATGATCTAAATAAAGTAGCAAAAATGTGTGAAATTTTGATGTTAATGATATGCTTTTGCACCTTAAATTACATTTTCTGTCATCTTTTATGAAAAAAAAAAACATTAAATATGATGCAATTGGTATGCATTTGAAAGCAAAAAACAAAATAAAAATCTTAATTTGTCTTTCCCAGTAAAATCATAATGACAAGTTGATATAAAATAAATAAATACATAATACCATCATAATCACACAAATCTCAACACTGTGGGATTCTCCAGAGTAACAGCTGTACATCCTGTTCTCTGTCTAGTACAATTTATCCTTTCATCAACAGCTTTGGCGCCAAAATGAATGTTTGCCTTCAATTGAATATGCACTTTTGAGAATGCATGTTGTTAAATTGAAAAACTTTAAATTATGGCTACAGTCTTGAATGTGAAGATTGAATTCAAGGACAGTATTTCAGCCCAGCAGTATGATCAGTCTGTCAGTCTGATCAATACACCTACAGCATCTTTGAACTATTAACAACCATCCTTTTTGACCCCACTCAACTTGTAGGGTCTAATTTTGATATATTGCAGCTGCTCTCTCAAAATTTATGAACACTGTAGGTTATCAACTAAAAACCTGCTCCAGGAGCAATTCTACATGAATATTTCTGGGAAGCTTACAATCATTTGACTGTCTGCCAGACATTTCCCTCTTCTGTGCTGGGTAATGCCTTTGCCATTACTTTGTCATTTTTATGCCCAATACAGAACGAAGATGAAAATAACTGAGGACAAAAATCGAGTGGAGAGGTTTTTTCATAACTCAGGTTTGTGCACACAGCAGGATGTTTGTGGGTCATTTGTGCATTACAATGAATTCTTTCTGGACTTGGAGAGAAGCCATATCTTTTCACACACACACAGAGTAGCCCCAAACCCTGTATCTTTCTCTTTTGTTTTTCCTATTCAATGCTCACAAATATCTGGCACAGCAGACTATGTAGTCTTGATCACCTATTCCTGGGTAATTTCTTATCATTGTCCTAAGGCACAATGGAATTTCATTTAAAATTTCTGCCAGTCTCCAGTGAATGTTATTAGTGAGTAAAAATGAGTTTGCCCTTCTTGTAAATGCTGCTCATTATGACATGTCTCATATCATCATCAGTTTTGCTGAACTGAGATCCCACCATTGCGAGTGTTTTTTTTGTGCAGGAGCATTGACTGGTAATGACACAGTCTGTCTTATTGGGTGATCTGCATTCCCCTAAGACATTCATCAGACTGATATGAAACTGAGGTGAATGAATAAGCAGAATTGAAAGAGTGGATTAATGTCATTATGATCATTCCAGAATTTTTTGTATTATATTTTTATGTGTTATCATAAATATTTATTTAGTTACAATATTTTTAAATTACAAATATGTACTTAAAAAGACCATTGCAGCAGATTTGTTCATGGTCAAGTCAAATTTCATGTTTACAAAATGACCCGTGATAGCTTTTTCGTTGTCACAGTTGTGTTTGTGTGATGGTGCAATCATTGTGTTAGTCTGTGAAATTGACCTGGAGTGAAACAGCAGTGGAGAGTATGAAACCATGTCAAAACCTGCTGTTTATTTTACACATATTACACATTTCACAGATATCAAACAAGTGTGAGAAATATCTGGAATAACCTATCCTAAGCTCAAAGACAAACTTTGATTATGCCAATATGAAAAGTACCTTATACATTATGTCTCAGCAGATGAGAATTGAAATAGGATTACCATATGGTAACATATATGTTAACGTCATTATCAGGGTGTTCACAGTGAAAGATTAGTACTGTTGATACAAGAATGTATTATAAAATGGACACATGTGCCATATGTCTGAAATAAATAAAATAGGTTTTGGGTAAAAAAAAAAAAAAAAAAACAACCTATTAAAAATGAAATTAAAATGAAATTAATCTTCAACATCATATGATGACCTGAAGTCTCTGGAATTTTTTTCACTGAGATTGGTTATTTTTACAAATCCACTTCAGTTTTGGTCTCACAGAAATTAACTTGATTTTCACCAATGTTCAACCAAAATTCTCATCAAAAACTTAGAGCGTTTCTTCTGTTAGCCATGTTAGTCCAATGTGAATTGTCATGTCGCTGAACTTAAACATTTGAAGGTCTGCTACCAAAAATGTCTGCTGAATCAATGTTTCAAACTTTAGGGAGACAGATCAAAGTAAAGATGCAAGCTTTTAGCAAAACGTTCCACATGTTTTGGAGGAAGAGAAATGCTGTTCCTCAAAGGAAAAGACAGGATGCTTTTTTACACTTGCTGATTTGATCAGTAATAAAAATGAGTGCTTTATAAAATGTTTTCTACCAAGGTACAATCATACCACATTATTTTTATGATTGTTTATCATTTGCATACACATATCTGTCAAATTCTTTCAAAACACATGGCAGCAAATAACTAAATAAATACTTATTATTTTGCTTGAGTTATTTTGCTTGAAGGTTAATATTTCCATATAGTACACATTTAATGCACTAGCCTGTACTATTTCTTTTCTTGATATTTTCACACATATGTTTCCTTAGTGTTAGCGTTCTTCGTAATGAGTATGTAAGCTGCCTGGCAGAAGAAGTGTGACAATAATTTATTATAATTTTGTAGATGATAGTTGGTTCCTTTTCATGTAATAATTTCAAAAGCCACATTTGATCACTTGTATAACCAATTCCACTGATATATTCAGCCTCAGGCCACACAGATCATTGAACAGATAAGTAACCCTATCACTTTAGACACCTAGCTGCAATTAGCGCTATTACAACACTGAAACATTGTTTTCCGTCTGAGTCAGCTTGGTCTGTAAGATATTTTTAAGCAATTGACTTCATCAGAATGCCCACTGTAATTGAAAGAGCTCAAAAACATGATCTTGATGTCTAAAGCAATAACTGGCGTCCCTTTGTGAGCTAGTGCACTAGATGGCACACATATCCCAAATATGGCTCCAGCAATCCATCAGACAATTCAAAGTAGGGATGAATGGCACAATATGCTCCCGTGCAGACAAATTCCTGGACTTTGATGTCAGCTGGCAAAGTGAATACCACAATTTACATATTCTGAATACTCATTTTAAGACAAAAATGTGCACTTGTTCACTTTATAAAACAGAAATGGTACTTTCCATCTGGCCAATGTCTATCCAAATGACAAAGTCCTGGGACTGTATATAACAATGAACATTACTATTGATTTGACTAAACATCTGGCAACATACCTGAAGAAGCCATACATGGAGTGTGTCACAAAATGAATATGAGCTAGACATCCTCAGTCAAGCAAGAACTCATCTGAGGCTCACCTTTGCTTCAAGGGTCACAAGTATTGTTTTACAAAGTGCCATTTCATCCAGACACAGAACACTTTAAATTTTGTTGAACAACGCATTAAAACTACTGCTGTGTAATGTGAACCTTGTGCGACAATAGACAAACTTGAGAGGATAGCACTTTACACAGGCTGAAGATGCTGAAAGGATGTCTCTCATAATGAACTGGTTTCTGCTGAGCATATCTATCAAGCTCTTGCAAACCGTCTCAGAGACTGACTGTAGTCAAGTCAATTCCACAGACTGAAGCTGAGACTGAAAATGCCAAAATTTCAGAAAGATGTTTTTATAGCAATCTTCAACAGGAGCCCCATTCTTCTTTTTCCAATTTTTAATAATTCATATGCATAATCATGTTATAAAAATAATAAAAATCAGATAAATATTTTTTTAGCAGATGTTCCCTTGTGTATAAACATAAAACAGCCTTAGATCATTGTTGCTTCCTTCCTACAACTAAAATTAGCTTCTTGTTACACTGTGGCAAAGACAAAAAAACGCAATATGAATGTAGTGCTACCTTGAACAGCTGTTTGCAACAGTATCGAGTCAGGGCTGAATGAGGTGGGTTGCTGGTTGGCTGCCCTGCTGCAATGATAATGCAATGCAGTATCATGTCTTCCAGTACAAACTAGCTAATGTGTTGGTTCATTAATTAATCAACTGATACTGATGGTTTACATCAGTCACACATGAAGTGACACATGATGATAGGATGCATTCCAAATGTTGAAATAATAGACAATATCAACCACATCTAGTAATCAAAAACACTGGAACAGGGTCAGTCCTGTAAGAACACAATTTAAATATTCTGCCTGAAGGAATCCAGCAATCCACATAAAAGTCCCAGCTGGTTTCCCTTCCTGTACAATCAGACCCCTGAAGGTCATCCAGAATGATGCTGCTTGGCAGGCGTGCAACCTTCCCAAGTATTCCCATGTGTCACCCCTTCTGATGTCCCTCCACAAGCTACTGACAAAGGCTTGCATACACTTCAAAATGCTGGTGCTACCCTACCAGGCAGCAAGGGATACAGCTTCCCCATATCTGCAAGCAATCATCAGACCTTATACACTGGCCACACAACTCTAAGACACCTAACCCCCCAAGGGGGTCAAACCCCCTGTCTGTTCTGTGGCTCATGTGGTGGAATGAGCTTCCTACAGAGGTCAGGACAGCAGGGTCACAGGTCATGTGAATAAATTGGTATTTTCATATGCTGAAAACAATTTGTTGATATTTCAATATATAGCTCTTTTCTACCCAGGTTCAATATGATTGTCTTCACATCTTTTTCACAAGTAATGCACTGCCCCTCTGCTCATTACAGGACACAAATTGTTCCACTGTTTTCTGGAGGACCTCCTTGGTGATATAGATATTTTTTTCCCATTCCCCGTTTGCATAGAACATTCATATGTTCATGTGTTAGATGCTCAAATAAGCAGTCTTTCATTTTACTATCAATCAACAAATGTGTCACTCAGTTTCCAAAATGACAAGCACTTAAAAGGCATCACAAATCCTGTGACTCATCAGCAGCAGTTGTACTTCCCAGGGTATAGTTTTAAATAAAGGTGTGTTTTCATCTAAAATAGATGACAGCGACCAGAGTCATAAGCAATGGCTCACAGGGAATGCGGCTTCTCAAGCCGCACACAAAGATGAAAGTATGTCTGTATATACTCCAAGCCTCTGAATATTTCTGTAAATCTAATTCATTATTACACACTATGAGATGATGCTACCCTTTGGCAGGTGCAGGTCTGGGCTTCAGGTGTCATCTTCGATGGTGGTGATGTCAGAGTCTCCACAAGAGACATGCTCATGAGATCCAAGAGGAAGGTGTTAGGGCCTCTGAAGGAAACAAGGTTGATGGGGCCCTCCTTTTGGGTATGACCTCAAAAGGAGGCAGGGCTGGAAACTTCAGATAGGGCAGAGCTACCTACTTTATGTCATAATTTTAATGCAGAAGTGAAATTAATTGTTCTTATGTAATGGCACTTTATTAAATAAATATTATATTAATCAAATATTTATTAAATAAATATCCTCAATACTGTGCAATCAAGTTGCTTGACAAACAATAAAGCAAGCAATTAAAACAAAAGTAGAAGCAATAGTAACTCTCACACACAAACACACAAGGATGAAGTGGAAAAAGTCAGGAGCTATTTAGAATATCTGCAAATTGAGTGTAAAATCTTTACAAAACATTAAAAATAGTACAAAAATAGTACACAGTGTATGTACCTGCATTGTGAAAACTGCATCACGTTTGGAAACGTTTGGCTCAGGGAAACATTCAGATTGTAGGCTGTATCTCATCTGAAACAAATGTTGAAACTGATAGGCAAAACAATGAAGCCCCCTACTGAACAAGTCCTTCTACTAGTTCAGTTGAATTTTTAACAGGGCCTGGAAGTTCCAGCGCAGAAACCTGTAGGAAGTTCAATGGTAGGACATTTTCTGATTTTCAGATTTAATATTTTAAAAATACATTTTGCTCACCTTGTTGGCACACAGATGAAGCTGTGAGTAATTCATGT
The DNA here is from genome assembly GCA_019176425.1 of Megalops atlanticus. NCBI lineage: Eukaryota > Metazoa > Chordata > Actinopteri > Elopiformes > Megalopidae > Megalops > Megalops atlanticus. The sequence continues at coordinate 67,409,124 of CM032875.1, forward strand.
AGCAATGATATCAACTTTTATGACTTTGGACATTATGAGAGGCATAATGTCATAGAGACAAAACAAAAACAGAAAACACAACTGGCCCTAAAATAGACGCTCATTGGAGCCTGAGATGAAAGAGATGCCTACATTCAAACTGTCTATCTGCAAAGCAGAAACTAAACCAGCTTCATAAAATTTCACTAAGAACCATGTTTAAATCATCCATCAATATTGAGTGATCAATGGTATGAAGTGGTGCACACAAGTCTGGAAGAACTCTTGATATTTCATTAGAATCAGCATTCAGTAACAATGCATTAGTTACTCTTACATGGGTGTTTGAATGACAGCCAGAAAATTTTTTTAAACATTTTTTAAATGTTTTTGTTGTTTATACTATTTCCTCTGAAGCTTTTGCAGGAAAAGGCCATTTAAATATATGGAAGCATCAAGGTAAGACAATGTAAGACAAGGTAATTTATATATAAGAACTGTGCAAGTACCAAGAGAGCTACTGGTGATCACCATGGTATGACAACACATAATACCAAAGACAGTACCAAAGTCCTGCTACTAAAAATTTGTGGCAATACAAAATAACCGATAAAAAAATAAACAGCTAGGAGGACTCCTGTGTATCATAATTTCTGACCACTCATCATCAGTGTCATAAAGGGTTTCAGCTTTACAGAACTTTGACATAGTGAAATGTTTTGCCTCAGGACCATGACTGGGAGTCTATCTTGTTTATATTTGTAATGTCTGATGTGGATATTTAAACAAATGTAAGGGACAGAGACAGGAATGCAATGGACTGGTGCTGTTTTTTTTTCCCACATTCAACTGACCTAATAAGGTCATACATCCGAGCACTATAGGCTAGGAGTAATATTCACATATGCCAGAAGATGGTGCAGTGTATTCATATAATTAATAGTCAGAAACTCAGATGTATTATACTTAATAAGAATAACCTAAGACATAATAATATGTTTATTATAACTCCTTATGTGGCAAGGGTAAAATGTGCTGACCACCAATTCTGAGTTATTATGGCCACTGGAATTAAAGCTGGAAGAGTTGTTGAGTTCCCTCTTATAAATCAGATTTTCCAGTCATGTATATAATTATAGTATATCACAGCAAACCTTCTTACCTTAGAGTAAGTAATATCATTGCACACATACACAAAACACACCTATGGCACAATGTCTGGAAATATACTCACAACATTTGCTTTGACCTCTTTGGTGGGAGGACAATAGATGAATGGATGTATGACCAAGGAAAGACACCCAAGAATTTGTTTCCTGTCATGCCCAGGTAGATTAGTGAAGCAAGTTAGAAAAAAAAAAACTGCAGTGAGGAAAACAATGTATTATGAACTAGGGGGGCACTGAACGGTTTGAGTGACAGGTGAACCAATTTCCTGTTTTGATTTTAAAACAAAAACTAAACAGGAACTTAATGTAATCTTCAGTTAGTTAAATAAATACAAATAAATAAGGCACTATGTCCTTTTATGTAGGGGTGGAATCCAAAAAAAAATACTGATTAAAATAACTTTTTTTTTTTAATTTTAATAACTTGGATGTATTGCATGAAAAATTTTATATTCTGTATTCTGCATTCTGACAGGATTAGATCAGTTACTGCTGTCTATTATTTTGCCTGGGTTACTCCTCTATTTAGAATGCCCTCATCCTTCACAGAATCTGTGTTTAACAAACAGGTGAATTCATCATTTAGGTTTGAAAAAGGGATAATTACAGACTGCAGAAAATGAGATTCACTTGTTGCATATCAATAGACTTAACATATGAGCACTCTGTGGCTATGACTGACAGTTATTCACCAAAACAACAATTTAGCAAAGAAAGAAATATTTTGAAGGACATTTTTACCTTACTTTACCTTACCTTGCTTTCAAAGTGAGTGTTATCCTCCAGGATATAGCAGCAACCCTTCTTGGAAAAGTTACTAAGCCACAAATCCTTCATTGCGGAACTATGGAATGTAATTGTGTAAAGATTGTGAGCCATAATATTAGACACCTGAAGGTGGGTTTAATGATGGTAGTGCCTTCAGCACTCTGACAGGTGAGGAAATGACCATCTATTCTGTGCTTTTTTTAGCCCTGCACAGCATTTCACCAAGTCTGAAGTCACTTTTAGATGATACTGCAGCTCACACTCAATTCATTTGCATGGCACCTTGTCACAAACTTTAAATAACAAAATTTTGAAATGAACAGTTTTTTTTTTCAATGCACAATATCATGAATTGTACTGACATTCCAGCAGCCTCCAAAAGTTAGTAACAGTATGGAAGAATCTGAGAAAATGAGCACTTTCGCTAGTAATTTCTTGGCATTCTGTTAAGGACAAAGTGGATTGTGATTAGATTGAAAAGGTACTTGTGCCATCCTGAATTATGTGTAATAATAATTAAAACTATATGGGTTCCACCTGTAAAAATTTTCCTGTTGAAAAAAATAATTGTTTTCTTTGTGACATGCTTATACGGCTTTTACTGTGAGAGCAGTCAGCCACCTTTATGATTTGAACTAAGGACCCATTTGGCCACCTTTATTGGTGTGGACCAAGGTAAAATTCTCACTACTGTATATAAAGGACGTGCCAGCAGTAGACAGTTGTTGTGAAGGTTTTACCGGTAAGAGAATTACTTGTAAAAAAAAAAGGATAAAAATACACAAAGAAAAGTAGGAAATAGGGGGGCAGTGTAGTAAGGGACCACTGAGTTTGATAGCATCACTGTCAAATACATAATTCAGTGATACAGTAGCCTAAGGGAATGTACATACAAGGTCCCCTGAATTTAATCATTCATGGCCTCTAGGGTAAAATCCAACAAAAACAGAGCAACAGGCATGTGTTTAGATAGCTAAGATGGATACAATCATGCCAGTGTTATTTCTTGGCTTCTGAGTGACTCAGTGGTTAATTTCTTTATCTTGAATGCATGCTTAGTCCTACAGCCGATCCAACCTACAGTTCAATCCAAGCCTTGCTGTCAGCCAATGATGATGTGAGCTTCTTTTTATCAGGGATTGTGGTGGGTATATATGTGACGAAATACACACCAAGTGGAGGATGGGGGTAGCCGTACTGGCATCATCCAAGTAACCTTCAATCACAGGGTGCCTGACAGCAGTGAAGCTGTGGTGGCTGTAGTGCACTGGGCAACTTGTGTGAAAAATAATTGTTGGTGTGTAAATGTTTAGGATAATTGCATGAGCTATATCCAGTTCTTGGTGTGCTGCGGTGTGTTGAGATTGGCATGCAGTTGCTGCGTCTAAATTGTAAAGAGGGAAAATGTATTAAGGATTTTAAACTCATTTCTCACAGCAGGTGCAATCTTTGTTTTTGTGTTTTCTTTTTTGAGGGTGACATAAATGGCATGGCAGTTACAAGAGAAGACGTTATGCTCTGTGGAGATTCAGCTCATTCTCTGATTGGCCAGCTGCAAGCCTAAGTTTGAGGGTGAAAAAGAAATGGAGTGCTCTTCCAGTTTTTCCCTGCTTTCTGCAGCACAACTGGTGTGTACTTATTGAGACAAAGCTGAGGGTATGGTGCAATATTTCCAGATTTTTCAACACAGCTTTATGGTAATCCCTGCACTGACGTGTTGAATCAGCAATAGTTTGTCTTTTTTATGAGGGCAAAGAAAGGCTTCCTAGCCTTGCATGTTTGCTTTGCATTACTCCCTAAATTATGCCACCAGGTTTATGGTGATACATTTCTGTGCCATCATTTCCAAAAGAAGTAACTACTTCCAGGTCCTTGGTTGTCAGTCCTATGTTATGAGTTGCCACTGTTCCTAATCATTATGGAATCACCTGCATATTCCACAGGGATCTGGTGAGAGTAAGGTATTGCATTGCCTATTTGAACCATTTCCAATTATTTGCCCTGTCTTCATTTCAAGTAAATAGTTATGCTCCCAGAAAACACATTCATAGCTCACAGTGTATTTGAATGTTACATTGGCCTGTCGTCAAGTTTCTCTATCTGTGGTTGCTCTAGACAAAGGACAGCTTTTACCTTGTATTTCATCCAAGTACAAGACCATTAAGGTGATCAAGGCAGAAAGTTGGCCACCTGTTTCCTTTAACAATACAAGCAGTGCTGACTAATATAGGGTAGAGAGAGAGAAAAAAAATGTTGAATCATGCCACCCTGCTGCCTTTTAGTTTTGGAACTGTGGCTCCAATCCTTGTGTGGAACTTGAGCTTGAGTATTTGAGCTGATTCAAATATAGTGGGAAACAAATTTTGCTATGAACTGTGATGATCAGAGGGGACAGATCAAAAAAATACCCCCTCGTGTCATACAAATAAACCATGTAATTTGCCATTTAATGAATTAATTTATTGTATGGTTGTATGTGGTTGCATATGATATGTGAGTTGGGGCAGGGACATTGGACCACCATTGGAATCATTTAAAAGAACAACAACAATAAATGGACGAAGACATTTTGCTACAATATATCCATCTTTGGACAGTTTTGTAGATATTCCCAGCAATGTTTTCCATGTGTAGGTTTAGCTTCAGACAGGCAAGAAATCAAGTTCTCATTGCAACTGGGAGTCTCTGTTTTGGAGCAAAACCAAACAATTATTGAGGATTATTGGAGCAAAGGTAAACAATTACTCACCATTTGATCATGACAATAATGTTAATGGTTTATGAACAATGCAATGATTACTTATTTATTGTTGTTGTTCTTTTAAGTGATTACTTTCTTTGCACTCCTACGTCTGCTTCATACAGAAGGGAGATAACAGCTTTCTACAGGCCAAAAAATGGCAGCTGAAGGTGTTTGTCAAATGCACAATCATTAAATCTGCTCCTCTGTTTGAGGATTGGGGGCAGCAGTATAGCATAGTGGTTTAGGAGCAGGACTTGTGACTAAAAGGTTGCCTGTTTGATTCCCCGCTGGGGCGCTGCCGTTGTACCCTTTAGCAAGGTACTTAACCCCAAATTGTCTCAGTAAACATCCAGCTGTATGAATGGATAGCATTGTAACTGATATAAGTTGCTCTGGGTAAGAGTGTTTGCTAAATGCCAATAATGTAATGTAAAAAAATTAGGTGAAGGAAACCCTTGACAAGTATGATCATTTGGGTAAGGTAGACATAGGCAATAGCTATTTAGCATGTAGGAGATGAGTATAAATTGAAAAAAAAAAAAATTACAACTTAGTTACTACAAATGAGTAGCTTTACAATATTTCTCCACTCTAGATCCATAATCCATATTTCCTTTAAGGTGTTTACTGGTGTAATCCTACAACAAATGGCATTAACTTCTCAAGCATCATCCAATGGATGCAAATTTAGTGCTACAAAGTGCTGTAATTATTCATGGAATAATATGACTAGTTAGTCACCCCCAATATGAAGATGTAAAAAGAGGAAAGTTATGAACTTTGAAAATATTTTCAGTGGTTCCCATTGATTGAATCTCCAGCTGTTGCTGGTGTATTCCATTTCAGCAGGGTGTAAAACATCAAATGCTATCATGATGCTATCAAACTTTGAGATTGTCTGGCTAGTATCTGCTCTGAGCTCTTTATCATGGACATTATTTGTTGGACCTGTGTTTGTTCTTCCAACAACAGATCACAGGTAAAAGTATCTCTTAAAGCATTAGCTATTTTATTGAGCCCCTTAATTGGTCATACAGACAAGTATTCAGAATTATTAATGAAGGCTAATTTGTTGCAATAAAAAGGGTATTTGCCTCTATTGATGAGGAGTACTTCATTGTGATTAGCTTAAGGGGACCATGACAAATTGCACAAACTGAGCATCTAAGAGCATCAAGCTCAAGAGAAACAGCTGACCTGTATTTTAGCTAAATTATTTTGACTAAATTACTGTTCTTTATATATTACCAGATATTACTGACACGCGTGGAAGAAAAAGGTTTGAGATGCACCAAATTACAAAATCTCAAATTTAAATCAGTGTTCAATCAACAGCTTAATCAATCCTAATCAAGAGATGCTCAGCTGGCAAGAAAATCAGCATGTACAAATACAGGTTGAGAAATCCTGGTGTAAAATAATGAAAGGTGATACCTTGTGAATGTTCATTTGGTAAATGTGTGTCTTCGAACCTTGTTGAAGAAATAGATCTCTTATTTTGCTTTTCCCCCTCCAATGCCTGCAAACATAATACTTAATGCTTATCATGCCTGGAACATAAGACATTTTCCAGGTATGACAAGCTGTTTAAAATGGTGAACATATTCATAGGACAATCTGACTTTGACGATAGAGCTCATTCAATCACTCCTTATGTATGCACATCAGTAAGGTATGATTCATGCTCCAGAGCCTAATGAAATACTGCAAGGCTAGATAATGGCCAGTTCTAAAGCCAAGATCACCCATTGGCTCTGAATTAGCAGCAGATTGAAAGTGCCGACCTAATGAAGCTCTTGCACCTCTCTGACTTGAATTAATGTCCGCCTTTTAGCTGCTGGATTGTCACTTGTAAAGTGCACCCCTTTCGGTCCCTATTCAATCAAACTGCGCAGCGGTCCTTTTAAGATGTGCTGTTTTTTTTTTTCCTTATTCTCAGAGCTACTTCAGTGAGTAATTTGGCAGCATATGCTTGTCTGCAGAGCCTTCATTCACCTTGCAGTGCCATCTTTTGCCCTTCTCCAGGGATAAATGGACATGTCGTGACACATGCTGTGCAGTCTCCTGTGGTCACTGGGACACTTTTCATCATGAGCTTTCATAGTTACCTCACAAATTACTTTCTGCAACAGAAAATTCACAAGATGTCACAGTGTCATACTGTATCAGATCTTACTGCACCCAATCATTGATGCAAGCCTTGAACTCAGAAGAGGGGAAGTCCATCTTTGTACAGCAATTTGCAGGGCAGGGCCACAATAACATTGGATGGTTGGTATTCCACTCTAGGGTGTCCTAATGAGGTAGTTAATAGATTTAATTTGTTTTTCACCTTTCATGGAACTCAAAACCATTTATAGTAAGTGGGGAGGGATTCCTTTAAACTGCTACTTTGTGATGATGTGTGATGGTGATGAACGGCAGCCATTTTTAATATGTGTCCGGGCAGGGGAGGCAGTGGACCTGCATGACTTTAAGGAGCATGCATAGATAAGCTGTTTCAACATTCAACACTTTGACATTTGAGACCGTGAAATCATTCTGAGACACCGGGACTAACACCCCTGTGGATTTTCTCTAAGCTCTCCCCAGCTTGTATTGTTGGAAACTCCTATGAAATACCAGCAGTGAAATGTCACCAGTCATTCAGTAAATCAAGGTCCCAGATTGTATCTTATTTGTATTATGTGATGCCATTAATGTTTTCCTGCTTGCAGACAACTCTGAGCTGTGAACCTTTTTATTACTGCATTTCCAAGCATCTCCATGTTCTTCATGGGAAGTAATGCGTCAAATATATACCTACATACCACTGGAATGTTTTTGTGAACAAACTGAACAAAACATTCACTGTAGTGGAAATATATGCGTGTTTGTTTATTTTGGTAAAAACCGAGAACAAATGGACGAACAAAAGAAGGCCATCTGTTTCAGCTAGCTGCGCTCTCATCCATGCCAGCGTGTTTTTGTTTGACATTCCTAAAAAGAGCATGGCTAGCTTTTTTAGCACAGCAACACGTAACAGGTTACAGAGACAAACATTCCACCCACTTTCCCTCCCCACAAAAAAAAAAAAAATGAAACAGAGAAACAGCTGAGTTGAAACAAAACAATGTCATAATGAATCATTTGACACAGCAGAGTTCTCTTATTTTTTTGCCCAGTCAACAGTGACAATGCCTTTGTAGTACCAGCCACAATGGGAGGACTCACTCTGGAATGCGTGGTGGGGGGCATGACTAGGTGATTATCTTTGTCGTTTTGCAGAAAGCCCCGGCGGTCAGCGTTTAGTCTAGAATGAGGCAGCAGAGGGTGAACACCCTGGTTTTCACACACTAAAGGCGCTGAGGGGATCACCGGTTCCGCAGTGGGAGAGAACCGCTCGAGCAGGATGTTCAAGACCAGCTACCGGCACGAGGTGCGCAAGGAGAAGTACGAGCGCTCCGACGTCTTCGAGGAGCCCAGGAGCCCTGACGACTATGCCCCGGGGTCTGCTGTCCACGGCTGGGAAAGCCTGCAGGAGCTCAACGAGCGCTTCGCCAAGTACATCAACCGGGCGCGCGTGCTCGAGCAGCGCAATGCCGTCTTGAGGAAGCAGCTGGAGACCCTGCAGAGGATGGAGGAGGTCTCCGGGCTGGAGGAGGCCTTCACCGAGCAGATCAGCCTCAACAGGCAGAGGATCCGCGAGCTGCTCTCTGACCGCGCCAAGCTGGAGCGTGAGCTGAAGGACGCAGAGCGCATGCTGGAGGAGTTCACCAACAAGTAAGTGCGCGCAGGTGGCTAGCAGGAGGAAGGACGCGCCGGGGGGACCTCTCGTGCTCTGCTGTTCTTCAAAGAGCCACTGCTGTAGAACTGCATTCTCTTACAAGTGAACTATATTTTGCCTTACAATTATCGTTTAGTATGGATCTCTAACTAGAGCTTTGAACATCAGTAAGTAGGAAAAAGCACAGAACAAGAGGTGGACCAAGTCAATGTCCATTAGAGGTCCGTTTTAAAAGTGCTGAGTGAGCTCAACCATTTTCACTGGTTTATATCCAGGTGCCACTGAAATATTACAAGGCTGTCAACAGATATGCAAAAAATCCAAAAAATGTGCTAACAGAAACCTACACATATACTGTCATATTGTTACTGATGACAGATAAGCAGACTGTAGAGAACCAGTCAGTGTTTTAATGCCCTTAAAGATACAAGGTAAGTGGAAAATAGAGTATGGCGCCCCAACATAAAATGTATGTCCCGTTATTATGTTGGTTCAGGGAATGATCTGACACAGTGGACATGAAGCCCAATGGCAGATGACAGTATAGCCTGGCTCCAAGAAACATCTAGTTGAAGCTCTAAAATTTTGGCCAAAACAAAGAAAGAAAACAAAACATGGGGCTATTTACCTGAGATGAGGCTGCCTGGCTACTTACTTGGCAGCCTTGCACGGAAAATTCTCCCTTTTCCTCCAGTTGATGTATGCCTTCAAATTCCTCCAGCAGCTGGTGCAGTTGTCCGCAGCAGAATCCTTTGAAGCTTTAATCCATGTTTGATGGGTCCGGTATGATTCTAAACCCTGTTTTATGCTGCCACTTTCGCTTTTCTCAGGTATCGCAACGAGTGCGACTACCAGCAGCAGTTGAGGGGCACGCTGGAGCGACTCAATAAGGTATGCCCAAAGCAGGCTTGCGTAAGAACATGAAACATCTGCATAGAGAACACTGCAGATGTGCTGTTCTCTGTCAGGATGTAGATTCCCTAGAAACAAATGATTTTTCATGTATCTGTTTCACTGTATGTACATTAAAAAGGCTGTTCCACCATCACTGAAGTAAATGGTAATTATTGGGAATCTTACGGAATTCTTTAAACTGCTCATTTTCCTGACAATTACAAACCCAAACACATCGGATTGTTTTGTAAGCTGTCGCACACAAACCTTGCATAGCTCTTAAATGGACAGTGGATTGTTTGTCCAAATCCAATTGGCTTTGTTAAACTGTATTTCAGGAGGCTGATTCCACCCTTTTGAGAAACCTGGAGTTTCAGATCCAGTCCCAGTTTCTGCAAGATGACATCAACTCCACCAAAGACAGAAACAAAAAGGTTAGATTTGGAAAATATTGTATATAATGTATATAGCATATTGTTTCAGGATAAATAGATTATTATATTTGTACTTAATAAAATATAGATACACTTTCAATATACAGGTTACACTGTACATACAAAACATATACATTCATCTTAGTCATGCCACTGTCCATTCAGATTATGTGTGGAAGATGAATTCAGAGCTGTTTTATGGATGCATATTGCATTCTGCTGAGAAATCAAACTGACTCGGCAGTATTAGCTCTAGGCAAGTGCATTGTCCAACTGCCAAGGGACCCTTCAGTTTTAGATTTGCAGCACTTTTAATGAGTAGGATGAGTCCAATGCAAGGAGCTAAGGTTACTTCCTTTGCTGTGGAAATTACAAGTCCCCATTATTAGTACCAGTGTCATAGCAGCTAGGGAATTGGACTGGAAGGTTCAAGTTCAAATCCCCTGACTGGGGATTGTTGTACCTCTGTGAAAGATACAATTGTTACAGTAAAATGATACAATTGTTACAGTAGAATGTCCAACTGAATTAATGTACAATATCTAAAAATTTGTGTTACATTGGTGTCCCTGGAGAAGCCTTTGTGCCAAGAAAATAAGGATACACACTAAAAATCTGGCCTGAAGCTGGTGCAAAGTGAAACTAGTTCAAACTCATGAGTCATGAGCTGTCTGCAGTCAAGAGTTCTGAAAAAATCTGCAAAAGGTGAGCTTAGGGCACTGGTATTTATTAGAGATTCCCTGATAATGGAATCAGAAAACACAGCACAGAACTGCTCAACAGTGTTCATTGCTGAACAGCAAAACATTCCATAGCCTAGCTTGGCATACTACAGGTCCAAGATGTAACAACAATGAAATCAGTCAGATATATTTTATTCAATAAAGCATTCTTAACAGAAGAATTGTCATAGAGAGCTTTGCAGATCACCTTCCGTATAAACAATTCATAAGATGTCCAACTGGAACACCTCAGGAACAGCATTTCATGGGGGAATTTATCCAAGAATGCATCTTTTATGTTGATGGGCTGCAATCTGATAGAGGCGAACTGATTAGAAACAGCTGACAGTCACCATCAAATATTCATGAGTATAGTGGTAGGGAAATGTCACTGTAGTACTTGGTGTGAAACGCTCGATGTGAGTTGCTACTGACAAGCGACAGTAGACTCTGGGCCTCAGCAGTTAGCTGAAATTCCAACGGCATATCCTGTATAAGTGTGTTTTGCATGTGTGATGCAATGTACCAAAATGGTATACTGCCACAAATGCTCAGCCAATTCTTTTGTGGCTCACCTGTTGGTAAATAAAAGTGACCTGTTTTGTTGTGGTTGGCACCGCACTAGGCACCACTTGGAATGTTCACCATTGACTAGGCTCTTTCATTGTGTGCGCCCCATAGAACCTTGCAGAAATTCAGACCTATGTCAACATACTCCATCAGATCAACCAGAACATCCCTCTCTTGCCCAGTGTCACCGTGGGCATGTCAGAGGTAAGTGTACACTGTGCCGTCTCACTCTATTGACTCTGACAGGAAAGACTGATGAATTGCATTGCATAACAAGGGCTGTAAATCTCAGCGGAGCCAATGAGATGCAGGGGAGCATTTGCGTATGTGCTCTTTTGTTTGATCATTTCAGTAATGATTTTTTTTTTTTTTAATAAGTGCATTGATTATTTTGTCAGTCATCAACTGAGTACAGGCATAATAACAGTTACTCACTCCATAATTACATCACATTTGACAGCATATAGCATCTTGTAGATAACACAGAAAATCTGGCATCATTTCTTCCTGGCAACACACAGAGCCATTATTAATCCATCTGCATTTTCCTATGAATACAGAAAATTAACTTTGATAACCAATAATGGTGAGGAAACCAGATAATTCCCACTCTTTAAACATCCACATCCTCTTCAAATCACATACAAACGTGTATACAGATAAATATGCCTAGTTCTCTGTCACACTGGCCTTGCTAGGGACAGAAAGTCCCTACTTTTGAGCAGAACTGAGGAGTGACGTGGGTTTTTGTGAAAGTGATGAATGTACACAAATCACTCAGATCTTGTCACCTTTCCTTTGGAGGCAGTCTAGGGTCAGTGCTGGTCTGTGAGTTAAGTTTGCCTTTTGATTTCCCATCCACAGGAACAAGAGAAACTCATAGCCCAGAGGCGGGTTCCCACTCTACACAGTCAACTGGAGGAGTACAAAAGCGCCCTCTGTCAGCTGCAATCGCAAAAGCACAGGCTGCAGACCGAGGTATGTTACCATGGCAACCATGGCACCATTCTGGAGTAGCGCACTATGCCTCTAGGTGGCAGCAAACCTGAATGTGCAACATGTCAACTACAAAAGACATTTTAAGTTTTAGGATATTCATAGATGTTTAAAAAAATCATCCGTGTGTAATAGAATTCCAATTGTGGTTAAGCAGCAAAATTACTTACCTTATGTATAGTCAACTCTTGATAACTGCATATGTGCTGGAGTGTTGTTACAGTATGCACATAATGTGCACAGCATCAGTAAATTAAGCCACTGAGATTCAAATTGGACTAGCCGCATACTGTGTAACAGTAATGTAATAAGAGTGTGCAATTGCCCTCGAGCTCTCACAACTGTTTCTGCTGCTGACCTTGCAGACCTCTGTCCTGGAGCAGAGCATCAAGAGCACTCAGGACAGCTATGATGATGAGATCCAGCTGTACAATGAGCAGATTGAGGCTCTCCGTAAGGAGATTGAGGAGGCCGAACGCTCACTGGAGAAGTACACCAATGAGTGCCGCCAGCTGGCGATGTATCAGACCTCTCTGGAGAATGAGCTGGAGAGACACAAGAGGATCATCGAGAATGAGGACAACAGGTACAGCCCATGCAGACTTCCCTCTCTGATAGTTTTTTTTTTCTCAATTTATCTTTTTGGACTGACCATGCAGAGATTCTGCACTTTCTACTGTGATGTCCATAGGCCTTCATTTCAGCCATCATTCATTCCAGCTCCTTAAACCACCTGATTCAATTAATCATTGTCTTGATTGGCCCCCTTTCCCAGTAGAGAGAGTGTCATTACTTCAAGCAGATTCACAACAGGAACTGGATTGCTGTCTTCTGAGATGAGAGCAGACTTGTCCTGTCCAAAGTGATATTAAAAAAACAGTGACAAGAGGCATTTTTATGTGTGAGCAGAGAGGGGTTGAAAGTCAGCCTGATTTCTTAACCACATGCCTGAGTATGTTCTGTGTGACAATTGAACTTTCCTGACAAGAATATTGCCAAGTATTTTTTGAGTGTGGCCACAGGGAGGCAGTGTTTCTTTACAATTAATTTTATACTACTGTGCCTAACACTAACAAAGGCCCTAAATCATGTACACAATAATTTTTTTTAGCATTTCATTTACTTTATGAGTATCTTTCATTTTACAAGAAAATAAAAAACAGAAACCATTTGGTTTCCATACTTTTTATGCTTATCTGTCAGGTCATATTACCAGTGAAGTGATTCATTACAAACAAATTATCCAGAGCTACATGCTAAGAACATGCCTTGTGAAATCACATCAAAACCCTTTTTTTCTGCTTTATCTCATTGACAGATTGAATTCAGCGATAATTGGAACTCCCATCACCTTATTCACAACTAATTACAGCTACACCCATACTCCATCGATGACCAGCAGGGGAAAAGGTGAGCCTGTGGGTGAGACTGCAAGCAAGGATGTGTGTGGGTGTAGAGAGCGGATGCGATGCACCGATAGGCCTGGCAGTGGGTGAGTGGGCAGCCACGGTCTGCGTCTGAACTGAGGGCTCCCCGCAATTTCAGTGCTCTGTCACTTGTGACAGACAGGCTGGGAGTGGCGGGGGATCCCGGCTCTCGGGCTGAAATCCTGTTGCGTGTACTGACAAAGACAAGGGCAACCTTTAAGTGTTCTATTTTCTAACAGGCAGATGCCCTGTAGATTGCCTTGACACTCGCTGAGTTCTTGAACAGCCAGCCTCAAGTTATCTTTTTCATTTACTTACCTGGATTTAACCGAATAAATCTTTACTGCATCCCTTTGTCTCATCTGTCTAACTATATTTACATGTATGTACAACTTTATTATTGTTATTATTTATACTGATTTTTTTTTGTTTGACTATCATTGAAATGTGTTAGACTCTAACTATGACAACTGTGAATAACGTGACTTGAGGGCTTACATGACTTGTGAATAATGAAGGATTGATATTGCTGGTGTATACTTTACAGATATCACTCAGGCCATACAAGACATCACCAGTGTTAAACCTCGCCAGAAGAACCTGGCTAAGAAAGCCCTGAAGAAGAAAGACATCAACCCCAAGGACATGGTGGACAGTGGGCAGGAGGAGAAATCTGGTGGGGATCCTGCAGAAGGGGACGTGAGGGGCGCTGACGAGGAAGAGGGGGAGGTGAAGAAGGAGGAGCACTCTGTCCTTTACCAGGCCACCCCTCAAGATGTGCCAGACGGAAGCCAGATCAGCAAGGCTTTTGACACGCTGTGTAACATCGTGAGGGATCGCATGAGGAGGTACAAGAAGCCTGAGCCTATTGCTGACTTCTACACCAAAGGGCGATATGTGCTGGTTAGTGGCGAGGGCAGCTATATGGATCCCTGCTTCTACTCCTCCACACCCTCAGCTGGACATGTTTTTGTCACCATCCAGGACGGCATGGTGCCCCCTTACATGTACGAAGATGACAGGCCTGTCTCTGTGCCAGAACCTTCACCAGCTCCATCCCCAATGCCCCCGGTCCCCCCTGTGCCCCCACCAGACGGGGAAGGAGAGGGTGACCATGACAAGGGAGAGATAAAGGAGGGAGACAGGGGGAAAGGAGGAAAAAATGGGGAGGGGGGTGATAGAGGGGGCAACGGAGAACCCCAGCCCATGTCCCTGGGTCCCGAACCATGTCCTGCCCCAGCCCCAGCCCCTGCCCCAGCCCCAGCACCAGCCCCACCCAGGGGTCCCAGCCCAACCCCAGGCCCCAGCCAGCCTTCGGGGCCACAGAACGGCAAGAGCAAAATCCCAGATAGCAGCAGACGCAGGGGCACACCACCCAGGCCATACCCCAGGGCCAGCATGCCCACAGACTCCATGAGCTACGAGAAGGTAGAGATGGTCGAGTCCATAGAGAAGATCTCCGATGACAAGAACGTCCGTGGCTACGAGGAGACGGCCATGATCGTGGAGACCATGATCGAGAAGACCAGCAAGAAGAAATAAGGAGACCTCGGTCCACCTACTGTTCCTGCCTCACCTGTAACACCTCCTCCCACCAGCCCCAGCTAGCTTACTCTCCAGCCGCTGCTAGCATTGTTTTACAGCATTGTTGTACTTTTTTTACACATGCACCTTTTTGCCTTTAATGTCTGAAAACCTGGGAGATAAAAAGGTACCAAAAGGTACTAATTCCAAAAAAATACAAAAAAAAATTCAAAATTTTGCATAAAATGATGTGATTTCTAATTTGAAAAAAAATATTTTATACATATATATGCTGCTCCCATGGATGCTATATGACCCTCTCATTAACCCCCACCAACCCCTAAGTTTTCAGTTTACCACCCATTGAATCAGTTATCATTTGTTCAATTGGATGCCAGTGATTTACCTGTACACAGTGTTGCTGTGTATTAATTGCTTTAATAAAAAAATCATATAAAAAATGTCTCAAGCTCACTGCTTAGTTTTAATACAAAAAATGGGCTAGATATGTCTTTGTACAATGCCATTTATATTTCGTAGCTGCTGATCTCAGATCAACATTTCACAAATAGTTGTGCTGGTGGATAATGGAAAAGTACTCAAATACTGATCCATATGGCTCCGACAAATGTATGCATACGAATATTACCATGAATTCAGTCTCCATAATAATAGCTACTCATAATATTAGCTACTGATGTCAGGGACATTATTCCATATCATCATTCTTAAAGACAGAACCATTTCCATAGACAGAACCACACAGATATGAAATAATGCAATGTCACACTCAACGCCGCTTGAAATGGTACTGGTGAAAGTGATCTTAAGCATGATTAAACTTGCTCTAAACTTCACTACTCATACCATTAAACTCCTTGACACTTCCCCACGGATACTGTGGGACACATGGTGAAATTATTTACAGTCAAGCAAGTGCAATGGTAATCACATACCAGTTGGCAGAAATACAGGCTGGACCTGGCTAAATGTAAATAAATTATCATAGGCCTCTATATGTTGAATAAAAGACTGACACTATTATATACAATTTCTTTAATCAAGTGTCTGAAAAGTGATTAGTCTGCATGTGAAACATAGCAAGGCTTTTGATATCTGACAAGATTTTTCATCTCTTTACGACACAAAACACTAACTTTTTCCCCAGTTCTTACGCTACATACGCTGTACTTCAAAATCATAACATCTTATGAAAAATATTATTTTGCATCAGTTTGTCGATGAAATTTTTAATACTTTTTCTTTTTTTAAGGCTGAAATTCAGTTACATTGCCATTTTTCAAAATGTTGGGAGGCTTCTTCACAATGTTGTAAAACATCTGTGTGTGAGGAACACAAATTTAAATTTTTCCAGCCCCAATGGGGGTACTTCTTCTAATTAGCTAGGTGTTTGGTGGTGGTGTCAATAAATATGATAACACCTTTACAAAACTGATACCACACAAAGGAACATATTTCGTAAAAATGTACTGAAAAACTGTACTGTATTATTTCATTAGCTAGCTTCCTTCCAGCGAGCTATCTCTAATGTTGCCAATGTCAATCATGGAAGTAGTTAGATATCTGATATTAATATCTTTGAATGGCTAACAAGCTACAGTGTGCACAAACTATGTGTTTATTTTTAAACCACTTGACTAGCTAATTCACCAGCTACTATGTTAACAACTGTAACATGGTTTGATACATAAAAGTTGTAGAAAGCCAACTATTAGTGTGACCAGCTGTTAGACAAGATATCGACAAGTTAGATAAGATATAGCTTGCTAGCTGTTCAACAGCTAGAACGCTATATCTGTTCTAACATATAGATAACTAGCCAGCTTATCCAACTGATCTTTCATACATCAACTGATAATGAACATAACGTGGAAATTTCAGGTATATGCACAAGTTAATATGCAGGCCACAGAGGCAGGTATGGTATATACAGACCCAGCATACGTTCAGCTTGACAACCATCCTATTACTATTTCACTGCCACTCTCCTTCTCTGTTCATTTCGAAAATACCCATGTTGAGAGTTAGAAAAAAATAAGCTATTGTTGAATTTTTCACCAATAGACTTTTACCATATTCAAAGGGTTGACTAAAAAAGTACAGCAATGTGCATGTGCAACATACAAGTGCTGTCTTTATACTTAAACCAAATTCATGACTGTTGTGCATGATTGCTCAAGTATAGCCCACTATTATAACTATTGTGCTTTTATTGTAACAATCCTACATTGAATGCTATGAAAACTTCTCTCATATCCAGACAAATGTTGAATACAAACTAAAACATTAAAACTTTTGTGCTTCCTTCAGTCCTTAAAAGTATAAGTAAAATATATGTATTTAAGGAGGTGCATCCAGTGAAAACCAGACCAGAAGCAAAGGTTTGGAGATGAGTGTTACAAGATCAGTGGGTTACTGTCACGGCCGAAACAGACCACACAGTGGGCCAAAGACTGCCAGGTAAAATCATTCCAA
Source organism: Megalops atlanticus (assembly GCA_019176425.1). Classification (NCBI taxonomy): domain Eukaryota; kingdom Metazoa; phylum Chordata; class Actinopteri; order Elopiformes; family Megalopidae; genus Megalops; species Megalops atlanticus. The sequence continues at coordinate 67,426,612 of CM032875.1, forward strand.
TACAGAAAAGTGATGTTTTAAGGACATTTATGGGTTCTTTTTAAATATGTGCTGGAATGACAAACATTGTAAGTATATTTACATGTTTAGCCTTTTTTCCATGTGTAGTCTTTGTGTCTTCCATTTACTTCAGAAATTTGGCCATCAATGTTATACCTTTTGGATTCTGCCTAGGAACATGTTTTGCAATTAAAATATGTTTCAAGTTCATATAAGTGTTGTTCCTCTTCCACACAGTGATTAGATACATTTTGTCAATAAAAAAAAAAATAAGAAAATTTGGGAATGTTATCTGCTATAAACTATTCAAGCGATTTAACAACTGATTGAATTCATTTTCCTTTGGAAGAGTATTAAATAATGCTTCAAAGTCAATGGCCTGCAAAATTGATCAAACATTCCTGTTCATTTTCATGTAAACAATATTTATCACAAAAATATAATGAAAAAAATATCACCCCTCTGTTTGCAAGATATTAAACTTTAAGTAGACACAGGAAATAATTTACAGTCACAAACTGTAGTTTCATTTTCATTTGGAGGCCTGGGTAAGCAACAACATAACATACAGCAGAATATATATATATATTATGTTCTTTATATAGGAGTAAAAATAGAACAGAAAAGAAAAGCCAACGGTTTTTCATTTCATCTGGAGACATAGAAGAGATTCTAGAAATTGCACTGTTATAATCTGTTTACAAGACACGCTCATTGAAGGAAGGCTAACAAATACAAAGAGGAACACTAAAGTGTCAGCAGAAGAGGGCAGGATATGGGCAGGGGGAAAAATAAGACCTGACATGCAGAAGTCTAGTTTTTACTCATCAAGGTTTCCAGACTCCTCTCCACAGCCTCGTCAAGTTCCTCTTCCAGCTCCTGCTTCTTGGACATGGCCAACTTGGACTGGTAGTCACGTACAATTTGGTCTATGTAAGGGGCACTTTGTGTTCCGTGGAGCATTAGAGTCCATTCTTTCATGATGCCTCTTTGGGGCGAGTCGCCTTTGAAGCCCACCTCCAGCACCCACGTGCCCCGAGGGTCCTCGCCCCAGGTGTGGGTGGTCATGAAGGGCCACTTGTCGAAGCCCACCTTCGTGTCGTCATCACGGGGCCGGCGACTCAGCAGGATGGACTTGGTGCCCGCAGGGGAGGTCATGTTGATGTTCAGGTCTCCGCGGCGGCTGGTGTTGACAGTGATGACGGCCTGCACATGCTCCAGGTAGCGCACAAAGTTATCCTTCCCCTGACAGGCATCAGTGGTAATGGTCAGGACCAGACTTTTGTCTGATGTAAATTTGCTACAGAAAGAGAAAAAAGACCAATGTATCATTGCATATCAAAAATTGACCACCAATTTCTATGATATTTGGGTCTAAATCATACAGTACAATAATTAATCACACTTTTCACATATCCATGTACTCAACCAGTCTTGAGTAAACTGGAGTAAAAACTGAAAATACATGAAACGGCTTTTGAATTACTTCATCTGTTCTTATCTACATGACCAACTATAACATTGCAAACTGACATGATTTTTTTTCCACTGTCAGAAGCTTATCTTCCATGAGTTTTTTTTCTAGTTGTTAATGAGTTTGCTAAGCAGATACCCAGAGTATTCAATGGGCTTTCATACAGAATTGCCTGTAATGGGGCAATTGCAAAATGCAAGCTTCTCTTCTTCTAAAGATGAAAATCATCAGTTTTAATTCCATCCAAGAAACGATTCCTCGTAATTAGAATCAACTAATTGTCCAGTTGCAGCTATAGAGTTCTCTGTTGTTGGCAGATTAAGTCCACATGCTGGTGGGGAATACATACATATGGGTAAGATTAATCATGGCAAGGTCAAGCTAAAAATTGATCTTAGGTGCTTTGCCCCATGGTATCTTCAACAACTAACAAGGCAGAGATCAGTGTGAGCAACAGGATTGATTATATAAGCGGCATTGATTGCACTGCAGTTGAAATGCTTTGTAGTAGTTCTTGGTTAACCACATGCTTTTCCTTGTGGGTGAAACATTTCATTCGTCTCACTTCTCAGATAAATAAGGAAACAAAGATATTTAGCATATCCATTGGTGCATTACACTACGTTATTGGCATTTAGCAGATGTTCTTATCCAGAGCCACTTACGGGTTTTTTACAATGTTATCCATTTATACAGCTGGATATTTACTGAGGCAATAGTGGGTTAAGTACATTGCCCAAAGGTACAGCAGCAGTGACCCTGTGGGGAATGAAGCCTGCAACCTTTTGGTTATGAGTCTTGCTCCTTAACCACTATGCTACACTTTGAAAACATCTGAATCTATTTAAGTGCAATTAACATTCATATGCTCAAATGCTCTTTGAAGGAATATTGCAGAATTGCGATTAAAATGTTTTGACTGAACTGGAATTTTGATTAAACCATTAGCTTTCAACTTAAAATTCTTTGGTTAGTTAACAGTGCACTCTGTGTCACTGGGCTGTTACTATAATGTGCAATAATTCCAGGAAAATTGTAACATGTCAGATTATAAATAAATAAATAAGTTATACCTTGGTTAATGAAGTCATTGTAAAGGTCACTTTGCTATCAGAAATTTAATTATCAAAGACATAAATAACCTGCTATATACAATCTTGAGATGGATTCCAGGACTTCAGGAAATGGGGTAATTACAACAATATCATTAACTATTAAATAATCAACAACAAATGTGCCTCAAACATGAAACACAGTACAAATTTCATAAATGTATATTGATCATACATTAATTGAGATGCATTAACACTCATGCTTTATTTTCACATGGAGCTAGTGATGTAGTGCAACTGCTTTACCTCCAGCTGTTAATGTTACTAACATGCTGCACTTAAGTAGCAGCAACCTGAAAAACTTCACTCCACCTCATTTTTCATTTATTTTGATTCCACCATCCTTGTGATCCGCACATTAGTATTTAGAGAAACTAATTTACATTTTACCTTTTGTCCAAGGACACCACTCACATTACATTTGCATGAGATGGCCAATTGGATGCCATAGTTGCCTTCTTATATTGGACGAAAACAACCTTTGTTTACATTTAAACAGCAAGTAAAGCTGCACTGACTTGACCTGCATTAAAAATATTCACTTTATAATAAAGAGTTTCATTCTCATTGGCTTTGTTAACCAAGGCGTACCTGTATGACACTGTTCACTTCTTGTAAGAGAAGCAAAACTGAGACCTTCAATGTACTTTCATTTTATCAAGATGAACAGAAATATTATTAATGAGGGAACCATCACTAAGCCAATTCGACAAATTGCCAATGGTGCTTGGAGAGACAAAAAGAAAGGAAACCACAGGCTAAATGGTACGTGACTGACATGTAAGTAAGGTAAATAAATGGCGTTGTAGAAACACAAGACGCTGTATCTGAATGTGCCTTATAGGAAGTGTACTCAGTTCTTACACTTATCTCTGACATTCAATTATGTTGCAAGCTGGCATTTGCACCACTGAATTAAATTAAAATGAAAATGCAGCAACCAATTTAATTTCCATGTGATGCGTCTAAAATTGGTCTGCTTTATTAAACACGTTTTAATGTAACTAGAGATTGACAATGCTTAACACATCATTACAGAGGAAAAAGGTCCACAATAAATAAATAAAATTAAGGTAAAAGTTTTATCACTATGACTACAGGGGTTTCATGTGTACTCATAATGTAGTCAAAATGCATTATGCATAATTATTCACTGATCGAAACAAAGTGGAACGCAGCCATATTCAGTAACTACATAAATATTTATTAGAATTAGTTAGAGTGTACTTAATGAGAGTAAATACACAATTCTGAACTACTAAAGAAAAACAAAATGGAGCAAGGGTGATAAGAAGATATATCCACATATTTACACACATCTCTCGATTACGATTAAGTTAGTCAGGAAACCGTAAAGAATTGCTAATTAGCTCATTTTATCACTTAGCAAAAAAGGTCTTCTGTGCAGGTTCTCTCTGTAGAAAAGGTGAGACACAACGCATACAGTGGTTTATGAAATATTATACTTTAAATTGTTATAAATTGTTATTACCTGGGGTGGTCTGTTTTAAATACATTCTCAAGAGTTTTCTGCTAACTTCTAGCTTAAGATGTCCAGGCAGACCACGTGCATTCATGCATTTTCGAAAATGCACCATTTTAGTTTCGGTAATATTGTACAGATCCATAAAATGTCAGCATCCTGGGTTGAATGTGGAGCCACAGGGGTAGTTTCTCCTGGGTAATGCTGGATCTGAAAAGGCCACTGTTCACTATTCTTCAATGAAGCACTTTGGCAGCCTGAAATAGCACTGCACTACAGAGGAAAGCTCCAGACCTGCAGAGAGTGCACCCTGATGTTTCCTAGGTATAGAAACATACCCCTAAATTACTCTTTTGAAGTGCAGTGGTCACAGCATCAGCAAGCTGAGGTTCCGGTAAAATAGCAAACGTAATGGCATTATTAGGAGCACCCCTTGCTTTTACAGTATAATGTTGACAGTGCTGCTGGGAGATGAAGTTATTATCTGTGTGTGTGTGTGTGTGTGTGTGTGTGTGTATATATATATATATACACACACACACACACACACAAAGAAATGTTGAGTATGTTCTTTTATATGCAGTATCACATTCTGATAAGTAAGGAAAAGGAAAAAGGAATTGTTAGAATGGCATGCAATTATTTGTAGTCATAGCTGCACATATGTGTGCATAGGGTTTTTTCCCCAATGTACAGAAGACCAAGCCTGAGTGTTATAAACCTACCCATTGCACCACAGTGATACGCCACTGAGGATACTAAGGATACTATAATTAATACATAATAATAAGTGTTTGCTCTTCAGTATTGATTTTTTAAAATCATTTACTCTTATGTAATTACTCACGAAGGAATAGGCTGCTGAATAATCAATGGCTAATTGATTGCTTGTGTATGGTCATGTTAGCTGAATGTGGGCATGTTCAAGCAGGATTTTGAGCCTTTTCTATCCCTGGGATTTATGAATTCAAGTCAAATAACAGTTAATGTTTTTTGCTACGCAAAGAAAATGTGCTCCAGGTGTTTAACATGTGAATTTGGTTTCATTCCCTACACACACACACACACACACACACACACACACACACACACACACACACATATATATATATATATATATATATGTATGTATGTATATACAGCACCACAGGTAGTATGAGGACAAATTTCTAAATGAATTGTCCTTGACTTCATTTGAAATTCCTCTCTACCATAAGCCACACTTTCAATTTTGAAAATGGGACAACTCAATGTTCGCGTCTGATTCTGCAGCTATCCAGAAAATTGTTTTTCTCAGCTGGTTGTTAGATCAAAATCTTTTCAAGGGCCATTCAAAGCCAGACACATTACAAAGTCTGCCACCACACAGAAACCTTGTACAAAGCTCAGACTTAAATGTAATGGAAACATTTGCATATTTCCTCATGCAGTGAATGTGTGGATGGAACAATAATAAACTACCTAATAATAAACTAAATAAATGAAATAAATAAACTACCGTTTGATCAATAAATTCAATTCTTACAGTATGAGTAACATGGCTCATGGAATATAGCTTAAGGCATTGCAAGGTATTAGGTGTCAGTGGTAAAATCTCAGCCAAAAAGACATCATCTGAAGTGTTGTTATCCAGTCCGGCTTCATTCCTCAAACACTGCAGTCTACACTATATCTCCTACATCCTGATCATCCTCATAAGTCAACTATACAGGGAAGTATTTTGTGTACTGTATTTTGTACACTTTTGGTTGTGCACTTTAGCTGACTTGTAGGAAGTTTATTAAGTAACGGAGAAAGCAACAACATAACGGTACGCTCACACTGCAGCGAATTTCGCTTCGCTCTCATTCAGTTTGTATGGGGGCGAAATTCGCTCGTGAGAACCAATCACTTCAGCATGTGATGTGTTTGGTACGTGACGTTAAAAAGAGAGGCGGGAGTAACAACAAAAGTCTGACCAAGATGGCGGAGGCTGAAGGCTACATGTAGCGTGAAAACATGTATGTGATTAAAAGATGTATGGGAAACCATTTGTGTCAACATCAACACGGGTTGTTGTTTATATGTTACATTAACTTAGCTGAGGCAAATAGACCCCTGTGGATCATCATTTAAACACTCTAAGCTATATTGCTAGGATAGCCAGGGTAACATTGGCATGAAAACATATGCCTATGCCATTACGTCACAGTTGACTGGTTGACTTCACAAGCTAGCTGAATCGCTTGCTACAGTAGCCAGAGTGGTAGAAAAACAACAGCTAGCTTGCTGGCTAATTTAGCTTGCTAGCTAGCTTGCCGGCTACGTCACCGCACCACAACTACACTTGCTACTAACAGGATAGCCAAACATGCTAGCTGTTTTCACGACCACGCCCCCAGAGTGAAAATTCGATGGGCAAAATTTGCAAGGTGTTTTGCTGTGTGTGAGCACATTGACTAATTAGCTATGTATTGGAAGTGGTGCTGATGTGAGATAATGCTACTTGCTCGTAGGCCTAAGTTATCATGGTATGCTCATGTTTTATGGCCAAAATATATTGAAAACAAATAGTAGCTAAAATTGGACAAGTGGAAACAACAATTAAGGTGAGGGAGAGTTGAAGAGAGGTATGAAGAATGACAGCTCTGGATAAAAATTCATGCAACTGTATTCTATCAGCCAGAGGCACCATAACGTTTGGGAAGAAGCTGTAATGAAAGACCACTGAAGCCAAACTGAATGACAGCACATATAATCATGCCTTATCCTTTCAGTTTTTCAGATCATGTTTGATCATTAAATGGACACCACTCTGGTCCGTTGTCATAATGCATAATAAACTCTCAAACCCCAACATCTTCTAAGAAAGCGAAGGTTTCACCCTGAGTCAGACTGGATTCTACACTCAAGTGCTTGCAGCAATAAAGACTTGGACATTTTTGTTGTCATTGCAGTGTCTGAAACAATGTTTCTATGGCCACATATACACACAAGCATTTGCTTCAGGTCCTTTTGCACTCAGGCTGTAAGGATTAATTAGAAAGAGTGATAAAGCCTTATCACACTGAGCACATGCTCAGCAGCATTCGTCTTATTTAAATTCGGTGGCATGTCGGTATCTCTGGCTCTGGTTAATTGCCATTTAGCCCGTTGCTGGGGCTCTGACTCCCGTGAACTACAGCTTGAGGTAATGAAAAAAGGAATTCTCTGAACGTTTTTTTTCTCCTTCACATTGCTACCTGGGTTCCTCCTCAACATCTCATTTATTCTAATTGACGCTGTTGCTATGGCATGCCAACCCATTTAACTAGAGGATTAATTACGAGAGCCTATCTCTGAATCAGCTAAATATGGATGTGTAGATTGAGCTGGACTCCAAAGGTCTGCTCCCAGCTCAAAAGTACAGAAGGATGTGGATATTGTAAATACATCTATGAGGTTCTTCTGCTGCTTGAGTTCCAACATATTTTCATTATAATGAGTCTATAGAAAAACAACAAATAGTATACAACATGTCAAGGCAAAACCTGGATGAGATTTGTGCTGCTTTGAAAAAAAAAATCCAGCCTACAAAGAGGAATTGTTCTGTTCTTGGGGATCTATAATATTGTGTTTTAAGAATGGGACAGGCAAATATTCTGTCTATGTCCTGCACGGTAAGCATGCACAACTTAGTGTATGAGACCTGGCTCAGTGGTCTGTCAGGATGGGATTTACCCTCACACTTACTGGGATTCCTGGACGGAGCCAGCAACGCAGTGGAAGCGCTCTGGCACGGTCTTCCATTCCTTAGCCATCTTGACCATGCCGCCAGCGTCCAGCACGCCATAGCCAAAGAGGTGGTTAAACTCCAGGCCCACGCCATTTCTGCGCCACTGGTGCACCTCGTCGTGCAGCTGGTTCCGCTTGGACGTCAGGACCGTCAGGTGCTGCATGTCTCTCCAGGTCAGGTCAGGGCTGGGAAAAATCAGGGGCCAAACATTATGGTAATGGGTGGCAATCACTTTTATATGATAATGCTCTCCTCTCTCGTTAAGAAGTTCCACCTCGTGAAAGAACTGGAGCTTCATGTCTCATCTGCATTGTGCTTTGAGAATCCAGAACCTGGCTGGCTGGTGAGTCAAGGTTTGTTTGTAACTCCACAGAGCTAAAGTGAATTGAGCAGTAAAAAGGGCGTGTGAAAGATAATCACTGTTTATCTTCAACAAGGCCTGCTTCCCCACTCTCCTGAGTCCCACACCATTATTCTGCACTTATAAAACCATAGTGTACAAGACAGGCTTTGCGCCTCTAGCATTGCCAGCAAATTGCACTATAATGCTACCACTCTTAAAGTTGCAAAAAAGCAATGAAGTTGAAAAATAAATGATTTGTTATGCAGCTTATGTATTCAAGGGTATAACTGCATATTAATTTCTCTGATACCTACAATATTAAAAATAACTTGTTGCATCTAACCACTCTATTGAAATAACGACTAACATCTTCCTCTCTCCTAACACTTTCCTGTTCTTTCATCTGCATGGAGGCTATTGTCAGCAATCCTTTCTTTAAGAGGAGTCCTGTGCTTCAGCACACTTGGCTGCAGCTCTTCCATCTTTGATTCATTTAGATGTTCCATGACTCACAAATAAAACATAGCTTGAAGGCAAGCTGCCCACAGATGGCAACTCTTGGCCAGTGTGCTGGCACATTATAAAGTGAGGTTAGTACGTAGATCATGCATGGATTACATAATTAAAAATGATGTTGACCCAAAGCCATTTCAACATGATGGAATGCTTATGCACATTGTAGGGTATAAAGAAAGCAGGCAAACCCACACAAAGCATAATTTGTACTCTGGCAACCAAGATAGGACTTAGTAATTGTTGGCTGGGAAGATACCAATCTTTTTTTCTCATCAGTTTTTTAAATTAATCAACAAACGTCCAATTTGACACTTGTTACATTAATTCATTTTATGTGTGCCAAGATAAAGGGAACACAGAGGAGCTATTTATAAGAGGGTTTTTTTTTTTCTTGAGTCTTACTGTACAAGGGGGTGGGGGGTGCTTTAAATGATGCAGCTAATGTAGCCCTGCACCTCAGCTGCTGCTGTTAAAAAAATGCCTCTCATCAAAATGAATTCACAAAAAGGGAGTGCTTCTCACAGCAAACAATTCCCTTCTGTGCCTGTAACTTTCAGCTTTTCAGCCATAATCGCTTCATAAATTTTTAAGTCTCGCGTTCCTCTGCTGCGGAAAATATTGCATATAATGTACGTACTTCGCCTCCAGTGCCAAGGCAAACACGCCAGCAGCCTCTGGAGCAGCCGCCGATGTTCCTGAATGACGCAGCGTGCAGTTTCCATACAGATCCGTTGTTGCCTGAAACGACACCACCACAAAAAAAAAAAAAAAACACAATCCAGTGACGACCCTTGGCAATTCAGAAGCCCCTCCCTGCTTGAACACTGCAATCTCCTTGCCAGACCTGACTCCTGCCTTTTAACAAAAGCTTAACTTATCAACTGTTAACCTAAGCATGATCAGAAATAATTAATTAAAATGTCACATCTAGCAAAACACCTGAACTAACAACCCTGTGTTGCATTTTGTAGAATCAAAGGTGAACCTTGTTTGCATACCATTATATAAAGGCTGTTGCATTGAGTCCTATGATGATCTTGCAACAATCTGTCAAACTATATACATAGTTCTCATTTTCACTTTTAAATTCAAAATAAAGCACCTGAATAATGATAAATTATGTCATAAGTCAGAGATTTGTATTTTGTACACATGGATTAGGCACTATCTACTGTCATGTTTGGACAGTATGTCTTTTGCTCATTTGGAAAATCAGGTCAAAATTTTTGCTCTAAACCAAAAGTAAAACCTGGCTATAACCCTTGTGAGGTGTACACATTACCAAACAGACGGCAACAAAGGAAATTGCAATTCTGTCATTTCTGGGAATGGTAGGTGAACATCTGGTAGAATAATAGAGCAAAAAGTCTTTCTGGTAGTTTGAAAAATATAGTTGAGGACACACTGTATCCAAGGAAAATCTCAGCCAACACAATGAAACATAAGTAGCACTTAGAAATGAAAACATGACCATGACTATTTATTTAATGATTCTATACTCAAGCAAAGGTGCTCTGTACTTTTGCTAATCAAATTATCCCATTTAGTGTCAAACAGAGTAAACTTAGACCTTATTTATTGACCTATTAGGCTTGGTTTCCTGTTAAATATTTGGCACATTCATGTATATAAAGATTTCATTCATAGTTACTGTTCAACTGTAAAATTGCTTTTTGAAGGAATACATTTCTTTTCTGCCATAAAATGGCAATAAAAAATCTTCAAGGTTACATGAGGTATAATTATGTTTTTTTTTTTTTTTAAAAAAGGCACAAAATATAGTTGATGACATGTTTTGAATGCATGGGCACAGTAATAACACTATAGAGGAATTCTAACCTGGCATAATGATTAATGGTTGAACATGTCATTGTCAGTGGGATCAGCAGGTACATCACTCATAAATCAGAGCCGTGGGACCTTGCTGATACTTGCCGAAGGAGTGAGCTTCTGTTTGATAGATTCAGTTGTAAGAAACGACATATATTCTGAAGCCTCAGACGTTTGTCATTAATCTCCTAAATATAAGGTGACAATCAATCTACAAGCAGACTCATTTAATTTTATTTCTGCCAAGTAAACGCTGAATTGTAAATACAATATTATTTGTATCCACATTTGTGGGTGTGCCTTTGTACCACTAGGTTGTCAAATACAATAGCAGGGTATCATGTCAATTGACTTTCTGCCGGCCAGAACTCCATTTAAATTTCAGTTGAATGCTACATTTAAATGTATATGTTTAATACAATACACTAACAAATATTTTTTGATGTGTCTATTTAGTTAAAATTGGTTGCAATATGTGATGCGATTAATGAAGCATAAAAGGATATAATCAAGGATAAGAAACGCTGAATCAAATCCAATTTCAGCATGATGTCAGCTGTTCAGCAGTTGTTTCTGCTGGCCCCCCACCCCCACACCCCCAGGAATGGGAATACCTTCACTAACAACGTGAGCAATTCATTATGGAGGTCAAAGCAGGTTCAAAGGAAATATGATTGTGTGTATATGTGCACACGCATACATCTATGAATATAAAGTGGATGAAGTGAATGAATCTATTTCTATTAACATGCAAGATCATTAAGGTCCGTGCAGCTGCGCTAGTAGTTACCTACCCGCATTTTTACCTCTTAAAAAAAACAAACATTTTCTGTCCCTGAAAATAAATTAGGACTAAACCATAACAACTGCTGAAATAAACATGAATCAAATCTGTGGTCTCTTATTGGGAAAAGGCTGGATTAGTTTTCACTTCGCCGGCTGAGCACGCCCCAGGCAGAATGATACATGCTTGGCAAAGATTATTCCTCAGTTGAACCTACCCACCCTTTTGCAGAGGCTTTGACATTAATGTGCAGCTCATATTTGGTGTCCAGACACAAGGCAAAACATATTCATGTATATTTATACGTATTTGAGGAATATGCGCTGAGGATGAGGGGTAACGATGGTTATCCACTCACCACGCCCGCCTCGGGGTTCCTCTTCCGGCCGTTGCTGAAGGTGGACGCGAGTGTGGATGAGCAGCTCTCGTCGTAGAGCGCCGTGCGCCCGTCGTTGATGGCCGAGTTGATGGAGATGGTCCACATGCTGGAGGCGTAGCCGTCACAGTTGCAGTCGTCGTAGCTGCCGCCGTCACCCGAGGCCCAGACGTAGATGCTGCCCTTCCCTCCGCGGCCCTGTGGGACAGTCGATCCATCAGATTGACGTATATTCGCATGCATTGCATTTGTGACTAAAAACCCGGAGCGCAAGCAGACAACTCTGCCTATGGCTAACCTTGTTTCTGACAGCCACTTTCTCCAGTATCAACACATTATTTATCAGTTTTGCAGTCGCCCTTGTGAAGTTCGACTTAATTTTGCATGTTTCTCAGAAAGCCGATTTGAGCACCTGAATATATACTGACACACTTGTTATAAGGTCTCTTATTAAAGCATGTAAAATCAGGGATTTAAATCACAGCATGTCCCCAAGAAGTGTCAGATATTCAGAGTGTAGCCCTGTGGTGTTTACTGATCTTGTCAGTTACATGTGTTGGTACTCACTGTTATCTTTTCATATTTCTTATATGCTGCATTTGGTATCTCTCATTGTGGGCAACACACATGGTTGCAGTGGCTCTTTGTGTTAAGAGAGACACAGATGGTGGGCTTTTGGCTTACAAGCTTCTTGTTTTGTGTGTTCTGCGTTCTCTTACATCTAATATGTCATTTAGCAGCTTGCAGACTACTTCTATTAACATATACGTGTGGAAAAAAAAACAGTGTATTAGTTTCAATGAAAAGGTCACAGAAATATGGATTGTTTAAAAAGAAATGAATAAGCATTTCAGCACGTTCCTCCTGCACACTTGTTTTTATCACTCTTAGCGGCACTTTTAATTCCAGTTCTGTGTTGTATAAAATTGCTCATGAAAAAGGAGATTTTAATCATGGTGGAACCTGGTTAAATACATTATTGTTTTAGGTCAATCAAGAACATAATAGTATATAAATATACATAATGCATAATGGACACCCCTTTTGTTGATTTTTGACATAAAATTTCTAAACGTAAAGGGTATTAAGTTAGGTTTCAGCACTTGAAGCTTATTTTGCAGCTGTGTGTCAACACCTGTGCTTTCCTCTTCAGCTCACAGACATTAAGAGGAGCTGCCAAGGCTGCTTCGAGCTGAGGTGTCTATTTTTGTCCACAAATTTAAATTGCAAAGTGGTGTTTGAATTATACTGAGATGTTGCTCCTGCTCTTGGACTTTCCAGGGGGACGCTCCTCTAGAATCAGTCTACCTGCCGACACGTTTACATCATATATCCTTACCACAGACAACAAATTGAGGAATTACGCCACATTTGGATGCAAATTAAGTCCCACATTTATTGTGGTGTGACAGAGATATTGGTGTAGCTAGCGGTGCCAAACTAGAGGCAAAAAATAAAGCTTGAACAGTGAGCTCTAATTGGACACGTCTTCTCTTTGAAGTAGGATTTAAGGGTACAGGCTGCTTACATAAGTGATTAACCCTGCAAGTGGGCAGAACACAGCTCAGCTTGATTAGTTGCATTTATTATATCCATTTGTGTGTCTGTGCGTGTTGCGACTGCTCGGCAGCACGATCCGGCTGGCTTGCAGCTCAGACCTCCCTGCAGCTAGCCTGATGATTAATCAATAGGGTAATTAAAATTGTCACCACAAACATGCTTGAGTGTGTGCGTGGGATAATCAGGAACCACAGTGTTACTTTTTTTATTTCATCGTCTGCTTTGCTGGCTGGCTCCGGGTTTTCCTATTGTCTGTGTGAAGAGTTGCTCAGAATGTGCGGGGGTGCTTTGCATTGCCGTTTGTAAGCTGCAAAATGAATGATGGGGGGAAAAAAAAGCAGTTAACCGGACCAATTATGGAAATTTGTTCTGCGAAAAATTCAGAAAAATCAAAACAAAGCCAGAAGAAAATGGAAGTCAGTGCACTCCGGTGGCAACAGTCTTAAAACATCCTCTCTGAAATGTAATGTGTCGTGACAGATGACGTGACTTTGCATGGAGGATGACTTGCTCCCCGGACAAGGAAGGGAGCAAAGTAATTCCGCCGGATACCTTGTTGACGCCATCGGCCATCGCTTGCAGGGTCAACTCGCGGGGTCCGTCCACAGTCTTTCCGTCATCGGTGGGACCCCAGCTGGCACTGTAGATGTCGATGACCTGCGGCATGTGGCTTATGGACGAGGCTTCAATGATGTCTGTCATGAAGGGCTGATCTAGCATGCGAATGCCTGCAGGCGAGAGGAGGAGTAAAAAAAAAAATCACAAAAACAGGGAGCACTCATGTCCTGCTATTATAAGTTCATGAAGCGATGTTAGCCTAGTGGTGGCTTTCCTTTGGATCAAAGTCTCCAACTTGTGTTGTGCCTGTGAAGGCTAATCACAGAGTATATCTCAGAGGTTCAAAATTCTGGTAAAAGTCTCCTAGAACGAAATAAAACTCATATAGTTGGACATATGAAACCGTTACAAGGTTCACTGACTTACTGTACACTTTGTATCTCCAACTAAGTAACTTTGCCATGATCAATTATACACATAACCTTAATTTAGATGTCTAATTAAATATATACAAGATAAGAGTAAAGTTCTCATATACTCCAGAGAACAGTCTGCGGTGACGAATGAGATGCACCTGTTGGCTTATAGTAAGTGGCCTCTGCTTTGCATCAACAGCGTGACATTATGCTACAATTTTAGAAATGGAGGCGCTCGCCCTAAATTATGATGCATTAGGGTAGTATGGCACTTGTTGCCTGATGATGTGTTATGCCAAGACTCGAAAAGGCCCCTTCTTTCATGGAACAACCCTGTTTGGCTTTTCCGTGGGACTCGGCGTGCATTGGCAGTAGCTGTTATCTCAATAGCCAATTTTCAGTTCAAGAGGTAAGAAGCTGAGATGTGACTCTTTAAATGATGCGAGCGGAAAAACTCTTTCTTACAGTTCTCAGGTCTAATGACAGCCTGTTCATTCTCCCACCAAATACACATTATTTTTCCTATGTTCCTCTCGCTGTCATTGCCACTTCCTTTGAGCCGGGTAAAAGCTTCCAGCAGCGGAGATCTGGGTTCCCGCTCACACGCTCTCATGAGGCAAAGCAGAAGAAACAACCCAAAGATATTGAGTTGTCAGTGCTTATTTTTCTGAGCTGTAATTTACAGAGCCAGTTTCTAAAGGTCAGTAAGTACAGGGATGTAGAGGCTGTATGTAAGCAAACAGTGTCTAATGCCTTTAAATCCCACCAATGCACTACTCTGTAATTTTTTTCCCATTGACAAAGAGACAGCAGGGAAATGCATCAGGAGTAATTGCAAGACATTGGACATGATCGTGAAGTCAACCCAGCATGTGAGTGTGTAGCTGAGAGAACAAGACATACCTGCTACCTTGGAATTGTAAGCCACGCCCACACCACAAATGTTGTTATTGGCTGCTGCAGACACCTCCCCTGCACACCTGGTTCCATGACTTTTTGAAATCATAAAAAATATATACATTAACAGTAAGAAAAAAAGCATCCTGAACAAACATAACCCCTTTTATTCATGTTTTATAAAAAGTAGGATTTGTAGGATTTGTATCTGCTACAGAAGATGCTTTAGACTGCAGTATCAAACAAGATTATAATATAAAAACCCTTAAGTCTCTGTAAAATCATTTAATACCAAAAATATCCTTACATTTGTATGACAGACGGATGCCAAAAAGCTCCATGAAGCATACAGCCATCTGTAACCAGAAATCAGTGGCCTATTTGCATAAAACCCATGAGCTTCAGTCCTGAATAATTGGTTTGAACATGTGCCACCGTCACACTTGTATCTTTTGTCTAATTTATCTGGGAATGACTTAGTTCTTTAAAAAATAACAATGGGTTAGTATTTCTTAGACATCATACCTCATTGATTTGGACATAAAAGAGAAAAGGTTTAGAGGGACTTAAAGCAGGCACACTACAAATGCAGCGAGGCGCAATGTGAGATGGGCTTTGGGCAATTGTGGCGCTCTCTTATCCTGGCAGACGCGGGCGCAGACGGGATGCTATTTATAAATAACCAGACGATTAGCTTGCACTCCACACGCGCCACGGAGCTGGGACGGGGACGTTATTAATCAGTTTCAAATCGGCCTCACGTTGACTCAGTCGTTGCGGAGAGACACGGAGGAGAGCATGAAAAACCACAGAAATGAATCGGTGTCGTCCTTCAGCTGCCCTTGAAGGAAGCGGATCACATTGTCGGCAGCAGTGATGGGGGCCAGATAATGCAATCTTAGACGGAAGGCGACCACCTGCACACTTGGCTGCCACTTTCACCTTCCATATCTTTGTGTGCTGAGTATGACACCTGTACAGTGCGGGGGGGGCATTGTATGTTAAACAAGGCATCCCCTAAGAAGTGCTGGTGTAGTACAGAGAATAGACTGGTAAATAAAATGTAGGAAAAATTCTGCAAATATTTCTGTCTCAGTTCTAAATACTTGATAGTACCATAATGGTAAAGTGTGTCAGTTTTCTGTGGTGTCTTTACTCATTGGTCAAAAATATCACAAGACACAGCTACGAACAAACCTATCCACACCATGACCAAGCACACGTTATTAATGCTGTATGCACCCACATGAGTTTTGACTCCATGTGATTAAGACTAGTTCTTTTAAACAAGAGCAAAACTATTCAAGGAATAAACATTTTATTTTAAGCGCTGCATTGCCATAACACAAGTCTACTAAGCTTTCCAACTATTTTTCCCCTATCCTGACAATGTGTACAATACGTACAATGGCAAAGAACATAGGATCCTGCTCCCCCCTCAGGTGGCCCCCTAACAACACAGTTGTTCTGTTACCTGTTAAACCAGTCATCCGTGTAGCGGGGGTAAGGATAGGGATCATTGCTGCTGAAGTCATAGCTGGCCTCTGCATTCTGAAAAACAGAAAACAGCAGCAGTGAAGATGAGGAACACACAACGCCAAATGGAAGGAAAATTGAAGGTGCAAACATTTGAAGTTCTCCCACGTAGCCGGCCCCGTCACAGGCTATTACCCCAGTCAGCAAATCAAGCTTGCCAAGCCCAGCAAAAACACTATTAGAAGGCTGAGAGCTTATGTATTTATCATCTCAAACTGGCCTCAAACTGAACACATTCCACAGTCAGATTTATCCCTCGTAAACAATTTTGGTAACCATTCGTGAAAATAATAATAATAGAAAAAAGCTTTTACTTTTTTACGTTTTACTCAGGCGGCAATACACAGGCATATCAGCAGAGGGACTGATACCTCAGTTACTTAAGGTGTTTAATTTCACACATCTGAAAAGCGATAACAGTAAAGCGAACTGTGAAAAAAGCCATGAGAGCAGACGAAGGAGCTGTAAACATCTGTCGGGGAGCTATCAATTTGTCAGGCCCTATCAGAATGTGGTCTGGGTTGGGTTGGAGCCAGCCTCGCTGTGAGGAGGCTCATTTGTTAACTTCAGGGATTCTCTGTAGCACTGTTCCTAGTGATTGTAGCCAGAATTCTCTCCCCCGGTGCCATCACAGTTCACAAACACGTCACTAATGGACCAGAACGGAATCCTGTACATTCAACGGGACTGGAGAAACCATTCACAGTTTGGTGTCTGTGGCCCTGAGTTTGCTGTAGATCAGGCTGGCATTTCTGAATCATTCTTTTAAGGAAGATGTAGACCATTAGCGTTCCCTGCTTCTCTTTACGGTTCATGATCTCATATCAGAAATGTACGGTAGATATATTCTCAAGGACGGGCAGAGTGGCTTTCACCGGGGCAGCACGATGACATGTCTTATGGCCACGATCAAGAGGACTGACGTTTAACCCTATAACCTTGGCTTGCGGACCGGGAAGATCTGCGATCAGGAGTGCAGCACTCGCATGTTCTCCCCGTGTCCGCCTTTGCATCCCCAGGCGTTCCCGTCTTGCCCAGTGGTTCTGGCAGTGTGGGTGGATGGGCTCATTAGGTTTGCTTGAAGGGCAGCCTTTGTGCGCTCGCACATCATAATTTCTGCAATGGGCACTGGCCTTTGCCGCAGTAGTGCCCAAGAGCAGCGCTACAGGGAAATCAGAGACTAAACACCAAGCGATGACCAACATAATCTGTGCAATGCCTTTTTTTTCCACATTTCACCCCTCCTTCACACATATTATAAAATATATAAATGCTTTCAAATACAAATGTACAGGGGATACAGGAAAATATGTCTTGTACTCCTGAAAGCTAGCCGAGCTGTGGAAAATGGCAATCATGCAGATGAATGCTTTAGACAAACAAAAAAGAAGAAAGGAAAAGATTGCTTGTGTTTCAAAAGCTAAAGTGACGTTCACAGGAAGAAAAATGTCCTGAAACTTGTGCTTAGATTCCCTAAGAAGGTTTTCAAGTGGAATTGTGTTTCCCCTCTCCTTCTCATCAATCTTCAGAGAACAGTGTGAGATTAGAAATGGAGTTCCTTGCTCTCAGAATAAATGAAGTTCAAGACTTCCAGTTTCAATCCTCCTGGGAGTGGAAAAAAATAGCACAAATGCAAATTCATGCTCTGTACTTTGTCTTACTTTATTTTCCCCCTGCAATCTGTCTTCATTGCTTAAGATGGTTCCTTTGTTTTTTTATTACTTATTTCATTAACACTGCTTTCATACAATATTGCCCTTCAGCTTGCCAAGAGCTTCCTCAAAGGAAGTCATGGGAATTCAAAATCCGCACATACCTGAAAACCATATAGATCGGGTGAAAATATGCAAAATATATGGGTGGAGAAGGGGGGGATGCCTTTGTAAGGTGCCTGAGCTAGCAAGGGTTAATAATGAGTTGATGAAACCTGATCCATATTAAAAAAGACAAGTAAGAAAAGTATTTGTATTACCATACCAAAACATAGAACACAACCATTTGTGTTCAAAATATGTGAGGGTCAAGAGCTAGGTCTATTTTGTGATAACATACAATTCCGTTTCTGCCCCATTGCCTTAGGCCTCTAGTTACTGTAATTGCACAATTTAAGCAGGCTTTTTGATTGTTATTTCTTGTTTTGCTTTATTTCTTTGTTTATTTCTTGCTTTGTCTCCCACAGTCATAGACTTAGTGGTCACTTACTGAAGATAAGGTCTTGTGTAAAAATACTTAAAGCCTAATAGTTGTTTAAATACAGTATGTTTGTCAGATGAAAGAGAGAAGCCAGAAGAGAAGCCTGAGCATCAAAGGTTTGCATCTTTTACGGTAAGCAGGACAGATGCTGGTAATTAATTCATTTTCAACAGGCAATTCATTTTGTGACCACACACTTTTGAGAACAATTCTGAGAGACAACAGAAGTGGATTTTTAGGCCTGTTTCACAGAGCTCTATTGCATGTCATTTCCTGTATAAAATATCCCACAATGTATTTTCTTTCAATTTCCCTCAAGATGAATCTGAACAGCTACACATGGAATTACCACATTAATCTGGAGTCACTTTACATCTTCATAGGATAGCGCAAGATGTGTATCATACGAAGAACTGACATCACCTTGTTGCCACGGCAACTCTGTTATGATGGAGAACGGGACTCGTATGCCAACAACAGTATAAAGGCCAATGACAGCTGGTTGGGTTCTGTGTATTTTTCAGAATTTGGCCCTTGAGAGCAGTAAGCAGAGTAAGAACACAGGGGCAAATGTAACAAACCCCCACTCCCACCCCCCTCCACAAACCTGCTAATTACAGAAAGACAGCTTTAGCTTGAGTTGTGTGAGAGCTAAATGCATTACACCAATTTGATTTTTAAAGTAGAGGAGAAAAAACAGATGTGCTCTGGCTTTAATTTCCATCTGCTAATCTACAGTAACAGCACCTCGTACTGACTGAAAGCACTACAATCTTACATCCTGTTTTTCACACTACCAAGCTTTTTTTTTTTTTTTTTTTTTTTTTTTATTAAAACGCACTGATCGTAGATGGAATACACTTCAGTGTGTTTATTCTGGGCTTCGCCGCCATTCAGCAGGCCAGGAATGAATTTTCAAATACAGCGCTGGAGAAACCGGGTGCCACGCGCGAGGCAGCGGTGTAAATTATTCATGGCGCTACGAGCAAACCGCCCATTAAATAGGCTCGGAGCGAGCGCGATGCCGCTCATGAGCTAAGAGAATTCCCCTCATTAGGGGTGTGCAGACAGATGCTCTGACTCACAAACGCCTCCTGAAACTCCCGCCCCGGCTGCACGCACCATCTCACACACATGTTCAGTACCTGACAAACAAGCGGGCGCACGCTGAAAGGAATTAGCCACTGTCGACCGCGGCATTTCTGGGACTTGGGGAGCATTATATGGAGTGTTGAGAAGCAGCGGTGGCTTTATAAATGAGCCTTTCAGCCCTGCACTGCTGGGAAGCTCAACCCCGTGGTGCACGGACATGCATCCATGGGTAGTTATTTTTAGGTTTATGCTTGTCATTTGGATCCAGAAGCATGACAAGGGCAAAGCCCCTAATAATGATACAGGTAATTTAAAAACAACACAGTGTTGCTGCCTCAGTTCCCCTGCAGCTGCACTGTTCAATCATATTCTTTTTTTTTTCTTTCCAGCATTCTCAAATAGTCTTGTAAAAGCAGTACACCATAATTCATATTTCTGCAGGTTTTGTTCAAAATGCAGGGCTCATGTACTCCCTGCAACATGGACACCAAAAGATCTCAGCCAGTACTTGTGCGATATCTTTCTTTACTGCCAAGGTACCTCGTCACACATCCCCTGGTATGCTCAGCCCCTCATTAATATTCAGAGCTACATGGTCACATGACTGGAGTGTGTTATGTAAGACACAGGCAACACCTCTGTTTCAGCAGCAGAATTGCAGCTGCACATCTTCTGTGCTGCAGAAACATAACAGATTCATTCAAGAATTGAAGTACAGTTGTATGTTTTTAACCATAATCAAAGAGTAAGCATGGTGTTGCAATATGCTGCTGCACAGACTGACTCAGTGTCTGTCCTTTCAATGTCAGAATTCCTTTTTCCTTTACTTTCAACTGGAAGCTGCAATGAGCATAAAGTATGGTCTTACCAGCCTGCTTGGCCAGGTGTCTGTAAGGATGCGTAGAGGTTGGACAACTGACAGAGGCATTTGGAATCAAACGGGAAGTCAGCACTTCACCTGTATCCTGAGGCTCTGCACTGTGTGTTCTCTATTTTCACAATACAGCAACATCAGCAAATAATGCATGAGCTTGCTCCACAGAGAGGATACTGCATACTTACATAATTTGAGGCAAGATCTGGGTGTAAATAGTCAATTCCTGTAAAGATAAAAATAAAAATCTCAGCCCTCTTAAAAATAGAGCCAATGATTGTATTGTAGAGTCACAAAGAAGGTTTAAAAATACACACAGCTGAGTGAAATTAGCATTAGCACCATACTTTCAGTCAATTATATTGCTTAGTGTTACCAGTATAGTTGGCTTTCACGTATCAGGTCTAGACCAGATGTGAGTGATTGATAATAATAACAACAATAATAATAATAAAAATAATAATAATTCAATTTAAATCTGCACTGAGGCCCTCCAACTAAACCTAACCCAATTAGTTTAATTCATGAGATCATTTGTATTTTATTTGTTGTCATGGAAAATAAATGGAATTACTCAGCATCCACAATAGATGGACAATGAAAGTGCAATTTAAAACGAGACGTTTGTGGGGCTGTCTGTACACTCATAATTGCACATATCACTTCACATAATTGCAATATTCAACAAGGGGGCACCTACCATCATCCATAATCGCTATGGTTACCCCTTTCCCAGTGTAGCCCAGCTCCCACGCCTCTGCCACATTGAGGTCCAGTCCAGGGGTGCCGTCTGCCTGGCCTGTATTAATCTAATCAGTCAGACAATATGGACGCGCCACATGAGAGCAGAGCCCCATACGCATAAATTACAAATTAGTGTGGAGCACGGAACATAAATGTCACCACCAGCACACTTGGTTACGGACCAGCTGGGGAGAGTTCAAACTGACAAGCTAAATAAAAAAAAATAAATTAACAAATATTCCACAAGTCAGACTGGCCACATGTCAATGGCACTGTGAGGTTTGCTATGTTGAAAAAGCAAATCCTAACAGACTTCACTAATGAGGAAAATACATGTGAAGGATGTTTAATCTAAAGAAATAATTATAAATAAGGAAACGAAAGGAGCGATAGTTACTCACAAGGTACCACTGTTTAGTAAATAACGGGTCGTTCATTTTGGCATCAATGTCATTAATGTCTCGATATCCTCTCTTCCTCCGGCCAAATCCCTCTTGCTCAAATACACTTTTTACCTGCCAGAAAAAAGAAGCATAAAAAATAAATATAGATAGAGACACTCAGTACACCATGTACTGTAAGTAATGCTTATTTCCTTATTTCCTTACTTTATACATACATACATATTTAGTGGAAAGGGTGGCCAGATGTCACTCTGGTGGTGTTTTTATCAATAAAGGCTCACTCATCCTATAAATGGCTTGCTAAACTCTGGTGAGCTGCAGACTTGTGTGTTGCCCATACACATTTGTGAGCCAGTGAGGTATCGCCACACTTGTTCCAATCATGTTACTTGCTGGCACATAAGACCTACACACCCGTCTCCCCATGCACCTGCTGACAAGAATAATAGTGGGGTTTGAGAGGAAGCCACAAGTGCACTGGTCTGGCAGTGACACTGTATTTTACTCTTATTGATCCACGCTGCAATAAGGAAGATGAGTGGATTACACTGTAAAACAATACGATAAGAATTGTTAAACTAAAAATAACCATTGGCACAGCAGGTCAAATTCAGCAGACATGAACATCACAGTGTTTTTCCTCGTGTGTGGGAATGTGGCATAAGCTACCAAGACCGAATCAAACGGAATATATTTTCATTGAATGATAGCCTAAATCATGAATGACTTTACTGAATTGCATTGTAAAATACACAGTGCATACACTAATTCACCAATAACTGCAGATTCTCATCCATAAGAATTCTCTGAAATTAAATTTCAAAAAAATATTTGGACATACATCTTATGTCCTTTCACAGATGAAGTGTCGTAGACAGCTATTTGCATCACAAAAAGCCTGAGTTATTTCACCTTTATTTATTTATTTTAAAAAGCACATTTGCAATTCAAGAGGCAGTATGTGAGTCACATAGCAAGAACACAATGAAGCTAAAATAGGGATTTTTCATTTCTTGTTCAGAGATAATCAAAAATATATCCCATAGATCAATGTCTGGTTTGAACTGGTAAAATATAGAAGTTTGTATCCATCCAAATTTATCACGACTCAAGCCTTCTCTCTGAAATGAAATACATCTTATGCTATTCTTCTACTGGCAATACTGCATAAATCCTTGCTCTTCATTTGTCTGAATCACACCACAGGATGGCAGCTGTTTTTTTTTTAGTTCTGTGTGAGTATGCTTTTAGACCATATGTATTTTGTGACACCACTGCACAAGCAGAGAATGCTAGCCTCTTGAAAGCTGGTCGTTGTGCATTTGCCTCTTGATGCACGCCACAAAGAGATCAATGAATGACCCAAGTGATCATTTAAAATGAAATACCACGTTGAAAAGTATTTTAGAGCAACTTCTGTAATTGTTAAAAATCTGACTTCAACAGGATGTTCTGGATTATTTTATTGTCAATATATTATTTTTGGGAGGGAATAATATAATTTGTAATGCATCTTAAATTGAGTTATTTAATAATGCAAAAGAGCCTGGCAGAGCAGAAGGTATAACATTAAAAAGACTGTTCCTTTCAATAATCTCATCTGCAAAAATGGATATTGTTCAATTTTATCTTCCAGCATTATTTCTAGTATCACAAATGAATGGCCATCAGGAAGCATCTGTCCAAAGTCAATATGTTGACTTCTGTAGTTACATTAACTTCAATAAATTCTAAAATAAAAAAGTCTGGTGGCTTCTGGTGCATTTCAGTGCACAACAATGTCTCATCTGGAACAGCTCACACCATTACAGTCTTTCAATCCCATGACATGCAACAATCTGGGAACCAGGATCACATTTTAGCAGCAAAATCAAAACCATATGAATGGCAGCTACAGATGAGCAATTTTACAGCCAATAAACCCTTTGTACAATATAATCCCAATCTCTCTGAATCATATTGAGTCATCACAACAAATCTATAGGAAATGATTTCATATTAGATAAACTGAGTAAGTGAATAAAATGGAAAATTATATTCAGTCCAATATGAGGATCTGAGTGACTCTGAGTGCACTACAACAGGAACAGAATTCAATCCTCCTGCTTTGTGCTTCGGCCTTAACTTTGAATGACAGACTATGAAACTCTTCCTCTTCTTATTGCGTACACACTACTTTCAGTCTGCATCAGGTTGATGTATACAAATATTGTTATAGTCATCCTGAAAAAAAAAAATTCCTTAAAACTCTCTCAGAGCTGAAGTAAGACCAACAAGAGAGGATTCCATCCTTGAACTAGGACACATCTTGAATTTTGCTGATGGATGGATAATGTATTCAACAATGGATCAGATTTTCTGTATCTGCTGTAAATTGAGGAACCCTTAGATGACTTAATGCATGAAATAGACTACTCGGCTACAGTAAAAGACAAAGGGACAGATTCTATGTGGAATTATTAAGTTGATTTGGAGAGATGTGTCAGACAAATGAATAAGGTTAAGAATGACAGCCTCACAAAAAAGAAAGAAATGTTGAGCGGCTGCAGGTACAAAATTACTTCTATTAAGTGCTACACTGCAAATTCAATTATTCAAGCACAGTCTTGTTTTGTTTATTAAATTACCAGTTTCTCTCTCACTTATGATAGAACAATGAAGACTAAACAAAAATGCAGAAGTGATGCAAACAATGTGACCCCTCACTCGACTCAGATTTAATTTTAGTTTATGAAACATCTGTCTTGGAATAACCTTGAAGCTATATAACAGCTCTCATCAATTCTAATAAGCTTTTATTAAATCTAAGTTATTTCTGGAAGCACAGTGACCATAATGATGTTATGTTACGTTATGTTACACAGAGCAGAGTAAACAATAATTTGATCACATAGAGAACCATTGTTTTAGATTCTCGCTTGCAGGGAAGTCAGGGGATGTGTAGGTGATGAGATACTGTAGCACATAAGCACAGGGCACACGTCATTCATGCCAAATACATATATCTCTTAAAGACAATAAATGGAATTTAATGGGCAATTAGGGAGCAGAAAACATGACCCCTCGGAGAGAGTGGAGAAATCACTTTATCAAAGAATCTTGCTTGGACCATTCATACTGTGTCTGCTTAATATGTCTATGCACAAAAACTGGAATTAATTTTCAATTGCTAAGTGTCTTTTACAGAGACCTTACAATTCATGTTGAGTACGAATAAAATTGATGAGTAAAGTCAAATGCTGATTTTTTTCATAAGGCTATATTTGCTTTTTTTCTGTGGAAAAGAACATTTATCAGTCCCAGAGACCCAGTCCCAGGCCCCTAACCATCAGGAATAAAATATACATTATTTATTTTTCATGGATGGACCACAAAGATGGAGGGCTGGTGCCACTGTTTCAGACTGAGAGAAACTGTATTTAACCAAGTTCCACGGCAGGTCATACATTGTATAATGTGGCATTTAATAGACATTAATGTGACCATATAGAACTGTGTGTTCTACAGTACAGAGGGTTAATTTAGTTGGATCCTGTCTTCTAAATTACAAATATGAGAAATATGTAAAAAAGATTTAGTATTTAGTTAGGTGTAGAGTGCTTTCATTTTTATTAGAATGAACAGTTAAACAAAACCATGACAGGTAATAAGAACATCTTCTGAAATATAATTAAACTGGTCCCACAAGTCTCCACTTGTTATTTCAGAAGTTCCACCACTCCATGAACGTTGTGAGGCCACAGAATTGTTCAGCTCCAAAAGTGGATTGTGGCTCTACCATGGGTAAAATTGGACCATAGTTATAAAATCTCATAGCTTGTTGGCAGGCTAACACAGACCTTTACTTCTGAGTGTGATGGGAAGGTACCTATGTGAGATCTTAACTTGCTGTCTAATATCTATTTCTTTTTGAAGATACTGATAATAACATGTTCAGTATATCATGAATACAGACTGACCTATTCGCACTACTTACTCTAACAAGTATACTATTGTTGAGGAAGGCATGCAACATCTAGATGTTTTCCTGGAATATAAAAATGCTCTGTATGTTTCATGCCACTATAAATGATTATCCCAGAAAATGATTGCAGCTGCTCATTTAGTTTACTCATCAATCCACATTTTTTGGACAGAATAATATGAGTAGAATCGTCGGGCACTCCATGACCAAGGTGGCCTGCCGCTTTACTGCTGTGGACACATACAAGTACAGTAGTTTAAAAGATACCTTAATAATAGATAACTTAAAGTCATGTAATATGTTGAAAAATTATTTTCTTTTCCACTGATAGCTTTGGAACAAATAAAATTATGAACAAACATAACTAGCCATATAAAGCAAATGACCACGATTTGTCTCAAGCTTCTAAATATCCAGCACATTGTTCTTGGTTTATCAGTGAAATCAGAGCAGGGATCACCCACCATGTTTTCTTTCAGTCTAAGCTTTGAGACATACAGAGCAGCACAGGTTACGAGATAAGCTTTCTCTGGTCCTTTGTTTTTGCCACTGCAGATAGAGGCTGGTAATTACCCGTGCGCCATTCAGAGAAGGGACAATACTGGCATTACAATAGGAGCATACCACTCCTGTGCCATTCTTGAATTATTTAAAACAGTCAAAGCCTGTGGAGTTAGACCCCCTATGCTCCGTGGAAAGAAGGTCATATTGAGATTTTGTTTTGAGTTTCAAAACCACATGTTCATGTTTAAGTAAGGAATAAGAGAGCCAGAGGTTATTTAACAGGATGTAACAGACACAGCTATCTATGCATTTCAACAGTGGAGAGCGTTTGCATTTGAACAATGGACTTTTAAGTTATAAATGGAATCAAATTATATTACCGACAAATAGGTTTAAAGCACAGAATCATCTGTGTCAGCTAAAATTGAATCGTCTCAGTCTGTAGGTGATCTCCATCATACGCATTTTTATTTTAAATGCAAACATCCCACTCTGCCTGTAATGTATTCACTGTGAGAATATCATCACCGGGCCTGTTCACCAGCCCATTCAGTTCAAACAGTTGAGAGCACAGTTTTCAATATAACATGCTGCTAACCTCAGCAATCCACATGAGAGCTTTGAATGAATCAAGGGTCAGAAATGGTTTGCATGTTAAATCCACAGCCATTAAATCCACAATCCAGAAAGAAAATGTACATATACACAAAAATATGTGCTGGTATACAGTATACAATATAAGCAGAGAAAAAAAAAAAAAAAATAAATTCAGAAAAAGATGGAAGAAAATAACAGTCTGGATTTTCCTAGGTGAAATCATTTGTTCCTGCTCTTGTCTCACAGTTGTCCTTCAGTGCTGTAAATATAAGTATATCCATGAAAACAAACATGATCATACCATCAATATCCCTGTCTCTCTTCATAACACGCCCAACCCCCCACCCCCTGCCCCTACTGAGTCTCATGTCAGGTGACAATCTGGTCTTCCCCCTAGGCCCTCTAACTGCTCTGAACATGACCAGCTTTTAAAAGGAGGCACTTGATCCTGCATGCGTGTTCACAGAAGGAATGAAGAGCCAACAAGTCCTTAATCCTGCTCACCCTCAAAGGGATGGACGGATAGCCACACTCAGCTCCGGAAACCCTGAAAATGACCATGTCATGCAACACTTACAAGAACGGCAATATTGTCAATATTGAAAGCAGAAACTCAACTCAGCTCAAAACCACAGCAACTCAAGATAATTAATCTGAGCTCTGCGGAAGTAAGATTTACCCAGGCCTGGAAGTAAACAGGAATTCAATCAATACGCCTTGCTCCCTGAATGGCACAGACAGCTCCTTCTTTCTATTTAACCTATGTTCACTCAGAAAGTATGGCAGTTGAGCCTTCATTTTCTTATGTGTATTGAGCTCCATTTTACAGTTATTTCAATTTGAAATCCAACAAAGATGCTGCCAATCTTGCTTTTAGAAATTGCTTATCCACTCGACTGGCTTGCTTCAATGAGCCAGGGTTAGAGCAAGGAGACAAATTTTAGTCCGGGTTTGAAATGAAAAAAAACAAGAATAGATAAAAGCTACTAATACTGTTTTGATGTAATATAATGGCTCCTACCTTATATCTGTCTCTAACCCCTGGATTCAAGCAAAATTTGTCCTTAGCTCTCACTTACAAATAAATGCAAGCATTAGCTTTCTTCTTCACAATCACAGCTTGACAAGTTTGGCAATCAGCAAAATTTTTAAAAAAAGGAAATAATGTGTTGTATTGAAATTGGGAAACACATTTATTTTGAGTCAAAGCTATTAGTGTATCTGAATTTAGCTGTGATTTCCACTCAATTGGTTGTTTTGGTTAACACCTAAGATGGCATAGCAATGATTTGTGAGATGAAAGGAACATGGTCAAATTCAGAGGTTAGTTGTTTTGTGTTCATTTGCACTTACAGCAATGAGTAAATAAATTTACAGATTTTGATTAAAAGCAAAGAAAAAAAATCAAAAAATAAAAGTATTTTGGTTTATTGAAAATCCCAAACTGGTGTCTTGCATAATCCAATGTACCATACTTGTGTGTAGAAAATGTTGACTGAATCACGTACTATTACCAATTTGGAATCAGCTGGTAGATATGTGTGCTAATCTACTATACAGGGATAAACAAAAGCCCTCCACAGCTAACACATCCAGTCCTGTTGCATAGAAAATGAATATGTGTATGCAAATTTATTGAACATAATCAAGAAGGGCACTCCTGTGAAAGACCCTCTCATGTTTATTCTACTTTAAATCCACTAAACATATTAGCAAGGCAAAGTGGGTGACATTTATTTATAATACCAGACAAGCATCAGAAATACAAGAGTAGGTTATACATTGCATAAGTACCCTTGCATTCACCAAATCCAGCTTTTGGAAAACTTGGCTGATGAGATGACATGGGAGCTATGGGATGTTTTGGGTGTCTTTACTGCGCAAATGTGTGTGAAGTGAATGAGTTAGTTCCTGTTTGCCAATTTTCAGATGTTCCCAGCATCAGTAACAATGCCATACAATGATGTGTCAGCTGTGACAAAATGGGCACAAATGTTGCAATCTTATGTAGGAGCAGTCACACCATTACTCTTAACTCACCTTCAGTTAACGCACCGTCATGTGTTTTTTCATTGAATCTTTTCAAGTGACTCAGACATAGTTATCAAACACTTTAGTAACACAACGTTTGGGTAATACACTAAAGTAAGATTTGACAAAAGGCCATGAGTAGGGCTATAGGCTTAAACTGTGCAAAAAACTATACAGTATATTACTCAATGACCTGAAAATACAGCATGGGCAGGGCAGTGGCAAACATTGAAAAAACAAGTTGTCACCTCCCTGCTCCATGGTCCCAAATCTGAATTTGGATCTTGCTGCATGGACTTATGACAACCCACTATGGGATCATGTGACTACTGAAATTAGATGTATGTCACATTTTTCATTCTCATCACAACCCTCATTCATTTTGTGGCCACAAGCTGCCATTAACATTGCACATGGGAACATTTGTAATCCATCTTGGAAGACTCCATCAATCCATCCCTGGATGTCTATTAATGACATTAGTGGCATTGCCCATTGTCTAGAGAGGGGCAGCTTGGTACTGTGGGTGACAGCCTTAAACCTTCAGCCTCCAGACAGATATCAATGCAAACTCTTTGCTCTGTTGGAGATCATTGATAGCTGATAAATTGTAGTCAACTACTGATGTGCCACTAACCACTCCTGTACACATGCTACACGTGGGAACAAACATAGGCGTCATTTATGCTGGGGACGCTGGGGACACGTCCCCACCACTTTTTGTCGTGGCCCATTTCGTCCCCACCACTTTTTGAAAGCCAAACACGTTAAACCCGTCGTTGTCCCCAGCACTTTTCACAACAAACTGACGCCCATGGGAACAAACAATGAAATATGTGTCTTCTGAATCAGTGTAGTACAGCAGTGCCTACATATATTCAAAAGCTAAAGGACTAATCTTTAAATGTTTAATGGTCCTTTTTTGGGGGGTTGGGGGGGTTAAAAGCTTGCTAATTTTTGGAAGGCTTACGCAGTACCTGCTATTTTCATTTGAATTATTTCATTTATTTATTTGGCAGATGCACTTTTCCAGAGTGACTAATGTAACTGTGTCTAATGTAACGGCCTTTCCTTTGTGCAAATAATTGTAATTATTGCCAAAAAGACTTGTTCTTTTTTATTTTATCAAAGATACTGAATGTCTGAATTTAACGTTAAAGTATTTTTCTTTGTTGGTTCCAGCTAAATGATTTCATAGTCAGATTTACCATTAGATTCAATCAAGAAGAAAGAATTAGCTGCTAATGGGGGATCCTTATCTATTAATAATTCAAAACAATCAGTAACAGATTCTGTATAATTACAAAATAAAGGATAGTTCCCTGAATCTGACACAGATATGTGAACCCTGCCAACTGCCTCTGCAGTACTGTATTTTTCCTCGCTAAATACAGTATGTCATGCAGAAAGGACTATCCAGTATATACATCATCCCCGATCAAACAGTACAATATAGTTTATTACATATTTCATTACAATTTATTTTGTCGTGAAACTATATGACAGTGTTGTTCACATTTGTATCGATTCTGTGTTGTGAACACACTCCAGAAGATTTTACTCTGGTAGTTTGTAATCACTGTATTAGATTCTTTGTTGTATTTCAAGGTGGATACATTTTGAAATCAACTTACTTTAAATTCTACACTTCACCAACTGTGATCACTGTACACACATTACCAGCAAAATGCACCTTAACCTTTCATTTTGAAGGATTTTTTAAAATTGTAATCTATATTTGTAAACAAAATCTTTTGCTTCAGAAGATACATACAAAAAATCCATCTATAGAACAAGTTTTGTTCAAAGAGGCACTCATGAAGGTTTGCATGTTTCATGTAAATGACTATTTGGACTCTTAGATTTTCCCTTACAAGTTCTGAAAATATGCTGAAACTTTCAGTGTGTGTTTTTGCAGTTGAGCTGAGATGCAATTTTCACACAGTCATGATGAAAAAATGTACAACTCCCCTGTGCTATTCTTTTTCTTGCTGTTCTTATTTTTGTGTCCATGGTTTTAGCTTTCTCTCCAGTATTGTTCAATAATATGATTCAAGACACATTTACACATAAATATTTAATATTGTTAAAGATACTATTCTGTCAGCAAGATATGTAGCAACAGGTTTCAAACCATCCCCTACACAGGCCCGTTTCTATGGGAACCAGATGTGAGGGAGACTCACCCTGTGGTCTTTCTCTAGACGCTGTTTGTGTTGGAGACTGCGCCTCCTCCTGGCTTGGGGTATATCCTTTGGGTAGAAGTGGAAAAGCCCCTCACCAAAGGGGAGCTATGGAGAGAGAGAGAGAGGAAGACAGGACTTCAGCCTCATTCAGGGGATGGTACAAATCCCCACTGCACAGGAGCTGTCTCCAGGCAGCACATCAACCAAAATGAATCACCCTGGAAAACAATGAGCTGGTTTGCCTTGGAAACTCCGGCAGTATGAAAATTATCCTTATGGTGCTGTGATAACTGGTATGTGTGGGGAGCAAAGGTCATAGGTTTGAGTGTAATTAATATGAATGTAATTAAAATGAACTGTCATTTGAAACAGTTCAATTGAATTTTACGTCAGAATCCTAACTCTGTTCATTTCACACTTCAGATAATGTGGCACTTCAGTGCATACATTATGTATTGTCTGACATTTAAAAGAACAGGTCTGTCTGAGGGATAATTTTATATTCATTTACAAATTTAAATTTATGGTTTTTGAAACAAGCAGAGAATTTGCTCATTAATAATTGGTACCATGCTTGTAAATAGATCCTTACATTGAAGACACCTGTCATTTTGAGGAATTTGTATATGTGGTTTTACAAATTTTTTCATTTCAAAAACATGTTGGTAACATGTTAATTTTTTTTTTTTTCAATTAAGAGTTGTTTTCCAGTTTTGTAGCGGAATAAGCACACTTTCAACAGAAGGTACATGATGATGGGTGTTTCCTTTTGCTATCTACCTTTTGTGAAAAGACACATTAGAGTCTGGTGAATTGCATTCTATTAAACTAGCAAGGAGCGCACTGAATTAAGTTTAACAATGGGTTGGAGGGCAAAGTAGAATCATTGCTGGCACACTTAAAGAAAGCACATGGAAAGAAGCCTTTTAAAGGTGGTGATTAAAAATGAACTCCTTTTCACATAAAATGAGACAGTTTAAGTCTCAAAGTCAGGAAAAAAAGTCTTGTAAAACATCTTATATTATTTTGACCAGAAGCACAGGTTGTTGCCTTTCAGTAGGCCTCTGTGAGTTTTCCATTATCTGACTGGACTGGAAACATTCCTCAGGGATCTTTAAAAACCTGTTGACTCAGAAGGCGCTGATTCCCCACAGTATTAGAACAGTATTGTTAGTATTTCAGCTCATTGCTTGCTCTTTTTTATCTGTTAGTGTATACAAAGTCTAAAGTCTACAGATATGTCATAGCTTACACATTGAGTCAATCTTTTTTTTTAATTGCAGTGTATTTGCAAAGCATGCACATATGACAATTTGACAGATCCAGGCTTGTATTTGCTAATCTGACATATCAATTAAGCATTCCATATATTGCTGGAGACACATGCATTTAAATAGAAATACCCAAATAATTATTATGTTGTCTAAAACTTTTTTCAAACTACACAAATGTGTCCATCAGTTCCTGTAATGGCAGTGTTGTATTATTCAATATTCTAGTAGCCTATTATATATTGTAATTTATTCAAGCCATGATTTAAAACAAATCTATATAAATAATGTCATCAGTTATGACACTCGTGTTATTGATTCTGGACAGGAATCATTTTTCACCTGAATAGACATAATAATGGAATTTCTGTGGCATTCGTTTTTTCCTCCCAATTTTACATGTGCAAAAAGTACAATAATGTAAGAAAATATTTTTTCTGATTCTTCAGCAGCGCATAAAACAACATAGCTGCAGCGCTCAATTCACAAATTCATAAATGGATCTCAATGTTATTTTATTTTTTTATTATTATTATTATTATTATTTTTTTTTTTTTCCTGTATAAACGATTTCAATTTCGGAAAGAATATTTGCAGGATCATCTTACCTTTCGGACACTGTCAAACCCGTGCTCCGTGGCAAGTTGGCGGGCTGCATCATCAGTCTGTTCATGTAACTGTACCAGAAAATGATTTGTAAAAATGCCCTCTTCAACGGCTCCCGTTGCAGTAACCACCGTGTGTAGCAGTATTAAGATGACTGTAGCCCCATCTCTGCTAAATTCACGCATCGTGCCTCGATTGTGTCAGGGTGGCGTTGGAGTAGGATTCCACTTCTACAGACGGGATGCTTCTGGGAACGAATTGTACTGAATTAACAGCGCTGGGGACACATCGCGTCCTCGAATGTGTTTGAGGATTAACTGAAGTTGGAAGGTCCGACGACGCTGTGCTGTGCGTGGAGAGAGACTGTAGCTTTCGTTCGGTGCCAAATATGCATATATCCTTTCATCTATAATTTATCAGCCCGGCCGTGAAGGTCTTCTCCGTGTGACGTTCCGCTGAATATTGCCCAATAAGCTCTGGCGGGTGTGTCCGCTGTGCACCCCCCCTTGTTTAGATGGAGCCGTCACTTGCGGATGCCGAGGAGTGAGAGTAGTTTCAGCACCCTGGAGAATTCCTCTGTTTCACACAGAATACTGGCCTGCCTGACGGGCGAAAAAATGGAAATCCCAAATATTGAACTGTACAGTGGTTACATCACTTCACCGGGCTACACTGCCTAATGGTTGTGACGGACATGCTGGCTACTTTAAGCACTTGGGTGCATGTATTTGATTTTATAGACCAAATATAGGCTATGCCTGAACAATAAGTAAAAGACAAAAACAAAACTTAAAAACATTTTGTTGTAGCCAATTTATTGATATAATTGCACTAAAATATAAAATGTGATATCAACAATGATTGTGACCATAACATTAAAAAAAAAAAAAAATCAGAACATACCAGAAAACCAGCTTCAATAGAAAATACCATGGAATAGAATAGAAATACCATGGCATGTGGTGACCTACCATTTTTCAGTTATATTTCTTAATGTATGTATTTATTTTAGTTAGTCCTGGCTTTTAACTCAATTTTGAATTGGAATGTTTTTTAGAACACAAAGATAGGTGTGTGTGATAGCTAACGGGAAACTTCACCAAGACAAACTGAAACATGAGACAATACATCAGAGAATGAAATAACAGTTCAACATGTATGTGTGTGGGGGTGTGTGTGGGTGGAGTGTGAGCAACGCACCCAGAGTGGAGGAGTCTCTCAATCTGAGTCTCTTAGAAACAGAATATGAATTGTTTTCTCATTTTTCTTCCCTTCATAAATAGCAATATAATTGAAGCAAGCTCTCGCTGAACTGCATTCACCAACAAAATCCTCAAACAGTGGGTGAATCATGGAAAAAATTAGAGGGTTGCTGTCTGCCTGAGGTATCTTTTGTAACAATCCATTCTCACATTATCTAATTGGGTCGTCAGGCGGGTTTGTGTTTTCTGCAAGCAGGTCTCCTACATGACACCAATGTGGCTGAGCCCTTACAAAGTCCCCCAGCCTTGGAGACTGGGTTTCCCGCTTTCCCCTTAGCTTCATTTTAAGCAGGAAAGAGAGGTACCTCTTAAGTCTGGCAGCAGTTGTGAGATATGCCATCTATTTGCCTGTGCCTGAATCTCGCAGGTGTGGGCGATGCAAGAGCCTGCTGCAGGAATTCTTTAATCATCATTACCATTATCGTCATTGCTAATAATAATAACAACAACAAAAATAACGATGATTATAGTGATTATTGTAATGTTGACTGTGATTATTATTATTATGGAAGCAGCAGCAGAAGTAGTATTCTTTAAAATGATTTATTAAGAGATGTCCTCATCTAGGGTAACTATCAGTGCATAGCATTATAAGATATGAGTGCAATACACAGTACAGTTGAGATATCCAGGTGTAAGTACAGCATCAGCATCCAGGTGTAAGTACAACAGTAGATGCTCATACAACTCTTACATTTATCAGGTAGATATACAGTGTTAACCTGTTCAGTGAAAAGACAAGCAGCTGTTTGCTGGGGAACAGGGGAATGCTTGAAAAATACGAAATGTATAACGTCAAACTCTTTTCATATAGAATAGCACAAATGGAAAATCTCTCTTTTTTTAACCTGTCCAACAATATGAGTCGCAGACCCTTTCTGCTGCTTGCATAGTAAAATATCAGACAAGATAATGTGTGATTCCTGTGGCAGAGAGGTTACAGTATATGACACTTAATCTCAGATTTTTCATTACTCCAGACAAAATGCTTCACATCTGCCTTTGGAGCCATCAGCTGAAACAGAATCACTGCTGCTTTCCATGGCTGGGTGTTGCTTTTCTCTGTGCTAAATTGCCATCTATTATGCCAATTAAGTATCTGCTGCTCTGTCAGTCATTGTCTATTTGGGGCCATACACAAAGCTCTGGGACGATGAGAGCAGATGTCGTCTGAGATCTGCAATGTCTACAACGTCTTACAATGTTGGCGTTGCTGCATGCATGGAATCTGGCAAAAACATAGGTATGATCCGTAATATGCTAGCTATGTTCATGCACATGAAAGACAACACAGTGTGAACAGAAGCAGTCCTTTCTGGGTCATCAATCCTCTTGTGTAAAAAGATCAGCAGCTGAAATGTTCTGAAGATGTGTGATTGCATCTCACAACAGCAGTGTCTCCCCATTTCGCTGTCTCATGTTTCCCCTCAATGTTTCTCATTCACAAACCAAAGATAAGTGGCGAAGGTCATGTGATAAAAGTCATCTTTAAGAATGAGATGAACTGATCTCATGTAATGAGATTGCATGTTTTAGATTATGTCTTTATTATGTAATCTGGATTAGATACCACAGCAAAGACTCTTTACAGGATAAAAACCTTCAGACTCTTTTCAGGAAAGGCATATAATTCAAAGATAAATCAAAGGATTTATATGAGGATACAATGGGTTTAAACTGTAAAGTAATGCATGACTTTAATATATTTTTTGCACACTTCTTTGGCATGAATTAGTCATGGTTTGGAACCACTTTTGATGATATATGTGATGACAAAGCAGTATGTATCTCAATTAAAACATCAATGAAATATTCATAATACACTCATAATGATTTATTATGTTTGATATAGGTGCTGTCAGTTGTTAGCGATAATCATAAAGGAGTTAATCATGAACTATTGTTTTATTGCCTGCTGAGGTAATGACTGAAAACCTGAGGAAATGCAAAAAAGCTAGCCATGAGCTGGCTAATTACCTGATAACAACATCGACAAATTAGTTATCTAGCTTTGAATGGATGAACCCTTGTTGAAACTACACAATCTGCTGGTTGGCTAGCTAATTAGTTGACAAAGTTCAAAACGCTGACTGTGGTATGTACAGCACAGTCTTGTATGCATTGATATTAGTGCTTTACATGTGAATACCATATCTTATTTACCTTGTAGCTTACAAGCCAGGGATCTCACTGGCACTGCATGTATGCCACGCGCTACCTAGCTTTATAGTAGTAATTGACAGCTTTCTTTGATAGCTATGCATGGCATTTTTGATGAAGAGCTTAACTAAATCCACCAGGAAGACATGACAAGTTAGCACAAAAGGGTGTCCTTCCCACTTTAGTTATTGAAATGCAGCTAGATACTGGCTGCTGTTGAGAAAGTAGTAGAGAGCAACTAGTTAGCAAACAATGATATTCAGGTAGCTATGTTTCCTGGATGGAAAACTACAGCTAGTTCCCTTCCCCTGTTTTCAGTATGCCATGAGATATTGCCCAGAGCACATGAGAGAAAATATCAACTGCATAAACTATTTTGTCAACAACCCTCTGATGGGATTCTTCCATATGTGCACATGTGTATGTACAACCAACACACAAAGGCACATACATCAAAGTTAATATGAAATTGCACACCATAGCTTAATTCTAGAAAGTTGATTCAGTTCCTCTCTACAAGCATATGTTGTGAGAGATTCCAACTGAGTGACATCATGGCAAAATCTTTCATGCAATGAAACATTTGATGCATTAAAAAGTTTAACTTACATATTCCTGAAGGAAATTATTTCATGGGCCACATACTTGCAGCCACCAGTCTTCATGCAAAACCCACAAATGAAAGTAACGGAGCAAAACAATGAACTTCACTGTTTGTATTCTTTTTAAAACGGACTCCCAAATGCTGTATTAAAATATATTTGGCTTGGATGATATTGCAAAGGCTCATGCTTGCCAAAGACTTTCACATCAGGCAAGTGAAATTTGAAACATATACATGGGAGTGGCACATGTACTTGCCGGGCCATGCAGAAAACTTAACACACAGCAGAACTTGCCATAATCAGTTTCATGAATTAGCAACCTGCTGTTTTTTCTTGGACATTTTGATTCCTGTTTGTAGATGACATGTTATAGTCCTTCAGATTTTGTGATGTTAGGACTGTTGGTGATAGTGATTGGAGCGAAGAAATTGGATCACAGATTCTGGTCTCTGCACGATAGTACTACAGCATTATAATACTCAATGAGGTTCTGGGAATATGACATGGTATACAGGAGCTGATGCAACAGCTTGTATCTGGTCAGATACTGCAGGTGAGCTGGTTGCTGGTGTCACCTTGTTTTGAATGCAACAAAAATCATACAAAACAACTATATATTAACGTCTGTGATTAATCTTAATATTTCCCTGCATAGTATCATGATATTTCTTTCCTGGATATTAAAAACACATAGACAGACATACACCCTTACTGAATTTAACCATCATGGCCTTTCTCCTTAATTCTGAGTACAAATGAAAGCATGAAATGCCTTTATTGATGCCACTACTAAAATTTGTTTGTTTTATTGTTTTCCACCTACTGTTAAAAAAATAAAAACTTAAAAATAAAAACTAAAACTAAAATATGGACAAAGAACACTTCCAGTGAACCTGAGCCACAGCCAAAACAAGAAATGATTAATGGTTAACTGTAAAATCATTTGTTTCAGCTGTTGCAGGCATTTTTTACCCAGGAGGTAATGTCAGCTTAGTGTTGCTGGCAGGATAATGACATCATGCACATCATTTTTATTCATTTAACCTTCTGCTGAAAACAGCACTTCATCATCACAGTGTGATTCTACCAGTGGCAGCTTGTGCCTAACTTGGGTATTTTCCCTGTAAATTGTTTCAGAAACCCCCTTTTTCTTTTTTTTTTTTTACCAACTGGATCTTCAGAACCCATAGCCTGTGACAGAAATGGAATAGAGGCATCACGTCTATTTTCCAAAGTGTTACATATAACTTCCCATTCCAAATGCAGCATCACGTGCTTGGAAGAAACAAGCCTGTCTGGGATGATAAGATCATTAACACACAAACAAAAATTCTCAAGCGTCAAATTACAAAAAATGGATAAAATGGAAATTTATGTTTTAAATAACATTTTTAAAAAGAGAATTGCACAGTATACAGCATTTTATACAACCCTTTATAAAATAAAATGATAATAAACTATAAATGACATTAAACTATCATTTGACAGTGTATTTAAAAGTGGAAGAAGTGCTTATGACAAAAATAATTTAAATAAATCACAGGATTGAAAAAATCTAGAAAAAAGTAATAGAATTTTCAGAAGCCACTACGTTTTGCAGACAATTACAGTTGATACTATTTTATGCATGTGCATTGAAGCCTCATGATGGCATACAGTGATAAAGCTCCCCATTGACCTGACAGAGAAAACAATAGCCAATATTTCTCCAGGGTATCTTTGGTTTGTGGCTATATTTAACCAGTACAGACTCCATCTCAGTTAAAATTCCAAGACTTCCTCCATACCTCCACTCTCTGTTTTAATTTTTTACATACCCTTCTTAACCACTGATATATTCTTTGTTTTCAATCTGTATCCATTACATTTTCATTTGTTATGGAACAGGGTGGCTTGCAATGGGTATTACATTTGTGCAAAACCAGTTTAGTGATCTAATTTCTTGTTTTCATCGTTGCCTTTTTTGAAGAAACTTATTAATTTATTTGAAGCTCTTTAAAGCTCACAGAAAGATAAATATTCAAGGCGCCAAAAGAAACAGAACAATCACCTTTAACTCACCTGTTAGTCAAAGTTGTTGTGCTCTGTATTCAAGGTGTGATACATCCAAAACGAAATCTGAAGCCTCAATGATAAAATCAGCAGTGTTCTTTAGGTCCAGGTAGCTGTAAAATATGTGGTGGGGTATTCTTACTGTGAAAAAAGAAAAAAAAACTATGATTAGATGGGACATCTGTAGAACATTTGCACCAGTTTCCAGTAAATGGCAGCATTTTGAATCACTTCGCTGGATTTCATTTCCAGCTATTTTAGACATATTTGCATGATTTTGTCCGGAGGAAATGCTAGGACTTTATGCATTCAGAGCGTTAAATGCAATATCACTTTCAGAACCAGCATTCAATCATGCAAACTGGTCAAGTCAGCCAATCGCAGAGCTCCAAATGTATCAGCTCGGAGCATTCCATCTGCTTCATTTTGCTTATTTATATTACAAGCTATGCTGTCTGTCATAATTTTGCCACTATTTCATCATAATTTTCACTTAAATGTGGTTATTTCCAGCAACTCTACTCTCTTCACTCTACTGCTAAATAATAAAGCATGGCTGCATTGTGGCTTGTTTAAATCAATGCTTTTGAATTGTGCAAGGTAAAATGACCTTTATAAGAATGTTTGCAGCATTTGTAAATTGTGATTATAACTGGGGGACAGTACCAGACAATGCTGGCCTATCAGTGCTGCCAATTTGTCAGTGTTCTTGTGAAAGTGAGTAATAGCTCCAGGAACCTCAAATGCAAGTCTCTGTGTGGGTGCACTATATAGCTTGACAGACTGTACCAGAATGTACCAGCTGCAATTAGAATGAAGATATTCCATACTTATGTAGTTGCATTCCTACTTCTGCTTATGTGTTTTTTTTTACATGGACAAGAAAGAGTTACAATAATTTCAAATGTAATATCCTTGCACTCATTTTTCTCTTGAGGCAATAATATTACGTGGAAATCAAATGAATTTTTTCACTGCTCTTGAGACAGACTAAATCTGTCGACCTAATTTCCACATTGTAGAACTCATACTGTTTTTATGTCAGACATCGACTTCACATCGACTCAGGAAGAATATGAAAACAAATACCTACCCCTGATAATAACTGTCCTTTAGATACATCACCTCAGTTTTGAACCTTATTTTGATAATGTACCCCAGTAATTATGGATATCTGTATTCTAATATGAGGAAAATGAATTGAATCTTTGAAAAGACAGAACATTTCCAACATATTTAGAGGCATAGTTGATATTATCTGTAACAAGAGCTTGTGGGTATTCTGTGTTTTTTCATCCCTTATGAGCAACCCTAATAAGATGGTAGGTTGGTAAATCAGATATCAAATGTTTATAATCCATGCTTGTAGTGTAGCACATTATGTCCATCCATATTTATTGTAAACTAAGCCTATGCATTTCTCCCCAATACCATGTGTTTTCTTTCTTTCTTTCATTTCTTGTCATTGTTTTTATACATGAGTGCACTACTTTCCTTCTACATCTTTATGTTGTAGACTGCACAGCACAAGATGACAATTCTTTTGAGAGCGGTGAACACCTGTGATTGCTTGCTTGCTTTCTTGAATCAACTGATTGATTGGTTTCTTGATCGATGGATTAACTGAAAGAGTGATATGCTATTGATTTATTTCTGTTACAGTAACACTGGCTGTATGTTTGATGCCAGTGTGACAAAAGTTGTGAAATATTATGATTTATAGAATGAAAAAAAGAATATAAATCTATATTTGGTTTAATCATAGTACTGGAATGCATTGACTGTCTTGTGTGTGGTGCATAGAACTATGTATGGATAGTAAAGTTTTCTTTTCAAACAAAAATGTTTTGATTTACATTTTGATTTGCATTCCCTCCTTCTCTCTTTGCCCCCTCCATCTCTTCGACCCTTAAAAAAACACTTAATGCTGTATTGTGTTCAAAGATAAATAATGCATAGGTGCAAAAGGCAATTTAATGAATATGGAAATGAAGTTCAGTGAAACAACTAAAGTGTTGAGCAATGCAATGCAAGCTTTGCACTTCCTTTTGCAGAATACAGCATCTGGGAATAGACAGTGAAGATGAGCATAAATACAAAAAATTTCACATCGTAAAACCATAAATAACATGGAATGGTTACTTTGAATTACAACTATTGATCTCCATTCTGTGATGTTTAACAGATAGTGAAAAGCTGAAAAAAATTATCATCCTTCTTTTGATTACAACCCTTTTAAATGGAGAACAGGGATTGCATCGGAATGAAATGTTCCTCTGATGACAGAACCGAAGGATTACACTACTTCTCCTACACCTATCTCTCCATAAATGGGGAGACGATCCTATCGGAGTGCAAGCAGTGGGTAAATCAATGGCCAGGATTACACATCTCCTGGCTGGTCTGGGCCTGTCATCTAAAATGAAGGGTGCATTTATCAGACCTTTACTGGCCTGTAAGATTGCATTGGATTTCCGCCCTCTAGACCCCAAGGATAACGTTCTCACCACAGTAGATTAAAAATACTTTGGTAATTTCATAATGACTCCATTTTAAACATGTTAGTTTTCTCATGGCCTTTAACAGTGTGTCTTTCTATACAAGATTTTCATCTAGTATTTCAATTTAGATCAATTTAAAATATTCTGCTTTCCGTTATGCACATATAACAAAAACTGGAAGACAGGAAGTCTAATCAATAACAAATGTAAGGCCTGAACAAGGCTGGCTTTGTTTTCTGCCCTTTTTTTTTTTTTTACAGATTTTGGAGAATACATACTTTGTACATGTAAGTAAAATTGCCATTTTATCCACTGAAAAATGTTCAATGAATGACTGAATGAATGAGTAGTCTCATTGAATAATATATACACTTTAAGGCCATTGCTGTAAAAGAAGTACCAACAAAGACAAGGAGAAACTTTACATGTATCACAATACCTGCATTATTTAAGGAATAAATGTCACATTTAAATATTTACAAACTTTCTTATGCTGCCATTACGGGTGAGTCATTGCTTCCCTGTGCTTGCTGACACATGTTTTTCCTGGTAAAATATAAGCTTGTTTTTGCCTTTGTCACTAATCTTACATGATTGCAAATAGCTGAAAATTCTTCAAAATCAATTGACCACAGAAATAAATTCTACCTCTGTACGTCTATTATTATTTTTTTTTACAGTTCGGTGATATTTTATGGATGGTTATAGTGGAGTGTTTCTTTGTGCCTTTCTAATGGCAGATTCTTTTTGGTTTGAGCTGGAGGGATCTGGAAACAGGACTTCTGTTTCCTAGGAAACCAGTGTCTCCTAAGACCTGATCATGGTTCAGACAAACTCACATCTTTCCTTTTCAAACAACAAAATCATCTAAATGGAATCCTTTTCCCCCACTAAGCTGCCTGTACCTTGCTCTCGCAGGTCTCTCACTTACAGTAATGTTGATGCTGGACTGGTGTGGCAACTATCATTGTTATAAAATGAGCACTGATTTCACTGAGTAGTATTCCACACACACAGGTGTGTTGGGACCATCAGGTTTCTGTAACCACCACCAGACAGTACAACATATACTTTTTCAGCAGGAATTACTTATA
Source organism: Megalops atlanticus (assembly GCA_019176425.1). NCBI lineage: Eukaryota > Metazoa > Chordata > Actinopteri > Elopiformes > Megalopidae > Megalops > Megalops atlanticus. The sequence continues at coordinate 67,469,391 of CM032875.1, forward strand.
TAGGCATATACTAGCTCACAGGAAGCACCAGAGCTACTCTCTCCTCTTGATCCACTTCTAGGTTGCATCTCTGTGCCCTCTGAGGGCTTTTGTTACCTGATTGCATTTATCTATGCTGTAAGAGCTCTGAGTACATCCAGTTCTCTTTTCTGCCTGGGGGGGTTATAATATACAGGCAATTTTAACTGTCAGTTTCATTGGTCGTAATTGCAAATTCAAAGAGAGACCTGGTTATGTTGTGACCATTATAACAGTGATTCATTTAGAAGAGAGAACAATGAATGATGCGCACTCTGTATTTTTCAACTATGTAGATCAAATTTTATTATGTTCATTTACTTAACTCTTGTAGATATCCTTCCAATAACCTGTATGATTCTTTCCATAAAATTTGTATTTTTCCTTGCTGGCATGTACTGCTGCTCATTTTAATTTTAACCTGTTATAAATTCCTTGTTCATTTACTGAGACAGAATTTTTAGAAAACATATTATGTTCTTTAAAGCTTGATACTTTAATGTGGATTTTACATTTTATAGATTTATTCATTTGCTGACAGTTGGAATGTATGTCTTAAGGTTGACCCACACAAGTCAAGCACAAAGTCCCACCTTCATCATGAATATGTACCTATAGTGTGCCCTCTATGTAATCTGTTGGTTCATCATATCTATCACATTACTATTGTGATGCAACCAAATTGAAAATACTGGTCTGTACATTTAGCTCCCTATGACCATTATCTTTTTTTTTCCTACAAGTACATTGGGGGATGTATCAGAGTCATAAATTCAGGGCTTTCACATAAATCCACAGGTATCCAAACTGTTCCATAACATTCAGTTGCAAAACCTTGTGGGTCAATGACAAATATGACAGTTTTTCATGGATTGGAGACTTGGTGGCTCTCAGTGGTAGAGGCCTTGATACTAGATGTCAAGCCTGCTAGCAGAGAATGGGTTGACGTAAATTAAAGGGAACAAATGTACTCCTGGACACTAGATTGTCAACCTGTCATCCATTAATACACATGCCATGCCTGACGCCCCTCTGAAATGGATCTGAAGGATGTAAGGGCTGTTTTGCTGCCATTCCGCTACTCCACTGTCAGTTTCAGTGCCCACTCTGATGTAATTGGTGTGGTTACAGGCAGCTCAGCTGTAGGCAATATAATACAGATAGGCTATCTAATACATACTGATACCTTGTTTTAAACTTTAACATCTTTCAATACAAATAGTACATTCTACTTTTAAAATGCTTGAGGGGAGACGTTTAAAAAGAAACACAGTATATGAGCATACTGAAGCATGCAAGCACAATAAGCAAATTTAGCTCTGTGCTGTTTTCACTGCACAGTCCTGTTCACTCTGACCTTTACATACTGCTGCTCCTGGCTGTGAACAGGAGACAATGAGGTAAGTGAATTTAAGCAGTACAAGAGGCACAAAGGCCTGGAGTCAGAATCAGTCAGGGGTATGAAACAGACATGAGGGAAAGACATAACCTCTGCAGGAATGAAACAAGATTCTTTATGATGGACACTTCTAGGCCTGTTATTGACAATGTCATTAGTGATACAGCACCCACTGGGTGGTTTAGAAGGGAGCGCACAAAAAAAAGAAAACCCAGCAGGCGACAACCACGATGGATTCAGCAACTCGTCTCTGTGACTGATGCAGAGTATTTCCGTGTCCTAGTCTCACCTTTGCTAGAATTTACCAGTGTGGGTGTAAATCTCTGACAATGAGGAAAGCACAGGTGTTCTCCGTTCACTGTTACCAAATACCTGCCACACACGAGATCCAACCACTGTATCTGACCTGTAATTACTCAAGCTTTTTATTCTTTCCTGGTCTCAGAGCTTAATTGGATACTCTGCTCTGATGCAGCTGCATATTGTAAGCAAATGGCCTAGAAGTAAGGGAAGTCATATGCAATACATTGAAAATCCATATGTTCCCATGCAAGCTATCCCAAACCCTGATTTTCATTTAACAAGGGGTATTTGACCCTAATTGCCACACAAGGACAATCACAAAGCTTTTGTAACAAAATGGCTGCTGTATAGTCACAATTATTAGACTTTATTACTGCTATAGACTGTCAAGTCATGTTGCGTGAGGATCATCCTCCAGAGAGGTTGATCCCTCCCCTGCAGATGACACTCACTGTGACTCCCCTTCATAAGCTTGTCTAAGCTTGAAGTTAAGGCCCTAGGAGCTGCCAAAACTGGTTTTAACTTCATATCCCTCATCCCCTTTACTTAAACTTGTCAAAATCCATCTTGCTTAACTAGTGACAGAGTATTTGCAGTTAGCTGTAGCTCCCAGTTTGTCAAGTGAAGTATAACAGTGTGGCTGATTATAACAAGGAAAATCTACACCGAGCAAAAATAAGGGCTGTTATGGAAAGTAGTAGCTGTGTGTTCTACACTGTACTGAACATTAATAAGTTTATTTACAGTTCATTTTTTCCACACCATGCAAAACACTAATTACTTCTGACATTATTCTGCACAACTAACTTGAATACTACTACACATGTAGCTAGCTTAATTGTTACTGTGCCTGCCTTTATGAAACTGCTCATCTGGAAAACATATGGGCCAGACCATCTCTGTAATTACTTTGCCAGGACATCTACTGCAACCCTTGTAACGAGCATGTTACCATCATATTGCAAATGTTTTGACTGATTCAAACTGACAGTACTAGGATGGCTATCCTACTGTATGCTTCTCATTGTACATCTGTCTGTCTGTGCTGGAAAGAAATCTGTATTTCTATGAGGGGAGTTAGTTTTGAGTACATCTAGGTCATTCAGGGAACATTTATGGAAATAATTTCCATTTATTGGCCATATTGGAATCCAAGTATGGATAAGAACCATGTCCATGACAAGTGAAAAAGGCGTGAATTCATCTCATGCCAGGATTGTTTTGGTTTGGCAAGGCATTGGTTTGGCATCTGTTTTCCTACCCCATAAAACCTTCCCCATATAAGTCCTCCTATTTCCACAATCTTCATTGTTGATCTCTGAAGTCTCATCTGAATTGATTAGATAAGGAACAGTTAAAAATGGTCATTGCCAGAATTTTGCAAATGTGAAATGAATGATGAGTGCCTAAAATCAGCTTGTTGAAGCACCTTGGGTTGTTAGTGAAGAGTGAAGCAAAGCCAGAGGCCAATTGAACCAATTATTTCAGCTGGCTTCAGGTCTTGCTTGTTTAAAATGTTAATTTCATTTACTTGCTGAGAGCCGGGTATCAAAATATAAAATGCCATTCAGCTCCATGCATTGTTAATGGAAAGCAGTTTCCATACCATGTTCTGTCATTTCAAAGATGGTTAAAATGAGTTCTCTTCCATTTTATGTACAGTACAAGTTAAAGTCTATCCATTGCATGGGCCTTGTAATTTGTCCATTATAGTTTGTTGTTTATTTTAGAACACATATTAGATTCAATATTTTGCCTCCAACTTTACAGTTAGTTAAGTCAGGTCAATGCAGTAGCCTCTAGAAAAGTCCATGGACCTTACAAAATTTTTGACTTAATATTTTGGACAGAACCAAAATGATTCATCAGCCTTTTCTGTTTTGACTTCCAACCACTGTGTACTTTTGAACTGGAGATCCACTATTGCAGAATACTTCTCAAAAGGACAGTATGCATGTTGGTAACATAACCATTACTTTATTGCTTGCATGCTTTTTGCTTGTATACTGTCTATGTCAATCAGTTCAACTTTATTTGTTGACATAACTTGCACAAAATACTCATTACAACAAGGTGACCTTGAAAGCATTTCAAACACCCAGTAACTAATGTAGAAATAACTTAAGTGCTTGTGCCACTATTGTAAAAATGTTGACCATGTTGTTGACCATGGTACAAAGTGCAGTATAAGATGCACAGACACACGTGCACAGGCTGTCAAAGAACAGGTGCAGGGCATTCCATATTTATGTGAAGAAGGATGCATAAAGGAAGTCATGGCAATCCTTTAACATAAAACCATAAAAGATGGCTGTCTCCTGCCCAACAGCAAAGAGGCTTCATGGTGTGCCTCACGTCATTGCTTCCTGTGCTCAATGATCTGCGGGCCTACTTTTACCTAAGGCCAAACCATTTTAATCTGCCAACACAGAAATGAGCCTATTACTACAACTGTGGGCTGCACAATCACAAGGCCCAAAGCCCACTTTTTTGGTGGCTGTGAACAAATTAACAGAAACATTTATCACCATAAATCATTTCTTTCTCGTCTTTTGTGATGGCCTTTAATTGTTTTCCCTTATTCTAGTCAGCATCATACAGGTCAGTCATCCGTTTTGTTGTTTCTGAAGACAGCATTGGAGAAATCATTCATAATAATCATGACTGTCCCTTTACACATAGCTCATCTAAGAAAAGATCACTATACTTGTACTAAGCTTTGTGGAAGGGTATGCTCTCACATATATTGCCTAAATTAAAGTCATGAGTTTTTTAAAATGTTTCTGTTTCATCAGTTTCTTCAAAGGCTGCCAGCTAGTCCATAAACCTGCAAGTCATACTGATGGTAGCTAATGCATATTAAGGGACTTGATATCCTAAAGACATTTGCTAGCCAATTCATTATGAGGGTAACGTATTAAATCTAAGAAGTTCAGTGCTGATTATTTAGCTGCATTGTCTGTTATACTATATATAGCTAACTATAACTGACAATAAACTGTTTTATTATTGTTTTATTCTTAACACTGAATGGGAAACAAAGTAGGCTGTAATGAACAGTTTAAATGTGATTTCTTTGTAAATGAACTGATAATTCTAAGCAAGTTAGTAAGTAGTGTGTACTTACATTACCACGTAAAGCTTAAACATGTGTAGCATGTGTTTTCAGTCACAATAAAGCTGCACAACAACTGTTATTTACATTCATTGCAAGAAAACATACAATCTGTGATAATTTTCTCCTTGTAAAATTTATTGTTAAAAATATCAGTTACCACACATAAATCACATTATACAATGTTATTTGCTAATTAGCCATCAGTCTGGGTCTGAATATTTTTACATTGGTGCCATGATCAAAACAGCTAGTTAAAATATTGTACAGCATAACTATGCATATTGTGAGAGAAATGCAACAGGAATACAACTGATGATGACTAGCTAGCTAGCTATCTACATAGCTTTATGCAGATTCATTGACAGTGGTAAAGCAAAACAAACAAAATTATTGGTTATACAATATGTTGCAGTAGTATGTGTTGCTATACATTATATAATTACACACCTTATACACTTTCTGAACATGGTGGAATATGACATTATAGACAATCTGGGATGTGTTTACTTTCCTTTTTTACTGTTAGTCAAAATTCACAAGTGCATGGTTAAATGGGCCACTGGTTGTTGAATTTAATTATCACAATGCCTTGGCAGCCTTCCAGAAAACAAGACAAGAAAGTTGAACACAATGTGTAAAAGAAAAGCAAAAATTATCAGTAATGTGGATTTGTAATAATGCAAACATAATAATAGAATCTGTAAAGAATTGTACTGTAGCAGACATATCATGAGTGTTAATAAAAAAAAAATAATGTGCTATTTCTCCCTGCTCAAACGGTCACACCTGACAAAAAAAAAAAAAAGTCTTTGGGGAAAGAAAAGATGAGATGCTAAACTTTGATTATCGATATCCTGTAGACATTAAAATTCAACAGCTTCAGTATGTAACAGACAATAGGTCAGGAATCCAGTCTGGTCTTCAAACACTTTCAGCATATCCCCAAATCCACTGTCTCTAAGTGGCTCTGACAAAAATACTTCTGATAACAACTTATGGAAAAGAAGGCCAGTACACATCTCAAGGAAGAGAGAGTGACAGAGAGAGAAAGGGGGAGAGAGAGTCCTACTTCTCAAGGGAGGGTGGAATCAAATTCCACTTCATACATGCATTTCATACATGTATTTCATACACAAAATACACCAGCTATGTGCAAACCTCACAATAGGCGCACAACATGTGGTTTGCATGCATTTGTCATTGAGAGAGATGGCCTCTGGCCATCGAACACCCATGCTGGAACATTGCACATCCCATGGCCCGACTGTGCCACAGGCAGCACAGTTCTTTTTCCCAAGCTGATTTCATCCATGCATGCATAATTTTCTTTTTTTCCTGTACTAAATTATTCATTTAGTTGAGACTGGGAAAAAGAACATTAAAATATTTTACATTATATATCAAATCCATTAAATAATAAATTTAATAACTATAATAATACTAAACATTTTGTGTATAAATTTATTCACTCTCTCTGTATGCTGTCAACAACTAGAGAACACAAGGCAAAGGATTTGCAATTCAGTTTTCTCTGCTGTTCCAAAATGAACCTACCATGCAAAAGAACAACTGAATGGATGTTATGACAGACATCATGGTGAATGAGCAAATGCTACAATTAGGATGACAAAGGCCGCCTTTCTAACCTTGAGAAAAATGCTACTTTGGTACGGTGTAAAGGTCAGTATTTACATAAGCAGTGCTCAATGTGAGTGCGTCTGCAGCTCTTTCCATTTCAAAATGTCATTAGCGCTAATGCTAATGGTATCTTCTGGTCTCTGCACATATGCCACGTTTGATTCTCCGAAACAACACCTTAGAGAGAGAGCACTCCATTAGAACAGCAAACAGTCTCTCCTCTAAATGGTAAAGGGCAAATATTGCTTTCTACACCTTAAATCCGGAACTGGAAGCGATGTGGTGCTACTGGGGATTAGGGTGGTATTTCAATAGCCACACATTCAGTGTGGCTATTGACTTCGGGGTTTGGATACGCAGGGAACAGAAGTCATTGATTACGCACATGGATGTCCACCATATAAATTAGAGAAATGTCACTACAGTATGAATTTGTACAAGAACAATGGGGCCTAAAAAACTTTGATAACTGGGAGGAGAGGTGAGTTTGGGGATACAATTGGCATACATGACATACTTTATTTTTTCATTGACCAAAATTATGAGCAAAATGGCGAAATGCCTCTTCAAGGTGTGTCACTGGTAGCATATGATGTTTGACATGCAGCAAAGATGGGCATTCTAATCACAAATTATAATGCTTACAATGTCATTTTGCTTGCAGCAACAACATAATTATAGGTCATTTCATGCATGGAATATAAACAGAGGTACCTATAAAGTGTGGTTAGATTTTGCATTTACTCTTGTATTATGAATTAAACAGAAATTTTGAGATTAATTCTAATTTTGTTCCTCTGGCAAAAATAATAATGTATGTTCCATTTTAAATCATATCCAAGTCAAATGCCAACATTAGCTGGCCAGAAATATGTAGGTTGTCAAGTTGGCTTTTTGAAAAAAAAAAAAAAAGAGCATGTAGGCAGAGAAGAAAAGAAAAACAAAATACCTAATGCCAACTGTAGTCACCTTTGTTAGAGGGGGAGGCTGAATGTTTGCCCAAGATTTATTCTTAAATGAGCGTGTCCATTCCAAATAGATTTAACAAACAAACCTTTAAAAGGTCTCCCTGGCTCACAGTCATTGTATTTTTTTTTCCATTATGTGGCATTTGTGGATTAGCAGCTCGCTCAGTCTCTGCCTCGGCAATATGTGTAAGAAATTAGGAGCGGCAGCCAGGCCTGCGTCTTTGAGCTCTGGTTGGGAACAGCAGTGATACTGAAGCTGCCCGACAGCCTCTTAGCAGGAGGGTGTGAATCTGACACGCAGCACTCTGTCACATTAAAGGCTTACACACTGCACATCCCCGACCGCCGTCACATGACACCGGGGCCCTTCGGCTTTCTAAAAACATGCAGTTCTGTTCAATCCTACCGCATTGCAGTCTGCCCCTGATTTTCAATATTGAAATGTTTTTTTTCTTCTTCATTTCTAGCAGTTTTTTTCCCCACATCAGCAATCACAAATTGTGACTGTGTAAGAAAGAAAAAAGATTTCAGAATTATAGCTCAAAGTGGAAGATGAATGACAATGTTATGTTATATTGCAACAAGCCTTAATTCCAGTTGTCCATTGAAGGTGTGAAACCTGACTTATACATCCATAAAATATATAAATTATGAAAGCTAGTGCAATGACTGCTGTAATGTTTTATTAATGTTTATATAATTCACCAGAAGAGCTAATAATGGCTTGTTAACTATGTAGTCCAACCACTGAATTCCTTCATGAGTAAGGCATTACATATTAGGCATCATTATGGGCAAAACCATCTGGCAGCTCTTACTCAAACCAATATCACTTATTCTGTCTGTGCACTGAGTAGTTTTATACCACTCAATAAATAGCCCATCACGCTTAACAAACCTTACTAATCTATACACTGCCCAATGACTTTCCTCATAAATAATGAAGAATCCTGGGAAATACATTGATTGAGGCAGCCTTTCTCAGAGGAATTGAAATGCCGGTGGGGAGGCTTCACCACCTGGGTTATTGATTAGGTAGGCTGGCTATTCAAATCAGTTCATAATCATACAGCTCCAAGACTGTTCACTGTCATGTATCCAAAACTGAAAAAGTTGCTTACCAAATAACGAGAAGGAAAATGATATTGATGAACTGAGCTGAAGTTTGACCTCTTGAATAATTTAGTGGCTTATCACATAGAATTGCATCACATGGACTCACATTTGATCTTAAAACAAAAACAACAATTACAGTGCATGTTGGCAGACTACTGGAAAAGGTCGCCATTGTGGTTCTACCCACTGTCTGCTTCATTCCCTAGGGAACGTTTTCTACTTTAGCTGCAATGCAGCAGCTGGCCAGCCATCATTGTCAAAGTTGCCTTGGTGTCTGATGTTTGTTACAGCTAAACAAATATCTCCTGAGCCACACAAAGCTACAGCAACGTCATCAGCGCATGGCGGTGCCTCCCAGGAGATAAATGCAATCTTTCTATAAGAAACATTATGGAGTGATTCATTTTGATGTTATTGGAATGGACATTTAAATGAAAGAAAAGGCTGGCAGTCTTATTAGAAATAACTACAAAGAAATAATTACACTAGAGTCTCATTGAACCTAACAATTGAATCGAAATGAATCGAAAAAAAGGAAAAATACTGCAACAATCACACATGGTTCTCCCGTAAAGGCTCAAAAAAGGAGGCAAATTTTTTTTTACCTTACCTTGTACCAATTTTTCTGAGCCAACATGACAAAGCTGGGAAATAATTCTGTAGGTGTTAGCAGGAGGAAACATTGAAAAGCTAGGGCAGAAGAGTGATCTTTGTCCTTTCTACCATCTCTTGGAATCTGTGTGCAATTAGTAGCCTGTATCATGGGGGTGTCCTACATCACACTTAACTTGTTTGAGCGCTGTTGAGTCTGGAGCATGGAAATTTCAAACTGGGGTTAGGATCAGTTTTGGGTCTTTCTGGCAACAAGGATTAAGTTGTGAATGAATGCATGGTTGATGTCTACACTATTTGTGCAGTTTTCTAAAGTTATTTTCATTGTACTTACTTGTTTTTGGATCTTAAATTCTCTGTATAGACATGCTTTGGACCATTGCAGGGACAGTTGGGAACTGTGACATGTACCTAAACACCAGTCATTAGTCATTACACAGTCACAAAATTCAAAGCCAGGTTCAGATTGAACTCATATACAGTCCTACACCTAAGACCTTTGTCTGCAGTTGTAATGGTACCTTTTCAGGTTGTGCTGGCCTCTGATTCTCTCTAAAAAACTGGATCTTCTTATAATTGCTGTTCTCCCAGCAGAAGAGAGAGATTAGCGAGTCATACTCATCCAGGCATGGCAGACAATGCTATTCCACTCCTTAATTGTCCTACTTAGCCTCGTTTCCTTTGCTGTGGGTAATTGGTTGTCATGACAAATGTTAGGTAGACCAGAGACAGGTGTGAAAGCTCTGACGCCACCACAGCTTGCGCATTAATACGCGTGGAGGAAAAAAAGTCATCTCCCCAGCAGAGTGCCATATCTGTATTCATTTTAACGTGCGGAAATTTGTCACTATTACACTCTGCTCATCTTTTTGCAAGAACAAAATCCAGATGTGGGTGTGACATTTGAAAACATGTGGCAAAATTGCTCCATGCCTGTTGATTCCAGTACCAGCCAAGACAACCATGACTAACAGCCGTTGCTTCCAGCATTTGAACGTGCGTCACGTAGGAAGGTTTTCACCGCCTCTGAAATGCTTGGAAAGCCACCCTCGTTGCTGCAGATGAAAAGCCGGCAGATGTTTCTGAAGAGCCATTTCCAATCGCCCATGAATGCAGTTAATTACTTATGCTATGGAAAACTAACAAAAAACACACTTGGGTCTGACATGATGACCAATTCATAAGAGTTCTAGTTGTAGAGTACTTCAGAGTTAATTAGTGCACCATACTTAATATTCTGTTCTTGGTTAGTTAGTTACTTAATATAAGATTAAATGTGAAGCACATTTCAATGAATCACATAAGATGAGTGTGATGCTGTAAACGTACTGTAAATGTGTCTTATAGCTAAGGATATCACTTGCAAGTACAGGTGCATCTCATTTTAGCTTGCTTGATAGCTATCTAGCGTGCATCTCATGTTACCTAGCTTACCTAGCATTAAACATACATCAAACGTCTGTCTTTTTGAAGGAAGTTCAATCTTGCTTAGGTGTAAGTGAGCAAATGACAGATTGGAATGGGCTTGCATAAATTTGGGATGTTGTAATTTAGGTTTTTTTTTGTCTTTGTGCTAGTACTTTGAGATTCAAATCATATCAATAGCATTTTTATTAAAAGTGAGTTGTATTTAGTGTTTTGTCTTTCATAACTTGTATGTTTTGAGTGCACAAAATGTCTGAAGTCTTCTTTTTTGCTTGTTTTATCAAATTATAACATTAAACTACAGATTTTACTGAAATTGAGGACATTCTCTATGACACGCAGAACAGATATCCATACTTTGAGATACAGATAATGAAAATACCATACTCTTCAAAATAACCTTTTGAAATGGTCTGCAGCTCTTATTGGTGCAGCACTACCACACTGTAATGATATCCTAGGTAACGCAAAAGATACGCAGCTGGTAAAGGGATGAGAATGTTCTGCCAGTGGTCTTAATCAGGTCCTTTTGTGTGGTAACCATTTATATTTTTTAAGATGATTCAAGAGTGCAGATGATATTATATTTGTTGAGCAAATAGATATTCAGAGTAACTAATGTAGCTTACTATTTTTAACATTCTCTACATTGATACAGCTGGATACCTTGCTGAGGCAATTTAGTTTAAATACCTTGCCCAAGGGTACAACAGTAGGGGCCCACCTGGGAATCCAGCCAGCAACCTTAGGGTTATGTGGTCAGCTCCTTACCACTACGTCACACCAGTGTTTTACTCAAATAAGCTGCCTTTTACTATTGTTTTATTTTTAAATGAAACTTTAGGACATTGACAAGACTCTTTTAAGTTATTTTAAGTGCATGGATTATTACATCTTCAGTTATTCAGTTATTAACGTAAACAACCACGGCCAACCGACCTTTCACTATTCATAGAGAGCTCTGTTAGGTATTAGAGTAAACACCATTGGGAGTGATTGTATGATGATAATATATCAACCCACTGCTGTAAACTAGCAGACATCCAAGAATACTTGATCCCATCCATTGTGACACCATGAGGCTTTGTTTGGTGTGGGACTGCCGTGCGATATGTCAGGTTCATAGGGAACTGCAGTAAGCAGATCCAGTCTGACAGGTCACAGACCACTACATCTGACTGAGTTGGTCACTTCCCCTGGTCACAACCAACATGCAGATCAGCAGGTCCATTTAAGTAGCCAGCAAATTGAAAAGGAACAGTCAATTGGTAAGAGCACAATGTCAAATGTGATAAACCCGTTCCCTCTGATGTACCATTGCTGTGTAATGATGTGATAACATTAGTTGGTATTATTCCATTTCAGATTTTTGGCACCTTTAGGCACGCTTGAGCTAATTTTCTACTAAAGACAGGAAAGATTTCCGACATCAGATTCTTTACATTGATCATGTTTGATCAATATTATCTCTATGATTAAATCTGTATAATGTTGATATCTTACAATTCCACAGGTGAGCTGGTGATGTAGACCTGGAATGTAACATTTTGTCTGCGTGAACTTGTTTTACTCTAGGCTTCCAGTCTTACTGGAAATGGGTCATGTTGTCAGGAAAGAGTCTGATTCATAGACCTGAGTGGCTCAGATCTGCCTCCAGCTGCTTTCTTTATAATACAGAGAATTAAAAATACCTCTGACTGGTTTGTCCTCATAAATAATCACAGAACATGAAAACTCAACATTGATTCAAATCTTGATGACTGACAGCTTGTATGTGCTTACTCACTTTTATTCACTTTTTTAAGTGATGGTCTTCCTTTATGCAACGCAGAATGTAATAAGTCAAGAATGACATCTGTGGATGAAAACATCTTTGGTGCCTGTTAAATACAAATTAAAGCATTAATAAATGAATGAATTTTGATTGAAATGGTACACTTAACACATCTATTCTAATTGAAGAAAAATATAGAATATATTTCCTTTTCTCCTTGATGTTTGACTACCAGATTACTAAAGGGTTATGTATGTTCATGCAATGATCAATTAAAAGTTAGACAAGGGAAATGTTGGTAAAGACAGAAATTCACATAGTAATATGTGTGTCTAGAATACTCACAACACAAGATTAAACTAAATTTAGATACACTGAGTTAAGATGAAACTTAAAAAGGTAAATATGATTTATTCCAAGATTAAAAGGCCAAAGAATGAAGTAGAGAAAACAGGAAAACAGCAGGAGCACAATTAATTACTCATTCCACTGGTATATACTGTTTTTTTTTTTTTTTAACTTTGCCAGAGTATGTCTATTAAGTTTAATATCTGTCTGAGCTGTCCCCAGAATGTGTCATCTTCAGATAATATAGATTTGAAAATAACGGATAAGTTGTTCATTAATTCATGAATTCACCTTCATAAAGGACAAATTATACACCTTATCTTATTATCAATTTATACAGATGCATAGTTATCAGAATGTTCATATTGAATGCCTTGATCAAGGACACAAAGTAATGCTCAATTCAATTTAAAGATTTTTTTTTTTTTTTACATAAGATTTACAATAAGCAATGGAATAACTGCATGTGGTGAATGGTTTGCTCTGTGGTCCCTTTATTGTACACTACCTAGTGATTTCTATGACTGACTGTAGACATAAATGAATGCCAAAAAAGACTGCGTCTTCATGTATTTCCACATCAGCACCCAATATGGTCTGATACAAGAATCTTGACCTTCTCGATTCTCTTGACACAATTTGTCTCTGCATAATGCTACCTGGAAGAAGTATTTCTTTTAGTTATTCTTCCATTTTCTCTTTCTCTTTGACAATGGGGGAACGGGGCTTTTAATCCAGAGGTTGCTGGTTTAATTTCCTTGTGGAGCACTGTCATTGTATTCTTCAGTGAGGTGCCCGATTGCAATTGCCTATCCAGCCATGGTGATAATATGTAAAAATGAAAGCTATGTAAGCAAACACAGTGTCATGTGATTCCTGTGGAGCACCGAAACCTAGTCTAATGTATCAGACACAGAATATGACACTACCCTGAGTATTTCATTCCCAGAATCCATATACACTATTTATGTATTAAGCCTCACCATAAAGAGCATTGTATTTATGCAAGTAAAGTTTCAAAAAAAAAAAAAAAAAAAACAGAGATCATGGATATCGATTCAAAGTTTGGATGTCATTCTGATTAATTGATCCATCATGACTGATCATGACATGCTTCAATGGCTTGACTGTTTAAGCACTTCATCATGTTAGCAGTCAGAGCTGTGATTGGGCACAGGTGGCGAGGTGAGTTTGATCTGTTGTGTGGGTTAGATGACCATCCTACTGTAGGTGAAGAGTACCAATTACTTGATCCATCCTCCATCATACTAATGGTGGAGGTGTTGCTTTCTTGCTAAAATGAGCATGTTGGTTCTTTGATGCATTTTGCTCTGTTGATTTTCATCAGGCTTGTGAGTTTGCAGGTTAATTCATCACATTGCCGGTGTCTGGTTTATGCAACTGTCAGTCACCCAAGTATGATAGTCAGTCATGAGTTATCACTGACTATTCACAAGGGAAAAAAACAAGCTGTGAAACTTTTAAGTGTAATTTCAGATCTCCCAAATCATATAACCTTCATCAGCACGGTGCTACTCCTTTTTAAAGCATTTGATAAAAAATCAAGAGAGAAAATTGCATATTTTATGTAATGTATTTTATGCATATCTATACATGCAATTTATCATTCTATACCAGGGATTACAAAGTGCAACTTTTGCTGATTTTGGGAGTGGATCTATAGATTATCAGACAAATGAATCCATTGAATATTACAGGTCAGTATGGGGTTTTCATGGACAAAGTGCTTTAGAAAAGGGAAAAAAGCATAATTATAACGTGCAACATTTCACACATCATTACCTGTCAGCCTGGGGAAATATACATCCGATTAAGGTTAGTGTTAATGGCCTGTAACCAGACAACAATTCAGCAAAGTGGATGTCAATCATTTTATGGCAAAGTAAGTGAACGAGCATTGCAGTTTATGAAAGATTATATGCAGACCAGATGGCCTATGCTTTCCTGTTTGTTGAAACATGAGACAGTGCTTACATTGTCTTACAATTGGCTTACAGTTCTTCTATCTATGTTGCTTGAAAGAGGACTGTGCCCCTAAATTATACTGAAAGAAAACCAAAACTCAGAAGATGGCAGTCTTATATACATTGATCTAGCAGCAACATTAGTCGTTCCTCTTAATGAGTCAGTGAGTGTCATTGGAGAGCCGCAGAACTTCAGTTGAGGTTTGGATGTGTGACATATTAGCTTGTTCCCCTGTTGTGGGTAGACTCGTGTATGCCAGGAGACTCTTTTCACCTGTCACACCCTCTATCTTCCCCCCCCCGCCCCGCAGGCAGGAGGGAGAGGATATCTATGAAAGTGCATCATAACCAGACTCTGCAAAATGATGACAAGGATGGGATGGAGGATGACTAATGTGCATTTAATAAGAATCAACTAAATGAATGGAGGAGATTACTGTATTTGCTGCTTGCAAAGCTGCATCACCAGGAAAAGAAAAGGAAAGAGGATGAGGGGAGCAAAGGGTCATACCTTTTGATGTCCATTACTTAAAATGTGCTGGTTACCGTGGCAGTGCAGAGATTAACAACAGAAGAAATAGCAGCAAGATTCATTTATTTCTGCCCCTCGATTGGGAAATTAATTTCACGCATGTGAAAACCAACATATCATGACAAAAGAAAAAAATGTCTATAGGGAAATAAACCCACAAGGAAAAGATTTCCATGCACATGTTTTGCTAGCCCTTTTGCCTGAATTAATGTGAAAAGCTGAAGAAATTAAGAAAATGAATGTCAAGAGGCCTTCATGATTACATGATATTAGAGGCTTTCAAAAGCTAAAAGTGCACAGGAGCTGCAGTGTTCTCTCCAGATGGAAATCGATGTGTCTTTGGGTCTTGATATGGTTAGCTTCTCCTCTTGAGGCCCAGATATATTACATTCCTTCCATTAGCTGCCAGTTCATTTTCTGTGCTTCTCTGATTTGCTGTTTTTATGTACTTATTTATTTTACTTGAACAGAGCGATTGCACAGCCTCAGTGTGTAGAGTATTTAGGGGAATTCAACCAACGATAAACAACTTGATTCCCCTGGATTTAGCCAAGATGAAGACTCACTTTTTTGTAGGAAGTGGACCTCTGCCCAGAGGGGTTGTGGTTTGATTCCTGGATGGAAAATTGCCATCCCTTGAATAAATAAGTCTCAGTAAATATTCAGCCATACAATATACAGTGATAATGCATCATGTCAAATCTATAGAGCGCGTCACCTTAGATAAGGGTATGTACTAAGCAAATATGAGGTTAAAATACGAAGTTGAAATAGGTAAATGGCAAAGGATATGCTCTATGCTTTAATTGAGAAATACAAGGTGAAATGTACTTTACCAATCCTCAGATCATTATATATATGTGTGTGTGTGTGTGTGTGTGTGTGAGTGTGTGTATATATATACGCTCAATCAAACCAAAGAGAAACATACATATAGAGCCCCCTGGAAACTTGGCTGGTATCTGCTTGGTGTCAGCCAGTGAATGGAGTGCTCTCCATTACGGAGTCTAAAGCAAACAGAGCTTTTCAGAGACAAAACCCCAGCATGTTTGCTCACTGAGAGAAATTGACTGTCCCCAGAAGATAAACATGTCCCACACACTCTAACGGATTTTTTTCTTTTCCTCTACAGGAACCAATGTGGCCTTTTTTTTAACCTTCGACCTGAGTTTCAGGCCTATTTCAGTTGAGTCAGATGGACAAATTGTATAAATAAATGGACAATTTCAGTGTCCAATTTCAGGACAATGTCTCTTTCCCTCTTTATAATATGAGACCTGAGATGAAAATTATCCTTCCTACTATACATCCAAAACATTTGGATATCTCACAAATGAATGGTATTGCATACAATATGTGGTGCTGATATTGATTTCAGATTCTTTAAAAATAACAGATGCCTTTTACATGCTCTGGCTGTTCATGCACAACAATGCAAGGAAACAATGTTTGTGCTGAAATGTTTCACTTAATGTTCCTCTGCAGCATGTGCACACAATTAGCATATTTTGTCCCAGTCTGATTAAATGTGCGCATTGTAGAGATGGTTATTTATAGGTTAATGTATACATTATGTCATATCCACCTTGTGTGTCGGAGAATGAATTTTTTCATGCTGTGCCTCTGTTAACCCAACACATTCCTGATTGGCAATGTTTTTAATTGGTATAACCACTAGCTGTGACAATTGAGCATATATTTCTATTTCTTGGTCTTGTTATTATTATTTTTTACTCCTGTACATGTTACATTTTTTATTTATTCACATGCTCTGAGGAGAGTCTGTATCAACATTTTACATACATGTAAAAGCATTCCATGTGGCAAAATAATATGACCATTATATTGGTTATAATAGTTCAGTTCATAAATTGACAACATATCATTTTCTATGAAGATTGTCAATAAATGAGTTGAACTTAAAAATGGAATTGACCCCAACTCTAAACAAAATTTTAATGCCACTATTAGTTAACGTTAAATAAAACAATGTCGTCTTTAACATTATCAGGCATACTGAAATTATTAACAGTTAAATTCCCCACCTAGACAAAAGAAATCACAAACACAAAAATTGCAATTTTTTAAAAATAGGTCAGCTTAATGGGATTTAGGAAAGGACAACAAAGCAGACAGAAACAAACATTGGCAGAAAAACAAGCAATTCATATTAACAATGGATTAATAATATTCAGTAACAGTTGAATATTGCAAAACACTACTGTCTGGATCCTAAAAACTATAGTCTACACCACAAAGCTTGTTAGTTACAATGTGGGATAACTGGAATAAAATGGTACTGTCACGGACCGCGGAAAGCATTTCGAATTGGTCAGGCCCATTAGCCCCCTCCCCGAGCCACTTTTACGATCGTTATGATATTACAGCACATTATTAAGAGACAAAGAATAAGTCCTATCGTATAAAGAAACGTCAAACTCACCACTGCTCTTTAAATACTGCCGAAGAACTGTCTCCGTCTGTCGTTGTGCTGGGTGAAGTCCCTGGCAATCCCCAAAACATCCACTGTTGCCAAAAAAATCCCTGAGTGTGGGCACACATCGTTGGGTCATCGTTGACGTCAGATATGTTTTTAAACGACGGAGGGACGAGAAATACGAGATACGTGTTTTGTCCGTCATTGATTAAAACGGCCGCATCTGGGCCAGTAAGTGCATCGCATTACGTTATCATCAGCTTACAGGTTACAAAGTTTATTGTATCTATGTGTGCGCTCAGTTTTTCCTGTCGTTGAATACCAAAATCTCTTGTTATAAAAGGTTAAGTGCTATGAACAGGCTATTGAAGACAGTATTGGCTATGACTAGACCGCAAATGCTAGACTAAACTGCACCCTAACCTACCGTGCTTTGCCTGCACTCTTCTCCGCTCCCATGTCTCAGGCCTCAAATACATAAAACATCAGCCTTTATAGGCTTGTGTTTCTTGAGTAAAGAAAACGCTGTACTTATTCAAACAACCAGTTCTTTATTTAGCCTTGCATTGCAGCTCCTGCATTGCAAACAACCAGAGACAATCTCCAAACAACTGCCTACTACCTACTGCCTACTGAGTTTTCTAATAGGCATTACTTTCCATGAAGTAGGGATTGATCTAGCTAGTGAGAGAAAGGCTATGAATAATATGATCATTTCTTGTCACATCGCTAGCTAGCTACGCTAGTCTCCTCAGCAAACACTTCCATCTATAATCACAATATTAACAACAGAGCTAAATTTTATAAACAGGCACACTGCATAGTTTTAACTCAGTTTGCAACCTAGGGCTAAGTTGAAAACATTTTATTGAGCTATTTGCCTCAGACGAAGTAAGATGAACTCGCCTCGTCACTGTTTACCTTCTGCTCTGCTTCATTCAAGATGGAGGCGGGTCGAAGCTATGAGATTTTGCCGACAGTTTGAGGATCCAATGGAGTTACGATATTTAGGACAAGCTCTTTTTAATACTTTTCATTGGTTAAATATTTGTTAAACCCACAGACAGACGTAAGGGTGACCAATAGCATTGATTTATGAAAAAAATGACGAACTATGGAGATACGAGGTTTCCGCCTGACAGCGAGGATATGTGGCTATTGATAGATTGGAATTTTTTTTTACATGTTTAATGTTCAAAAGTAGGTAGGGCCTGGGCCCTACGGGTTCCGTGGTCCATAGGTACTGTGCCAAACAGCAGTTTGTACTGCACTCCACCGAATAATCAACCCGAAGTGAGCTCTTACACCTACAGATCATAAAGTCTGACTCTATAGCACAGTGAGTGATGTTTTTCTGATAGAGTGAGTGAGGACATGGAGATTTTACTACAAAAACTACTATGTTTATAATAATTCACAATTAAACAGACCAATAATGTATTCAGCAGTATGATGAGAAAAGAGATTTTGGTTTGGATGGAACACTTCTGTACTACAAAATCTTCATGGGAACTCCTACAGTTTACATTTGTGCAGCTGTACAACCCAACTCAAATCATCCATCAAGGAAAAAGTCTATTGTGAGCTAAGAAGAAAGGTGTGTAGTAGCCTATAGAGAGAATTGAACTCATAATGTCAGCAGTCTACTCAGACTCATTGTTGTCTCATCTTCGATTTCATCCATCTCTCACTCCTTCTTCCTCCACAGGCTCGAGGCAGGGGTGCTTAGAATGTATCTGTAAACCTGTGCTATGTTCTGCTGTTAGACTATGAGGTCCCTCTTTGTACTTTGCAGAACACAGAGCAGGCCCTTGGGAACCTCCTTAGAGATTCCAACAGGGAACGCTACAAAGAGTTTTTTTTTTTTTTTTTAGGACAGGTCATAATTTTAACATGGTACGATGAGAAGACATGTTCAAATGGGAGGAAGAACACACTATTCAAAATTAAAGACAGATTATTGGTGAACATTGGTTGTAATGTTGTCAGTGTAACTCCACTGAAGAAGCCTTCGACTACTCCAGGTTGTGGGCTTCCTCAAGGGCCTTCTTAATAGCCTGTTAAAAAATGAAAGCAAAACGCTGATGTCTACGAAAGTTCAAACAGCCTTTGCTTTCGTGGACGGAATGCCTTCTGTAACTGTGGAGTGACGGAATATATTGCGCTAAATCCCTTCCGTGCACATCATACTTTCCGTAATATAGCAAAACAGTTAAGCGGACAAAATGAACATTCGATGGCATGGAATGATGATAGTATAGCACATTCTGCATTTCGTGCCACAACAGCATAAATGCTGGCCTAGGACATCTATTACGTGGACAGAATTACTTTTGTCTACAAAATGAGTTTCTTTCATCCACATACTGCAAAGCGCATTCCGCCTTTTGTCCACAAAATGAAAAGCACAACGGTCAATTCAGTGCACGACAGGAATCATCCATTATGTTTTCTGTGCACGAAAGTATGTGCTCTCTTCAATATTTCATGGACACAATGCTAACGTGTTTGTGTTTTTCGTGGATAAAACACGTTACGGTGTTACATGGTTTCGTAACAAATTTATGCATTTCGTAGCACAGAAGGCATTCTGTCTACGAAAAAAGGTCTGTTACATTTGGTGCCCCATACATAACTATCTATCTAGCTAGCGGACATCTGTCATTGCCTGTACATTTACAATTATAATATTAACATGTCAAAAATTGATGTAAAGTGAGCTAATTGGTGCCTGTGCTTGCAAGTTCTGCACACGACAGTTGAGAAAAATGTGCCATTTTGACATTTTTCTCACCTCGACAAACATCTGACTGCTTTTTCATGAGTTCAGGTTGATGTATGAGACGTGCTAGACACTGTAACTGAGCACTCATTAGTTATGAATTGAAAGGGTTCATAATTCACCATGAACAATGCTGACAGAGATACACTCTTGACTTCATGTGGCAGCAGGAGCTCAGTACTAATGAATAGTCGGTGAAACCTGGAGACACCTCAGATCTCATACATTGCTTCTACATCTTACAAGTTAATATGCTCAGGTCTAGGGGTTATATTTTCAATTCATCTTCATGCTGGCCGTGATAAAACCGAATAAAATTCCTACAGAGCATTCAAATGAAAATGAATCTGCACAACAAGCACAGACTGCCCTTTCCACTCTTCTTATTTTCAGCACAGGTAAGGTAAGCTCTCTGCCTCCACTATTAAAAGTTCACAAGCTGTCCCTGGCTTGGTATTATCTCCATATCAGTATTCTCTGGCTTTAAGCTTGGAAAAGAAAAATATAACAGCAAGAAAGCAAACTTTCAGAGAAGTGTTCATATGTGTTGGATATGGTGAGACGTCATAGTGATCTATTCACCAAACAAGTTAAAAAAAAAAACACTCCAGGACTATGGACCTCCATTATTGTGGAACTCTGAGCTGAGCTATCTATCTACTGACCACAAGATGGTTTGCTAAAACTATGTGGCACTTTCAAAAGCTAGCTATCTTTTCTGTGGCTAAATGTATGATATATTAGCTAGGTATTGGCTGATGTTAGATCTGTAGCTACCTTATATTAAAGAGCTAGCATTTTTGTTAGTTTCTGCGAGACATTTTTGTTGACAAAATCATATAGGATATGTTGTATATAGGATATATACAGTACATAATGTGGCTTTCAGACAGGTCTGCTGTAATAGTCTAATTCAGTTGCAAATCCTTGTGGGATATTCCTGTGAAAAGAGCAAAAATAATGCTTCTTCTGTGAAGATATAATAATGGTGACATGTTTAAGCATTGTACTTTTCTGACCTTGGGGACACAGTCAAAGTATCTGTTTTGTCAGGAATGTGGATTTCAACATAAACTTCAACATAAGTGTGTGTCAGTGCTGGATGACAAAATATTACACCCTGTTCATTCATGGTCATATGTGGTTATGTGTGGGAAATTCAAATGTTTCTAATGAACAGAACATTAAAAGTGTAGGAGCATTGGACCCTTCCCACTTCACCCCCCAGAAACTACTTTACTGGAGACCACTCTGAGCTCTGTCAGGGCTGCTACCACTGCTACCACCTCAGTCAGACTGTGATGTCTGCTGATAGCTCCCTGTCACCCCAGCACAGCCAGTAGCCATGGAAACCTCCTTAATGCAGGCCTCTTTTGATTGGTGCTTCAAATAGACCCGCTATAGGCTTGTCTGGGGGCTGAGCATTCTTTGTGATTAACTGTCTGCAAATCAATACAGAAACTCACACATGCAGTGGCATACACTCTGTCTTAATTTATTTGTAGGCCAGGAATTGCACCGGGGAAATATTATCATTGTACCGCTGCACACATCTGCTTTTGGCCTACCTACACAGTAGGCTGTAGTGAATCCCAACAGAACTTTTCAGCCACAGTGCAACTTAATCTTATTCTAATAAAAAATGCATAAAAATTGATATTGATGAAGATTTTGATGAGTTAAATTCACTACTGTGTATGTGAGATTTCTATTGTGAAACTTGTGTTTTTTAAAAATGGAAAGACAGTTTGTGTGTATGTAGGTGTATGTCAGAAAAAAAAAAAAAAAAATTATTCATCAAATACAAGGTGATGTTCAGTACTTATTTATAGTGATTTTTGAAATTATTTTGTATAATTTGTGATAAATGTCTGTAACTGCAGGACTGATGCCAGAGACAGTGGCAAGAAAGAATTAATGCTGAGCGCTCAGAGAATTTTTGAGCAACAGCTTCCCCTAGAGCCATACCAGTGAAACTGCTTTTACTACCTTTTGAATACCAAATCAAAATAGGCCAAAAAGAATAATTTTTTTCAGTAGAGATGGCGTTGAGGGGACAAGGTGATAGAAGACTATTTTATTTTATTTTGGTAACAAAATAACTTGCAAGCTTTCAGAAAAGCTCAAATAATGTCCATGCAACCTCTCTCCATAACATTGGAATTAATAAATGTATAATATTGCATATTTTTATACCTACAATAAGTCAATAAATACATTATGTAATGGCAGCTTCTACACTTGCTCTATACCACAGGGAAGTGGTTATCAGTGAGATCTCAGCTCTACATCTCATCTGTGTAACAAAAATTGTAGCATAAACAATCATGGAAAGATGGTGCTAGCAGTCAGCAGGCACTTGAGGTTCTTCCCCTGACAGGCACTCTCTCTTTATGGTCTGATTTGGCAGCTGAGGGGGGAGATTATCTCTGAAAGGATTACTTTGTCATTTTCAGCTGCACTGCCTGCATGCTTAGGAGTCACTACCAGACGGACTGTTGACCATGGTTTTGTTTGCACTCTCCTTCTTTTGTGTGCCGCACAGCTGTTTACGATTGATTCCAGACACCCAGGTGACAGAGGCAGGATTGGGGGCCTTTTATGATAGGTTTTGGCAGGTACCGCTTCACAGTATCTCACAGGGAAAAGAGCTTAAAAAGAAAAGATGACTCTGGTTTTGAGGGCCTTTGAGGTCCAAACAAAGGAAGGGCTCACACACTGCCAGCCCAAAAAAGTGCACACAAAAGAAAACAAAGTCATATTTCGACAGGTATAGAAAAAAATTTTCAATGGTGCTTATTGCATGGCACAGAAAAAATGCATTGCATTGGCTCAGTTGTTAAAGGTGACTGTTCTGAGTGCGTGCTGCAACTTACACCCCAGGATATTGCAACTTCAAGTCTGTTGTGCCATTAGCCAACAGTGACCAGAGGTCTGCAACAGTTGAATATAACTGGCACCATTCTGCTGGGGTATGGTGATTTACAGTGCATCCCTCTTTAGCAGCCTCTAGCCACTTGTCAGGAACCTATGGTTTCCTTAGATGACATCAGGGAGGGTTGTGGCTATCCTCTGGTCGGTGTTTGCTCTGCTGTGGAATACAGTAGCCAGTGACTGTATGCAAGTGTACTGGGGGATTGCATTCATCATGCTTCAGTGCTCCTATGGAAGTAAATAAGATGTTGGATGAGGTAAGCTTAATGCTTGATTTCAAAGCAAGCAAAAGCAAGTTAACTAAATAAAAAACATTGTATTGAGCAAAAACAATGTGTAACTTGCAGTCACTGCTTTGATCACTTCCTATGCAACAAATGACAGGATTTCAAGGGATGCACATCTCTTGTAAGGGGATGTAAAGAGCTCCTGGTGTGTCTGTCGCACAATGGCCACTGGGAGTGATTTTTCAATGCCCACTCTGGGAGTGTGGTTTATTAAGCAGTCAGAGCAGATTAGATTAAACACAGCCTAAGCGTGACCTACTAATCTAGTATTCTGAATCTGGTAATATCATTGGTTTACTTACCAGAAGATGGTTCCTTCTACCCTTCAGAGAAAAACACTTCCCTTGGTACATACAACCTTGGTACACCCTTTGACCATCTCCAAATGCAGATGCATTCATTTACACCACACCCCAGCTTCCTTTTTCAGGGTTGGATTTTGTGGATTTTGTGGTTTACTGTTTACTTACCCTACCCATATTCCGGAATGTTGATTGTGCAGAAATATTGTGAATGGTTATCATCACAAATTGCAATACTAAAGGCTTGCTTGGGAAAATGAAATTTCATGCTCTCTCTGTCCATTGGTGATGGTATTATATTTGAGAGGCCTCAATGCAATCTTCCTTCACTCAAAACAAAATTACTTGTTATTGCCATGTTCACTATGCACTGTAAATTGCACTTTTGAATATTATCAAAGGAAAGGCATGCCTGACAACATCCAAAAATGTCTCACTAGCCAAGTCAAGCTACTGTATTGTCTGCTTTTATTTTTTCATTGCAATATTGTAAGATCAAAAACAGGTTCTTATCTGGATGCACTTGTCTGGCATTCCTTAAGTAATTGAAAAGAATTTATTATGGTTATGTGCACTACCTTTTCTATCCTCAGCTGACCTCCCCAATAAATAAATAAATAAATGACACAAATAGCAGTATTTAATGTTTAGACATAAATTGTATTCAAAGTCCAACTGTTCAAGGGCTCATTTGTCCTTTGCCCTGGTACGTTTCCAGAATTTTATCTACTCAAAGCTATAGCATGCTGCAATCTTCAGATAGTGTTGAATGATGAAAGAGAGATTTGTATTCTGAGATTGTAAACATCCAGAGCAACAAAAGATGAAGACATCAGTCATATTTACATTTTCATGCTGTAGGTCTAATACTCTGCTGCTGGCTGCATACTGATCATTACAGGAAATGTCAGAATTTTACTGTTAAATGTTACTGTCTCTCCCCCAGAACGAGCTCCTTGCAGAAAGAGTTGCTCTTCCCTGGAAGCAGGGCTCAGGACTGCAGTTAATGAACATTAAGAGAAATTTGTGTTGAAGCAAACAGAAGCCAGTTGAGACTGATGCAGTTTGTGTCAGCTCTCAGTGCCAGGTCAGGTCTCATGCAGCCTGGTGTTGAAGCATATCACTAAATCCTATGAGGAGATGAACAAACAACACTCAGGAAGCAAACCAGGCAGAAATCGTCACCAGGCTATGATTACGTAGTCTGGTCACTTTGGCACCCGCTGTGAAATAGAAAGAGTAACTGTTCATTTCTTTTAAAAGATTTCTTTTACTACACATAACTCAGAGGAAAAAAGAAAAAAAAACACAAAAAGTACAAGGCTTGTGCACATTTTTCCAGTCTTAGAAAAGGAATCATATTTGACAGAAGTAAGCTTCTTTCCTCAGAAAAGCAGTTACTACTTACTGATATCATCTGTTGTAGAAATTAATTGATCATTGTAGTCAATGTGTTTCATTTCATTATTGTAGTCAATTTATTTCACTACATGCTAGTTGTAGAACAGTTCTGAAGCTGCTATAGTACAGCATCAAAATATTACAGGTGAACCTAAGCAGACAAAATTAAAACAATTTGTGTTGTTTGAGGTCCCAGGCTCACCATTTGTTTTTTTATGTCAGGAACCTTTCATAGCACACATTAATTAATTGATATAATATATGGAGAATTCAAGAGAATGGGATTGTAAAATTCAAACTAGTTGTTATGGCTCTGTTCCTTTTGGAGTAAGGTCACAGAAGTATGACTTTTGCATCATTTTCACAGCTTTGCCCAGCCACATGTATTGGTGATAGGGATGGTCTGGATGTGTGTGAACTTTTTTTCTAATGGTGCCTCAGCATGTAAAATATAGCTGTTATTGTCAGTACTCCCGCCCGCTAGCCGTTGTGTTTTTGTTTTTTTTCTGTCCATGTGCTTTTGTTTTTCTGTGTTCTAGCCCTGCCCCGCTCCCCGCCCGGTCTCCGCCCGCCTGTTTCCCTCATTGCCTTCACCTGCCTGCCTGCGCACCTGTTTCCCATTCCCGTTATCAGCCCTGCCCTATATCTTCCCTGTGCATCCCTGTTCTGTTGCCAGTTCGCCTCGGTTGCTTCTGCCCGTTTCGCCCCGCGTTTGTTTTGTGCTTGATTTATTGCTTTTCCGTTTTTGACCTGCCTGTTTTTTCGACCTGTTTTTGCCTGCCGTTTCTGCCCCGTTTGCCTGTACCTCTGCCTGCCCGGTGTCTGACCCTGCCTGCTCCGTTACCCGCTTTTTGGATTCAGCCCTTCGGACTGCCTTTCTGGTTTCTGACCCCTGCCTGGTTTTTTACGGTGACGATTTCTGCCTGTCGGACTTGTACATATCTGCCGGCATTCGTTGGTCTGCGACTGAGTCCCTGCCCGAGCCCTGTCAGTTATCAAACATAGATTTTGCATATTGTGTATCAGCATTCTTTTATGCCATATTTCTTGAATCGCCAGCCAGCCACTCAACATGAATGTCTCAGGGTTTTCTGCAACATGTTACAACAATTTGAATCTAGCAAGTTGTCAAGATTACTTTTTTGCCATGGTCACTTCCTTGTCCTAATTTTCTGTTCAAATAGGTTTACTCACCTGAATATTTTTGTCTTTATATTTATCTCCTATTATGTGCCTTAATAAAAGACTCAGCTTGCACCATTTCCTTATCTGAAATGTCTTACTTTTGCCCTCTACTGGTGAATCCTTTAAATTTTTTTCCAGCATCAATGGCTTTTCCTTACACTTACCATCTCTTCATTTTATGTTTCATGTAACACCGTTACGTTATTTAGCCAAATTATGAATTCTGTAATAAATACAACAATTAGAGGATATCATAATTATTGCATACTTTAACTATCCACATTAAATGTTCTTGATGAGAATGACATTTTACTGCTCAATTAATGTAAACAGAAAAAGAGAACAGATCATGCACTTTCAGGGAGATGTGTGTAAGTATGTATCTCTGATTAAAATATCACATTTTCCTGATTGTGTTGTTTTCAGGCATTTAAACAAACAAATTCTGTCCAATGGCAAAGAAAGATATCAAACACAAGTTTTCATAGAATGCTGTGTTCAAGTATGTTCAAGACTGATAACATTTAAATCTACACACTTATTGCTATAAATTGTTAATAAAATAAGTAAATACATAACCAAACTTTTTTCTCATTTTTGGAAGGCCATATAACCAAACTGAGCTCAAGACATTGCCCTAGAATAAACACCAACCACTATATCATGCTACAGGGTCCATAAGTCTCAGGGCCAAGTGTTAAACATTTCATTTTAAATTTAAAATATTACCTTTAAAATCTTACCATGGAGAACAATAAAATGCATCAACGATGAGTTTCAACAAGGATGGTCTTGAATTAGATAATCACTGATACAATCTTTGTTTCACCACTTTGTAATTATACTCGCATTTAGCCTATCTAACCTATGTCTTTTTTGAGCTGTTGCTGGTGAGCTCACAAAAGTTATGGTTCATATTCATATAAAATGCAGACTTTTGATGAACTCTCCACTGGTATTTAATGCTACGTTTCACATTGCTGATGAGTATACTGCCCCAAGATTGCAAATCATTGTGGGCCCAATGCATACAACCCATGATCTTAGCATTTACATCGCAAAGAAGTGATATCTATCAGAAATTTCTTGCCAAGCAGCTTTCAGACAAATTATCTATTGAAAGGCATGTTGGCTATTGCTAACTGAATGCTGAAGGATAGGTATTAAGAATCAAACTATCCTGATCCAAATCAGTGTCCTGTTATGCCACATTATTACAAGGCTGCCAACTTTTGAGTTCAGCTTGGAGTGAGATTTGTTCCCTTGGGGGGGCATAATTCTAGTAGTACTTATTTTTGTTGTACGGTGATGTGCTTAGCCATAAAAAAACCTTGCATCACAAGAAGTGTACAGTGTTCCCTTACATTTATTGAGAATGTCAAAACATTTGACAACTGAACAGTATTTCCTTAAATGTATTAACATGGAAAGTTCAATTCACATTTCTTTTTGAGGTTGACTGTCCTAAAACCCACTAAAACCCACAACCAGAAAGTTTAACAGAAACTGGTTCATAAATTCCCATGTGCTCTGTTGTAGAGTTGAAACGGTGTGAAAATTTAATATCACCATTATAGTCACCAAAATTATCACGGTTATCAGTATTATCACCGTATTGTTAAAATGTGCTGAAAATGTTCAAAAAGTACTGATATACAAACTGAAATCATTTCACCAAGTTTTATATTGAAAACCACAAATAAAATTAGCAGCACTATGCAGTTTTTATTTGCATAAACATTAAAATAATAACATAGCCAATGAATTGTTCAATAGTCTATTATGTCTTTTATAGATGACATTACTTTCTCAGGCTACAAAAACACTCTAAAATGAAGTGCAGGTGTCAGGAGTGACACAATACCCAGTTGGTTCGCCCTCCTAGGGATCCCCCCGCCACAAGAACGCCAGGACAAGGTGAGTAGGATAGCACACTTTCTTTTTAAAAAAAAAAAAAAAAACCCCACACACACACACAACACAATTTTAAAACAATTCATAAAATCTGACGCCAGTCAACCTACTCGCAGCTAAGCCCCTCCCCCTGCCCTTCTGTCCACTCCTGTCCTCCCCTCCCTGGTCACAAACAGGCAGGTACGCTACCCAACCACACGAAACAAAAAAAGGAAATCCCCACACACACACACCCCTTCACCCTTAAGCCTCACTGCAAACACCCCGTGAACTGGCGTCCCCGCCCACCTGGGCACAGGGAGAGAGAGGACCGCTCTGCTTCCTACCAGGGGAGTGCAGCCGCTGCGGGGGAGGCTCCTCGCACGCACACGCACACCACACAAGACGAACAAAACGAAAACGAAAGTATAAGGGGGGGACGTAGCTCGGCCCGCGCCACAATGCTGGGCCTCGCCTACGTCCCCAAAAAAATAATATATAAACTCCAGACAAAACCCCCGCACCACTCCTGCGGGGGCTGGCGGCTCCGGCGGCGACGCACGTCTTCTTTCCGGTAACAACTTCGCCGGCTCCGCGGGATCGCACTGAGGGAGACACAGTTCAGCAGCCGGTCAGCCCTCCCTATCCACCCCGTGCCGGTGACTCACGCATTCAGTTGTTGTCACCTCCCTTCTAGCTAGGGGATCCACCTCCCCAGCACGCACTTCCACGGGGTGGAGGCTCTCTTCGACCCAGGCTGCGTCCGGAACCAGGTGGTGTTTTTCCCCCCTCCCTCAGGGACTCGCCGCTTAAGCCCTTTTCGGTCGCCGCTCTTTCGGAAGCCGCCTAAAACACACACACGCAGACGCCCACTCGACCCAACACACCAAAGCAAAAAAAAGGAAAAGCAAATTAACCAAACCAAACTCAAATTCCGCTCCGGGTCGCGACTCCCAGAGATAAAACCAAACAAAAAAAGAACAAAACAGCAAACCAAATAAACCCTCCACTCGGCCGTGCCGGCACGTTCAAAAGAAGAAGAAAAAAAAAATCAGAAACTTAACTCCACACTAAAACTCCGTGTGATCACCTCCGTCAGCGTCCCGCTTGCTGCTCCTACCCACCTGCCTATAAAGCCCCAGCATCCCTTACAGCAGATAGGCAACAGGTGCGGAGCACGCACCAGGCAGCGAACACCGTCATTAGCCATCATTCAATTAGCCATTTAGCCCTGCTACACGCCCGAGCCCCCTCGCTCTCCCAGAGAGTGCAGCGCAATCAATTAACACTGTCAGGAGAAACTCCTGACACAGATACTTGTTTTTAAATGCAAAACTTAAGCTACCTGGTCCAACATTCCCATGCACGGCTCCAGTTGCTTCAATAAGCTTGTAAAGAAGACGTGAATTTCCGAGTGAGGAAGCTAAGGATGCGTTATCGCAAATCAAGCACAAAGGGAATCGAATCTGCTTGTGCATGTTTTCTAAAAGTCTTGGTATAATATAGCCTAATTTGTAGGTCATTTCAGAAGATCATGATAATGCTGAAGAGGGCATGGTAATACTAACCGTCGGGAATTTTACTGCGGTTTACCGTGAAACCCGTAACCGTTTCATCCCTAGTTTTACCGTTTCAAATTTTAATTATCATTAAAACCGCGGTTGATTACCGGGCTTTGAAAAACTCACGTTAAATACTGTGACAAGATGAAACGGTTACCGGTTTCACGGTAAACCGCGGTAAAACTCCCGACGGTTAGTATTATCGTATACAGTTTGTGTATCAGTACTTTTTGAACATTTTCAACACATTTTTAACAATACCGCGATAATACTGATAACCGTGATAATTTTGATGAAACGGTTACGGGTTTCACGGTAAACCGCGGTAAAATTCCTGACGGTTAGTATTACCGTGCCCTCTTCAGCATTATCATGATTGATAACGAACATTTTCAGCACATTTAAACAATACCGCGATAATACTGATAACCGTGATAATTTTGGTCACTATAATGGTGATTTTAAATTTTCATACCGTTTCATCTCTAGCTAACCGTTGCGGTTTACTATGAAACCGGTCACCGTTTCATCCTGTCACAGTATTTAGCCTGAGTTTTTCAAAGCGCGGTATCAACCGCGGTTTTAATAACTAAAATATGAAAGGTAATACTAACCGTCGGAAATTTACGCGGTTTACCGTGAAACCGGTCACCGTTTCATCCATACTCTGTTGTAAGTGCTGGTGGCTGATTTTGCAGCCTTGATCATTGATTGGGATGGCCCCCACTTGAACCATGAACATGAATATATTATATATAAATAAGATCATTTGAGCTGAGCTGTCGTTGGCAGCCGTGGTCTTCTTTAGAAAACAACAAGGTGTCCAGGTGTTTGTCTGGTACCGTATGTTTTATCATGTTTTTAAGCATAAAACGATGTAAATAAGTGCTTGCTAACCTTGCTCTACGTAGGCCAGCTCTACAATACTCCGACAGATCCTGAATAACACCCGACGAATTCATAAAATTAGAAAAATGACCATTGCACTTACCTTCTTCATGTATTTGATCCTCCAGCCTTGCTCCACTCATGCTCAGCGGTTAGTTGCTCGACCACAAGATCATTGTGATTGGCTGCTGCACCGGAACGCGCATTGCAATGATTTGCCCTTGCACGCACTGCTGTTCCTTTGCTTAAAAATCGGTGGAGCAGCCAATCACAATGATGGTATATTCAGGAGTATTGGAGTATTGTAGAGCTGGCCTATGTAGAGCAAGGTTAGCAAGCACATATTTACATCGTTTTATGCTTAAAAACATGATAAAACATACGGTACCAGACAAACACCTGGACATGCCTAGTAGTTAACGTTAGCTGCTAATTGTTGTTTTCTAAAGAAGACCACGGCTGCCAACGACAGCTCAGCTCAGATGATCTTATGTATATATAATACATTCATTTTCATGCTTCAAGTGGGAGCCATCCCAATCAAGGCTGCAAAATCAGCCACCAGCACTTACAACAGAGTATGGATGAAACGGTGACCGGTTTCACGGTAAACCGCAAGGGTTAGCATTACCTAGAGATGAAACGGTATGAAAATTTAATATCACGATTATCAGGTACTATCGGGGTATTGTTTAAATGTGCTGAAAATGTTCATTATCAATCATGATAATGCTGAAGAGGGCACGGTAATACTAACCATCGGGAATTTTACCGCGGTTTACCGTGAAACCGGTAACCGTTTCATCAAAATTATCACGGTTATCAGTATTATCGCGGTATTGTTAAAATGTTTTGAAAATGTTCAAAAAGTACTGATACACAAACTATACGGAATTGGGTAATACCGTGAAACCGGTAACCGTTTCATCCTGTCACGGTATTTAACCTGAGTTTTTCAAAGCGCGGTAATCAACCGCGGTTTTAATGATAATTAAAATTTGAAACGGTAATACTAACCGTCGGGAATTTTACCGCGGTTTACCGTGAAATTCGTAACCCTTTCATCCCTCGTATTACCGTTTCAAATCTTAATTTTCATTAAAACCGCGGTTGATTCTCGCGCTTTGAAAAAACTCACGTTAAATACTGTGACAGGATGAAACGGTGACCGGTTTCATAGTAAACCGCAATGGTTAGCTAGAGATGAAACGGTATGAAAATTTAATATCACCATTATAGTGACCAAAATTATCACGGTTATCAGTATTATCGCGGTATTGTTAAAATGTTCATTATCAATCATGATAATGCTGAAGAGGGCACGGTAATACTAACCATCGGGAATTTTACCGCGGTTTACCGTGAAACCGGTAACCGTTTCATCAAAATTATCACGGTTATCAGTATTATCGCGGTATTGTTAAAATGTTTTGAAAATGTTCAAAAAGTACTGATACACAAACTATACGGAATTGGGTAATACCGTGAAACCGGTAACCGTTTCATCCTGTCACGGTATTTAACCTGAGTTTTTCAAAGCGCAGTAATCAACCGCGGTTTTAATGATAATTAAAATTTGAAACGGTAATACGAGGGATGAAAGGGTTATGAGTTTCACGGTAAACCGCGGTAAAATTCCCGACGGTTAGTATTACCATGCTCTCTTCAGCATTATCATGATCTTCTGAAATGACCTACAAATTAGCGTATATCATACCAAGACTTTTAGAAAACATGCACAAGCAGACTCGACTCTTCCCTTTGTGCTTGATTTGCGATAACGCATCCTTAGCTTCCTCACTCGGAAATTCACGGCTTCCTTACAAGCTCATTGAAGCAACTGGAGCCGTGCATGGGAATGTTGGACCAGGTAGCTTAAGTTTTGCATTTAAAAACAAGTATCTGCACTTCATTTTAGAGTGTTTTTGTAGCCTGAGAAAGTAATGTCATCTATAAAAGACATAATAGACTATTGAACAATTCATTGGCTATGTTATTATTTTAATGTTTATGCAAATAAAAACTGCATAGTGCTGCTAATTTTATTTGTGGTTTTCAATATAAAACTTGGTGAAATGATTTCAGTTTGTATATCAGTACTTTTTGAACATTTTCAGCACATTTTAACAATACGGTGATAATACTGATAACCGTGATAATTTTGGTGACTATAATTGTGATATTAAATTTTCACACCGTTTCATCTCTGCAACAGAGCACATGGGAATTTGTGAACCAGTTTCTGTTAAACTTTCTGGTTGTGGGTTTTAGTGGTTTTTAGGACAGTCAACCTCAAAAAGAAATGTGAATTGAACTTTCCATGTTGTCAATACATTTAAGGAAATACTGTTCAGTTGTCAAATGTTTTGACATTCTCAATTAATGTAAGGGAACACTGTACACTTCTTGTGATGCAAGGTTTTTTATGGCTAAGCACATCACTGTATAACAAAAATAAGTACAACTAAAATTACCCCCCCAGGGAACAAATCTCACTCCAAGCTGAACTCAAAAGTTGGCAGCCTTGTACTTGCCAAAACCTGTATAATGCTACCTCCTAACTTCGCGCTGGTACTCTAACTTGATCCGATTAAACACATTGTTTGCTCCTAAGAGGCAGTTTGTCCAAATAATGTTTTTCAGGATGTAGAGCTTCCTCATTTACAACACAGACCTTGAGGCTGTTTTGAGGCAAAACTGGCAGTGGCGGCGGGTGAGCTGGAAACAGGGGAAGCCCGAACATTACCCTTAAATCTATCATTACTTTCAACCTGTTCCCCTTTATCCTCCTTGATTAACAATAAAACAAATAATTCACAGAATAATCGACACCAATCGCGTAATTAGAATAAATCATTATGCTCGCGAAACACCGCAGATTGTCTGAAATTTGTGTGCTATTGCGAAAGCTACAGCATGAGATTGTTTAATTTACAAGGATGGCGATTTGAATAATTAAGTGTCAAGTAATCCCAAAGCTTTCTCTTAAATGTTTCACATTATAGCTTTCTTGTGTTACAAAATTCAAATTACAAAACGGAGCTAAATTTAGTTAAATCGATTTAAATTACTGAGAATAAACTTTTAGGTTAGGCTGAGTGCAATGAACAATAACGTTTAGAACGCAGACCTCACAAAAGCGGTGATGTGTCATGAGCATTTAACGTAATTTAAATTGATAAATGCCATCCTTGTTAATTAAACAATCTCACGTTGGAGCTTTCGCAAGCACACAAACAGACAATCTGCGGTGTTTCGCTAATATAATGGTGTATTCTAATTTCGCGATTGGTGTCGATTATTCTGTGAATTATTTGTTTTATTGTTAATGAAGGAGGATAAAGGGGAACAGGTTGAAAATAATGATAGATTTAAGGGTAATGTTCGGGCTTCCCCTGTTTCCAGCTCACCTGCGGCCACTGAAAACTGGCACAATTTTATTAAAAAATAATTCTGCCCATTGTCTGAAAATGAAAGGCAATCAGTTCCTCTTTATCATGGTAAGTGTACCTTGTAAAACAAATGTAATATTTATGAATTGCCAAAGTGTTGATGCACTCAACCTAAACTGTAACAGAGTACACATCATGTATTGAAGTTGTTCTGTTAAGACAACTGTGTAATCCAACAATAATCGTTACAAATAAATTAATGAATGATGTAAATATAGGTTTGTCTTTTGTTTTAGTTTAAAAAAACGTTTTGGGCCATTTAATTGACAATTGAGCAACACCTGTGACATTCCTCAACAGGTACAATAAAAGCTTTGTTTGCTTATATTTGTTCTACGTCAGTATATTTCTCAGTTCCTTTTAACCTTATTCCCTTACGTACACGTGCAAAACAGTACCCAAAGGAACAATCGTAGTCAGCTGCACGGAACAGAAAGAAAATCCCAGTCCACTACGGAGAGGCGCAAGCTCCGTTTTTTCCAAACGCGTTACTGGACCGAATAGTTTGTCCCTTCCCACCACCCGTCTCACTTTATGCTTTATCAGCTGACCGCAACGCTGGCAGAGTTTGATTTCTGTTTTCTTAGAGTGTAGGCAGCCTGTTAATGAGAACTACTGTTAAGACTTCAGCTGCATAAAGGAAACAAGCAGCAATAGGCTGTCCAGTTTAGAAGAAACCAACGGAGGAGTGTTGTCAGAAGCCGAGTGCTCTATTAAAAAGGTGCAAGTAGATGGTAGCTAACATTAGATAGGCAACAACAAAAGCTAACGTTAGCCAGTCATCTGTTTGGTATTCCTTATTTAACATAGGTAGTGACCGGTGAGGCTGACACATCCGCATAAAAGGGATGTGCAATGGCATCGGTGCGAGTGGCTGTCCGGGTGAGGCCCATGAACAGAAGGTAAGTGTCAAAACAGAGGTGGCACATCGTATCAGACATCATAGCTAATAAGCTAACGTTACCTGAATTAGCCACTTGTTCCCACTGCCCCGGGGCCGTTCTCTCACATTCCCACCACAACAGCAAGAACGCGATAAGACCATTTATGTGTGGTTCATTATATGAACAAATTTGTCTCCAAAACTTTACAACACACCTCCGGAGCTGCTGTGGTATGGGTGCCCACAAGTCCACACCAGCTAACTAGCGAAGTTAGCTACAAGGTATACACACCTCCGTGGCAAGTTCACGGACGAGCAATGCCCATTGAAATTGGGAGAAAGCATGCGCGTTGTGTTAGCTGCTGCTGGACTCCTTAATTTCTCTTAAGGTGGCTTGCTATTTTTAAAGCTTTGAATGAATATAGGTGGCTCTAACAAAACCGGATGTTGACGAAATAATTTATTATTAACGTTATTGCTGTGTAGATCTTGCTAGCAAACTTAGCTTGGCAATCTAGCTAGCTAGTACCCCACTAATTACCTGGCGTTAGCCATAAAGTTTAACGAGCCAATTAGTCAAACCCAAATTTATTATTCCACGTGTTATCAAATAGCGCAACTAATCTAATACACAGCCTGTTATGTAGGCTACTTAAAAGTGTCAAACTTTTAACGTTAGCCGGATTCGAAGAGTCTGGATCAAGGTTGGCTAGCTAAGTATAAAGCTTTAGTTCAGACATTGCAGTGTAGTTATTTTGTGGTTTCCAAGTTCGTTATCTATCCATTGTAGTTCATAACTTGTGGTTAACCATCAATATTTATCGTTGGATGTGGTTCTGTAATGTAATGTTCTATAATCTCAGCCGCGCCTGAAGAACACCTGCAAGGGCTGCATAATGTAGTTAGCGCTGAACAGCTTTCAAGCCGTCCTGCTGTCTGTAGCTTCGCACAAAAAATGAATCGGAAGGTAACCTTTCACATACTTCAGTGATCTGAAAATCCACAAAGGACCAGACGGCGTTGTGAGGTGCGACAAAGAGCCGTGGAACAGCAACAATGGCCCGCCAGGGTTTTAAGGCAAAATCTTTAAGTCGTGAATTCACTTGCAGCATCAGTTCTGTTAAATGAATGCAAGCAGTACCAAGTAAAGCCTACACTCTTTTGCGTATCGCTTCCATTGAAAACAAACAAACAAAAACATGTGAATGGGTACATTTTTCAAACTTCAACACGTGTATTATTCATAGTGCAGTCTTCGGGCACTCGTGTGCGTTGATAGCTTCCATCTTAATTTGAGTATGTCAGTCCTCCATGTAATTAACAAGGCAAATCACTCAGAATAGTCTGACACCTCTTGAAGGCAAAGAAGTTGCAGGTCTTTAGACCTGGCTGCAGTAGAGAACGAGCCGAAAACAAAGTCACGTGATTGTCTTCCGACACAAAATTATATGTCAACACCTGATTGAAATATGGTGGTCTCTGGACAGGGTTATGCCTAGTGTAATGAGGAAGAAGAGTTAGGTTGTCTCATGATTTGGATGTAGTTAATTTTCACAAGATGTTAATGCAAAAATAAAGGAAATGGCCTGTGCTGACACAGCATTGTGGCATATTACCACAAAATGGTATGGTTTCACATCTCATCTACCAGTGTGTTAAATTTAATCAAATTCGAGCATGGTTTAATATTTCCACATGGCAATAAATGCTACAAATTTATTGGCCCATGGGGCTTGTTTATGGGACAATTGTGTTTTTGTAATTTAGTGGCCACAATAAGTTTAATGTGTCAAATTTGACCCAATGTTGAATGAGGTGTGTTATTTGTATTTATTTCTAGACTGTGCATGGCTTGTGGTAGCCATGTTTTTTTTCATGTAGTAACATGTCATTTGCATTTAGATAGAGTTATGTTCACAGATTAAACATACCAGATTTTCTGCCATTTGTCTAAATGAGTCCGGATGAGTTAAAGTTTTTGAAACTGAATTCAGGTTTGTTGCCAGATCATGTGAGTTAAGCTTCTTATTTCTTATTGGATTTATTTGCTTATGAGGAAAGAAGTGTAATAATGAAGTTTCAAGTCTGTATAACCATCTGTTTTGGAATTGGAGCAAATGGGACACACAATCCATTGTCTGTCTGTTTACAAAATTGAAATGCTGAGACTTTCCACAGTGTTCAAGAAGATTTCAAAGATGTATGAGTGTTTGATAAACTGTAGGATTGATAGCTATTTGGAAGTCACACCTCTTCAAAAGCAGAGAAGAGTCTTGACTTATGTACTGATTACCAACTTATGTTTCATTTACTGGATTTTTTTAATGCTAGCCTTTTCCTTCTTATTTTGGAGTTTTCATTGGAATGTTGTTCCAGATTTTACATAAGACCCCGTATTGGGGTTATATTCCTTTTATAATTCTGTTTAATTCCTTGCTTGGTCATCTTTTCTGGCACCTCAGAAAGTGTCAAGCAGATCAGAAGTGATTTCAAGGAGTTGTTCTGGAAAATCTCTTAAACATGATGCCTGATTGTAGAAGGATCTGAAGAAGGATCTGGAAAGACATGTATCCCATTCTGTAATCATCTCTTTAACTAAACATTTACCAAACATAACCATTCCCATTTAAGATTAGTATTAGTGAGTGACAGTGCACTATCATTATAGAGACTGTTTTGATGGAAACAGACATTTTTAACATGATTGTGTTGCTTGTTTTTCCACTAGACAGAAGACCCCATTTTCTGTGCACTAAAAGCAGTGGCTTTAAAAGCAGAGCTTTGTCAGTGGTGGTTCAAAGTCACAAACATTTATCTTGGATTATTTAATATCTTTTAACCTCATTTCATATGGTCTTAACTGCAATTCATTCCCAGACAGAATGTTTTAGGTTTCTTTGCCTGTGTGTAGGTACATTATCACATTTACTACAGTTTCCTTGACAACCCTGACTTCATGGCTCTCGAGATTCTGTGGCTGCCTCTACTCCCTGTTGTCCTGACCTGACCATAAAGGTCTCTGTGTTATGAATGGCAGGTATGGTGCCAGAGGTCATATGAGGATAGTGCTCATTTTTTACAGCAG
Organism: Megalops atlanticus; assembly: GCA_019176425.1. Classification (NCBI taxonomy): domain Eukaryota; kingdom Metazoa; phylum Chordata; class Actinopteri; order Elopiformes; family Megalopidae; genus Megalops; species Megalops atlanticus. The sequence goes on from CM032875.1 coordinate 67,507,718, forward strand.
TGATTTAGGATAATTGCTAAAATCAACTCTTTCAAAGAAGTCAGAGTAGCAGGCAGGGCCCTTGGGTGAGAGAATCCTGTTATCCACAAAGTCCAAATCTTAAACCCTGGCTCTGCTTTGTGCTGGTTGCTAGCAAAAGATAACTTGAATAGCCTTAGCTCTTCACAGCCTAGATGATGAGGCCTGTATCTGCAAAACACTTTCAGGGTTCTGAGGATGGATGCTTTGAGACCATATTTCAGTAAATATAGAGTAGCAAGAAAAAGAGTCTGCATTTATTTCCAGGAAACCAAAAGACCTTGTTTAAAAACAAAACAAAAAAGAAATCCTTTAACTTCCTGTGTGAAGTCACAGGTAGCTATAGCTGTGGCGATAATTTGGTCACCTGATGATCAAGACTACTCTTGACCAGGTGTGATTCGATGGTGACATGGGGGACCAGGGTCTGTTGAATGATAAGATTCAAAGATCAGGTCACACAGAGTCTGCTGTGCATCTCAATCAATCAAGTTTCTTCTGCTGATGGTCTTGTCTATTTGTCAGGCTTATTTGTCAGATTATTAATATGACCTAGTTACTCATCGCTGCATGTCGGTGCCTGTCAGTTTAAATCAAAGAGCAGATGAGCTCTTCCTGCATATGTCTACAAGGCCACACTTTTTTTTTTCCGTTCAGTCCATACTGCATGGCATAGTCATTTGCCCTGTCAGAATTTTCAGTTTCATAATCATCTATGATCTCATTGTAGAGGAAAGGGGAGTAGTCCTAAAACCTGGCTGTGAGAAATTTGCTTTGCCAACAACAATACTCAGATTGTATTCATTATGGCTTCATTTCACAGAGAGAAGGATCTGGAAGCCAAGGTTATTATTCATATGGAAGGGACAAAGACATCCATTACCAACCTTAAGGTGAGTTTTTGGATATGAATGTCAAATTTAACCAGAGAACCTGACCCTTGACCAGCATGCAAATAATGGCTACTGAGTGGGCAAAATCTTTTACTGAAACTATTTGTAATAATGAAAGAAAAAATATATTTTGACACTATCTGCAGTGCCTTTTTATAGGACACTGCCTTGCTGGGTCTCAATTTAAACAGCAAAAGGTTATGAAACATCACACAAAGCAGGTCTTCAGTATGTGACCTAAGGAAGCAATTCAGTCAATTAGCAGAATAAATGTATCACTCCCAGAAGTCTGTCATGTTTTTTTCCCATGGAGAGATTTACTGCATAGTTGCATTTCATCTTGTGAAAGCTCTCTCCACCAGGATTATGCTGGGTGAAATAATTTCCCAGTGGATATCCTTCCTCCAACTTGCTTTGCCTGTATTTCCAGCTAGACCCTTGTTTAACACAATGTAGTGTCTCATTAGGCTTGTAACCCTTTTATTTTCATTGAACCTATGGACAAATGGTCAGGAAAAGGGCTTAATCATTATTTAAATTGTTATACAGCTGTTTCTGTAGTAAGACTGTTGGAATATGCAAAAGCCTAGGTAACTAAGCACTACCACTGTGATAGTCTGAAGATGAAAAGTGGTAATTGTATTTTTAAACAGGTGGTTATCAGTTTAATACAGTCGTATCTATTACCCATACTGTGTGTGCTTCCATGGGTATGAGATAACACACATCATTTCATGTGTCAACTCATGCAAAGCGAGAATACTGAATTTTACACTATGTGAATCATTGCACCAACAAGACGGATAACGTGGGCATAAGACTTGTCTTCAGTAATACATTTTGTCCCTGAATAACTTCACTTGTTCACTCAATTCAGTAGTTGCAAAATTTGTAACAAGGGGGAAAGGTGTTATGTTTAGATCAGTTACTCAAAGTTTTGAACAAAGCACGGTGCAGACTGAGGCTAACAAAGCACAGAACAATTGTGTTTTCTTCTCTGCTTGCTTAATGTTCCTTCCCGCAGATACCGGAGGGGATCTCTGGGGATTCAGCACGAGAAAGAATCAAGACATTCACATATGACTTCTCCTACGACTCTGCTGATTGTAAAAGCATCAACTTTGTTTCTCAGGAAAAGGTAAAGGTGTCATTTTGTATCTATTGTCATGTTCGGTCTTGTTTATTGTATGCCATTCTGACCTAATTAGGTTCAGTCCAGCTGCCATGACCTTTAGTGTTAAACAGAAGCAGACCGTTTGCTTGGCAATAATGAAACTAACAGTGAGTTATAGAATCAACGAAAATGTATAACTTGGTATTTTTAAATTTGAATTCAAGGACCAAGTGCATTTGTTATTTGTGTACTATTTCATTATTTGACTTGTAATATTTCACCTTCTGTTGTAGTGATTAAGACTCTAAGCAAATGGGCTCATGGACTAGACACTTAAGGCTGTGTGAATATTATGCATTGCCATCAGTAAGATATAACAAGCTCATTGTTTTTTTTCTCATGCTTTGTTTTGTTGATGACCTGTTTTAACCTCATAATACATATGGAGTGCAGACAAGTGAATTACTCACCATTGTCTGATGCCAAGGCCTTCTGATCTGTGTTGAAGGACATGGGCTGAAATAGTTCATTGAAATTGAATGAAATCTGCAGTGTGACTCAAAGGCTTACATTTATTTCCATTACATTTCTGTTCTTACTTGTACATACTTCAGTTTCAGTTGCCAGTTGTTGGTAGTTTCATAATATACAGCACTTGTGTTGCACTTTAGCCTAAAAATTAAGGAGTGCATTGACCCAGTTCAGACATGGTCTTATCCAGTTCATGCTGTTTGGTCTGTGAAATCTTATTATGCAGAAATCTCATTGTTCTGCTACCCTGTTGACAGGTCATTCTCTGGTTGAAATGAGTTGGCAGTCTCACAAGACTTGTATTGATATGAAAGTAGAAGCATAGAAGCAACAGGGAAGTATGGTGTGTGTTTTTAAGAATACATTAATATGATAACTTAATTTTAATTACTGTACAAAGAAGAACACATGCCACTCTGTATTCTGTTGAGTTTATATTTAAAATATGTTGTGCCAGGTTAATCTAAATGAAATTGAGTGGAATCAGTATAAAAACACCAAACGTTTTCTAGTTGTCCTTAGCTTGACAGTGTTTTTAGTAGACTTGCTACAAATGTCTGGTTTTATGGTGCCCTCTTGTGGATAGTTTCCTAAGAATTTTGTATTTCAACACATGCCACTGTTCCAATTTTAAAAACCTCTGAAATTAATCATATTAACAGGTCACTAGTTTCTCTCTTCTTAATACTGTTCTTGATCACTTTCTTTCTGTGGTTTCAATGTGTTATGGGTTTGTGTCTAACCAGCACAAACAGGCATCTGAGTACTTCTTAGCTGAAGTAGCTCCCATGAGTTTCAAATCAGCTTAAATACTCTCATGTTTACTGTACAGAGTTGGCCTAATTAAAATATAGTATGACATCTTTATTTTGGAATAATTTAACAGTTAACCTAGAGAATTTAGTAAAAAACCAGGAGTATTAGTATGAGTATTAGTTCATTTGTTCATTTGACACACTGTCTGAAAACAATTTTCAGAGCTAATAGACTTTTGAGTACTCATTCAGTTGTTCTATGAAATGATTTTCTGAATTCTTGGAAATTGCTTGGCCACACTGCGCATTTATTAATTGGCCTTTATGGGCCCAAGACACATAATCAGAATGGCAACAGCTCAATCCAAACTGGCATGCTAAGTAGGAACTGCTGCCTTATGTTTTAGTACATCTACCTTCCTTACCTTAGTGTCTGGAGGAGGATTTTATTCTAGACCAGTTTGGCCACTAGTGTGTAAATGGAGACTGCTGATTTTATTGTGATGGAACGAAAGCATCTTTATAGGTATTTATAAGGGCTGCCTGCTGAATACAGATAAAAAATGTGTTCCATAGGTTTATTTGTCAAGTTCTGGCATATTATTGTCCTCCAGTGTGGATCGATTCCTGTCTTGAGATGGACTAATGCAAAATATTGGGTATTCAGGGAACAACACAGTGGCCTTGAGGTGCAGCTAAGTGCCACTGGAAGCATTTTTCATGCCATCTGAGCCATTCAGGAAGCACTTTGTCATTTAATGGTGGCATGATAATTATAGCCATATCAAATTACATGTTTGTTTACCGCTTTAATGATTCAATGATGTTTTATGCAGCATAGCAATGTTTAATGGTCCACTTGAAAATTCTCTATTTTTCACAAAAACACATTATGCAAATGACCAGCATTAATTATATTAGAGATTCAGTTCTTTAAATTACTGCTGTTTTAGTGAAAAAAAAAAAAATCATTATTTTCACACTTTGATTAAAGTTTTGGTTTAAATTTCAGTGTTAATCGCATCAGTCTGTAAGGAGAATCAGAAGGAATAGGTGGGTAAGACAGGCTCTTAAAACCATGAATAGTTAGTTTTAATTATTCACAAATTGTATGGGTTGTTGCTGAGTTTTTGTTGAAAATAATATTCGGCAATAAACATGAATTTTTCATTATGACTAATGATAATGATGTTTTGGATGAGGCTTTAACGTCTGGTTCCAACACATTGGGACATCAAATCTCATACTGTATCAAAGATCACTAACTGTAAGGTGTTTTGAATTCCCATTCTGGCAAAATTCGCAGTGTGGCCGTCCAATTGTTCCCAAGATTCAATGACCAAAAAAAATCTCTTCTGCACTTTAATTGGATCGGGTTGAATGTCCAGGTACAAAATGGCTGCCCTACATCACGTAGGCGTAGATTTGGTGGTGCTCAAAGTGAGGTGAGATCACTGTAAAGCACTTTGAGGCCCACGAAAGGACTGAAGTGATAAATGCAGTTCAGATTGAAAAGCACTGTTCAAACAAGTTAAAGGGCAATCAATCAGAAACCACCGTCAGTCAGACCCATGCCTTGTTCATGCTCAACAACACGATGGCTGAGCCCTGACTAAAAAGACCGTGTTTTTATGTGTTACTTGTGGCTATGGTTCTTAAGACAAGTGCTGTTCATTTCCCAAAAGATGGCAGTTTGCAGTAAATCATAATTCATTCATTCACATATTGAAATGAATCGAGTCGACGCCTCTGGCCTTGACATTGTGTGACACTTGTCCCCAGGGAGGTGAACTGTCCAGCCTGTTACCCAGAGAGAGCCATTGGGATCTTTCCTGAAGAGTCCCCAGAGCGTTGTGCCCGTGCAGTGCTCCCCGCTCCTGTTTCAGACCCAATTTGCAGGTGTCGGGAAGCAGCCGATGCACTGTTGATCCTTGCGTCACCGGAGGTGTCAGACGACTGTCGCACGCGTGCGGTCTGGCACCTGAGACGTCCCGAATGGCTTCCGTGGCTGTGCGGCATACGTGTGCCCGTCTGACGTCAGATCTATCAGAGACGGAGAGGAGAAAGGGGTCATCTGAAGACTGGGCAAGCCTGAATAAAGAGCAGCTACAGCAGAGTCCAAGATCAGTGTAGCAAACAATATAGCAAAGTAGCAGTCAATGTTCAAGATCAATGTAGCAGTGACAGTAAACATAGTGATGTAGATAAGGTTAGTATCACAAGTACAACTGCTTAGAAAAACAGTTGCACCTGTGATAAAGCATAGGTAAGTTTTGTAGACTGTAGAGATTAACTCTGGTTTTAGTGGTGTCATGTGACTTCTGAATTTGTATTCGCAAAGCATTTGGCACTCCTCCTACAGATTTGTGTCCACTTGATAAAATTGTAAATCCCATCTGTCATTCACAAACTGGAGAAGTCGACCTACCTCATTGCCATGGACACAGTGAGCTGTTCAGCAGGCAGAAGGCAGCTATCCATGATGTTCCTTTTGTTTAAACTTTCAATTATAGGACATCAGCGTGATATGAACAGTCATTTAGCCATGGCCCTGAATATAAATAATGCAGAACTGTTATTAGGCAGCCTGATTTAATGAAGCTGATGGAAGAACTGTTTTGCTGATGCAGTCTTGTCATGTCACTTCTGTCGTTTTGGGTTCTGCTTTACAGGCTCTTATAAATTGTTGCATGCTTAGCATAATTAACATTTTTATCTTTGTCAACATTCCTCTGTTTTATAGTTTCGATGATTGGATTGGGGTTTTTATTGAAGGCTTTCATGTTCTGAGGAAGCGTATCAGTAAAACCAGGATTTGGATGGTGATAAACATCCCCTTCTGCATGAGTGTCTGGTGCTGGGGGCTCCAGGTGGGAGGCCTTGAACCCTGACATCTCTCTCCAGACTGAGCAGATGGCAGGGCCCTCCCGTGTCCTCATCCTGCTGTTAAGATAGGCACCCATTTTCTGTTTGGGCCAACTGCGATAATGGCTGGGCCTGACTTCCTCTGCTTCTGGTAGATTAGGGATGCCGACTGTCGAGTCCTCCACGCCCCACCAAACCTTTTTGATTGAAGATGTCCCTGGATCGTGTTCAACTGTTTTTTTTTTTTTTTCTTCTTCTCAATGCAGGTATTTAAAGACCTGGGATCTGATGTCTTAAAGGCTGCTTTCGAAGGTTACAATGCCTGCATTTTTGCCTACGGCCAGACGGGGTCCGGAAAGTCCTACACCATGATGGGAAACCCAGTAAGATGCAGATTCAGCTGTGGCTGAGTTTCTCCACCATGAAATGTTTCAGAAGAGGGCACTGACTATGTAAAATAACATGAGAATGTGTACACTGAGATTAACACAGCTATCTTCATCTGGCATAGCCCCCTGCAAGCTTTGTCATTATTACTTAGGTCAGATAGCCTTATTCTTAAACAAATTTCGCTGATACCCATGATGTGGCATATGACGTTAATATGCCACACGATGGCTTTTCATACCTGAAAATGGCTGCAAACGTGTCAGTGATTTGAATGTTAAAACCATTGTTTCACAATTCTGTGATGCATAATGCGGTCATAAGTAAGTATGTGCCGTCAACATTAAGAGGTCTTGGCTGCCATCCCCTGAGGTCCAACAGACTGCACCTTGTGTGACCAAGGGAGGGAGGAGCTGTTTACAGATATAGCTGGATAAATTTGATGTGGAAATGGAATGATGATTTTATGTTGAAATTTGTTATCCAAACAATGCCCATGCTAAAAAACAAAAGAAATTTTTACCAGAAACTGAAACGGTGAAGCCTCCAGGTGTAATTCCCTTATGGAACAACTGCAGACATGCATTAGTCCCTGCTTGCCCCTGATTCTCCAGCTGAATTCAGTACGCATGCAATAGTCTAGAGACTGTACAGAAATCACTTAGTGAGACCATACTGACCCCAATCTGTGAGACGATAAATCTCAGTGAGGTCCCTGTTGAATGTACTGATAGGTAGAAGTCAAAGGCTGAGGACAAAAGATGCAACTTTCCATTGGTAAGAGTCCCAAATCTGTTTTTCTGAGAGGTGAAACAAATAAAAAATGCGTCAGCCTCGTTAAATTGCAGTTTGACAGCCATGAAATCTCACTCTACAAACTCTGAAGTGTTTATCACGTTTTCCCATGTGATCGCTTCGTGAGTGATTTTAAGGGCCTATGATTAAACTTTTTCTTCTTGTGTCTGTACTTGCCATGGCCTACCGCACACTGATTGAACTAAATACAGACTTTTAAGAAAAGAAAGCACTCTAATGCATTAACTTTATATTATTATATTTATTTTTGTATATCTGCATGTTCTTGTTTGGGTGTTTTATCTTTCATGGCTGTTGCTGAGTTACCAGATTTTAAGTTATGCGGCAAATGTTTTTTTTTGCATTAAATCTTTGTGTAATTTGTATCAAATACTCAAAACCCGCTGCTTTACAGTTTTTGTTCATTTAATTTTCTAAATTATTGAACGATTTTTACAGCTGGAGAGCAAATTTTATTAGTGTGCCAAAAGTTTGTATTCTGGTCAAGAGGTTTTCACCCTGGCTATAGATGTGACTGGTTTCTTAGGGCGTACTCACACTACGTGATCCGTACCGTGCCCGAGCATGTTTGACCCCCCAAAGTCCAGTTTGTTTGACTAGTGTGATCACTCCGTACTGTGCCCGGGCACGGTACACTTAACCGTGCCCGGGCCCGCTTGAAGAGGTGGGCTCGGGCACGGTTCAGTTGTACTCGGGCACAGTACGCATCAGTGTGATCTCTAACCGTGCCTGAGCACGGAACTCCAACATGACGTCAATGATGCGACTGTCCCATTTAACAAATATATCTGTCATAGCAACAGTTAGCTGGATATCTGTTAGTTACATGCCCAGTCATAATAAATCCTTTAAGCCATCATTTGTTTAGCTAGCTGACTTCCTTAAATATAACAAGCTGGCTACCTCCAGAATGATCTTTGATTGGTTAGTTCTGTAGATCTATACCTAAAAATAACTCTGTGGATCCCCACATTAGCTTGATTACTAGCAAGCAAAATAAAACTAACCATAGTTTATGTGGCCATGTAAGTACTGCTGTTGTCAGGGGCTTAGTCAGAATATCACAAATCAAGCAGCCAACCTGTTTAAGTAGCTAGTCTTTAACAATCATTCAGAAAGGTAGCCTGTTAGCTAACTAGCTATGTTTGTCAAATCTATTGCTAGATAGCTAATGCTAGTTCCCCAGCCAGTTAGCATTGATTATGCAATACAGTGATTCTCAGTTAATCGTGGTGCACGTATAAGAAGATTTTTACGGAGGCAGCTGACGTTGAGGGAGGAATTTGGAGCTTTACTTGCCGACTACAATTCACGTTCGCCAATAAGGTGAGAAGCAGACCCATTATTAACGCAAATATTGTGGAATGAATTGAAAAGTGTACTGTCCAAGCAGTAATAGAAGATATTTGTTGTTGTAATGATGACAGTAACGCACACACAAGTAGTAGCCCTAACTGGTTAATATTAGCTAAGATTATTGTGATTAGGCTACTGTAATCTGACATAAAATATTGGTCTGTCCCTTAATGACTGCATAATGACTGAAACGTCAGCTGCCTCTGTAAAAATCTTCTTATACGTGCACCACGATTAACTGAAAATCGCTGCATTGCATAATCGATAAATCTATAAGGCATGTGAGAGGGCTGTGTGTCACCGCGCCCAAAACGACTCCAAATAAGCCACAAAGTAAGTACAATCATGAACTCCATATTGTGCTGTGCGAGAACGCTTTTCTTCAACACAAAAAGTCGCATCGTGATGACGCAAGCGTGCTCGGGCCCGGAACGTTAAGCGCAATGTGGGGGCAGGCCAGCGGGGGAGTGGGGAGGGGGGACAATCGTGCTCGGGCATGGTACAAGGCAACCGGGCCTAGTGTGAGCACGCCCTTAGTTTTTTTTTCCCCTTTCTTCAGGGCGATGCAGGTCTGATCCCCCGCATATGCGAGGGCCTGTTCAGCCGGATCGCGGGTATGACACTGCGGGACGAGGCCTCCTTCCGCACCGAGGTCAGGTGAGCGGAGCAGCGGTCAGCACGGCACGCGGGCGGGTGGGGGGACGTACCAAGGACGCGGGCGGCGCTGAGAATCTGTCTCCCAGCCCCGTGATCTCCGCCCCGAGGAGGGCGTCCGCCCACCAGGCCCTCCCCGTTAATTACTCCACCGTCCCAAGCTCCCGCGGGGTGAGAAGTGTGCCTGTCTGCTTCAGAGACTGCCTGTATGCATCAGGCCTCTAATGACTTACAAGGGGTCAGGAGGGTCATGGGCGGACACGCTGCAGTCACAGGAAGCACCCCTCTGGCTGCATTTTGGGCAGGCGCGGAGTCCGAGGATAGGCTCATTCAGGTGCGACTAAGGGTGAAAACATGCCGTGCCTCACCGGCTATTTACGATTGTTATCTTACGATTATCATTAAACATGAGTGTGACTAGAGCTTGAAAGTAATTGGGCATTTGGAACAGGATCAGTGACTGTAGATTCTCATCATCTGGCTTTACCAAACAAATAGGGCTGCTGTTTGCTGCTTTCAAGTAAAGGAAATGGAGTGTGAGTGTGATTCCCACAAAAGTTATATTATCACTGAGATCATTGTTTTACCTCTGTGATTCTTTGTAACACCAGGGATATTTCATATTGTTGTTGCTTTTTATTTTTTTCTATTCTGTTTCTTATTTTATTTCATTGATTTTGTTTAATTCTGCTTCAATAGACACATTTGTTTGTATGCCAAACATTTCATTGGACAATGCTCTGATACTAAAGACGTTTTTAATAACAGTCAGGAATTCATCTGTGGTCAGGATAAGCCATTGTTTGGTCAGAAAGTCATCTTGATTTGAATCTTGTCTTTTTTTTTTTTTTTTTTTTTTTAAACTGCAGACTGCAAAAACAGTCATTCATTCTCTTTTGAACACTTGTGACACTTGAACACTACCAAATGGGAATCTGCACTGAAACAATGGGATTTGGGAATTTTTTTTTTTTTGCTTATTTACCTCTGTTGATATTCATAAGTCATGCCTCTGTAATTGCATATGATGTCTAAGTTGAGCTCACAGAGGGCTTTCCGATCGGCTGGATTAATATCACCAACAGTGTGTTACAGCAGTGTATTACATTTACTGTGGTGTGAAGCATCATAACGTTTCAATTTATTTTAATGACAGCGCTCACTGGAGCAAGCCTCCTGGCCCACCACTTTGAGTTATTGTGTCATTTCCAGTTAAGGCTTAGATGAACAAACCACTCCACTGGGTTCTGTATTAAAGGACAAAGAGTAGAGCTTTGCTGGGAAAGATTTATGGCAGGCGTTTGCAGCAAAGCCTTCCTTCAGCCTTTTGTCTTACTGCTGCCAGGCTTTGAACAATTTCCCTGTATTTTCATTGATTTCTGTCAGCTACCTGGAGATCTACAATGAGCGTGTCAGGGATCTGCTCAGGAGAAAATCCACCAAAACCTTCAACCTTCGAGTGAGAGAGCACCCAAAGGATGGACCGTACGTGGAAGGTAAGACGACTGCGACTGACAAATGATCTGACATTTTGGATGGTCAATAAAGGATTGCACTAGGCAAGAGTAATCCACTTGGCAGAAAGCTGTGATAAGGGTTTTTGACATCTCGCAGTAAGACATCAAGGCAGTCTCATTTGCCATCTTATGAAATGTAAGAACTGGTGGAAAGTGTATTCAGTGACGTGTTTGTCCTCTGTGCTTTCCAACAATTTCCCAGCTCAGTGCTTAGAACAGTTATTTGGGTTTGATGAAGAAAAAGTATTTTCAGAATGGCTGCAAACCTTATGCCCATCACCAAATATGAGCAGGTATCTCAGGGTGGTTGGGGGGTAGTGCTAACCTGTCTTATTAGCGCTAACCTGCGCTAACCCTGGGGTCAGACCTGTCGAAGCACCTGGTGCAGAACTACAGTGATGTAGAGGAGCTGATGGAGGCGGGGAACATCAACCGCACCACGGCCAGCACGGGCATGAACGACGTCAGCAGCCGCTCGCACGCCATCTTCACCATCAACTTCACTCAGGCAAGCTCACCGAACGGCACGCCCTCGTCACCACCGTCTTAGCACTGGACGCGCTCCGCGCACGTTCACATATATATAACAGGCATGTTGAGGGTGAACCATAGGCTGAATGTGTGGATCTGGCTCGTTTATTTTGACGTGAATGGTTTTTATTTTGCGTGTCATGTTGCATTGGAAACAGGAAGGGCCTGGTTTTGTAGGCCCCAGTTCACAACACTGTGTCCTCCCAGAGGGTTTGGGTGTCCTATAATGAATGTGTTTAAGTGTGATGACACAAGTAGCTATACCAACAATAATACCACTTCTTGCAGTTTCTGCCAATTCCATTTGTAATATATAAAACTTTGCATTTGTAGAAATTGTACAGTCGGTTCATTTCTAATTTGTCATCTCCTTCAAACAGGTTTTTTTTTTTTTTTGCTGAATTTAGATATCATACAGAATAAAGGAAATCTTTCTGTTCCAGCTGCTGTTGTTGAAAACCAAGCTTTTCAAATCAGAGCCATGCAATTTAAATAACAGCCCTTTGATCATACGGTATAATGACTGTGGTGTCGCACTGTCTCGGACCGCTCGTCTCTCAGTTAATGGCTCAGTGCTTTCTGTTGCAGGCCAAATTTGATGCGGAGATGCCGTGTGAGACGGTCAGCAAGATCCACCTGGTGGACCTGGCCGGCAGCGAGAGGGCGGATGCCACCGGTGCCACCGGCGTGAGGCTGAAGGAAGGAGGCAACATCAATAAATCTCTGGTCACGCTCGGCAATGTCATCTCCGCATTAGGTAGGTCCACTCATACCACAAGTCTATGGAACATATTCTGTGATAACTCAGTATGTGAGACATTGTGCTAGACATGTGCTGGGTATATCTAATGTATAACTGTATACTACTGTATACTGTAAATTTAAAATACCTTAGCAAGATGTCAAAGAATTTAGACCTGTAATTACCTTTAAATTTGTACTACTTTTATATTCTCTTTTCAGATGTTAACTTTATTGCGCTAATTTTGCTCATGTTGAAGCCACCTCTGAATAACCCTTCTCTCATGTCCTCGTTGACACAGCTGACCTGTCTCAGGATGGCATGACCACGCAGCTTAAGAAGAAGCAGGTTTTTGTGCCTTACAGAGACTCTGTGTTAACATGGCTCTTAAAAGACAGCCTCGGTGGCAACTCGAAGACCATCATGATTGCAAGTAAGTCAGCAGCAAGAATGAACTGCATGCGATGACCACTGACAGTTTGGCAAGTCGTGTACAGTGTGGTCTGTCGATTTTCATTTGTTGTCTTTACCAGAAGACTCAATCATAGGGTGTTTTCACATATAGTCCTTTTTTAAACGAACCAAACTCTCAGCCCTCTTAAAGTGGACCAACAGAAAAGGGACTCAGTTCTTTTTGCGTTCACATTGTGAGTTCATTTGAAAGAGGACTCATTTCTCTTTCTGGTCCACTTCAGCTCTGATGGGGCCTCAGTCCTCTTGCTGTTCACACTATAGGTCCTCTGGAGCTCTCAGACCTTTACTGCTTTTGACTGTGGGTAGCTTTCACGTATCTGTCTACGGCAAGCCTAGAGGGCTAAAATACAATGGCAAAAGGCAAAGCTGGAGCTCTTTGTGTTCACAATGCACAGGTTAAGCGAACTGCAACGCGGACTTGAAGCTAACCGAACTGAGACCACCTCCTGAGGTGGTCTTAGTTCGGTTCGTTTGGAGTGTTCACGTATGCGCAAAAAATACTGATTAATTGCTCTGAGTTCATTTTGAGGGCTGGAAGGGACCAGGTGTGAAAACACCCATAGACATCACTTTGTCACCTTAGACGGTAACATGATGTATCCTCTGTGTTGCCAATGTTAGCCATCTCACCTGCTGACGTCAACTATGGGGAAACCCTGAGCACGCTCCGTTATGCCAACCGAGCCAAAAACATCATCAACAAGCCCACGATCAATGAGGACTCCAACGTCAAGCTCATCCGCGAACTGAGGGCAGAAATTGCCCGTCTGAAAGCACTGCTGGTCCAGGGCAATCAGGTTAGCGTTTAGAATACTTTTCACTGTGGTTATATTTTCTTTGCAATGATGTTTCTGTACATTGACAGAGTACCAAATAAATATGCATTTTTTAAAATTACTTTTCTGTGGATTGATTTTGAATTGCCCCTTTTTAGATATTTCTAAGGTCAAAAAATAAGTTGAAAATCTACGTGCATGTAGCAAGGACATTTCTCTTTTACACTCTCCCTGCTCCCAGATCGCACTTCTTGACTCTCCCACAGCTTTGAGCATGGAGGAGAAGCTCCATCAGAATGAAGCCAGGGTAAGTTGATGCCTCTGCCTTCTTGGATTGGCAGGTAATTGTTTTTTTCATTTAGTTTCAGAGTATCAGGGGAGAAGGCAATCGTGTGCTTCAGCCTCACAATACTTGGTCTTAAAATCCTCTTTTAGTAATGACAATATTAAAAGCCCCAGGGGCAATATAATTGCATAACATTTGTCTGTGAAATGTTCAGTTTTTTCCCCCTTTTTGGCGTCTACTCCATTTGCTGTTAGACACAGTAATCCCTGTTTTCACACCTTTATTTGCTCAATTAATCTTCCCAAATGTGATGTAACGGTGTTTATTAGCACACCACAGGCATCATGCATCATTTGCTTTCTGTTAATGATTGCCCTATCATTTGGTAGGTCTTAGAACTGACGAAAGAATGGACAAACAAGTGGAATGAAACTCAGAACATACTGAAGGTGAGTCGTCTAATCTTTTAATCATTAAGTACGTAATTTTAATTTATATTCTGTGTCTTGTATGAAAACCCTTTCATTTCTAATGGTGTTTACACTTTCAGCACAACCGGACTTTTTGAGTGGAACAAGAAGCCCAGTGATATAATTTTAAGCTTGGACAGTCAAGGCCATTATATTTACAAATCTGTTCCCACTCTCCAGTGCTTATAATTATCCGTGGTGCCGCAGTATCCCGTTTCGTGTTTCTGTGCAGCATGCTAGCGTGGCATTGTGGCTACAATCTGTTTGTCCAACAGCATTTCAGATCCCCTGGTGCCCATTCCTAGGCAGCCAATTAAGCGGTGGCAGCTTTGAGTTGGCGCTCATTAGCGGGCCGCGGAGCGAGATGAAACGAGCGCCGTCCCAGTCACCCGCCGCAGCCGAGTAAACAAAATCAGCGCGATAGTCATGAGCTGCCCGCTTTATGTAAATCATTAATGCCACCTTGGCGGGGGCACCGACTGCCGGGGCTCAGACCTGCACCTTCCCAAAGTGGATGACCGGGCTTTTGAAACATCTGGGGCCCGGGGAGAGGTGGTCGCATCCAGCTGGAAACGTGCACGTCCGAGGCGATCGCAGCATTCGTCTTTTTTGCTCGGGCTCGTATGCGCTGCTGTGCCCGTCCTCCTTTACAGTGGCACAAAAAAAAGAGCCTCACGCCAGCCAACAGCACCCCGATTCCTACAGCCGAATGCCTGTCGGTGTTTGCATCAGAGCCACTTGGCCCTGGTTGACCGATATTCTGAAAATCTGATGTAGACAGCAGACTCGCACCACTTCCATGTACCTGTAGTTTTACACTTGTTTTCATTTGCAGTTTTTCTCTGAAATGCAAGTGATAGAGGATATATAAGTAAGCGGACTCTGTCCTGTGCATTCAGGCATTTATGAATTGGCACAGTTTGGCTTAATCTGGTGTTTGAATATTCTGTGACTCCCAAGATTGAAGATTTTAGTGATCAAAGGTTTTTTTTGTACACTATGTAACAGTGCAAATGATCTGCATCTCACTCTTGCAGGCAGGAAAATTAATATAATGAATGCATTATCTGGTATTCCTTAGCCTCTCCTTCATGAATATTTATGGTAAGGAATAAAACAGTGGAATTTGCTTCTTTCCTTAATTAAGAAGTGTTTGAATGTGGATTGAAGTAATCATTGATCCCTCTCCTGGTTGATTGTTTAGTTGCGTCCCCTGTGAGCAATTGCATATGGATACGTCGCAGTAGGTGGCACTGTGCCGGCGTGTAAGCGTTGGGGGTGTCGGCGCAGGCAGCAGGAGTGGCTGGAGTGACTAATTTGTATGTGAGACTGTGCGCCCGGCTCTCTTGCCTGCTCCGTGATTGCGTACCGTGCCAGGGGCCTCGCCGACGGAGCCCCGGCGACACCGCATTTCCAAGCGATGATGGAGAGTCAGCAGGCGAGACGAAGCCAACAGATGGCCCGGCGCAGCCTCATAGCCCTGCACAAAATCTGCCCGAGCATGCCTGCGGTCAGGGAGAGCTTCCTGTGAGCGCGAGTAAGGATTCCATCCAAGGTGGCCGTTTTTTCAGGTCGCAGAACAGCCGTCCTCGTAGCTGCCCGCGCTGTTGTTAACAGCTTTTTTTTTTCGGGCCTAAAAAAGTTGTGAAATGCCCGAGGAGCGGTTTGTTGCTGGCACCTAATGTTGAGATGAGTGTTTCAGGGAGTTGGCCAGTGCATTTAAGCCGCCTAGAGTGACTCTGTGCGATGGAGATACTGAGGAAAGGTGATGGACATCCTGATGATTTGTAAACAGCCTCTTTGCTTTGGACGCAACAAGCACACACATACTCTTTAACTGGAGTTCATCTTTAATCAGTTTTTCCTGTTAAATTCAGGTCCAGTTTCAGTGTATACTCACTGGTAACTGTAATCCGATGATTATTCAAGAACAGGCCTAGAAGGTGTCTGAGTGTTAGCCAATTTCTATAGAAGAGGTCTTAAAAAGTATGCCTTAATGGGGAGGCATTTGTTTACTTGCTGAGTATAGAAAACAGATGGAAAATGAGGCATTGATATAAGACTGACAAAGGCATCCCAGATTAAATCAGTTTTTAGAAAGGCGGGATACTTAACCAGTCTCATTTAATTTGCAACGTGTGGAATTGTTTTTTTTTCCTCCCATAGATGGCGCTATGGGAAGGTGGATAGACAAAGCTGAGAAAAATCATGCCTGTCAGGCTCATTGTTTCAAGCAAGCCACCTATCATTCGTATCAGGGGGTCTGTCTGGGTCAATACTAATTTTGGCAGTATTCAGTTTGTACCAGCCCACAGTTTAAGCATTCCACAGGAAGGGCATGTGAGGAGTGGAAGTGGTCCTCTTCATTATGTGGCAATAATTGCTGCATATTGGATAAGATGTAGATGCAAATGTGGGAAGATTAATTTAGCGATTTGTAGATATAAAGCACTTCTCCTGTACTCAATTTTTTATTCTGAAGTAGGGCTATAATTTTAGTAAGAGGACATAAGTAGATTGTTAGTCATACAAGCAGGATATAGGCTGTTTAGCCATATATTTTGCGAATAAAAAAAATTAAAGCCAGATGAAGTGGATACATCTCCATGATTTATTGGATTACTATAGAAGTTTTTAAATTAATCCTTAAAACTGAAGTTCTGCCACTGACATGGTTTAAAGTTTTTTTTTTTTTTTTTCATTTAATATTTGTATTTGCATTTACAGCATTTCACAATTCTAAGAACCTGATGATGTATGTCTGTCATGTGTCATGTAGCCAAAATCTTGATTTCAGGACTTCTGTCTTGTAGTGATGCTAACGTTAGTGACTTTAAGACAAGGTTTTGGGTCTGATCAGGATCAAATGTTTTGTAGGCTTTCCAAAACAGGTTGATAAAACCAAACATTCGTTCAGGCTTGATTGACCCCGGTTTTGCATGAAGGTCTCCCTAGTTTTCATTCGTGTCATTGAATGAAGTCATCTGTCCCAAGAAGGAGAAACCCTATGTGCAAAGCACTTGTCAAGTTGACAGTTACAGCTTGCGTTCCCTTTTAGCAATCCACATGGTCATTGTGTGCAGTACAAAACATTCTGCCACTTACTGTGAAATGCTCCCTTTGAGTATTTAGCAATTTTGGTATTGGAGACATTTGACTGTTTTTCTTTTTTCACCGTATCGACTTGTTTTGGTGCTGCACTATTACCAGAACCTTGCTGGCTGAGCAGTCTCAGCGTGAACCGTGTGGGTGCAGCCCCAACGGGATTTGGCAAAAGGAGCAAGGCTATTTTGGAGTGAAATGAGCTGTATGTATGTATTTATTTATTTATTATACACACATTTTTCTTTCATTGGAGGCTTTCAAGACTTTGTCGGCATCTTGCCATATGATGGCCCCGGTAACCTCGGTGACATAACTGTAGCCTCAGTCTTGACCACTGATTTGTGAAATTATCTGAATGCCTTTGAGTACCCGCCATCTGGCACCCTCAGATTCAGTACGGAGAGATAAGCTGGAGTGGAGATGACTAAGTGAGACTGGTAAAGAATTTAATGGGAAAGTGGGGACCAGCTCAATGGAAACCCCATCTGTTTAGATTAACTTTGGTTAATCAAACACAGGTGTATATGTATAACACACTCGGAACCTGCTATCTGATCAATCCAAACCCCAAGTGAAATCTATAATGGTATTATGCTGCTTTCACACATCATTGTATGACACAATTTGTTGGTATGATGCAATGATGAAGTAATCTTTCTCTTATGTATTGTTGATGTGGATGTTATTGTAGAAGGCAGTACTTTTCTTTCAGATCATGGGTGTAATGTTGGTATGGTATTAAGATCATTGGTAGTCTTTGCATACTAATTATCTTCTGTTGTGTGCTTATTTCTATCTCTGTTCTAGAGCTTGATGCTTACTTAGTTACAGAACAGCCTCCTTAGCATCATGCTATGTTCTTTTTTTGTCTGGTGATATGCATCATTGTATCATTACATAACAGGCTTATAGGTTATTAAGGAAAGAGACTCCCAAATAAGTTATAATAATAAGCATTATTTCACCACGATATGACACAGGTTGTGGTACGGCGATTTCCTGGAGGTACCGCTAGATGTCACTGTAGCTCCATTGAATCACGGCACCCGTTCAAGGGGCAGGGAAAGTGGCTGTAAAAGTCGAACCCACAAAGTCAACCCAGCGTTTATATTTAATTTTCCAGTTGCTGAGATTAGAACGACATCTAGCAGCCATTAAAGCTAAACTTAATGATCCTGAAGTCAACATCTGACACTGTGAGGAGGCTGAGAGGAGTGGACCCAGATCAGAGAGATCCGATTTCCCCTCCATATGGCACTTTATTGTTTGCGAGATCTGCACTTCAGCGTCAACTCTCCCTTTGCCGTTCCCACTACGCGTCTTTTATTAAAATTCAACCCTCAAGTCAAACAACAAAGGGAAAGCTGCTCATGGATCCTCAGTGGGTTTTTGTGCCGAGGAAACAATGTCCAGTCATCAAGAGTTAAGTAAGGATGTGTTTATGTCCAGTGAGATAAGCACAGCATCCATACAGATACAATGGTAATCATTGCATAAGGTTTAATTTACCTTTTAACTGGATCCTGTGTACATGCTGGCCCTCCACACTCTGCTTTAAATAGATGTGCTGAATAGGGAAGGAAACGATGTCAAGGAGCATTCAATCAAGCAACAGCAAAAAAAAAAAAAAAAGCCTTTGCTTTAACTGTCACACAGTGAATCAGTGTTTTGCTTGACAGAAGCCACAAGTGCAAGGTCTTTTCTGGTCTATTTACAGAGAAAATCAACCGTAGTGTCAAAAGTATACATGCTCCTGTTGTAAATGGCAACAATTTTGTATATTATTAGAATATTTATAGCGTTAACCAACCGTGTTGTATTGTTAAAACTGCATTTTAGTGCATTTGAATATCAAGACATTGCAAGACAATATTGCCGGCTGCTGTTGAGATAGAATATTGCTAAGATTGTGGGTTGCGAGGAATTGGTTTCTGAAGTGCCCTTGGGGGAAAAAAATACATTTTCTCTGTCATTTCATACACCAGTCTGTATCATGCAGCCAATGGCATTGTAAAAGTTTGCTGCTGTTGATGTTAATGGTGTGAGGGGCTACACTACGTAAGTGTAATTCCATAGGAAGAGCAGCCCTTGATGCAGTAGCTCAGAAATACTAATCCTAATTATTAATCGTAATTAGGATTGTGCGTCCCAAGACAAGCAGTGTTAAAGGTGTAAGGACCAGATTAAATTAAATCCTAGAGGGATCTGCTAAACCCAAATAATTAGGGCTGGGAAATGGGTTTTAAACCCATTTACTTCTCATCCTTGCGATTCACGCATTGAGAGGGTATCGGGCCAATCCCTAAAATGAAGTGTCAATATATTCTCCATTCATGTGGTTAGAAGTCCGCTCCAGATTGATTCAGCGGAGATATGGAACGAGGCCTGGGGTTTTGACGCAGAATGAGCGCTGGCCGGCATTGCTTGCGGTGGTGTCTGCACTACACAACATGGCCTCGGATCTGAGCACAACGGGAGCCTTGCTTGACAACATCCTGTTGAAGAGAAATGAGAGCAGCAGATTGGAGGTTTCATGCTGGCGTGTCAAACTCCACACTAAAGGAGCGTTATTGCCGTGATTAATGAGGGGCTTTGAATAGCCACAGATAGTGAACCTTTCATTATGAAGATGGATACTCTCTGTGATGCACAAGTTTCTGTACCCGTAAAACATGGGTCGATATGGATTTTGTGTCCATTTCGTTCAGCGTTATCTACAAAGCCATTTCCCCCTTGTGGGAAATCATCTAGTACAATCTAACGCAAAGGCAACCTGCCGATTGCTACAGGAGGGAGAAGTTGCCATTTTTAGTTATGGTATGAGCAAAGTGGGTAACCTCTAATTCTGGAGAATTATGAGCAATAGCAGAACAGCTAAGAGGGAACTAAAAGCTGTGAATGAATGTCAGCCACATGCACAAATCAACTACCTAAATCCCGGGCTCACTTTTAAAAACCAGTGCCCCTGCTCACAGAACATCTCAACATGGGTATTTTAAGAGGAATGCAGGATGTGGCGGTCATTTCAGTTCACCTAATAGTGTGACTTCCACAGCAGACATGGTGAAATGCTGTTTGGGGGGGCGCAGGCGAGACTGCGAATCCCAAGGGCCATGCAGAGTGGAGTCGGGACAGGCCGGTGCAGTGAAGGGAATAAGTATCAGGCTTGTCTGTTTGGGGGGGGCACTTGGGGAGAGAACACCCCTCTGTGTGTTACTTGTCATGGGTACTGTCCTCACAGTGATTTGTGTTACCTGTGCAAGATTCCAGACTGAGTATTCTTTTCAGAGTGCGAGCTCAAATGCAAATGCCAAAAAAAGGGAGGAACTTTGACCAAAAGGACGTGTTTGGCCTGTCTTGGTGCAGTGGTTTTTTTTCGGTCACCACTCATCGAATGCCGAATAGCCTAGCCCCTGCCCCATCATTGATGAGCACATTTGCTTGAAGTGAAAGCAAATCAATGCTTTAAGTGAGACGCAACTTGTCCTACCAGTGTAATGTAAAGGTTTTTTTTTTTTTCTTACTTTGAATCTGATGTGAATTTCAACTGCAAAGTTACGCAGATGTTTGTTCCGCGGATTGGCTGGCGGGCATACTGAAAGGCAACTTGATTAATATGAGTTGCGTTCAAGAGCGGCCACTTTGGAGAAGTGGCTCATGGCAAATTGTTTTCCTTCATACAATATGTCTGCTGGAGGAAGCTGTAATTCTCCAGGGGGAGGGGGGGGAGATGCAGGTTCTTTTCGTCCTACAGTGTTTGTTCATTTTAAAGTGCACAGACTTGAGGATGTCCAAGATTGATGATCGACGCGCCTCTAACTGAAGCGCTTTATCTTCTAGGAAATCATGCCATTTGTGTTCATTTTTTGAGAAAGCGGGTGCAAATCCCTTGGGAGTAAATATGCTCCTGGTGACGTGCCTTATCAAAAAAAGGTGTTATTATTAGGCAGAACCTGAATAACAAAGGAAGGGTGACATTGAGCGAAGAGTCTGCTGTCACCTTTAGCGTTTAATCATGTTAGATGTGTTAACATCAACATCAGTATTGCAGATGATTTCTGAAAGGTCTCGCTCAGGCATCAAACATTAACAACAACATGCAGAGATATTGGTGTCTCTGCAATTTGTTCTCTCTGTATCAGTTTGGCAGCGTACAAGAAAAAGAGTGTTACTTTTCCTAATGGAGTTTTGCATGAGAGAGCTGTGGTCCAGGGTACAGGAGAGCCCGATTTAATCAAATTCATTTTTATATAGCCTCCTGGTGGTGGTAGCTTTCACCTATGTCATGAACCCCCTCTTCTCACTTTCAAAGTCAGTATTTGCAGCCAGCTGACTGCGGGGGGAGGTGGTGCATTAAATGAACACCACCACCAGAAAAGAAGTCATTTCTCACTGAGACTTTCTGTGCAGGCCACAGCCATGCTGTCTCTGGCTTATGCCATTTCATTGTTTCACTGTAATCCAGGAAAAGGGTGGATGATCAGATAAAGTGCAGATAATTTAAAAGCCTTTGCTTCATCCTGAGGTTTTACATTTCAGTTCAATGCTATGTATTTCAAACTCAGTATTCATGTTTTTGTGGCAGGCATCATTGGAAAGTTTATGTTGTGTGTATTGTCTGTACTGTTTGCTGTTCTTGATACAATAACTCTGACCATTTGCTTAGCACATGCATTTATCCAGAGCAACTTGCAGTGGTTCACATTTTGCATATCTATGTATACAGCGTGATACTGACTGATGCAATTTGGGTTATCACCATTGGTCAGGGTTGCAATGGCAGTGCCACACCAAAGAGTTGAACCTGCTGCCTTCTGGCTATGAGTTCAGTTTCTTTAACTACTTTAAAATACTGTTCCCTCTGATGCTTTTATTGCCTGTATGGGTTAAGATCAAGGATGGATAGCCTTTCAGGTCTTAATCCTTTGTTACTATTGATTTGGCACAAATGCAAAACTTGCTATCTGGTCATCTCCTGAGGTGTTCAGTCAGGGAGGGAAAAATGATGAGCGGACAGGGGATCAAGAGGCTTTCAAGCTCACTGGTGGATTGTATTTATCCTAGAGCCACTTAATTAATGCTGTTGATATAATTTTGAAAATTTCCCGGGACTTTCCTCCGTGAAATCTATCCATCATTATGTGTAATCTGTCTCAGGCAGAATTTTCTGTTGTCGTCGGTGTTCAGGTCTTTGGTTAGATTACAGCTTTGTTCTTATCTATCACTCATCATTAAGGGATTGCAGAGATCACTGAAATATGAGTGATCTGAAGATGATTCCCCATCTAGGTTGTTAATCTATACATTTCTTTAATGACAAGTTTCTGACAGCTTTCATACCCTGTCTGGCTAATTTTGCATTTTACAGATGAGATATATGGCAGACACTGTAAGTGAATAAGTTGTCACAAATAGTATTAGAAAACTCATTAAGTTTCTCCTTTGTGCCATCTCCTCATATAATGTTCTCCTTTTATGTAATTGTGAAAGCAGGATACGTAATATAAATTTTTATTAGAGTAATCTGCATAACTACATCATTACTCTAATTTAGCTTTAATTATCTGCTCTGATCAGGAGGGTGAAAGATGAATATTATTTTGGGAATATTAGGAGACTTGCAGAGGTGTACCATAACTGGATGCTTATGTACTTTATTAAATTTTTTTTTTTTTTTTTTTTTAATTCTTAGGTATAGTAGTGCAAAGAAATATCATCCCATTTTCCAAATAAAGGCATAGAAAATGGCCCTGACATTTGACATGAAGTTCACTCAGCAGATGCCAGGATGTGGTGTTCATGAAATTTGTAATGTCACAGGTTATACTCATGAATAATGTGTATATCATCTGAGTGTATATCAGGGATTGATCATCAGCCAGTTTATGTTTAACCAGAGTCAGAGTTTTAGTTCACAATAGATGCTTTCTGAAATAGTCAGTGCTTACGTGTACTGGGTAGTGCCAAGGAATGGGTCAGTAGACCAGAGAACCAAGATTCCATGCACTGTTTGCTCCCAAGACCAATTTATTCTGGAGGTGCACACGGTACAGTGTTTTGATCTACGGTGGATAGCCATCAGGACTAACTTCCCATACAAAAATGGCAAAGAAAAAAAGATTGGTATTTTATTTGTTGAATAACTCTGTCTGATGCCTTTCATATGATGGTGTTATTTAAATGAAACGGGTGACTGTGGCCATTGTTGGCACCGGATGTACTCGACACAACGCGTCAGTTCTGTCTTGGTCTGAAAGAAGTCAGTGAGACAGAGAGTCACGTAGAGGGTCTGATCAATTCAAAGACTGACTCTGGAATAATAA
The DNA here is from genome assembly GCA_019176425.1 of Megalops atlanticus. Taxonomy (NCBI): domain Eukaryota; kingdom Metazoa; phylum Chordata; class Actinopteri; order Elopiformes; family Megalopidae; genus Megalops; species Megalops atlanticus. The sequence continues at coordinate 67,531,331 of CM032875.1, forward strand.
AATACCTGACTAAATGGTAACCATGGCGTGGTACTGACTCATACAGACAGGTCTAAGCAATCAATACGAGGATTGCAAGTTTTATCATTTAAACGGTGAGTTTCTTGTAGAGACAGCATTTCCTCTGGGATTTTCAGTGGACCTGGGTCTGTGCAAGGCATATGGGGACAGAGTCAAGAACCTTTTAATTAGTTTTAAGATAATAGCAGCTGGGTGAAGAACAGCAACTGCTTCACCACAACTCTTCTTTTATATAATCTACTTTACCAACAGACTGCTTGCATAAGCAGTAATTAACCAAAAATTAAATAATTATTTTTCAACAGAAGCAGTCCCTTTATGATGATTCTCAAAACTATTTTAATTGATTCTAGGAACTATTTATTTCTTCGTACCAAGTCAGTCACATTTCAGAATGATGAAGGGTTAGCTTGCGTGGTAGAAATTTCACAGCTAACCACAGGATGCTAATTTTAATATCAAGTGCTGCATCTCTGTTGATCTCGCAGGGAGGGGAAATTGGTGCTCTTGCATGTGCTGCACAATTTCAAATGGTATGGCAAAGATGAGAGTCCCAGGTCCAAATACCACTAATTATCCCAGTCGATGCTCTCATGCACCATGGCCATGAAGTGCTAGGGGAAATGCGATGATACACCAGTGGTATCAAAGCATTTCATTTCAAAAAGACCTTCTGTTGTGACAAGCACTCTAATAAACAGCACACTATTAGGCATGGGGTTTAATGCCAATGCTTTGAAGAATGTATTGAAGGTAGTGCATATGTTTTACCGTTTCCATCCTGTTAAAGTGCACTGGTTCACATTTCAAAAAAAAATCTCCTTATTAAGGATCGAGCTGATGCCGCAGTGGATCAGAGCAGTGCATTTCACACCTCGTGAAAACCCTCTTAACCTTCAGCTTCATGAAAACATTACTTTACTGAATTGATTAACTTGTAGGATATATGCTGATTTTTTTTTTTCCCCCACAGCAAACATACATGTAACACAGGAAGCGCGTGCCATCAGTGTTGACTTATATTCAGAGTCGAAGGGGTTTTATTCAATGGGCTAGTTATCTCTTCAGGTTAATAAGTATTTCAGTGAGATCTGGCAGATCAAGTGAGACTCAAGAGTGGTTTTGTTGCAGTGTGGAAGTGAGAGTGATTTTGATGCATTTCTAACTTCAACAAGTTAAGTCTAACCATGTTTCTCCCCTGGACTCAGACATTTAAGCTGCACAAGAAGATCAGAATGTGCTTTATTTTGTCAAAAGGAAGCAAAAAAGATAGATGTTAGCATCCTTTGCCCCATGATCTGATGATATTTTATTTGATTTGCTGTCTGTGCCTTCTAGTAGACACTGTTAAGGCTTTCTTATTTGTTTATTGTGTTCCTGAAAAAATGCAGGCAAGGGAAGGTTCATTGGGTATGTGTAACTAACACAAAATGCTATTTATTGCTGGACATGAAGTAATTGTTCAGGTTTTCTGGGAAACCACTTTAGTTCCCCCATTCCCCCACCCCCCCCACGAAAAGGGATTTATGCCTAAATGTTCACACAGCCATATTGCTGGAAGCGGTAATGATCTTGCTGATTACATCTCAAATGAAAACCATTTCACGCAATCATTTTGAAAATGTAGATTTGCATCCACCCCTTAATCCCCTTTATACATAATACTTAAGTGGGTGTGTATTTGGGGATAACGATGGGATTATAGGGGAGGCATGAACGTAACGTTGCAAGATCTCTGCAATTAATTCTAAATGATGTTACCGGAGATGTTTATTTAATGTGAATATTACTGCATGATTTTCTGCTTGTCTAGAGGAGACAGGGACAAAATGGAGTTGGATTTTGTTTGCTACCTGTGTCGTTTTAATACAAGAACCACACAGGAATTCATATTGGCTGTGACTACTTTGCTGGCTTCATGCCTTCTAATATCTATGGCGGTGAAACTTTGATGCCGGAGTCAGTCGATCAGCCAGTCAGTGAATCAGTGTGAGTGGGCAATGCTATGGTTTTTTGGGCCGCTTCCCTTGGCTCCAGCCAAACAGAGAGAGGTGATAAGGAAGGGCTTGTCTTTTCCTGAAAGTAAAGATGCACTGTGGTGAGTCCTACAACCTTATCGGTCCGTTAATCTCATTGCCTCTCGACGTTTCATAAAAGTGACATCGCATCAATCTGTGAGACTACCCTTAGCCTGTAATGAAGTCTTTGAAGAATTCCTTTAATTACCCATGGACTGCAGTCGATGTCTTTCCCTGGCAATGGAGGCATCTCTCATGGTATGGCTGAGCTTGGTTGGGGGGTTTGTTTACAAAACTGTATTGACTTCCCCCTATGATGTATGTTACACTACTTTGGCTCCTGAGGATATAATTGCAGTCCATATGAATGTAATGCGTTGGTCTTGTGGCATAACTCTAACAGAAGTGCTGGGGGTGAGTGGGGCGGATTCTGACAGGGGCAGCTAGACATACATTTTTGTCACCATTTAATTGGCGCGGGAGGGGAATACAGAAACGGATCATTAGCCTGGATCGAATAAAAGTTGCACATTTTACAAAACACCAGTGTTTTCAGATTTCTTTTTTTTTCTCTTTCTTGCTCTGCAACTAAACCCAGGAGCTCAGATTTTTAGAATAGAATACATTTATCACCCCTACATAATGGTGTTTCTGTCAGTCTGGATTTTATACAATATTTCAGTATGGTGATCATGTTGGGAGGGAAGGTTTTCCCATTCTGTGAATTTGCTCATGTGTCACATAGTCTGTGTTGTGACAAAAGTGGCAGATTACTCAAAGCAAGCATTTTGTAGTTTCATGCATCTGCACTCTCATTTGGTTACAGTGCTAGGCCCTGCTTCTGCCAAGATTTGACAAGTGAATGAATGATTTAAATCGGTCAGAGTATCCTGTCATTCCCCAGTCTCATCTATGCAGACTGACATCAGGATGGTTTACACTGAATGCCTTGTGCACACAGTGTTTTCTAGCTTTGAGCAGCTCCTAGCTGCTTCTTGGCTTCGATTATTTGCAGGCATTAAGGTGGTGTTTGGCTTTGTGGTACACTTAGAGCCATTTCATAGATTCTGTGTTGTGGTGGAAAAGCCAGCCAGATAGCTGCTCCTCTACATCTCAGCAGTAAGTCACAAGAAACACTTCTATGAATTGAATGAAGTTATACATTGTGGCCTTTTAAGGATACAGGATTTTTTTTTTTTGTGAATCACTCAACTTCACTCAACTCTGCAACAGTGCAGTCCAACAAAAATTATAAACCATTAAAGAATTTTAAAAAATAAAAGAAATTTCTACAATTGATTAGCATTCATCCCCTTCTTCTTGGTTGAACCATCTTTCGCAGCTATTACAGCCATCAGTCTTTTTGGATGAGTCTATTTATTTTGCACAGTGTGATTGAGCAATATTAGCCCATTCCTCCTTGCGAAATTGCTCAAGCTGTACCAGGTTGGCTGTGGAGTGGTGGTGTACAGCAATTTTGAGGTCTTTCCACAGATGTTCGATGGGGTTGAGGTCAGGACTCTGACTGGGCCACTCAAGGACGTCAGTTTTCTTCATTTTAAGCCAATCCAGTGTTGCTCTGGCAGTGTGCTTTGGGTCGTTGTCCTGCTGAAACTGAAACTTCCTCCCTAGTTTACACTTTCAGGCAGAGGGGAGTAGGTTTTTATCCAGAATCTCCATGCATTGTGCAGCATTCATCTTCCCCTCAATCTTGACAACATTGCCAGTCCCTGCTGCTGAAGAGCACCTCCATAACATGATGCCACCATCAGCATATTTCACTGTGGGGAAGGTGTTTCCTGGCTGATGTGCAGTGCCAGCTTTGAGCTTCACATACTGCTTAGTGTTTGAGCCAAAAAGTTCCGCTTTAGTCTCATCAGACCATAAGACCTTCTGCCATATCTTTGTAGTAAATAGTGATGTTTTGCAAAGTCTTTACAGCAAGGGCTTCTTCCTTGTCACTCTTTCATAAAGGCCCTTTTTGTGCAGTAGCTTGGAGATTGTTGACCCATGGATATCATTTTCCGTTGCAGCTCGGTTAGAGTGACAGTTGGCATCACAGTAGCCTCTCTGACAAGCGCCATTCTTGTTCGGTGACTAAGTTTAGGGGGGCAGCCTGCCCTAGGCAGTGTGGCTCTAGTTCCATATTTCTTCCACTTCTGTATAATGGACTCCACTGAGCTCCAAGATATGGTCATTGCCTTTGAAATATTCTTGTATCCTTCCCCAGATTTGTGCTTCACCACAATCATATCCCTCACTTGTTTTGAATGCTCTTTTCTCTTCATTTTGGTTTGTTCAATGGAAAATCCAACCATACTGTTTGACCTTATAGAGAGGGAAGGTATTCATGCTCATGAAGTCATTCAAAACAGGTGATCCACTAATTTTCTACACAGATGGACACCATCAACAAATTGGATGAGTTTATAAGACAATATCTTGCACCTGATCAAGGTTAGCTTTATAATTATGAAGGGTATGAATAACATTTTTAGAACATTAGAATACTGTGTAGAGCAGCTGGGGGAAAAAAACCTTACTTTAATATATTTTGATATATTTGGTATCTGAGACAATACATTGTGAAAACAGCTTTGGGGGCTGAATACTTTTTCAAGGCACTGTATGTCCTGTTGGGTGGCACACACTTTTGAAGGGGCACAAATGTTTTGCCTGAGAAAAAAGAACTTCTGTCCCCAATATTTCCCTTACAACGGCTTTCTGTGTTTCTATATTCATATGTAATGTACGTCCTGCAAGCAATTGCATCATTTAAGTTATTCCTCAAGAAACATTGGCATACATTAAAATTTAAAATGCCTTGCAAAAAATGGGTAAATTTAGATTTTGGATGTGCTGGTTAAGAAATGTGATGACAATGATTTCATTTGTAACCTTATTCTGACTTCTGTATGAAACTAACTTTGCACAGGTTTTTCTGGGTGACCTCAGTTACAAGTTCCAAAAATTATTGACAAATAATGAAAACTGACTTGGATGTCTTGAAATGGAAGATATACCCTCACATAAGTAAAAGAGATCATTTGGTCTCCACAGTACTGAGAAATAATGACTGTTCTCCAGGGCTACTGGAGCTTTGAATCAGGGCTAATGGGCTGCAATCAGGGATCAACTCAAAGCCATAATGCCAGGGACCTTCGAAAGCTCCTTTTTCTCTGGTATAAGGCTGTACATTTTTGATGGAAAAGTACCAGACTGAAGTCTGTTAATATTCTGAATCACTGGGATAAAAAAAGCTTGCACTTTCCCTGAGACACATAATTTTTTCTGTGCATTTTTCCCCACAATCTTCAATCATTTTTTAGTCACAGTATATTGTATGAAATTCACACTTCCATGAATGTATTGGATGTTTTGCTTTTTAATCCACATTACACTAGGACAGAGTAAGAATAAGTTAAAATTAACGATATGACCAAAAAAGCTTCAGTGTTGCAAAACTTCACATTAATTGAAACCTAGGAGGGCATAGAAGCATTGATTCTGATTTTCATTTATTCCACCCCTCGAAAGAAGCTGGAAGTGAAGTCTGACCCCCTCCCACAAGAAAAAAGAAGGGAGGGGGAAAAATCCAATCCGTTAGATGAACGGATTTAATCAGTTTGTATTTCTTATTGCCACTCTTATTGAGGGGATGAAAATGCCAGTAAATGTGTATTTAGCTAGCATTCCTTTTCTTGCAAACGGAATTCTTTTTCCTCATGGACGTTGATTTAAGCGTGACATTTTTAGATTTATGTTTTGACACTTGTAATATCTGGGTGTAACTGAATATGATCTGAATGTCAGTGCTGTAGGGCAACATTAATCACAAATCCTTGTATGGATTATAGACTACAAATCCGTTATTTCATTTTTTTGACATGTTATTTGTGCACAACTCCATTTTTTCAAAAAAAAAAAAAATCTCTTGAACCTTAAGCGACACATTCAACCCATATTAAAGCACATGTATTGTTGCAGGCCTTTATTTACAGGGAGACCTCCAGAAACCAGGCTGTGCTCATCTCAAAAGAAAAGGAACACGTTAACACGTTTCACTTTAGATGCTTATTGGTAAAAATAAAACAAGATGGTGCAAGTGGGGGGTTGGGGGAAAACTGGCACTGTGGTGAGCTGCACATAGTTTTCAGCGTGGCTTAGCATGTGTGTGCTACTTTGGAGGTCGAGCAGGTTTGGAAGGTTATGTATTCAAAAGGGCTGATCGTGCCTTCAACACACCACTTACACTCGTGCATCAGTTCTCCAACTGGTACTAAATGATTCACAGCCATGATTAATATGAGAGAAGGCTGCCAGAAATCACGAACCCAAAACACTGAGGAGCCTGGCAGGAACTGTGTGCACAAAGAAAAGTAAGTTGCGGGATGAAAAAAGTGATGCTTCATTGCAGCTGACAGTTACACAAAAGTGAGCTTTGAATAGAAGGTCTGGGGGGAGTTGGAACAGAAGGCAGGTGCCTTAAAAGCAAGGATAGTGCTCTTTATACTGTCACTTTTTAGGACTGTTTGGATGAAAATGGTAAACATTTCTGAGATGGTGATTCTAAGCATTGCTCTCTTTTACGTCAAACAAAACTAAGTCAAACAGTAATCTTTTGTAAGGTGCTGTTTTTTAAAACTTTCTTATATTAAAACTTAGTTTGTGTTTAATAAACAGACATTTTAAAACAAAAATGCAATATCATGTGTAAGGATGACAGAAGAACATGTAAGTGTCGTGTAAGAGTGGTGTAACTGTTTTGGTTGCTAGCTAGCTTGTAGACTATACATGTTAGTTTGAAAATTAACTTCAATGATACTCATACTGATTAAGCTCCATATTTCGGAAGGTGATGATCCAGCAGCCGTTGCAACTGTTTTGTTTCATTCTTAATTTGCTCTGTCCAGCTGTCAGAATGTAGTTCTGTAGTGTTTCCTACCCAGTAGTGACGACTTGTCTGTAAACGAGAGAGCTTTTAGACTTGCATCCACTGACACTAGTTCTTTTGCCTCTGGACTTGTATTTGATAGTTTCTCCATTAGTATTCTGCTGAGACTGTACACCTCAGTGATGCCTGACTTCAGATGTAAAGAGATCCAGATATATTGAAATTTCATTCATCTTTTCAGAGTATTGAGCTAGTATTGAGTATTACATTTCATCATTGCATACAGTGTGATCAGGATCTGATTCTGAATCATTATAATATACTTGACCAGTACAGCAGGCCTATTGCAGTGCCTTCTTAATCGATCAGAATACAGAACAAAAAAGAAGACCATTTTATAAATTTGTATGCATTTCTGTTCAGTGTTGTGGGCAACTAATTTGTGGTGACTCAATCTGGGCAGCTGTGCACTCAGACCTGGTTGTCCTGCCCCACAATGGTAAACCCAAACAAACTGATAAGTGCAAAGTATTTCACAGTTGAAATCTTTGTATTTGTAGTCTGTGATGCATCATAGAGTGGGCCTGTGAGTGCCATGTAGCAAGAAAAGTGCTTCTTACAAATATCTCTCACAATCTAGAGACCGATAACCAAGCACAAGCATTTTGGATATTATTGACCTTAGGAAGGTGTCCACTCTATTATTCCATTGGAACATAGCTTTTTTTTTTTTTTCCTTGTCTTTTAGGAAGAAACCCTTGCTCTCAGAAAGGAAGGGATTGGAGTGGTTCTGGACTCGGAGTTGCCCCACCTCATTGGCATTGATGATGACCTCCTCAGTACAGGGATCATTCTCTACCATTTAAAAGTAAGTGCTGACTTCACAGACTGCACATCGAAGAAGAGACGAAGCTAGCAATAAGGATGTGCAACTGCCGTTTTATTTTTTGTATATTTTTGCTCGGGGGACTGTCTTGGAATGGGTGTCATTATGTTCATTAATATACAAGATAAACTGCTGATCTTTGAAATATGCTCAATGGTCTTCATATCTTATGCCAGGAGGGAAAAACGTACGTAGGCCGTGATGATGCCACTAGTGAACAGGACATTGGTGAGTTAAGAACCACGGGGTATTGTGTAATTTGTAACATTCTGCTTTGAAGAGTAACCTCGGGTCGATTTCTGTAAAACTTGCTCTCTCATTTTAAATAACTGAGCAAAGCCCAAATGGACTGCAAGCAAATTTAGTGTTAACGTATATGGTGTCCATTGCATGTGATTTGCTGTAAAAGTTCAAAGTGCTCTGATCTGTGCAACGTCTGACTCCAGCCTTCCAACCTAACACCCCCCCGAATTCTCTTTATCCTCTTTGCTCCCAACCACCATCTCCCAGTCCTGCATGGTCTCGATCTAGAAAGTGAGCACTGCGTGTTTGAGAATGTGAACGGAACTGTGACCCTCATCCCCCTCAGCGGAGCTCAATGCTCTGTCAATGGAGTGCACGTCGTGGCACCGTCCCAGCTCAACCAAGGTAATGGACGTGCTTTTCACACAGTGTGGGTGGCTCTGGTGATCACCCACATGCTAATTTCAGGCTCTGTGGAACATTGACATTATAAGGCAGCTTCTAGGTAGTGTGACTGTCCACTGTAGCTTGCATCAGATTCACCAGTTTATGTAGATGCCTGCTTACACTATAGTATGTATTTTCAACTACCTCTAATGCATTATGGCATTTGATAGATGGCAGTAAGGCAACTTTTGGATCAAATACTCTCTCCACAGTCATGCTTGCTACAGCTCTATTTTGAAATGCACACAGTTAGAGTATAAAATAATGAAAACATAATGAAAGTTCTCTTTATGGGGACTCATCCTTGCATGTTTTGTGCAGTAATATTTGATAATGATAAAGACAATTAACACTAGTTTAAAAAAAAAAAAAAAAAAAAAAAGTGAGTGTTCAAGTCCATTTTTAAGCAAAAGTAAACGGGGACAAAGAAGTACTCGGAGTCAGTTAAAAGGTGAATATGAAGGGAATTTGACCTGTTTTAAAGTGACATCTAAAGAACATTTGAAACTAAAAGTCAGGAGTAGGAAATCGATAGCATCAGATCATCAAAAAATGAAACCTGAGTTCCATTTCCATCTGAGCGATTTTTGTGATGTGCTTTATCAGACACATGGTGCAATGATCTCATCAGCTGGTTCATCTCACCAGCTCAAAATAAAATGCTGATAGAAGTATAAAATGAAAAGTTTCCTTAGCTGCAGTTTTTCCTTTTGAATTGGCTTTTTTTACCTCTGGTAGCTTATTTGAACATGACAAATTTAAAGTGATATGAGTTTGAATTTCATTGATGTATCCCAGAAAAACTCACTCAAGCTAAGTGAACAATTGGTAAATTAAGCATTTTTGTGAAAGGCTAAACTCTGAGGAGTTGTCACTTTAGTTCAAATATAAAAATCATCATCTTTGGTCCTGTCATTGTCAGGTTTCTCCAAGGTTACCCTTGAATTGAATCTACTCACTTTTCAATCTTTTGTGACCAATGACAACTAGGGGTGCAACAAATAATCAACGTAGGCAAGTTAGTTAGCTAGCTAGCATAGCTAATGTTACTGCACCTTTGTACATCGCTTTGGATAAAAGTGTCTGCTAAATTAACAAATGTAAATGTAAAAGCCATGTTATTTCACGTTTTGACCTGTAATGTTTTCTATTTTGAAATTCATTTTCTTTTGATAAATTATTAATGACGTTGAACGTAAGTTTAGCAAATAATAACCTATTATTCACAACGACCCTGTTCACATTCCAAATGTGCCCTAACTTTACAATGTTAAACCAGAGCCTGTCTGCTATTTAGAAATTCTCTGCTTAAATGTTGCATCGTTGTCATGGCGACGTTTATGGCTGGAGATAGTGTTGCTGCCGAGTGCACAAGTTTAGAGAACACCGGAGAATTTGATACTTTCTAAATCGCAAAAGATTTCTACAACTCGTGTCTATGTGCGTGCCTGTTATGCCCACGTGCTAGTGAGCGGGGCGTAAGAACTCTCTAATGCTCTTATTAACAAAATATTTAAAGATATAAACTAGCACTCATTTAGTGGCATGGCAGCTGTGCTCTAGGAATGGTGGCTGGTACGGGAAATTGGGACGACGCCTTGTCTCCTGATTGGGCGCCGGTCGGTCGTGGAGGAGGGATTTTCTTTTTAAAAAGCCAAAATGGAGGGAAACTGGTGTGTGTTGGAATACACCTGGGACCGGCGTGCCTGTCAGAGCGAGCTAACCACCCTCATTTCTACGTCCAGGCTGTTTTTGTTTTGTTTCCGTGTGTGCCTGTCGTGCTTTTAGAAAACTATCCAATACAAACTAAACTTTGGCTTGAGCTGGTCCAGTGAACTTAAGAAGCGACCTGGGTTCCAATTTTCCTTCCAGTTTCACCATTCCAGGCCAGCTGCCTTCTCTTGAAATCGAAAATTATACCCCTAGACAAACGTGACCATAACAATGCCCAATGTGGGTTGCATTTGAATTAATCTGGACGAGTTATGGGTTTGTTGGATCTCGTAATGCTACCATGGATGGCTCTCTTCAAAGGAAGCAGACTTGTACTCCCCAGCGAGCAACTGCCCTCACTGAATTAGTCCTAGTAATCATTCATTAAGGGTGCTTTCACACTAGAGCTTTTGGTGCAGACCCGAGTCCGCTTGAGCCGTTGGTTCAGTTCATTTTGTTGATGTGAAAGCTGTTTTCTGATCTCGGGTGTGCACCAAAGGACTGTACCTGAGCCCTCCAGAAAACAGGGGTCTGGGGTACGCGTCACCTGAACTCTAGTGCGGTTCACATTTGATGTGAAAGCAAACTGATCTAAAACCAGGAATTAAATGCTATTGATGACAGCTACGTGGCAATTCACGCTTGTCGCATCTAGAAACTATTCGGGAAATAATTGCAGGTAGCCACACTGTTTGCTCACCTTGAGGGTATGCGTGTATGCTCTGCAAGCAAAGTTGCAAATTCATTTTGCATTGCCACCTGTCTCCGCAAAAACCTCCTTATCCGAGCAGTTAAAGAGGTATTTTTGAATGAAGTTCTCATCTTTATTGTTAGTTAGTATATGCCTAAAACAACCTCAAGCTAAATTTAAAAGCTGATAGATAAATAAGATCCATTGAGTAATTGTGCAATTCATAATCCGAATAGTCAATTATTCATTTCAATAATCGATAGATTATTCAACTATCAAAATAGTCGTTAGGTACAGCCCTAATGACAACCTGTTAACCTACTTTAATTGGGCATGCCCAGATCTTTCACAGTGTTAATCATGATGTACAATGAGTTTACACAGCAGTTGCAGGTATCCCACTTTAACTTACAAGCTCCCAAAAGCAGCATAGGCAGCATGTGAGCCTGACGGATTGAAGTGCTTGTTTAAATATCGCTCTCCAGAAGACCGATGCGAATTCTACTATCAAACATTTGTAAGGGCAGGGGGCACTGACAAAGGTGTAAACCCTCCAGTTAATTTGCAGATGGAGTTGACAGAGCTGCCAGGCTTTCCGATGAGAAGGGGATTAAACTTTTATGAGGGAAAAGTGGAACCAAACCTTTTGGGCCCTCGAGAGAATAGCGTGTCTGCCAGCAAACAGTCTATTCTCACCAGGCCCTGCGAGATAAAGAGGGAAGGGTGCGCGACATATCAGCCGCGTGCCACACAAGTTTCCTTTAACAATTTCAATTTATCCAATATCCCCTTTAGAAATTGCTGCATCCAAAGCCATTTTCTTCGCACGAATGATAGTAATTTCCAGCCCTGCAGCAGCCGAATCCATCCGATGCTGTCGTCTCTGGCGCTTTGTCACTCGTCAGAAATCATTAATAGCAGTGGGATTAGTATTTGCCCCACCAAAAAGAAATGGGAAGAGGAAACGAGGAAGCCTACTATGGCATGTGTATTTTTTCTGGTTTAACAGAAAAGCACTTGTGTATTGTACCACATTACTGTGCGATGTTGCTTTATGGAAGCATATTGACAATTTTTTGCGCTCACAGAAATATACTTTAATCAAATGTTTACTTGAATATCAAATTTCCCAAAGGCCTCGGTTGTCTTTGTGCCAGTTAAATCTATTACGGAGAGATGGAGAGGAAAGAATATGAGAGCAATCCTAAGAATGGAGGAGGCGGACAGCCAGGCAAGCTGGAGACCTAGATCCGGTTAAGTAGCCCGAGGTCTGGTGTGTTTGTTCAGTCCTTTCCCAGCATCGCTAAGTCCAATTATCTGACAGAGGCGGGCGGCAACGTGCAGCGGTGCCCATTTGTCGTCTTGAGGCACTGGCTTTGCCCTGGGGTTTGGGTCTCTGGCAAAAGCCACCCTGGTCCAGCCCCAGAAATGTCACTCTGAGTTGAGGTGGCAGTGCGTCAGCATTTTAAGTGTCTGAAGCACCATTTTCTAGCTAGAGAAAGTAAGGGGAAGTGTGCTTGAGGCCTAGACTCACTGGTACAACATCTCAATGCCCCGGGGGCCTCCACATCATTGCATCTGGAACCCCTGTACAGCTGTATCATGTGGATCCATTTTTCATGTAATCTTCAGGCAGTTTTGTTCCATCTTTCTGTTCAACTTTGGTGCTTTGTGCAACACGATAGGTGCTGTCATACTGCTCGGGAGAACAAACATGTTCCGATTCAACCACCCCAAAGAAGCGGCTAAACTGAGGGAAAAGAGGAAGGTAAGGCACTTTCTGGTGCACTTGTGTAGGCCTATTAGAGAGTTTCCCATAATTGTGAGAGCTGAACTTGATTTGTCCTTACATCCTTTGCATGTCTTGCTGTCAAGTTTAAAAGCTTTGTGTAGACTAATTAGGAAACGGCAAGTCATTAAAGATGCTTTTAGAGTTTGTGCCATTGGTAAAGAGCTTTTCTGAAGTGAGGTGCAAAGGATTATTTTGAAACTCAGCTACACGTCCTCCAAGGGATGACATGTATTTCCCCCAAGTGCTCATGGGATTTAACGTTGTCTTTAAGCAGTTACTGTCTTTGTTCTTGCAAAAATATAAAGGAAATTCATCTGAGTTTCTCCTCATAAAATGTTGAATTACTGTCCCACTTTATAGCGAAAGGGGAAAACCCTTTATTTCACGGTCCACATTTAAGTAGTTCACAGATAAATGCCGTTCACTTGCAGTTAATTCAACATTTTTGAATAGTTTATGTGTTTAGGAAAAAAGTTATAGAAAGGCAAAAGTCCTGTAACCTCACTACTACTTCCCTATTGGCCAACATTGTGTGCTCCTTTTTGTTGTACAGACTGGCATCTTAATTTTAGTATTTACAGTGTAGCTATGCATCAGTGTGCAAACTAGTACAGGCATTTCTGTGACAAGGGATTGTATTAAGAGTATTAAAGGATTAGATATTAGCCATTTCTGCCAGAAAAAAAAGTTTGGTTGTATTTTGACAAGCTCTGGAATTGGTGCATGCAAAATGATGACTACGGTATAGTGGTTGGATTAATTTTGATTGAACAAGTGATGTTAATTCACTTTTCTGGATGTGTAGTAATTATTTATTGCAAAAAATGTCACTCATTGCTCAAAATGGTATTTTCAGAAAAGTAGTAATATATGAACAATTTGTTCCTTCAAGGATATCAATCCTCCAGCCAAATTCTTTGTGAATGTAAAATGAGAGTAATTCTGATTTTTATTGCACCCAACCTAATTTTGCCATGCATAAAATCCATCTTGGTTTTTCATTATATAATAATTCGAGGGATTAGATTGTGAAACTTGACTGAAACATTTACGTCTTTTGTTGAGTCTCTTTAGGGAAATGGAATAGTTTCTCATTTTACTTCTGAATTAAATTCACTTTGTCAGTCCACTCTATCAAGAAAGTTAGACATACATTGCTGTCTCAGTCTGCAGAGACTTATGTGCTAAACATCTCAAGTGCAACAAATGAACATATGATTTCATCTCTGACCTCATCTCCTCCCATATGAAAAGTATTTCTCAAACATCTACCTTCAGCTGCCTTCAGTTTAGGCTTTGGAGGGTGCTTTGGCTACTCTACTTAATTATACAACAGTCACTGAAGTCAAATGAGCCCTGAGCAGTAATCTGTCTACATCATGCAGCTACATTGAAGCTTTGCTTTTGGTTATACTTTGGTCAGTGTGTTTCTCATTGGCCATTTTGTTTCAGAGTGGGCTACTCTCATCCTTCAGCCTCTCCATGACTGACCTCTCCAAGTCCTGTGAGAACCTGTCAGCTGTGATGTTGTACAATCCCGGGTAAGTTGGGGCATGTGACTCCGCATGCGTGACTCCGTCCGCTAAGGCCCGCCCACCTGCGTGCGCTTGACCCCCCGCCCTGCCCCACCATTTAAGGTCTGCCACGCCCATGCGCTCAGATTCCCTTGCACTGTTCCCAAACCACAAGCCACTCAGACTGTAGGACCCTCATTAAGCCTTAGACTGGGGGGGGGGATAACAAAATTGAGGTTAGTCTTTGCTGATGTGAGATGGTGCAGTAGAATTTAAGTAGGTTGTGTGTTTTGGGGTGTTTTATAAAGCTGTCCTTACTGATTTAACTTAAGGAGTGCTAATCTTTGTCATGCCTACAGATCAGTTTTAAGTTGTTTATCTTAGTAGATCAGGGAATAAAATGGATGCCAGTTGCAGTAAAAAGAAACAAAAAAAAGACTCTAGAGAAACATAATTAAGCAGACAAATTATAAAATACTTGTCATTCTTATGAAAGATGGAACTGTAGTCATTTGTGCTCTCATGGATCTATAGAGTAAATCCCTGTGAAATAATCTCCAATCTTTGTATGATTGAAGATGGTTCTTTTAACTGGTTTAGTGATTTAAAGGGATTAGTTTGGCCTTTGCCTAAACTTTAGCAGTTGTGAGAAAATTAAGTTTTAAACTTGAAGCTGCTTTCTCACTGAGGCCAGGACTAGGTAAATCCTTTACTGGGTGCTTTTGGTCTGGTGTTTTCACCTTGCATTTGTATGTACAGGGAGATGACTCTAGCATTAGGAGAAAGAGCAAAGTGTCCTTGCACCATAAGCTTTCTTCCATTAGCCTGGTGATGCTCTGTAGATCTCTCCCTTGCTTTACTGTAGGCTCCAAACTAATGTGCAAAGAAAGAAAGAAATTTATTCTCTTTTGCATGGTCATCCTAGTTCAGCGGTCATTTATGATACAAGTAATAGAGCTTTAAAGCTGAAATGTATTATATATTATGTAATATTTTGAGGAGTTGTATGGAGGAGCTGTTTGTTCAAACAGGCTCTTTACAGGTTATTTATTCAGATATGGTTATTTTGTTTACTGTCTAATTGGTGTTAGGTCTTAATCCCATGTATAGCTAGCTCTGTCAGAATCTTTACTTGGGTAATGTTAACAAGGGCATTTGAAGAAGAAGGGGGGGAAGGGCTTTTCTATATAATTTACTTGCACCGAAGTAAAATCAATCTTTGGCTTGCTCAGACAAAACCCAGACAAAACCCAGCATGTATATTCCATACTGATATGACTGATGTGATAGGTGTGGTTATAATATGTAAGCCAGGCAGTGAGCGCTCAGAACTCACAATGGTGCAACCAGGCAATCATATTTCTATTTGGCGGTGTGAATGCACTCGGAAATTGTAAATGAATCGTACGGCAGCCTGTCCGGATAAACACTCGGCTGCAGTTGTGAGTAGAGTAAAATTTAGACACACAGACACAATTGCCTGAAGGCACAGCACAATACTGAAAGAAAATGAAAAACAGTCACGAGGTGGTATCTAAGAGCTACTAGCACAGATAGTCATGCAGCCTGCCTGTGACTGTGGAAACCAAACAGCCTTCATATCCATACCCACTGGGAGCATTTCTGATATTCCACAGTTTGCAGCTCTAACTAAGCACAAGACCATGCATATTCATGGAGCCGAGTTCTCTCCATGCTTGAAATTGAACAAAACATTTCTTTCTGCAGTTTGCTTTTTGAGGTTTAATCATTCATCTGCGTTTAGAAACTGCATTTAGATTGTCGCTCAGTACCTCTACTGTTGTATTTATCGAGATGAATTGATATCATTGAAGAGCCATACGCACATCTATATAGCATTCTATGTATACTTGCTCCCGTTTCGCCAAGCCGTGAACACGGGCTGTTGTTTAGCCTCATGTCGCAGACGCGGTTCTGTGTGGGCATTCGGGTCCCGTGGGAGCGTGTCGGAGATGTTGCCGGAATGCCTTTGTCCTGATTTTGACAGGCCTTGATCCCTGCTCTGTAGCGAGAGCTGCTCCTTGAATCTCAGCTGGCATCTTCTGAAGGGTCTGCTCGGGACTCGCTGCGGGCCCCCGAGGATCCGCCTGACAGAAGGTGCTGGTTTATGAAACTTTCATTAGGAAGATGAACAGATGCTTTTTAACCCGTTTCCTCCTCCACCTCCACCTCCTCCTCTTCCTGTCAAAACTGGATTTGCATTTTTCAGCAGTCAGATTCAGTCAGCTTTTAAAACCTTCCCCAATGAATTTAAGAGAATCTGACTAAATAATTTTTCCCACTCAGTAGAATATTGAAGCCGCAGAGACTGCCTGTATCAATCCTTCCCCTTTCTTTCCTGAAAGGGTGCAGTAACCTCGTCTGTCTTGAGATTTTGAACTGCTACAACTTGGACCAGTTGTAGAAATCATTATTGAATATTTTAGTTGACATCCTGAAGTGCCACCTATTTTTTTTTTCCTTACTTAAGCATGTGCTTTAACAACACTAATCTGAAAAAGCCAGGGGAAGAGAGAGTCCGGGCCAGTGTGCACCGCCTACACAGTGGTCTGAGACGATTCTAGTCTTGCACTACCAGACCACTAGACAAAATAATGAATGTTTAGGTGTGGAAAGGACCTGTACCTCCAGCAGAATGCATGCAAACGCAACCCATGTACAGCAGAAAGGGCCTGCTTTTTCAGCCGTGCCCGAAAGTGCTACTTTGAACTCCTTTAGCTACTTTTCTGAGCAGAAGTTCGTGTCTGAGGTGTAATTTCCATGAAGAGAGAACACTGCAAACAATCACACCCCTGAGAACGAGAGACAAAAGCAATAAATGTGTGAAAAACCGCAGGATTAATGTTCCTCAAGTTTGTGGCGATATTGAAGCCGATAGCTTAGGGGGGTGGGGGGAAAAAAATGAGTAAGCCTTTGCCAAGTAATACATCTTTCGTGGGACTCAGATAACATGCAGCTTGGGCCTCATTGCTTTTCACAGCTTGCTGTTGCCATTCTTCTTTCTGTGAGATTAGCAATTGAGGCCACAGTTCATTTAGAGATTTTATACAGCTTTTTTTAATCGCATATTGATCCATCTTGCTGAGGTCTACAACAGTTGCTGCAGGTTAAATCCTGACTCTTCAGCACGGTATACCGAACGCTCACAATGCCTTGTGAGATGGCACCAGTAGCGTGTCTCTGGCTTTGTTTGGCAGGGAAGATGTTAATGTAGGTTGCATTAAAGCTGTCTAAAATGACGCCATTTTAATCTATTTGTTTAGAAATTGTTTATTTACTTGTTTGCCCTTGAGTCTGGCATAAATTGCAAATTGAGGTCCCCACCACGTCAAGCTGTGTGAGCCCTGCTCTCAGCTCCATTTTTCTCTGTCAGTCGACTCTGAAGACTGCAGCTTTATGTTGACCTCATTCTATTAGTAAACTAAATAACTGCGCATTTTCTATTTGTTTAATGTCGTCTTGATTTTTTTTAGAGCATGCCTCTTCATAAAGTGCCGCAGAAGGTAAATTGTTTGTCAGCGACAATTTATCACAGTTTATATTAATACAGGCGGCCTGCTTCACCAAGTTTGACCTCGCTGCTGTTTGGCATTAGTTCCCCAACTCTGCAGCGAGGCCTGGGTAGGCCCAGATTCCCATAACGGTTACAGCACAGAGATGAACCTGATCTGAAATGGGTTGGTTTGGGTGTTTTTGACATGGCTTTAAAACCCCATGTGCAAACCTAAACTGAAGTGCCATTGGACTAATTGGCCCAGAACAGAGTTCTTGTGAGCCATTTGTTCACGTACCACACAAAGATACTATCGTTGATATTTCTCTTGTAATTCATTCAGTCAGAAGTGTCAGTCAGTGTACAGCTCATTCAAAAATGGGATGAGTGTCCGACTTAGTAATCCTGTCTCTTTGTCGAGAGACAAAGTACTGTAAATTTTTAAGTTGAGAAGTAGTTCACATTTTAGCATGTTCTGTGCATTTGGACCCAGTCCGTTTTATGAAGCTTTGATGATGATCTCTGAATGTGGATTTTACTTGATACACCTGTCGACAATCCTGATTGATCGATTTAATCAAGTCTCTTTTATAGAAAGATGGAAGGCATGGCTGCTTTCAGCGAGTCTGCCTGTTGATATATTAAGGCTTAAAATAAAGCAGGCAGAATAATTGGTTTCAGCTCCCTGGGCATGGATTTGGGAAGTGTCACAATTCTCCCCCTCCTCTCCTCTGTTTTTTTTTATTTTATTTTTTTTTTTTTTTTTTTTAAACGTGACTGTGAATGAGTAATCAGCGAAAAACCTGGCGCTAGTGGAGCCGTTGTTTCTTGCCTTGCTCCCCGCACCAGGTGGTGCCAGCTTGGGGGTGAGATGCGCTCCTTGTCCCGCTAGGACTCTTGAGCTGGAGAGGGCTAGTGCCATCTATCTGGCCACCGTTCAGTCACGTTTCGTTTGCCTCGTGCCAACATTGAGCTGTTGGAGGCCAACGGGAAAGGGAAAGAAATGGGCAAATGTTACCATCGGTTTTTCAGGATCGACATCTGGGTATTGTAATTGACCTGGGATATCTGTAACGCATATAGCATTCAATGACATCTGTATTTTCGCAAGCAATTAATCATGTCACCTAACATAGCTCCATTACCAAAGGAGCTGTCAGGGTGTATCATTGTGTGTGTTATGGAGAAACAGTGCAATTCATAAATAGGTCAATAAAATAAAAGGGATGAGGAACCATTGTACATTTACAGTCTGTAACAAGATAGAAAGTCAGCGAGAGTTGTATTAAAAATACATGGCTCTTCTGATTTTGTGCTTAAGACTTTAAATTTTTTTCTTGTCTTTATTGAATAGTAGATGAGATTTGAGATCCTTGCTTCTAACAAAGTTTTTGAGTTTCTGCATTTTGGATGGGGTGCCAAATTATGATTGCAAACGACTGGCTGTCTGTAGAGGATTGTGTTGGTTCCAGGCAAATTTATCTTCTGTTAATACTGAATGCTAATCAGTTCATTTTTCTTACAAGATTAATTCCCTCCAAATCAATGCACAAGCTAGTTTGTCCATGAGCAAATTACCTTTTGTTTTTCAAAAAAAAAAAAAAAAAAAAAATGTCAGAATGAGTCTTCCCTTTACTGAAACTCATCCATGTACACCCCCACGGCAGAATCAATTCTATGTCTTTACTCCGGCTGCAACAGCACAGGCAGATAGGAGTGTAGTTCTGATACAGGTATTGTAGTGCTTTCCCTTCAGGTTAAGAAGTTGCAGATGGGTCAAAACCATCCTCCATCAACCTGTGCTGTAAGGCAGAATTTTACATCAGTGACATTTCATGTATTTATTTCATGATGTAATACAGTTGTCCCTCTCCAATGATGGTTGTTGCATTTCAAACCAAGTCTTTGGGGAAAGGTTCAGGTTGGAAGTGATGCTTGAGGTAAAACTAAATTCTTATAACACACTTGTCAAGGCTAAAAAGTAACAGCAAAAAGCATGTGGACTTGCATCATGCTGAAGTACAAATGGTACATGTGAAGGAGAAGAACGCTGCACAGATATCAGACAGTAGCAAGTAACTGGCGAGTGATGCCAGTGGCTTAGCCCCAGGTGATAGACCTGTATACCTTTCATACATCACATCAAGTCTGATTGGCAGACCAGTGTTTCATAAGGGAATATGTTTCTACTTTATCTGTTTCAGTTTGCGAATTTCTTTTAATTTTCTCCTGAAATATTGTCTGCTCTGCTTTTACTAATTAATGTCTGTATACTTGCGGTTATTGGTAATAAAATAACAAGTGCTTCTTCCAATCTCCAGAGCCGGAAGCTGACATGACTGTGGCTTCTTTTAGCTCTGTGTTCCTCAAGCTTAACTTCCTAACAGGCACATGGTGCAGGGGTGTTAAATAGGCTGGATCTGTCTTAATGGTTGTCTTTGCTTTTTCTGAACCTCCTCTGGCAGTCTCTTCACTGTAAAGGGACCGGTCTTGCTAAGGTAGACAAACTTGGTGTTTAAAAATTGATTATTATGACTGCATGCTAACCTAGCTTGTAAAAGTCATTGATCTCTTGTGGCTGTAGCATTTTAAGTTGGAATGTTTAGCCTTGTCTCATGCTCATATATTTGACTTTTTTTTACTCCCACATCACTGCTTGCTGAGAATATATGTCTGCCAAATGGACAAGCTAACATGCTCCCTGTCTTTTGCATCCTGTATGAAGCCTGCCATTTCATTTCACTAGCGTGTGTATTCATTGTCCGTGAACACTGTGATTAGTAGTACATCTTCACTGTATATTCTTAACCAGGCTTATTGATAATACTGCCCCCTGTCCCTTGTCTCTAGGTTGGAGTTTGAAAGACAACAGCGAGAAGAACTAGAAAAGCTGGAACATAAACGGTGCGTGAAGGAAATCATCCACGTAAATGTAAATAAAATATGCTCCATGTAAATACACACTTTGCTTCTGCAGAGTGTTTATCACAAGAAATGTATTTGCTGAAATCCCTTCACATAATGTTGAAACAAGGGAAATGTTTACTATTTGTTAGAGAATATAAAAAAGATGTTCTTTTTCATATCGCATTTGTATATCAACATCATAAACCCAGCAAGCTTTGTAGTAATTAGCTGAGCAAAGATAGCTTATGATTTGAAATGTTGAAATTAATTATAAGTAGTTATTATAAGTATAATTAATTGTAGATTAAAGTTTGCAACATGCCTGGCATCTATGGCAACATGTTTCTGTAATGGTATACTTCCTGCTGCGCTGCGCAAATTGAAGTGCTGTGTGCTTTGATGGCAGGAAGCTGATCAAGGAGATGGAGGAGAAGCAGAAGTGCGAGAAGGCCGAGCTGGAGCGCATGCAGCAGGAGGTGGAGTCGCAGCGCAAGGAGTCAGAGCAGGTGCAGCTGCGCATCCGCAAGCAGGAGGAGAGCCTGACGCTGCGCAGCCAGGACATCGAGAGCCGCCTGCGGGACCTGCTGGCCGAGAAGGAGCGCTTCGAGGAGGAGCGCCTGCGCGACCAGCAGGAGCTGGAGCAGCAGAAGAAGCGGCAGGAGGAGGAGCTGCACCGGCGCACGCGGCGGGAGCAGGAGCGCCTCCAGGAGGCCCACCAGAAGGAGCGCACCGAGAAGATGGAGATCTTCCGCGAGCTGGAGAAGCTGCGGCGGGAGCGCGAGGAGCAGGCGGTGAAGCTGGAGCTGGAGAAGAGGAGGCTGGAGGAGCAGGAGCGCGAGCAGCTGACGCTGGTGGGCCGCCTGGAGGAGCAGCTCCGCGAGAAGCACGAGATGATGGGCCTGCTGAAGAGGGACGACGTGCAGCGGGTGGAGGAGGAGAAGGTGGCCCTGGAGGACATCCGCGAGGTCCTGCTGAAGGCCAAGGAGGCGCGGCCGGACGGGGACGAGGAGCACGAGGCGGTGCGCTCCGCCATGGGCCGCTACACGGACTTCAAGGCGGAGCAGCTGGAGCGGCTGGCGCAGCTGCAGGACAGGCTGCTGCAGCAGAAGGAGCACCTGGAGTGGGACGTCTCCAGCGAGCGCAAGGCCCTGGCGCTCATGCTCCGCGCCTGCGGGGGGGAGCACCGGAAGCAGGCCAAGGACGCCCCGGAGAAGGGCGCGCAGGACGCCGCCGTCGCGGCCCAGGAGAAGGAGCGTGTCCGGCAGGCCGAGCAGTGGCTGCAGTTCCGGGAGCGCCAGCTGGCCTGCCTCACCCACAACCACCTGCCCGCGGTGGCGGAGGAGCGGCAGCGGGCCGCCGAGCTGCTGGAGAAGGGCCCCCCGGGGCTGGACAACACCCTGTACCAGGTGGAGAAGGAGATCGAGGAGAAGGAGGAGCAGCTCGCGCTCTACTGCACCAGCGCCGACCAGCTGCAGCAGCTGCAGCAGACCTACGAGTTCACCGCCAACGTGGCGCGGCAGGAGGAGAAGGTGCGGCGCAAGGAGAAGGAGATCCTGGAGTCGCGGGAGAAGCAGCAGCGGGAGGCGCTGGAGCAGGCCGTGGCCAAGCTGGAGCGGAGGCACTCGGCGCACCTCCGCCGCAGCTCCACCATCGAGCTGGAGATCGAGGAGCAGAGGCGCAGGCTGTCCCTCATTAGCCGGACGCAGGCAGCCCTGCAGCCCTGCGAGGAGGCGGAACCCGGAGCTCTGGAGCAGGACAGAGAGAGGTGAGACCTCAGGTTTAACGTTAGCTTTAGCTGCTAGTTGGTACCTCGCCTGGCCAACCATTGAAACCTGGTCATGCAGTGCTTCTAATATTGTTGACTCTGTTTGGTTTTTTTGCTTGTGTTGTACTGTATCTCACTTGTAAGTCGCTTTGGATAAAAACGTCTGCCAAATGAATAAATATAAATATAAATGTAGATTATGCAGTTCCATTTCCCAGGTCACGCTTCAGTAACGTTGGGATGCAGTGGGTCAAACCATTCCCCAAACTAATGTGGGGAATAGGTGTTATTGAGAACTGACTTGGTTTAGTTTTGCTACATTTCCTGCCTTGATATCTAGTGAAGCACATTCTTCTTAGCCATTGAGACCTTTTAATCTCCTGATAAAAATTCCATTAATTTTCAAATATATGTCGACTTATATCACAAGGTGTTTTGGCAGGACTTTGGAAAATGTCAGTGCCATGGATGGATGAAATCTTTCACATGCTTTTTTTTTTTTTTTTTTTTTTTTTTTTTTTGTATGACGCTTGTATGTGCTTAGGTACGTTTTGAAATTCTCCAGTTCATGGAAGAATGACAGCAACTGAGGGCACCGACTGTGTAACTCTAAATGAGTTAATTCCAGACTTAGTTCAGCAGAAACTCAGGTGCATAAAGATTGCATAATATCCTTAATGTGTGTAATTACGTGTGACTGATTTCTGCTTTATACTCAGACTTGTATTCCTTAAATAGGCCAGAAAAATGAGCATAGGTAACATCTGCTGTCACATAAAACACCACATTTGCTGACAGATTTCAGGTAGCTAGTTGAACCCTGTTGATTGTTTTAGTTGACTTGATGTCACAATTTACCTTTCTTTGGGGAAGAAGATGTATGTAAAATGTATGTAAAGGTCATGTAAAGGTCAGTCTTTCAAACACATTTGTTGTAGCACCCTTTATTAATTGTCTCATGGTGCTGACAAAGCAGAGCATGGAGATGTGATTCTGAGAAATTACATACAATTAGAATTAATCAGTAATTGACAAAAGAGAAGGATGTAATTTAGATGGGCGACAGAAGGAGCAGTGACACATAGCATTAAGAAGCTGGAACAGAGTAAACAGTCGACAGTTGCTTTTCAGACAGTGATGAAATACAGGGATGATCCCGTGCCGAAAGACTGCAAACAGGAGGAGGGCGGAGGGGATTGCAGATGAGAGAACACAAACAGAAAGACCAGAGGCAAACTACCCAAGATCATTGGAGGAAAAAAAATAATGAAATTGGAATGATGTATTGTCAGGTCGGCTTCCTTGTTCTAGTCAATGCTGTTCTTTTAATAAAAATTGAGCAAAACAATTCAAGTAACTACAAAATCCTTTTGAGAAAGAAGGTTCATTAGTGTAGCCTAATCAAATCCAGGTGTGTTCCTACCTTCTCCAAAGCAGAACTTACTAAACTTCATGTCATTGAACATTTAAGATTTAATGTGGGTTTTTTTTTGTAAATCAAACTAACCCAAATAAAACCAGTGAAAAAAAAGCTCTTGTTTGATGCCTCTCATCAAATCACTATGATTTTTGACAGTGCTCATGTCTGTCTCAGGGATGCACAGCCCGGCCTGTCTGTTCTAGGTCAGCCAGCAGCAGAACCTTTCTACAATTAACATTAGCAGTTTTTAACCGTCCACGAATGAAGCGAATCTGACATTCATAAAACACATATTTTGCGGACTAAACCCTGCGTTGTTTTTGGCCAATGCAGTCCTTGCTTCACGTGCTTAGTGCGGGGACCAGTACCTATGGGTGGCCCCCTCTCTCCCTGCTCCTCAGTGCTGATGGGTGGCCTGCTCTCTCTCTGCTCCTCAGTGCTGATGGGCGCTCCTCTCTCCCTGTCCCTCAGTGCTGATGGGCGCTCCTCTCTCCCTGTCCCTCAGTGCTGATGGGTGGCCTGCTCTCCCTGTCCCTCAGTGCTGATCCTCTCTCTCTGCTCCTCAGTGCTGATGGCGCTCCTCTCTCCCTGTCCCTCAGTGCTGATGGGCGCTCCTCTCTCCCTGTCCCTCAGTGCTGATGGGCGCTCCTCTCTCCCTGTCCCTCAGTGCTGATGGGCGCTCCTCTCTCCCTGTCCTCAGTGCTGATGGGTGGCCTGCTCTCTCTCTGCTCCTCAGTGCTGATGGGCGCTCCTCTCTCCCTGTCCCTCAGTGCTGATGGGCGCTCCTCTCTCCCTGTCCCTCAGTGCTGATGGGTGCTCCTCTCTCCCTGTCCCTCAGTGCTGATGGGTGGCCCGCTCTCTCTCTGCTCCTCAGTGCTGATGGGCGCTCCTCTCTCCCTGTCCCTCAGTGCTGATGGGTGCTCCTCTCTCCTGTCCCTCAGTGCTGATGGGCGCTCCTCTCTCCCTGTCCCTCAGTGCTGATGGGGGCCCGCTCTCTCCCTGCTCCTCAGTGCTGATGGGTGTCCCTCCCTGCTCCTCAGTGCTGATGGGTGCTCCCTCTCCCTGTCCTCAGTGCTGCTCCCCCTGTCCCTCAGTGCTGATGGGCGCTCCTCTCCCCCTGTCCCTCAGTGCTGACCTGCTCCTCAGTGCTGACGGGCGCTCCTCTCTCCCCCTGACCTGCAGGCTGGCGCTGGAGATCCAGGAGCTGAAGCAGAGGCTGAGCGAGGGCGAGGGCAGCGGGAGGGGGCACTGCGCCGCCGCGGACGACAAGTCCAGCCACAGCAGCTCCCCGGTCAGCCCCAGGCAGAGCTTAACGGGGGTGCTGCCCCTCGCGGACGACAGGTGCGTCTCCCCCGGCGCTGCTCCCGTCGGAACGTAAAAAGCACAAACATTCCCTGCTCTGCTTCGCTTTGTGCACTTGCCGTAGGGACAGATTGAGCAGAGCGGGTGGGTTTTTTTCTTTCTTTCATTCGGTCATTGCAGTGGTAATACCTAAAGTCCTGGAAAGTCTGCTGTTGTAATCCTTTTGGGGTTTTTGTTTGATTGCGCTATCTATTCTGCACGTGCAGATCATATTTAATTTCACAGCTAATTGAGTGGTTCTAATCTCATCCAGACAGTTGGGCTATTTGCTATTCAAATCTTATAGAATATTTTTTTTTAAAGTAAAGGTCATTAGCAGTTAAGTCTTCCTTTGCCAGAAAACTCAAGCGTTGCACCACCCACAAATAATTCAAATTGCTTTTCTAAACAAACAGTGCAGCAGCATGTATTTGAATACTGATATAATTGCTCTGCTCTCTATGTAAATATCAGAAGGATTAAATGTTTCTTCTGTTGTAGACTTGCAAATATAATATTAGCATTGCCTTGTAGCTCACAAATGGCTTAATATTTTCCTGCACAAGGATAAATGCCTACATCGAAGAGGAAGTGCAGAGAAGGTTGCAGAAGATGAATCTTTTCAATGGAGACAATAACATTGAGCTGTCATTTTCGACTGAATCCCTGAGAGTAAGTATGCAGTACTGAATTGAATGTATGAGACAATGATTTTTGGTCATGTTGGATTCCGTACCAGTGTCAGACTGTATGTAAACAATCCATACCAACAAGGATTGACTCAAACAATGCTGTCACTCACAACAACAGAAGAGGAAGTAGGCAGTTACTGCTCTCATAACCATTTTACCTAGAGTGCGATATGAACAAATCTTCATATCGCTGAAGTAGGAGCCTTTCATTTTTCACCTGAACCGTGAGGGCCAGGCAGACTTCATTTGTCAGAGATTTAACAGCCAATTGAAAATGTTCAGCCTTGCAGTGACCTCAGGCTGTCTTACACACTGCAGTGTTGAATGCTGTTTTAAGGTGGCAAAGTACCAAAGGCAAACCGGGAAAGCTGGTTAGACCCATCTGTGTAGGTGAAGTGCTCCTTCCATTATTTTGTAAGAACTTTCTGCAGTTTAATGAGATGGAAGGATTCTGCTTGTGAGAAGGGGAATAAAGCCCAGAATTAGATCTGCAAGACTCAATGAATTTCATTACTAAAATTTCCATTTAGGAAAATGTTACCTGGGACAAAGTTGCCCAAAAAAAATAAAGAGGGGAAAAAGGGAAAATGAAGCCTTTCTTTCATTCTGCAGGAGGAGGAGAGGTCTTTTACTGATACTCTAAAATTGACAGACGAGGTAAGCAGAGGTCACACTCCGGGGTGCATTATACAGTGAGGGAGTATATAATGGGTCATAAACTGCATGCATTACCCACAGTCGTCTTTGGCGAAATGGGCCGAATCAGTGAGGGCTCTCCTACTGCTCCTCCCATTTCTTGTAATTTAGCATGTCACATATCCTGAAGTGGCTCGCTCTGTTTGATTTCTTCTTTTTCTTATGTAAATCGCCAATGGTCCGTCCTGTTTTCCTCTACCGAGCAATACTTCCTGACCATAAGCGACTGTGATGGCACGCAGACGCTTTTTATTCCTCTGGTGTTCTTCATGCTTTTTCTTTCCCCATAATGGCAGAAACCCCCCCTTCCTACTTGCTCTGATTTCACAGACTGCTGGTTGTAAATTATAATCTATCCTCTATTCTGAAGACTATTCTTATAGATCTGTTGATTGCAGAGCTCAGAAAACTGCTATCTTCTCTTATAGGAAGATGAGAGATCTCAAAGCGGGGCAGATCTAAGGAAGCTGAAATATAAGGTAAGGCCCGAGGAGCATTTTTGTATTTTTTGGTGGGGGTGTGGGGATGTAGGTGTCCAGCTAACTTGACAAGACCTTGGATCATTGTGAAATAATGCGGTTGTACAGGTGTTCATCATGGTGAATCCACAAATTCTTTGTCTTTGTATGCAATGAGAACGGAAGCGGTCTATATATAATTCCCGTTTCCATTCTTCATGTTATCATCCAGTTTTCCTCAGCATTGTAGTGTGTTCAGCCCTGTGGAGATTACTGTTTTTAAATGTTGTCATGGCTTAACATTGTTAAATCCTTCTGCGTCAGAGCTGGTCTCCTTGCACACCCGGCTGGTACTCTTGGTCCCAATTAGAGTCTTCCGATTAAGTTTGTAGAGGAAGGAGGGAGAGTCAGATGCACACCAAGGCACTTCTCAATGAGCACGAGGCTTAAGGGACAGGGACTGATGTGGAGCCAGTAGGTGTTACTACTATAATCGGTGTGTGTGAGGAATTGGAAAGGGTTTGGAGTATTTTGTCACAGTAGCTAATGTTGTTCGAGTGGTCTGCAGGTGGTTAATTTACTTTTCCTCACTCAAGTGTACTGAATGGAGAGTATATTGATTTCTACACTTACTGGGTATATGAAAACATGACCTTAAATGGTAAAATGCAGAGAAGAAAAAAAATTCTGTCAGTGGTAAAATGTAGGGTCTGCAGGCAGATGTTTCCTTGTGTGCTTAAGGGCTTGTCAGTATCTTTTAGTTGAGTGATAAAAGTTCATCGTGAGAGAGCAGGTTAGATAACGTGAACCAAATGACTTAAAGCTGGAAAAACAAGCGGTGGCTACAAAATGAATATGACTTTTTTTCAGCACTGCATCTTAGTTGAGCACATCCTCCTCTGTACTGGATAATTACTGTCTTCTAAGTCTGTAATTTTGTCCGTCTCTGTTGTAATTGTTTTCAATTACTGTGTGATTTGAAACTCTGGAGGTGAAGTAATTCCAGTTCTGAAGCATTAGTTACGCAGAGATACAGAATAATTGACTTAAGTTCAAATGAGTGATTGCTACGGCTTCAAAGAACCCCTCTCTCCACACAGAGAAAACCCATGCCTCTGCTGCGGCCTAACTTCGCGTATCTCTCTGGACCGGGGACCGCTGCTCTCCCGGGCAGTGACAAGAACTCGGAGGAACAAGAGGGGAAGCGCTGTCTTAATGAGCAGCGCTGTCCGGGGAAGCGGGACTATGCTAATGACACGGAAGAGGGTCACATTGCCGCCGAAAGAGAAACCGTGTCAAAAAGCGGGACTGAGAGCAGGAGAGATTTGTCACCTCATAAATCAGGCAGCCGTGCGACGCCAGCGGCTCTGCGGACGGGGGGCGAGGTGCACCGGGAGAGTTGGGATGGGAGCGAGCGCGGGCCAGAGGAGCAGAGCCGCGGGACCGCCTCCCTCTCAGCGCGTGGCCGCGGAGTCGGCAGAGACCCACGCCGCGCCGGAGAGGGGCGCGCAAACAAGAGCGGAGACTTTGCCGCTGACAGCGTGAGCCCAGGTAGCGCCGTTCCCGAATCCGGAGAGGCCTTGTTAGGGAAAGCGTCCTACCTCCAGCTCACTCGTTCCGAGACGCTGAGAACCCCCGTCGACGGCACCGAGTGCCGAGAGACCAGCGTGTATTTGGAGCGGTCCGTACAGAAGCACAGCTCATCAAAGGAGACCCCTTCAGAGGGCCAGTTCAGTTGCGCTGTCTCCAACGTATCCATGTACAACCAGTCGGACAGAGGGCAGGGCACAATTTCAGAGGAAAAAGGTGTGTCCCGGGGCAGTGGTGCAGACCAGAGCTACAGCTTGGGCTATCTGGCTGGCAGACTTTCTGCAATGTACAAAGATGCCAGTAGTCACCTGCAGGGCACTCAGAGAGTTATCTGTCAGGTCAGAGACGGGGAATTCCAGCGTGGAAGCAGTTGGTTTAAGCAGATTTACCTGGTCATTAAAGAATTGCCCCCTGTTCAGCGTGTACAGCTTGAAGTGGCCCTGAAGTCAGATGCCACACAAAGGAGTGCAAATTTCAGAAATTCTCTCAAAAATTACCTGCACAGTATCAATGAGCCAGGCTGTGTTGTACCACCTCAGAGCATGGCAGGGGTGCTAGAGGATTCTGTGACTGAATGCACAAGTGAGCATGTTCAAGTGTTTTGCCAGAGGCTGGTAGAGTTTCCTGCGGGCCTCCTGGAGCTTCAGTCTCTGCCTCCGCAGAGCTTGCTGACCCGCTTGCAGAGTGTGATACCACCGGCCGTGTGTTCTTACCAGCAGCTTCTAGGAATATACTGGCTCAGAGTCGCCAACGTCAGGCATTGCACTCCACAGCCAGGTTGCGTCCTTTTATTTCAGTCCGTTTTGTACGCAGTGACTGACGGTCACGAAGAGAAAAAGTTTTTAGCAGTGTTTCATAAAATACCTCTTCTGCAGATCAGGGAAATCCATGTGGGCTTTAGTGGGCAGCTGATCAGGCTCCTAGGCTCCAGAGAAGAGACCATCCTCACCATGTACACCCACAACAAGCAGCTCACCCAGGAGCTACTGTGGGCCCTGGTGAAGGTTCTGTCCCCTGCAGCAGGCGGGGAACACTTCAGGAACCACCCTCTGCTCCAGGGGGACCTCACACAGCTGTCTTTGGACTGGAGATGTCATACCTCCGACCTCCTCCTGCACAACAGGCTGCGGGTGAGCTCCCAGTTTAAGAAGTTTCTAGCTGACCTGGTTTACCACCTCCACGCCAACATGGCGAACGACAAGCCCCCTCTGGCCGATATCCGCCTGCTCCTCTACACCAGCGTGGGCGCCGAGGTGGCCCCGTGCCCCCGCCCCGAAGCCTTTTCGCAGTTCCTCCTCACAGACACTCACGTGGGCCTGCTGCAGGAGGACGCCGTGTTCCACCCCGTACCCCGCTCCGTTGCCGTGGCGCCCCGACAGGCCCGGTTTGCACGGATCGCTTTGCGGAGGCGTTCAGACATACGCTGTGTGCTGGTGGCGGACGGGGACAGCGTCATCAAGCTGGAGATCGCCTTCCG
This sequence comes from Megalops atlanticus, assembly GCA_019176425.1. Taxonomy (NCBI): domain Eukaryota; kingdom Metazoa; phylum Chordata; class Actinopteri; order Elopiformes; family Megalopidae; genus Megalops; species Megalops atlanticus. The sequence continues at coordinate 67,561,410 of CM032875.1, forward strand.
AGGGATGGACCACAGGAGTCAAACTGAGCGCAAAGCCCAGATTAGAAACGGCACAGCAGTCATCCCTCCTCTTTCAGGCTGTAATTTATTCCCCCGATCTGAAGTCTGGAAATTAACTTTCGGCTGTTCGGCAGAGGCTGCTCTCCTGATTAATCACTTGTCAGCTGTCTGATCAAGGACTCTGCAGTGCAACAACAGCCAGGCCAAAGGAATGCAGAGACTGCGATAAAGCTGAGATCATCATTTTAACAAAAACACACACACACACACACACACACACACACACGCATTGCTCATTAGTTCAGTTAAGAAATGTTTGTCTAAGATATTGTTGGCGCTGTTTATGTGTTGATGTTATATTTGTGTGGAGTTTGTCTGTTTTATTTATGGATAATTTTGCATAATCATACAGTTAAGTTAAAAGCTACATGTTTTTTTTTGGAAATATGGTTGTTTGCTCCCAGTTTTCACTTCACCCGTTCAGATGCTTGAAACCTCTCAGTTACTGTGATTTCTTATGCTGCATAAAGCACACCGTAGCTGATGAAAGTCTGAGAAAGTCAGTAAGGAGAATCTGGAAAGCAGACCTCTGATATTGAGTGTGTGCGTGCATTTAATCATTCACATTTTCAGCTATGTTCAAATATTCTAAATATTTGGGGTCTGGCTCCAAGTTTGCCAGCTTTCAGGGTTTAATGTGTATCATGGAGCAAAAGACACTGTGGTGAATGAGTGGGTTGTTTTCATCCAGTCTTTTTAATTGCCTCTCACTGCAGCAGCATGTGCCTTCATTTAGCCAAATGTATCCAAACCCAAACCCATCGATTTAGATAATCATTTGGAGTGGATATCTCCCTGCATAGTTTTTCCTGAACAAAGGGGCTGAATCTACAGAGTCTACTATGATTAAATCCATATTTATTACCTTAAGTCACACCGTCCCAGAATTTCTTGCATATACTTGCCATCATTTAATCCCTAGCAGGTTTAATGAGTACATGACACTGAGGTTTGCCTGTTAGGAAGACTGTCAGTGAAGTCAGTTTATGGTAATCGCATACACTGCACGCTTGTTTCCTGTGCTTCCTGCACAGCCTGCAGCAATGAACTCACCTAATTTAAGCATGGTGTCTTAGTGGTGTCGGAGGTGGGGCTGACATTTTAAAACGTGAACAATCAGAGTAAATTTGGCAGGTGGAATTGCTAGTGTCAGGTGGAAATCAAGCATCAGTGAGTTCTTTACACTGCTGCACAAAACTTTTGGTGACATTTGCTGTAGTGTTGCACAAAATGGTTTTGTAGCACACAATGCCTCCACATTGACCTACAGGAGTGGTGGTCTTTTCTCCCGCACTCACTGTAGCATTGACAGTGTCAGTTCTGTGGCCTTGCTTTTGAATGTAGTACATAATTATGCACTGAATGAACTAAATGTCACTAAGCACAATAGACTTAATGGTACATAAAATACAGCTGTTCCATTTGCGGCCCTGGCAAATTTACCAGTCAATCTAAAAAAAAAAAAAAAAGGGCCACAGAGATCTGCCTAAATGGAAATCAACTGGCACCCACTTCTGAGTAATGCCATTTTTAGGAGGGATTACATGTGCTTGTATTGTTTTTATGTTTTGATAAGGATTTTAATGCCTCACTACTTTTACGGACTTCAGACTGATGCAGCTGATACACAGACAAGAAGGTATGACTGCAGCAGTGTGACTCTGCTCTAAACTGCAATCGCCCCCATTTTGGTTTGCGGAGGATTTGTATGGCAAGAGCAAATTTCAAAGGCTGCTGTGAAAGAAGTGAGGATTTTTATGTATGTATGTATGTATGTATGTGGTTTGGACATTCACCATTATTTGCAGATGGAGGTCACTCTTTTTTCCCCCTTTTGGCCAGATATGCAGATGGAGGTGTCTTCATTTTTTTAGTCCTTGATATTTCTCTTGTTGGGCCTGTCGTAACTGGTATTCTTACCTCTGGAACATTCGCACAGTCTCCAGAATAAAGAAATTACTTATTGTTGATGGGAGACTATTTCTATAGCAGCAAAAAGTGAAATAAATGTATGGGCATGATGTGCAATATGATTAATGCATCACACTGTGACTATTGTGTGCAATAATTGTCATGTTTATGTCAAGAAATTGAAATAAAGATCATGTTTATATAATCCTTTGCAACGTCCATCATGATTTTACAAGCTGTTTGCAATGCATCTTTTCTATGTATGTTTCTAAGTCGATAGGTTTGAATTATTGTCATTTTCTAAGTATTGCTTGGGTTCAGTAAGAGTTTAAATGCAGATTACCCATCAACATATGTCAAGCTAAAAGACAGGTATTTGCATAGCATTGTAGATCAAAGCTGGTGCAGAAGATATTCCTCGTGATTATGCATGCTTCATTCTGAGACTCGTAAAGTATTTAAAATATGTGTGCATGGGATATCGAATCCTTTTCTTTAATGCACCATCATATCCCGGGTGCTATTGGGGTAAATGCTTAGGTTCTCAAGTGTAATGTCATCCTCTAATGTATACTCTTGCATGAATGTTTTACTTTGATCTTTTAAAAGCTCCAAATGCCAGTTCCCCATGTTGACTCCCAGTCCGAATTACACTCTTTACTCTCCCAGCTCTTCTTACTCATACTCTTTACCCTCCCCTCTCTCCCTCTCCCTCCCCCCTCTCCCACTCTTCCCGTGTCATCTTTGGCAGCGGATTGTATCCCGCTCCCTGGGACCCATCACCAACAGCCCGAAGGACCCAGTTAAAATTGGCATTCCACGATACGTTCTGCGGGGGCAGGGGAAGGATGAGCACTATGAGTTTGAAGTAAAGGTGAGCTTCGCTCCCAAGTCCTCAAGTTCTTCATGCAAGATGTATTTAAAAAAAAAAAAAAGTGGTAATTTGCTCATCAGATCTAGTGTTAGAGCACTGGAGGCAGGTCTCTCGTTCACAATTCCTGTGCTGGATGAGTGCCGCTATCCACCACAGAAAAGTACAGGTTGAATTGTGCAATCAGTGCCAGTTACTAATTCACAGACTGAAAGGGAGAACCGCAGCCATCCCTTCAGTATTTGAGAAATCTACTTGCTCGGCTTTGGCGAAAAGCTGTACCCAGTGAAAGGGATTCTTCCCTCCCAATATACTTTTCTTGCTTGAAGACATTTTAATTAAGCGTTCACGGCGTCGACTTTGAATCTTGTCATCTGGAGCCATTGAATTAGAAACAAAAAAGGAAGGAGTAAATGAATGTGCGGCGGTGGATTACAGCAGATTTATGTTTTAATTTACTGTCACTTCTAGTTCTTTTAAATTTTGAAATTGCATGGAGGCTAATATAGTGCAAATATTTCCACAGGTTATAAATTTTTATTTCAAAATTGAAGACGCTAAGTTTGCAGTCGCTGAGCCTACGAGGCTGGAGAAGAAATAATTAAACGCATAAAATAGTTTCATCTGAGCATGTAAAATACAACCCCCATCTTACATGTTTTTTATGAAAGGTCTGCATTACCATGTCTTTTGTGGCCGTGCACATTTTATTAGTTAAATTGGATCTTAGAGCGCAAGGAAATTTTTTTGTTCTGTCATTGTCACCAGGAACCGCAGAACTCTGGGTGTTGCTAGAAGGTACCCTTTGACTGAACAAAAGGAAGAACATTCAATTTCAGCAGTCTCTTCACAGTTTGATTTAAGCAAAGTCATTGCCTTGCCTCAGGGGGCTGTGCATTCACATCTTAAGAATTGTAGAATGTAGATGAATGTAAGGAAAATGGGAGCATAAGAAAAAGGTTTTAGTTAAAGTGCTGTCCAGCTGAACTTTCCTGCTGCTCTATGGTACCTGTTTTACTCTTCAGCGGTAGTTTTACATAGATGGTACTGATCACAGTTTAGGCTATATGCTGTAAAAGAATAGCTTCAAAACATTAAAGATAATGATTTCGTTTTACAATGAATATTTTCAAAAAATCAAACAATGCACTTTTCTCAGTGCCTTTGTTAGCAGTTTATATTAAGTATTCATAAATACTTTATGCTATCTTGGCATGTGGGTGGGTCACAGCTTGGTTTACAATTTCAATGATGTCAAATGTCAAGGATCATTTCCTTCAATAAGCCCTTGTTTTTCTCTGTTACGTGCCAATCACTGTTCTATTATTATTGTTAGTAGTAGCAGTATCTAAGTACCCTACTTTGTTTACTGTATGAATGCATTGCCCATGAATAAGCATTCAGTCTGTTCATGCTCATGAGTTGCATCGGCCCTTCTCTTAACAGATCACAGTCCTGGATGAAACATGGACAGTGTTTAGGAGGTACAGCCGCTTTCGGGAAATGCACAAAACGCTCAAATTGAAATATCCGGAGGTAAGACTTTGAATGATAATGCCTTAATATCGTATTGCTTGTCTCCCTGTTTGTCTTCTCCAATATTATTCCCTTCACATCTTATGACTTTTCAGTGCTTGCATTTCTTAGTTTTTTTTTTTTTCCTCCTATTTTTGCAAATGTGTTGATAATTTATAAGTTTCCCCTGTGATTAGTGGCTCAGAACAGTGAGCCTGTCACACAACTATATCGACTGAGACAGCTTCTCATTTCCTGGGAAATATTCTTCACAGAACAGCAAGTAATTCTGTTTCCCTGATCAGGCTGGGCTGCCTGAAAGAGCAGTGACATGCTAGACAATTTCTCCTTGCATTCTGTTCTCTTTGTCCTTGGGGGGGGTGTTGTCATTGTCTCCCAGAGGATGGTGATGCTTCATTGCATATCCACTACACTCAGATTTTTTTCATGCATAGGTTTATTTATTTATTTGCTCATATATTATTTACATAGCACGTCTCATGACCCCTGAAGGTGGATAACAGCAAGCTGCCGATTGTTGCCTCGCCTTTTACACGAGGACTTTTATACGAAGGTATACAGTGAGAAGTAAGGCAATAAGTGCCATCATAGAAAAACGTCACTGATCGGTGGGTGTCAGTCCCTCTTGGGTTTTGTAGGATGAAGGTAGGTGCTCTCTGGTGGTGCATGCGTGCTGTGAGCACACAGGGAATGCAGGTAAGCGAGGAACGGGGTAGGGTAAGAGAGAGTTGAAAGAGTAGATTTACGGGCAAGCACGTCCCAAATCTTCTTGGGTAAGAGTGTTCTCCCTGGGTCCTGTCGGGCCTTGCTGCAGCCTGGAGGCCGGACGAAATCCGAGTGAACTAAATTACCACGCGGTTAGCTTTTCTCAGCAGACTGTGTCTGTACCAGACTTGATTTCCTGAGCGGGTGAGGGATATCACTCCTGTCCCTATGGGCTACCCAGGTGGTTGATGTCGCTGGCTTTTAACTTGTCTTCATCACTTGCGATCAGCTGGAGAAGGAGGGGGTGGGGGAGGTTCATTTTCGTGATGTGATTGAATGCCCCGCCACTCCACTGTGATATGAGTGCCTACATTTATTGCTCGCTTCAAGGATTTATCCAAGAGCTCACAGGCCAGGGTGAATGAGAGAGCCTCAAGTGACATGAAGACGGTGGATGTAAAAAGAAAAAAAGCAGAGAAAAAAACATTAATAGTCCTCTTGAACGAGCTGCCTCCAAGTCCTCTTTATCACCTACACTGTGGTGCTTTGAAATGACAATGAGCAAGAAAGACTACAGAAAGATTAGCAGGAAAATATTTTTAATTTTTACAGCACTGCTCTCTTCTGACGTTAGTGTGTCCTTGTGACATCGCGCCACCGTGTTTGCGAGTCGAGCAGCCTGGCATGTTTTGAACATCAAAGAACTGGCTGTTTGCACTCCTGTTCTCTCCGTCTGTTCTTGAAGCTCCCGGGATCCTTTCAGGCGGCAGCTCCGTTGTTCACGTGCGTTATCGCATCTGACCTGAGAGCACGTACAGGATGCTTGGTATGTGGGGAGACGTAGCTCAATGTGAAATCATTACAGTGAAATATGTGTGCTCAATGTGTGCTCATAGCTGAAAGATGCTAGTGCAGATTGGGGGGGAGACATTAGTCGAGCTGGAGCTTGACCCAGCGTGTTGGCTAGAGCCCAGCTTTGGAGATGAGACCCGTTTTGGTGTGGTAGAGCTGAGACTTTGTATCTGCTACTGCAGAGGGTGAGAGGATCTCTCATTCTCAAGGTATTGTTGAATACAGCAGGGATGGAGGATCGAAGGGGGTATCGTGAGACCTCACTAGGTCCTGTAATTCCTTTCGACAGCCGTCTGATTTCAGATGTGGGACATACTTTCTGGGATAAAGGGTTATCAGTTTTGACTTGGTTTTGTATCTGCTTAATCCTAATTTTTGGGCGAGTGCCAGACAATGAACAGCTGTTGATTATCAGTGTGCTGTGGATAGGTTTTACATTTGCAGTGATATTTCTATTTACAGTCAAGTTTGTGCAGGTGTAGACCTGCGGAATAGGTTCAAACCCCTTTATAAAATGATCAGCATCATGCACCAACTGGACACCCTTGGAGATGCATCCTCTGTCTCTTCAGAGTTTCTGGCAAACTGAAGGGGGAATACCTTTTCCATGTGTTTTCAGCATAGTGCAGGAGTGACTAAGGGTGCTTTGAGGGGAGTGATTAAGCTAAGCTGACCTGTCTTGCCTTCACCATCCTTGAGAGAGAGAGATGAAGACTTAGAAAGATTAAGATGGAGAGAGAGAGGCACAGAAGTTAGGGTGGGGTTTTGTGAAGTGGTCTACATCAGGCTCTTACAGCTGAGGTCTATTATTGAGGCCTGCAGAGTGTGTCAGTGGCCCATGACAAGGACTCCATCTAGCCTCAGAGGCACAAGCCATTGTGGCTGCTATCCTGAAAGCAACCACTCTCTCAGGAAATGTCTGTTCCTACTTCTCTAATTCCCAAGCCCCTGCTGGTTGTGCCCCAGTTCTCCATCACATGGAGCACATAGAGCACATCAGGTAGGCTGGCCAATTATGCATCCAGCTGCTTAAAAGCTAAATGATGCCTGGTCAGGTCAGTGCTAATAATGTGATCGTATTCCTTGCACAGCTGGGAGGGTTTCTATTGCACAATTTGTTGTTCTTCTTCTTTTTCAATTCACAGAAAAAGGGGGAAAAGCACAAGGAAAAAGTACATCTCAATTACAGATATTTTTAATAATGTGTTGTCAGCATATCAGGTTCAACTCTGAGTGCGGTGGCGGTTCCTGTTAGTCGTACAGAGTCAATGCTTTTCTTGTATTCCAGAAGACAGAGGAAATACTGCTCTGTGGCTTGTTCTGAATTGGATTATCAGCTGTTGCTGTGAAGAACATACCCATTTATTTTCTTGATAGTTGCCTGGATTGATGCTGACTTATGTGACATAAATAAATCTTCAGTTCAACTTTTATTCTTGTTCTGTATTTGCAGATTATAGCATCGTATGTACCCACGTTAGCCCTTGATCAAGCATATAACTGCATTGTCCCTCCTAGGATTCTAACATGAAACATTACAAGTCAGACTCCTGACCCACTGCTCTGCATTGCCTCCTAAAGGAACGCCCATGTATTTACTAGCATAGGTACCTTTTGTAAGTCAGTCGGTATGTTTGGCTCATAAATAAAAGGAGCCTTTGTGTGCGTGAGTGATGGTCGTTGTAACTGAAATTGACCCGGACAGGCACGAAGCCTCATTACCTGTAATTCAGAATGAATGAGACGTGTCACCTTCAGGCACCGACGGCACATTATCTCTGCTCTGCAGCTTTCAGGCCAGGACATGCCGTCCTCCCTTTCCTAATCCATATTATTTCCTGGTCCTTCATTAAAATCATAAATTGACAAATGCACAAGGCAGTTGGAGGTATGCCTCCTGGCTGTGTGTCAAGGTGGGTGGAGAGAGGAGGGATACGAAGGTGTGGACATGTATCACACAGACAGTGATTGAATTAAGGCCTTTTGTACACACAGCTGCATCAGCTTGGCTTTCCACCACTTTTTTATATGCAGGCCCCATTGTCCAGTTCTGCTAAAATTCAATTTGGCCCGATACGACAGCACCATACAAAATGTGTCCACACATTTAGGATTCGGTAGTCAGCCATTATTGAAAGGTGGAATAAGCAATGAATGATAACCAAATGCTTGAATGGTCTCAGGAATTTTGTTGTACTATCTGCTTTTTGAAACGGTTAAACAGTTTAACATCCTTCTTTCCTACTGCTGCTGGTGGATTTGTGACTGAAGAAAGACTGAAGAAAATTAGTTGTGCTTTATGAAATAGACGTGTCACCTACATTTCATGTTTGAATCCCAGGTTGGGTAATACTACTGTACATTGAGTAAGGGCCAGTAAGATGTATTACATAAAGTTATAATCTTTAAATATTGAATTAAAATAAAAACTTGTGTAGAAAGTTCATTTAATTATTTTGTGGGTTTAGAGAGTATGCAAGAAGATGGGATGATGAGGTACACTCAAGCTTTTCCTCCATAACATGTTAGTATCTTGACATCTTCTGTGTTATTAAAGTCTCATATATATTTTTAACAGTTTTCATTTAAAAAAAATGTTTGAAGTATGATTCCACTTGTAGTGTTGAGGCAAGGAGTTTTATCTAGCCAAACAGACTATAGGATATCCAAAGACCAAATTTGGAATTATCCCTCCCTGTGATAACTGTGATCCAAGAGTTTGGTTAAAGTTGTGTTCGAAAATGTCAACTCCTAGAGCACAGTATCCCCAGCACTGTACTAGTGAATTGGTTTTAGCTTTGGTTTTGGTGGAGACTGGTGCACGCATTCTGATTCAGCCAAGTTTCCCTAGGGCTCCAGTGCAAGTAGTAACCAAGCATAGTTGTGATTAGTTTATTGCATCAGTGAGGGAAGGCTACAGGTTGTATGACTAATCACTTATTGAGTGATCAATACTGACAATTAAATGGCTGAGTTTGTAAGGAAACTGCTGCCTGTAATTCTGCTTCAAAATTTGTGCTTGTCAGTGTGTGTTATCTAGCAGGGCACATGGGCATGTTCATGTGAAGGGACCTGACAGGTCAGAGGCATGTAGTGCCTTAGAAATAAAGGTATAGGGTAATTTTCACTTGCAGGATTTCTTTGCTATAGCTATATATTTCGAATTGTTTTTTGTTTTTTTAATCTAATGTATGAAGCATCTGTTTTTATTGAAAAGATACTGACCTGAAATCGCATTGTGAGTGACTTGGATCAAAAATGCTGTGATTAAAAACCAAGGTTTTGCTGATTGATAGCAAAAACAATATCAAATCATTTACGGTATATGAAGAATTAGAGAAGAGAATATGCTTCAGTCTGGTGTTGAGCAGAACCAAGTTTGGCACAGCAAGAACTTGTTTTTCTTTGACAAAACTATTTGCAAAGTGACAACTGAAAAGGATGCAAATCCTTTGTAGTTTTACTGCCACATAATGAATTTGCAAAATAAAATATGTATGTGTGGTGCAATATGGAGCTGATTATTTTTACCTAAAGCAGTTAGGGGTGAGCTGGCACCACCCCAAAAGCATATGCAAATTGAATACTTAGAAAATTATAATTAAATACAAATCTCTCACAGCTTAGCACTATTGCCAAGGCTGTCAATTTCATGGTATTCACTGTTAAAATGTAAATTACTCTGCTGCTTTGAAAGATTTATGGTTGCTCGTTCGTTACTTTTCCTTGATATGTGTATTTAACACCCTCACGCCTGTTGGAAAAGCAGAATGCAAAATAAAGAAGTAGCAGTTCTTTCCTATCAAACTATGAACAGCTTAGGTAATGGTTACTCAACAGTAATTTCCTGCCATTTACTTAGTAATAGTAAGTCAATAGTTGTCTCTCATGGTTCAACAATTATGTCCATTTATTTTGTGAAATAATCTCCCACCTCTTTGGTCAGTTTTTTAACAGAGTTTAAAAGAAATCGGTACAACCTAATGTGACCCCATTCACTGTATGTGTTTGCCTCTTTGTCCTCATCAGAACCATGAGTTTTTCTTTATGGATGTTTTGCTATTCCAGCACATTTAATAATCATCAAAGAATCAGCATTCACACCAGATTTAGGCTTTTTGACTTTGAGCACCTCGGACGTAGCCCATCTGCTCAGCTTTCATAGTTGAAGTGAGTGTCTTGTGAATGCATTGTACAACAAGGCCACTGGGCTTTGGGCTGGGAGGTGTAGCTCACCAAGGCAATTTACATTCATTTACAGCGTGCAACTTTGTACCACCTCTTTTTTTAAGAGGTACGCAGGTGCTAAGTGTAAATCCCAAAAATGTAAAAACATGCAATTGAGGTGCACAAAAAATGCTCAGCACCCTTAAGTCTGAATCAGCCCCTAGCTGCATTAGCCACAAAATGTTTCAAGAACGTAAAGACTACACCTTTGTAATTTTTCAACCAATGCTGTCCCATTTTTTTTATGTTCTTGTTTTAAGCATTGAACTTTGAACAAAAAAATGTTTACATCAGAACTTGATGCACTGAAGAAAGCCCCCCCCCACCACTACCACAAATGGCAGAAATTTCAGACCAATATTATTTTACTGCAAACACACACAATACTTCCTCACACGTAGTGGACTAAATGCTGTTTTTGACCCCTAAAGCTTTTTTTTTTTCTTCATTTCTTTGAATGATTACCACAACTAAGAAATGAAAACAGAATTGCAATTTGGGAAGAGCTGTCTAAAATCTGAAGTGCCTCTCTTTGTCACAGTTTGAAAAAAGCATTTTTTTGTATCAACAATGACTGACATGGCTCGCGAGTGAAAAGTGAACACACATCTCCTCCAACCTCTAATTTCTGGATCGCTTACTGTTGAAAGTCATTCTAAAATGACTTTCAATTTACTTATCATTGGACCTTGTGCTCATTCTTGCCAGTGCTTCATTTGATGCATTCATTTAATTATGACACTGGTTGACCATTCACCGACAGTACAGGTGTAATAAGCTAACTTTGTGTATAACATGGTTAAATAAGAAGGTATTCTTGTAAATCAGTTAATTTAAACCAGTGACTCATGGGCAGATGACTGATTTGCTTTATGGTTCATTCTGAATGTGTGTTATAGTGGGCAGTGTAGCATATTGGTTAAGGAGCAGGACTCGTGACTGAAAGGTTGCCCGCTGGGCCACTGCTGCTGTACCCTTGGGCAAGGTACTTAACCCACAATTGCCTCAGTAAAATATCCAGCTGTATAAATGGAGAACATTGTAAAAAAAAAAATAAAACCTGTAACCTATGTAAGTCGCTCTGGATAAGAGCATCTGCTAAATGCCAATAATGTAATGTATTATGTTTGTTCATGCTTACACAGAATGCCTCATGAATTCTGCCCTGCACCAACAAGCATTCTTGTTTACATGGTCATCATTTTATGCTGATCTAGAAATGGCCCAGTAGGTGAGCAAAATTAAATCCTTACTTGGCAATGCTGTAAATTCGTATGCTAAATGTGTTTTGTGGTGATTTTAGTCTGAAGCCAGGTAAGTATCTAAACCAGCTCAAATGTGAAATTTGTGTGTTGGCCAAAAGTCAAGTGAGCACAGTTTGTGTTCTGTGTTGATTTAATAAATACTAAATAATTGCAGTAACTCCGTAATATTTAATGAATTTGTCAAACGTAAGAACTTACTTTTCAGACTGGATTCTGTCCTCTGGGAGTCAAATGTTTTAATTTGAACAGCTTCAAATTTTCAGTGTTCCCAAATCCTGGGAATTTTTTTGTTCATATTCATTATCCTGCTTTCTGAGAGCCTTTGTACGAAGACACGTTTGAAATTAAGTTTCAGCTTCTCTGACAGATCTTTCAACAAACAAATGGGCCAGTGTTTCACAAACCTTTGTAATTTGGTAGGTTTTTCCTACTTTGTATCATTTCACTTTAATGGAACGCCGATGCATGACAGCAGCGACTGTGTTTATCATATCCTCAGATAGAATTTATCTGGGCAGCACCTTAAAGGGACCCACACGATGGATTGCTGAATGTCACCCATGTCTTTGAGCAAGTCATTTTTGAATGCCTGTCCTGGGGCCAGACAAATTTCACTGCCCTTTTGAGAGAGATATTGTCACACACTGTCATTTTAAAATTGGAATAAGATCCCTTTTTTTGGTTTCCATATTATTTTGGACTTTCCATGTGCTAGATTAACATTTGCAGGAACTGAGAGGCGTTCGCCACCCTGAATTGTGACAGGTTTCACAAGCGCGGTTTTGTTTGTGCCCGAGGGGACGTGGCTCACCATCTGTTGATACCAGGCCTGAACCCAGAAGATTTTAGTTTAAAGTGCTACTGCCGCTTTTGACTCCACACTTTCTTTAGCTGAACTTTCTAGTATTTTGAAATAGCAGATGGATGGGAACATGGGCATTAAAAAAAAAAAGAAAAATCTCCACAAAGGCTGCTGACCTCATTCTTGTTGTTTGTTCAGATAGATAGGGCATACATTTAGGCAGCTTAATTAAATTCTGATGGGTGCAGTGTCTGCAAAATAATGCTAGTACGGTTCAAGTAACTGGTACTCTGGTGGACATTAGACATATATATGCAAGGGGATATTTCAGATGGATCAGAGTATTAGGTGCCCCCCTCCTCAAGTCTTGAACATATATCATTTACCACATTTAAAACTCATAATGGGCAAGAGAGAAAATGTCATGCTTGATTAAGGCCATGGAATACATGTAGAGGGTCCCATTGTGTATCATCCTATTAATTAGCTGTGCATTGCACTCAAAATCTGAAAGAATATCTGTTGGCATTCGAGGGGTTCTGCGAGCCATGGTGTGAGGAACAAAACTGAACACTATAAATGAATGTGTGTACATGTGTGTGTGTAGTGTGTAACATCATCATTCTTTCATTATTGAGACTGATTTGAAGTGCAAGTGCAAATAGCATGAATGCAGACAGTAAGTGGACGGCATTATGCAGTGAGTAAAACTGTGTGGGACCAGGTAACTATGCACATATCCATAATATGCATTTAAACGATGCATATTTACCCAATGTGTCGCCATGGAAAAATGCATTTTAAACAGGACCAGCTGCATGTTATGCAGTAAAGGGGAATACACAATTAACCATTATGCAATCATAGGGACAATAAACTGGTGTAGGAAACACAATATTTGGTCTGTTTTCCCAGTCTAATTTACTTAATTGTCTTTTGAATGCTTGTATAGGCTATTTATTCCTTCTCCAGCTAGCAATTTATTGTAGATTAGCAGAAGGTAGGAAGGATTAGTGAGTAAATGCTGGAATTTTAAAGTCTTAGTAGTTCAGTATATACAGTGCCTAAGAATCATACTGTGTGCTTGCAATATACTGGTAATAAAAATAAATTAAAAGATTGCTGTAGCAAGAGACATTTCCTCAGGAAAATGTAGGCAGATGCTGCCATACCAGGCAAGTATCCCCTGAGGGACGGTAAAAAGACTGAGAAATATTTGAATTGTTTTGCATCACCTCTGGAAAAGTTTATCCGGTCTGACCTAGGAAGAAATTAAAAAAAAAAAAAAAAAAAACAACAAGCCTCTTTGTTGGGTCATTGAAGGTCCTGCCCCTCTTGTCTCTTTGAACATGTACCAAAACAAAGTTGAAACGGAGAGCATTGAGTCTTCAGTGGCCTCAAACCAAAGTTGCAGACCTACTACCCGCTGGCAACCCCACCACCTACACACAAAGGCATTAATCTGGAAGCAACTTTTGGCTAGTTTTAAGGTCAAGTGTATTGATGCCAAAAACTCTGTAACCCTTTTTATTAAACACCAAGTGCAGTAGCTTGTCTGTATTATGAACACGCTGTGTGCAGATGAAAATTGAGAGTCATGCTGCCAGTAACAGGCCTCCAAATGCCTCGGCTTTTGCCCACGGCTGTGTCTTTCCTCGTGTGTGCTGATCTTTTCCCTTTCTTGCTGCCCATTCAAGGTGCCCTGCCAGCTGTGCCTCTCTCTTGGGTCATCTGTGGGCTTTTGCTCCCCACGCCTTTGTGTTCCACAGCAAGGCAGTGGTGACATTTTCCATTGTCTGGTGTCAGGATTTCTAGCCCCCCTTTGTGAAACCACCGTTTTACCCTCACATTATGGCAGAGTTAGCAGACTTTATTCAAATCCATTTTAGTCTGTGTCTGAGGCAATATAACACAGACTGGTCTGTTTCTACATTGAGGCTAATGCTTTGGTAAAGGTCAGCCCATTGCAAATGAGTGTTTGCATGTGATAAGGTATGTTAGTCCTTTGATCTACAATGTTTATGTGATTATTGAGTAAAGAGTATTTGCTATGGCCAGTTCTCATCACCACAAAATTGCTTTAAGCATACTACACATGTAATATTCATTTCTCTCTTGTATATATTCATAAATGTAGCTGCATGCAGTACACATTTTTGTTTTCTGGAACACGTGGACTATTGAGAAGATTAGCATGTGCAACATCACAATGCACTGTCCAGTCAGACATTTTTTGCTCTATAAGCAAGGTGGTCTTAAATGATTTTTGATTCTACCATATGATGCCTGATGTGTCTGAGTAAGTGGGGTGCTATTAACTAAGGTTGCTAAAATGTACACCTACAATATAAGAGATTTTCTTGATGTTTGAGCATTGGATTTTGTGAAATGGACTGTGTAATATGACTTCTGAAGATATGAGCACAATGTTAATTATGTTGCTATTTTCAGACACACAAAGGATCTGCCACAATGTGGCACCTAGTGCACTTTTAGTGTATTCTCTGCTTTTCAAGATGTTGTGCTCCAAGCCAAGAGGTTGAAAAATGCTTTTATAGTTAGTTTCCTATTTGAGTTTGTCATTTTTAGACATGGTTTTTAATAGAGCTTCAAAAAGAATACAATATGGATAGAATAAAATATGTTTGTCAGTTTGTTTGCATGGCTGTGAATTGCTCTATAGAGGCTATTCAGAGTGGATTGCATACTATATTTGACACATCTATAATAATCAATTTTTCAGTCTTATGTTTACAAGCCCAGTCCCTTCACTAAAACTGTGACCTCAGCGGACATGTTGTGGGCATTCTGGCACAAAATGGCTGCCGTGTGTCACCCAGGGCGGGTGCTGTGCGTTAGTAGTGGGTGAGGTGAGTCCGGCCTTTAGAGTGCATGTCAGCCATAAATATTACGCTCTTGAGATTTTATGCCCTATTGAATCCTGGACCAGAAAGGATGGGACCAGTATTACAAGATCAATGTATAGTTGGTTAATTCAAAAACGGTACAGGCTGGTATGCATGTGTATGTATCAATAATGGTATTATAATGGTCAAAAAAACAAGTGTATATTTCCATTTATGTGTATTCATTTGCAGATGCTTTTATCCAGGGCAGCTTACAAAAGGTTCATTGCATAATATTAGGCGAATAGCCTTTTATATACTGAATCATTAGTGCCATGCTTGACAGTGAAGTGCTATCAGTGGAAACATTGCCACAAAGGGAGTAAGGGCTGTCATGAGGCACACAACCTTAAACTGCTACCTCCAATTTCCAGCAAAGCTTATACTGCCACAAGCTTGTATCGCTACATCATGTTTACCACTGAAAAAGGCTTAAACTGCCACCAGTCTTTTGTCTTCAGTGCTTAAAGTTCTATCAGTTTGTATATGTGTAGTCTGATCAGCTATATGCGGTTTTTTCTTATTTCTTCATGTAACCTTATGGCTCCTTCTAGTTTAAGATGGTAAATGATTAGTTGTCCTCTGTATGTGAAATGTCACCATTACTGTTCTAGTGAAGAAGAACATACCTTTTGCTATCTTGTTGTTGCTATGGTTACTGAAATTGATATTGTGATCCTTTTGATGTTGCTCATGAGGCAAGTCCAGATTTACTGGAATGCTCAGATTCAAGATTCAAGAGAATGAAAGCTTTTTCCAAGAAGTGTTTAACAGGTGCAGTGTGTGGATTTGGTACATTTCAGAGCTGGTGTGGTTATTTGAGGAAAAGTTTCCTTTTGGTAAGGTGTATCTGGAAGAAAAGAACTTTGTCCTTTTTGAACTTGCTGAAAATGAGATGTTTAGGTATGGTTAGTCAGCAAATGGCTCAAGGAAGAATATTTCCACATAAATATGAGGCTAATTCTCATCTTGTATTTAATACAGTAGCTTTGATATGATATCAGAATTTAAACAAAATTCAAAAAAAAAAACAGAACACAGTGGGAGGAAAGACTATCGCTGATGCGATGAGGTCTGGAATGTTCATGTTGTAGAAGAACAGTTTTTGTTTTTTTTTTTTTTTTTTTTGCATTCATTTCTCTGCCTCTAGCTGCAGCACTATGGTATTAATCAAACCACAGAAGTGATGTTACTGCGGGCGTCGCAGGGTTATAAATTGCACAGGAAAAGGCATGATTAGTTTGCAACAGATTTCCTCACAGCCACATCTGTAGCGACATATTTATTCAGATGGCTTTTGTATGGGAGCCATTATCTTGCTTTATACACTCCATTTGTTGAGTGGAATGCTGTTCTGAGCATTTGTTCTGACCTGTTGTGAGATCTTTCAGAAATCGCATCTGGGTTTAAGGGACTCATTTAAACAGGTACGCCTATTGCTGCAGTGGTACTGGTGGTGACAGTGTAATTTAGTTTATTTCTAAATTCTTTGCTGCAGTCAGTTCAGTGATATTGTTTCTAGTTACTGCATCTAGACTGAAGGTATTCTGTGTAAATACATTCTTGTGATACAATGCAAATGGTCTGTTATATGTAAATGTATTCTTTTAAGCCTTATATAGCCATTTTTAACATAAAGAAGGAAAAAGGAAAAAAGAATTTATACCTAAAGCATCACTCTCCACTTTGTGATCAAGGTCCCTGTAGTTAAATGAGCACTGTCATTAAAGCAAATTTGCTGACCAATTACATGTCAAGCCAGTCGCTTTGATGATTTATTGGCAAACAACTGCTGCTCTAATCAACAGGATCCCGTTCTCAGCCCTCTGCATTATATGAACAAACAGTTGTTGTATAATTAAGTACATTTGCCAAGGTAAATGAATCACAGGAAAGCGCCGTAGCTCGCGGGAGAGTGAGATGTCAGCGGGCACACGGGAGGGTATTTATAGGAAGGCGAACAGGTGCGCCGCGTGGGGCGCGGCGCTGGCTGTAAGGAGGGGAGGCAGCAGGGGCGCGGCGGAGCGGTGCTGGGAGGCTGCGAGGGTGCAGCTTGTTTCCAGCTTAATGACACGCCACGCCGGCTTCACCGCGGGAGCCACTCCGAGCATTCCCACATCAGTTTCCCCCCTCTCTCTCCTCTGTCCGCATTCTTCCACACTAACACAGGTGAGAGAACGGAAACCTCCGGACCTCAGGAAGGGGAGGAAAATGTACTGGCTCGCCGTCTGAGATTACAGGCCTCTATTTAAGCAGGCAGGAATAAATGCATGTATGCATGTATAAAACGAAACTGTATAGCTGCAGGTGTTTTAACAATGTCCATTGGCACGTTACTTTGTTTTGTCAGTTACCTGTCTGAACAATTGTGCAGTCTGGAAATGTGAAAACTAGCCCATTATCTGTTTTGTCAGTGGGAGATTCATTTTTCAGCTTGAACAAATACTTGCATACGCTCTTAGTCTGGGTAGAGGGCCTTTCAGTGCTGTACAATGTGTTTTGATGAAAGTGTCGGCCACCTGAAAACTATGAACAGTCGTGCAGAGTGTGGGGCTCTCAGCCATAATTCACTGGTAAATGAGAGGTACAAATGCATACACAGAATACTTGAAAAATATGTCAGTCCTTTGTAGTGCTTGTAATGGGGTGGGGTGGGGTGGGGGTACAGATTGCAGATTATAAGTATACCATGTTTTCATCATAGTTCCATTTCAGTGTGAACCACCTTGTGTAGGGCCAAAGGTTCTGGGGTGGTACAGTGTAGCATAGCATAGTGGTGCCGTCTTTTTCTGCACATTACAGGAGTTATGCTACTACTTTTTAGGTGTACGGTAACTATAGTATGAGGATTTATAATGATGATGTACACAAGGAAGCATTTCAGAGGATGGCTCATGACAAGTTAACATGCTTTTATTGCTAAACTTAATTTTGTGTCCAGCGCATCATTGCAAACAATTATTCAACTGAAATGACACATTTCTTGTGGAGAGTCTCATTATTTGCAGAGCAATCTTATCTAAGGTTGCATCTTTGAAAAAGCATTTCTCACTGCAGATGGGGCAGGAGGCCTTATCAGGGAAATTCCATCGACAGTTTCAGTGCTGAAAACAAAATACCATACTTGTCAAATCTTGGCAAAGTAAAACTAAAATCAGATTTCACCTTTATTCTTCCTATGATTGATGTGCTCCTGGAAGAGCATCTTTTTTGTGTCAGTTTAAACAAACATTGAAAGACATTATGTAATAGATGTCACATTTGAAGATTTTCACCTGGGACACAAATCCTTGTTTCTTGTAGACAAACAGAAGATGCTTTATATCTGTCAACAACAGAGACCTCTAAAGTAAAGTAAGTTTGTCAGTACCACTGCAATGTTTTTGTGTAGAGGGGGTCATTCAGGTTAGCTCAAGAACTACCATGTCACCCAGTCATTTTGGCTGTTCTTCATAAAGCTTCCCCATCTTTTTAATTAGATATTTCTTGTTGAACAGATCATATAGCACTGCCTTTAGGGAGAGGACTCTGCTTTCCATGTCTTTCTAGAGTTACAACTGCCAATTCTTGTGGTGCAGCCTGGTCAGAACTTGTTCATTCTTCTCCCCTCCAGTACAGTACAATCCAGTACATATGAAATAAATATACTGTTGGGGAATGTAACATTACTAAAATGCCATTTTATATCTTTCCTTAGTTCCCCCCTTGAAATGACTGTGTATCATTGGGATATTTCTTTTTTTCTGTTCATCTTCCTTCTTTCAGATCAATATATAGTCTGCTGGGTTCTCCATTTTGGATAAATATGTAGTGGGAAAGGAAAGATTGGATATTCATGGAATCACTGCTTGTCATACCAAGTGGACTTCAGTGGAATCAGTGGTGATGTGATCAGTCCTCTCTGTTAGCCACCGGGCTATTCCAGCTGTCTTTACATTGTGGTGCTATGGAGTCCTGTATGCAGGTTGCAAAATGTCCCCTTCCAATCATCTGAATTTGTCTAAAAAAGATTCCAGTGGGTGTGTTTGCTGATGCTTTTTCACCATGGTCATTTTTGTAGATCCCAGATATACATAAGGGGATGGTGGTGTTTGAAATGATCATTACTGCATAGATTAATACAGAGCTTTGCATTTTTGTCCACTGTATGATATGCTAATTCATGGTGATTGTTTATTTTCTTATCTGCCTGTTGAAACACACTACCATTCTAACAGTTTTCTTCTCTGTGATATTTCAAGTGCTGCCTTTTTCTCCACTCGAGTTCCAGCTTTGGTCACTCAACCTGCAAAGTACAAGTGCCCATCATTTATACGTGCATTTCATTCCTCCTACTCTTTCTCAAATGCACATCTGTCTGTGATTTTGACGCCATGTGTCTTCTGGCTTAATGAATTCATTAAGAAAAGGAATGAACCCGACTAAATTGTTCATGAAAATTGAGCGTCAAGACAGCATCCCGATAAGGCCTCTCTCAGCCTAAAGCAAAGTCGTTTCCTCACAGTTAAAGATAATGCTCCGCTTGAATTCCTGTTCTTTTTTTTTCTTTTTTTTTTTTTTTTTTTTGATCTCCCTCTCCTTTCAAAGTCCTGTCAGCGGGGGTGGCAGAGCGTGAAGGGACCTGACCACAGCGCTCACCCCTCGCTCTGGTGTGATGGAGTGATTCAGCCTGAGGAACAGACACCGCGCCAGCTCCAGCAGCTACCGCCGAACGCCTGCTGCCACCCCCCTCTCTCTCCCCCAGCACCCCCTCCCCTACCAACCACCAGCACCACCAATGCCTTTTCTCGGAGTCAAGGTTGGATCTCCCTTTACATTTTTTGACAAATGGCACTGATGTTATCTCTTGATCTCTTGTTCTAGCTCGCCGCCTTGGACTTCCCTCCAAAAAAACTGTTTGGAAATAGAGATGAGAGGATGGTGGCTGAAAGACGGACTCACTTGGAGGTACGTGCCGCTCCCCAATAAAGTTTGGACATAATGGCTTGTCTCCAGTCCACCCTCAAAGGAGACAAGCCAGTTGTTTCAGGGTAGGGGTCACCACCTTGTGTGTGTCACCTGGACATTGTTCTGAGGCTGTGACAGAGGGTGGCAGTATTGAGCTGCAGATCCACACACCGAGATAATCACCTCTCTCTCTCCCCCCCCTCAAAGGGCCTTTATTCTGCCACAGTGGCACCTGCCTCTTCAGCTGTATGAAACCAGAAGCTTCTGTCTCAACTCTCACTTCCAGATTTTGATAAATAACGTTCTTGCTCACAAAACTGTTGCTGCTTCATCGACCGTTATAGTGGCAAGACAATGCATAAATATTCTTGCTCAGTGCCATAGTAACATCACTAGCAGTATGTGAATGATCTGCCTCTGTTCTTTCTTTGGCGTAACCAGTTGCTTTCATCTCCCAGAACACCTCTGCTTTTTGAAATATAGTGAGCATCGACTTCAGCAACACAGTTTAAGCCTGACTAATATTTAATTTAGCTAATACCAGCTGGTGGTCCTGTGGGTTTGGTTTAAGGCTGTAATGACGTAGATTGTTATGCAACATGGAAAAAGCCCTTTTCCCATTGCTTGATCATAAATAGTTCATAACGAGCAAGTATGTGAAAGGCATGCGTTTGCTCCGTAAGGAAAGGGGCTTACACACAGACACCTGCATACACCTCCCAACCCAGCATCACGGCGATGTTCAGCCTTTAGGGTCTCGGTGGTTGCACGCAGGGGTTAATAATTCTGCATGTGAACAGTGACGGCTGTCTGGGCTCAGCGCTTGGCAAGGCAACAGGACGTAACTGGGATGGGAGCGCTCCCCTTGACAGCCTCAGAGTCTCTGGATCATTAATTAATACAGCGCCGAGTGTGAAGGCAATCAATTCCACCCTAACACGACACGCACCCGCTCCTCAGCTCCGCTGACCGAGACGGAGGAGGCGGAGGCAAGCGCGCCTGCACGCTCCCCGGTCCAATTTAGCTCGCTTTTAATTGCCTCCAACAGTTTTAATTGTTGGAAATGTCAAATGGCAAACATCCAGAATATTTGAAAAGAAAATAATCTCTGCTTCATCTCATTAGTATCTTTTTATTTATTTATTTATTTATTTATTTATTTCCTTCCCCCTCCTCTTTTCGGTTCATGTTTTATGTATCAATTTATTTATTCATTCAGACACTGCAGGCTGGTTGGATTGAAATGCCACTTTCATTAAATGCATCTGTGTATGTGAGTAATCTGTTTGAGACCCCCCGTCCCGTCCTCGCCCCATCCTCGCTGTTGCAAATGCGCGATGGCTGAGGGTCCTGACTCCGTCGGCGAGCGGCAGCTGGTGCCCGGCGTTCCGGTTGGCTCTTCCCGGCGACGGCCGTCACCGGACCGTGTCTGCCGCGGCACGTGGTCTGCCAGAGACCCAGCACTTCATGCTGGAGGATTACCACTGGGCGGAGTGGTGCGTGTGGCGCATACGGGACCAGCCAAGCATGGCCGGAGCCAATGCAACCAGCAGCTGGGCTCTCCCTTCATACTCGGCGATCTCACATTGACCCCTGTGATCAAGGCGTGGGTATGATGGGTGTTTTTTTTTTTTTTTGAAGACGACTCCACAAAACGAGTACCCCACACTGCCTGCATTCCCCACCCCTCCGTCTGCCCTGACCGAGGCCAGCATTTTTATCTTTTTTTTCTTTGCACTGTTGTTTTTTTTTATCATTATTTTCTCCACCTAAGCAGCTGCAGGTAATAACCAATGTGTTATTGACCTCATGTCTCACGGAGGGTTGCCTAGTGAGTATCCCTGTATTAATTTTCAGCTACAAGCTAGAAAAAAGCAATTTTGGCTGGAAGAGTGGTTAGCCAAACACGCATGCCTGTGTGTATGTGTGTCGGTGTGTGTTTGCCTGCTTTAGTGGTCACCATAGATGTTGCTGCGGTCTTGCTGGGTACACATTTTCACTCTGTCTAGGGGCTGTGTGTGTTTGTGGATTGATGTCCACTGGAGGTTAGAGAGACAACATGCAACCAACCACATTGCTAGGCTCTTTCAGATAAGTCCTGGCAAGGTGAGGGAAGCCTGGGTGGATTCTGTCCTCTCGAGTCTTACCTAGCCAAGAAAAATAAAATCAAAAGCATAGGCTACTGGTCTAGTTGTAATGGATATTGCAGTCTAGTCCACCTCTCGTGGTCAGGGTACCTCATAAAGGTTATTGTACAAGTATACAGTACTCACTGTTTTTAAGGAATGCTTTTAAAGGAAAAGCTTTATCCTTTAAGGCTCACCTGCACGGGCCTGAATGCATGTCCTCCATATCAAAAGTGAAATGGATAAGGGCTTGAGTGAAGGTGAGACACTCAGCTTCTCCTGCACCCAGGGCCATCATGTGTGAAGATAGCGCTGCGAAGATAAAAGACGAAATGAAATAATAGCCCAGTGAGCGATTAATGAGTATATAAGTGTAAAGGAAATATCAGATGACGAACACGATGTTAATTAAAATGTCATACTGCTTCTGGCTCAAGGAAATGTATTCTGGAATATAAAAGTCGTCCTTTAATTAATTCATACTTGTATTTTGAAATTGAATGACTCAATCAAATGGGAAGAGCTGATAAGGACATTACATGAAAGAAGAAAAAAAACCTCTGAAAGCAGGCTGATGTCATCAAATCAAATGACAGTGAGTACATAGCCAGGACTGGCGTGGCCACCCACTGAACTTGAAATTTCTTGTTTTAGACATAGAACAGCATAACTGTAGTTGAATGCTTAGCTGCCTATGTCTAGACTAGCCTGCATAAGCTGATGAGTTGATTTTTACCAGGGGTTTACAGACTGCGGACATGGACGTCTGGTTCCACCCCCATCATCCTTTTCCTGGGGATCAGCCTTCCCCCTTGAGTGATTTTGCCGAAATAAGCTGGAACCTAACAAGCGACTCAAAGCAGGGTGACTGGTGTCAGCCGCAGCAATGGCCGCGTGTCACACCCCGTTATGGCACACAACAGTCTGCCGCTGTCGCTCCGCACTCCTTGGGGGGGAAACTGGAGGCTTTGGCCATTGTCCAAAGATGGCTTCCGGCTTATAGCGGTGGCTGGCGGAGGAAATAATGGATGAGTTTTCCCACTCTCTCTTTCTGAGGCTTATTTAAGTGGCCAGGGAAACGGATTAGTGAAAAGGCAGGGTGTTCGATTTGTAACCACCAGCTCATGGAGTGACAGATGGTCAAATCCAGCTTTTGGTGGGGGTGGGGGGCGGGGTTGATGGAACTTTCACCTGTTGTGGAACCATATAGAATTGGCTAACCACATGGGATAGCTATAGATACAAAGTGAAAGGTAGTAACTCAGACAGAGGAAGATGGAAAGACCATCTCATGGGTGCACCAGGAGTAGTACGAAACAGTTGGTGTGATGAGTGTTGTAGAAAATGCAACATGAGAGCTTATGTTGTGAAACCATGAATTCTGATACGAGATGGTATGGTTTTTTAAAATAAAACTTTAGTGCTTTAGTGAATGAAGACTGCCTTTGACCATGCAAATATGCAATATCTTATCAATATACATCTGCACGAGATTATGTTCCTATCATTCTAAATGAAATGGGCTTCAAGGTTATAGTTGTATAGCCGTATTTTTTGTTTCTCTTTACATCTGTCTTAGTCTGTTTCTGTAATCGTCAATCAGTGATGTGGAGCGTAATTGGAAGAAAAGAGGCAGGGATGTCTGTGAGTGATTTTCAATCTGCCGATGGCAGCCGCTTCCTGTGGCTCCCCATTCCAATTTAAGCCGCAAAAAAAATTGGATTAAAAAAAGAAAAACACAAAACAAACAAAAAAAGAAACGGGAGAGATAAAACAAGCAATTAGCTGTGAATGGCACACGGTTTGTCCATTTCCTTGATTATTTAGAGCACTATATTGATTTATTTTATTTTTTTTCAACCATTCTGTCTATATTTGCAGAAAACCATTGCTTCCCATGTCAGGAAGGATTTGGGGAAAAAAGGGTTTTTGGCTTAATTGCAGTCATTGTTGTCAGCTCCCTTGGATCATTAACACCTCTGCAGGTTCTCATATTTGAGAACGACACTAAATTAATCATAGAAATGAATTAATTGCGTCATATCTCACGTAATTAAGCACCCGGAAATTTTAGTGCTAACATGTTCTCCCTCCATTTCTGTAGCTTTACAGGATTCATTGTTTTCTGTTTCAGTGTAACTTTGTTGCATCCAAGTAGCTGTAAAGCTGTCATGGTGGCACCCTTTACTTAGTGTGCAATGTTTTGAGCATAATGAATGGGAATGGACCTAAGGAAATTAAATCGGAATTCGCAGTATCGCATTTACCAGAGAATGTTTAATAAATGGTCTACATTTCCATGCAACTTGCCAACCCCGTAAACAATCTATTTGCCTCTGAACTGCAATTTATTAGGATCCAGACTTTAGTATTAGAAACCAGTGGCAATAACGTAATTAGATGTGAAGTGTAGGATTACTTTGCTGTTTTTTTTTCCCCCCACTTAACTTTTTTTTTCTCCCTCTGCCACTTTGTTTAGAAGCTTAAAAATTCTCCATGAAATATCACAGGTTCATCTCACTGTCATTATTATACCTATTACGTTAGTTTTGGCTTTTAATATTGGATAAAAATTCTGGGGAAGACCACAAGGATAAAGCCAGGTTCAATTACATGTAAATTGTACAGTCCCCATATTGGCTCCTCATTACAAGAACTGCAGATGCCACAACTGAGGCATGCTACTTCAAGTATTATTTCAGGTTTTGATTTCATATGAAATTTATTATTTCATCTACCTTCAATGATCATAACAGCAAGAGCCCAGAGAATGCATTGCACTCTGCTGTAAATTAACTATATATCCCTTGAGTGTATCTTCAAATGTTCAGTTAATGTCCGCTTAATATGTGCAGAGTGGAGGATACTTGTGTTTACAATGCAGTTCTGTTGTTCAGCTTTCACACATTTGCAGTCATACTAATAAATTACTACTTAGCAACACTGCTGTTTTCAGACCCACGAGAAATTAGCTTCATTTACTGCATTTGCTAAGGGAGCAGAGGTCATTTTTGATAAAGTATCAACCACATTTCAAGGCTTACAGACCTTAAGAGGGAGGAAATTAAATGAAACAATGATTACCTTAATCATAATAACGATCTCAATTTGCCAACAGCGAAACAGAGCCAGCACGCTACTCTTTGCAGATGAGTAAAAGGCTACACAGTCATGAGCATATCTAGCAGTGCCTCCAGTGAGAGCACAGCAGAGAAGAGTAGCGATGAGGTCAGTTCAGCAGCAAAGCTGGAGCTCTCAAGAGCTGAATTTCCTCAGTTTAACATAGAAGGGGTTGTTCTGGACTGTGTACGTTTGTGATCCCAGCCAGCTCTGATTTGAGAAGCTTGAAATGACGTTTGATGGTGTGGTTTCTAAAAATCATGTTTGTCATGACTCACTTACCGCAAATGGGACTCTTACGATTTGTTTCCAGTATGATAAGCTCGTAGTGGTCCCCCAAATGTGATTTTTAAATATTTATGTGGCATGCATTCCAAATGTGAGAAACCTATTATCCAGAGACCTGAATTGGCCTCTGCTTATGAATAAGCATATTTTACAGCATGCGCTTAAGCTTGCATGCCTCTGTGACCTTAGGGCTAAATGGTGCTTTTTGAGTCTAGCGAACATCTTGGCATTAGTATGCGAAACCATGAAGCGCAGATTGCCTCCTCATTTTTCAACATCCACAGGTACCCACTCACTGTCAGGATTGAAGGAGATTGGATTATTTTATGGAATCTGTCATGTCAGGGAACGTAGTTGCCATATTGACATGTATGTACTATGAGCTTTGCCCTGTGGTCCAAACTGTTACGTTCGTCAATTGTCTTTTTCCAGAGGTACCTCAGGAACTTTTTTCGGGTGATGCTGAACTCCTCGTCCTCTCCTCTACATGCAGAAAAGACTGGGCTGCAGCTCTCCAAGCATGCAATATGCGAGTTCTCCCCGTTCTTCAAGAAGGGAGTGTTCGACTACAGCAGCCACGGGACGGGCTGAGCCCTGCCACAGAGTGTCAGCCGGGGGCAGTCGACAGAACCGCGAGAGGGCCAACCTAGTAGATTAAAAAAAAAAAGAAAAGAAAGCAACCAGTGCCTTGCCTCTCACGGTTCAGGACCCCAGCATGCAACTGCGCTGCACGGCGCAGGACTTCAGAGAGCCGTGACTGTTGTGTAGACTTCCTCACCTCCCCTAACGCTCTGGACCCGCGCTAATCCGTACAAACCTGGTCCCGGCTCGCTCGACCTGCAAATGCCTGCTCCCTTTATACAAAACCGCTGATAGCTGCTGCGCTGCAAAGGTGTGAAAAGACAAGGCACTGCTGAGGCGCCACACTCTGCACTATTGTTTGCCCGGCTGTCATGTTCAACATGAAGATTACAGCGTTGTACACCTGTCTCCAATGTCTGTCATGCACCCTGCTCGACTCCACCGACAGACTGGTTGTGAGTTGTTGGCCACTGCGCCGTTCAGCCCCTCCAGCTCTCAACACACATTCCGAGAGAGACCCGGCCTCTCGTTCCCTCCATGCCTCTGTGGCAAAAAGCCGAGGAGGTGCAGCCTTCCAGATTGAAAACGAAATAATCAGACACACCATTCACGACAACATACGTTGCTTTTTGCAGCTCAAGTGGCTCAGGCGAAGAGTCATCAAAGATTTTTACATAGTGTACAGTCAAGTAAATTAGTTATGAAATGGGCCCGAACTAAAGCCC
Source organism: Megalops atlanticus (assembly GCA_019176425.1). NCBI lineage: Eukaryota > Metazoa > Chordata > Actinopteri > Elopiformes > Megalopidae > Megalops > Megalops atlanticus. The sequence goes on from CM032875.1 coordinate 67,588,333, forward strand.
AGAACAAGCAATTAAAAGCAGAACGCATCCGAGAGTAGCAAATAGACCGCACTGCAAAGTTCAGACCGGCACCAAGTTAATCAGCCATAGTTTTCAATTATGTCAAACCGCTGTGTGCCGCTTTTTTTTTTTAACTCCACTTCCTCTCCTCCTCCACCATAAACCCGTAAACTGGAAATGACCCTCTGAAGTAATGAATTAGAATAATATTCACTTGCATTTTTAATGCGGTGCTGTTCTCTGTGGCACCTCTCTGCTGTCTCCCTGCTTCAGTAAAGCATACCGGGTACTGTCTTGCGCCTGTTACTAAGGCAACTGACCCTGAATGCAGTAGAGCATCCCACAGCTGTCGGCTGGTGAAAGAAGAGGTGAAATCCAAAAGGCGCCTGCTATGTACTGAAGCTGTCAGGTTTACCACCCCCCAAAAAAAGTGTATTCTTTTGAGAAGATTGATTTTACGGTTGGATTTTTCACATTGTTGAGCTTTTCCATATTACTATAACAACAGCAAGGATGGCCCTTATAAATGTATTATAGTAATAACAATCATCTACATATCTATTCTGGAAAATAGAATCTTCCAAGTTAAGCGTGGGTATTGGGTCTCAGTTATCATTACTTTCTCTCTGCAAAGCACTGCAAGAGCTGATGAAAAACACTACATAAATGTAATGATAAACTATCTTTGTAGTCCTAAATGTTGCTATGATATCAGTTGGAAAATTGTCTGAGAAAGATAGGAAATCTTATCACAAAAAACATAAAGCTGAATATTGTTTATTTCTTCTCCTTTTTTATTCAGTTTATTTTAATGTTACATGTACTTTTTGTTTTCATTTTTCTCTGTGCCTGTGGGAGGAAAAGGCAGAATGTAAGTTCATGCTGTCTGTTAATATAAACATATTGAGACATCCCAAACTCTTCCAACACCAGCCTTCTGCAGGCTCTAGTTCAGCTCTGTCTTTTTTTTAATTTTATTTTATTTTTTACTTTTTTCACCAAAAATGACAAGTAAAAAAAATCAGGAAATTGTTTCACTCTCAACACAAGATTGTAAATTATTGTTTGTGTGTGTGTGTGTGTGTATGTGTGTGTGTGTGCACGCGCATGCATCTGTTGTGTCAGGTGGTAATCATAGGATTACCCATTTCAGTAAGTTTCACGCAGTTTACACTTCCAAACTAAGGATCCTGGGCCCCTTTCAGTTTGAGGGTCACAGCTTACATATTTAGAGGTGCAACAGTTAGCTAAGAATTCCTAACCACCACATGTAAGCAGTTACCCAACTGGTTGCCAGTACTAGATCCTTGAGATTCTGGGCAATTGTTCTGAATCTTGTAGCAGAAAACTTTATAATTATCTGCCTTCACTGTCTAGATTTCCCTCTGTTTGCAAACTGGGGAGAAAATGAAAAAAAAAGGTTTGAGAAAATACCAATACTGTGAAAAGTTATTAATAAATCACAAATAAATATAACTAACCACAATTCACTCCTTTTACTAACATTTTATGTCAAGTAGAATGCACAAGTCAAATTGCATTGGTATAAAACAGTCCTGATGATTATCATCATTAGTCAAGTCTGACATATGCAATCTCCTTTAGAAATTATTCCAGTCATTCAAAGCATGTAGTGCACTTGTACTGCAGTTTTTTTTTTTTTTTAGAATGTATTGTATTTTACAAAGTTGTGTTGTTTTTTAGTGCAATAAAATGGCATAATTGAGTATCTTGCATTATGGCACAAATAGCACACTGTCCATTTAATATTCATACATACAAAGGTGTCCTCAGATACAGTATGTTCATACAGTTGATTCTCTTGCTGCATAAATGGGAAAAATAAATGAGGTATGGGGTGTATAAGTGGAAATTCTGTAGGATATGAGTGGTTAATACATTTGTGATTCCTTGTTTTAATTTGTCACTTTTCTTTACTGTATTTCATTCATAATTTCATCCTTGTAAAGTCTTGTAAACCGAATATGTACATGAATGTATTTTTTATGTCCAAGTCTGATATAGTTATGTATGTAAATACAAAAAAACACATTAAACAGGAGTATTCATTACTTTTAATTGATCTTCAAGACAAAATATGACATTACTGTTAATGTGCATAGTGTAGGTTTAAAACTTTCTTTCATTCGAAGCTGATAAAGAAATCAACCGTTAAGGCCTAATGGAGACAAACTCCAGATGTAGACCTAATGGATTAGCATATTCTCTGCATTCAAAAAGAAACACTGAAAAAGAATGGTGAGAATAATGCAAGTATTAATGTCCAATATAAAAAATACTGTACATTTTCCTACATTATGTACTCAGTCCAGCTGCCTGTTGGAGAATCAACAGCAGGAAATGCAATCACTCCCAATGCAGAAACGCTAATAGGGAAGCTGTCTTATCTCAGATGTCATCTCACTTCACTCATTTCGTGTATATATATGAAATAATTAAGTCTACAACTGAGATGGGCTCAGGTATATCACTGCCGGACAAAAAAAAAATAAAAACTTTACCTCTGAAGTATCAAGAACCTTGCTGCAGTTTGATGGTAAAAATGTTCATTTTCAAAAACATATCACAAAAGAATAAGGAAATGCCTATTTATTTAGACCAGCACTGATGCAACATGTTTCTTGTGCTAGAAGCCACAAACAGCTCATACCTTGATGCATCCGTAACAGTATGATAATTTCACAGAAACCACTCCACTGAAAACTTGACAAACCTCTTTTGTAAACTCTGTGGTCAGTCTTTCCTGAGCACCTGCAAGGTAGGCTGCATTGTGTCTGGGTTAATTGTATGTTGGTATATTGTATTTGAAGTTTTAAGTTTATGTGCCGAAACAACTAAAAGATACTGTGTCTTACTCGGAGTAATCCTTGGGTCTCTTCCTTCAAGTAACTCAACTTCTTGTTTGAAAACACACAAATACTTACAGCTGTCTGGTTTCAACACCTGATACTGTGAAATTTCTTAAGACCAAGTAATCAGTTCTATATTACAAACTCCACATCATGTTTTCCATTTTTTGATGAAATGGAGCTAGACTTTCTCTTGCAATACTCATGCTATGAACCTTTACAGTCCAATTAAAGAGCATGGATTGGCACGTGGGTAAAAGATGTCTTCCACTGTAAAAATGCATATAATTTGGTATATATATATATAATATAATGGTTCAATCTGTAAATGTTTCTTTGAATTAGAGTGAAAACCAGTCTCTGTTCATCTCTATGAATGGTAATTGTAAATAAATGCTGAGTATTGAGGCCCAGAAATGGAAATGTCAGATGTATCTCAGAGTAACGAAACATGTTTTTGCCTCTATTATGACAATTTATGGTCATATGCCTTGTTAAATTGATATTAACCTGCTTTATAGCCACCAGAAATAGTGACATCTTTCAGCTTTATAAGCCATATAAATAGAATGTACATATGCACTGTATTGCTGTTTTGGAGAAGTGTTTGTATTTACACGACATACGTAAGAATTTTACGAATGTCATTAAGGGAATGTATATCAAAACTAATCCAGCTGATTTTCCCCCCCAGTGAAAACAGTCATAACAGACCTGTTCCCAACTCCACTGTTGTTCGCATTTGCATTTCAAAGAACAATTAAGCTGTGTGTCTCCATATTTGACAATCCTGCTCCATATTTATTTGTGCAGTTACACTGATGTTCCAAGAACAGTTTATAGCTGTTTTGGCTTATATGGCTGCAAGAAAGGGGGGGACTGTTTATAAAGTGTGTGAAGACTGTAAATCAATAATGGTGTAAAAGTATATTGTAGCTGGTACAGGAAATGAGTGTTTTCACCTCTACATTTTGTAGAATAGCTTAAGGACTTTGTTCTGTACATGCAGAATAAGAATTTAGTTTGTCATTGAACATGCATTCCTATTTATTTTCATGTGCTAAACCCTTTCTTCTTCCTTTTTGTTAGGTCATGTATAACAGAATAAATTGCCACCTCGAACATGTTTCAGAAACTGATTAGTGTGATTGTCACTTTTGTACTTTGTGTTCATTTTGATGTACAGTTCCAGTATCATCTAATGTGTCTCAAAATTAATTCATTCTGCTTTTATAACAAGCACGTCTGAGAAACTTAAAGCGTTATTTACTTTAAAAGTGGAACACATGGACTAAATGCTATCACATGCATCAAAGTACAAACCAAGAGCGCATACTCCAGTTACCAGTATGCAGCTAGAGGCAATAACATTTTTATACTCATGGAAAAAACGCGTTAATGTTATATTGCACAGACATGTATCATCAACCTCTGTTTGCTCTTATTTGCTCAGCAGTTAAATCATGATTATTTATTCATGGCAACATATTAATTTTTAATTAATTTAAAGTCATATCACTAGAAATGACTTTAAATTAATATGAATTTAAATTAATATGAATGAAGAAAATTAATTGCCTGCTGACCATTTTACATAGACATTTCATACTCTTGTACAGTCGTGTCACAGTGCTTTTTTTTTTTTTTTTTTTAAAGCTTTATCAATTTTATGAAATGCCAGTGTGGGAAATCAGAGTGTTTAGACAGCTAAGATGACTACAGGCAGGACACTACAGTTGCCTCTTTCAGAAAAGAACTTTATGCAGTTGTGTTAGTGGCAGGCAAATTTTATCATTTTAAGTATTTACCATACCGATGTAATCACAGTGTAATTAATTATGACTAAAGAAAAAACACACAATGTAAGATGACTTCGGTCCATGTAATTAATTTTTTTTTTAATTACCTTAGCCATCATATTTCATTTCAAAATAATCCCTAAATGCAACATCAGACCCTCAATTATGTAGTGAAACACATACATACATAGCAGTTGATCAGTACCTGCTTGCAGTTACACAGTGGTTATTTAATAAACATAACAACGATTTTGCAATGCTTAAGATATCCAAAAGCATGCATATAAATTAGTTTTGTAATATATGAGGCATAAATGTGAATGCACTGGAAATTGAAGGATCGGTGAATCCAAAGTCAACACAAAACAAATTCAGGCTTAACAAATACTGTAGGATGCTCACAAGTTAATGGTTCAATGATCCCTGAAAAGTAACATTTCATGGACGGTTTAGCCTGAGGTGTAGTTGTAGAGTTGTCTTTCCACAAGGGGCTCAGGCCTGTCTTGCCTAAATAAAATGCCTGCAATCAGTCCACTCCTGATAACAATCATGTGGGAGGGCATCTGTTTTACTGTGAAGTGTGAGGTCTTTTTTATTTTTCATGTGTTAAATTCACTCTCATGCTGACTGTTTGCACCAGTATAATTTCCTAAATCTTGGTATCTCAAATACGCAAAGCTCTTTTCCCCTGAATTCTGGTTCAAGTGGGTTCTGGGATACATGGCCCTAAGGCTGTCCTCTTCAGACTAACAGAGAACACCTCTAAAAGGCTCAAACTTACACAATTATATTCACCTCTGTTTTTGGTAGTGCACATAAGCATGTCTAATTTCTGACATGTCTTTTCACCCCAACTCCACTACATATGTCAATATAACCACAAAATTTGAATATGTATTTCAGGGACCTGCCCCAAACCAAAAATGCATCTATTTCAATGTCAGCTTGTACCTCCAGCATGTGGTAACCATTTACCAGCAGGGACTGAATGTCCTGAAAAGCTCACATACTGAAAGTAAAGTGTAGAATGAGTTGCTTAAAAGGACTCATGGGAAGGTTTATAATCAAGCTGTTCACAATGGTTAGTCTAACTCGGACAAATGCAAGCAGTGTCATTATATGATTTATGAATGTGTAGATAGACAAACATTTATTTAATTAGATAGTTTGGCTTGGAAACTAGTTGTCATTTCACTGTGCCAAACATCATCCTTTCCACAATGACACTATTCACTTTATTATGAACTTAATTTATTACAAACTAATGGATTGTGATTGGTTCACATGTATATCTTAATAAGAGAAAGCCTAGCAATATATAAAAATGAAGCAAAGATTGATGTCATTATGTGGGGACCAAACCTTTTCTGGTTCAGTGCTGAACTCATGATTGAAACATTAATTTACATACAAAAAGTTGACTGTCAGAGATAGTGATTTAAATTTCTCTCTTTTAGTCCTCATCAGACACCATCTGCATATGCTTGAACTGAGGCAGCTAACAAGTTTATCAGTTAGCTTCAGGATAATGTCCTACTGTCGGCTCATACTCTTAATCTTTGTCTTTGATATGTTTGCATTTTGTAAATGAGAGATTAAATTCAAAGTAAGCCTGCAAATCTAAAAGCCAATTTTCTTCACTCCCCTCAATAGCTTCCCACTCCCTTTGAACACAAACGGCGTAATGAATGGCATCAAATTTCATCCCAATTAAAGTGTTTATCTCAGCTTAGTTCACCTATAGTGTCTCTTTGCTGGTGTGAGATGATTAATTTTCATGAAGGGCAAACACTGTACATCAGTGGAAAAGATTACCCAGTGCTGGGATTTAAGCTCTGAAGCGGGAATTAATTTCTCCAATTTGTTTGTCTTGTCAAAACAGGCTTACAGAGTGGGTCAGTCGTGGAAATACGAGCATTGGAGGTTGTATTGATCCATAGAGAGGGCTTTCTTTTGTAATCTTATGATAAATCTAACATGAAGTGTTTGAGAACTTACTGTGGGTCAATACTTAAAATGATTGCCCCTCGGCACCTAAAAGACAACGAGGGGTGGGGGTGTGGGGCAGGATGGTGACCAATAATTAAATTGGAAATGCACAACAGGGTTTGCGATTTGATTACTGAAGTTTGAAAGGGCACATCGGGTGACGAGTTTTCAGAAGGTTCTTACACGACTCCTCAGACCTGGCTTAGCCTTTTTTGTCATTATTTTGTCATTATTGTATCAGCTACTCTTAGCGTTCTTCCATCCAATCTTGACCTATTTTCCGCAATCTCAGACTCTCTTACACTTTGACGCGGAGGGATCAAAACTGTATCTATCAACAAGCTGTGGGTCACCTCTTCTTGATTTGATGTTTTATGATGGTAAAGACAGATTACTGTATGCATGCCATATGCTGATTATTTATCAAACTTGTCTCCAGTGTACACTATGCTTCCTGAGTGTCGTTCTCAGATTTAATGGTGCAAGAATGTCTTGAGCTCTCAGGGTTTAACTTCACAATCCTTATTTTGCTTTACCTCGTGTCTTACTGACACTGAAGTCTTAGTCCACAATCAACTCCACATCTTACTGCCACTCCCCTATATCCAATAGATTTGCCTCTTTTGTTTTTCCACCAATCCTTTTGTCTTATGTGGAAATAACATTAAAGTATGTAAGATACACAGTGATTTTACAATACGTTTAAATGAAGGGTATCTACTAATGTAACAAAACAATTTACAGACAATGAAAGTAGAGCTTCATTACTTATGAAAAAGCAAATAATTATGAAAGACCAACAGCTGCAAACATCTCTGTAGCTCAGTGTTTTACTTTAACTGTAGCATTTTCCTGATGTGTGAATGTACATTTATCTCATGTCCACTGCACAACCCTTCTGCATTGGTGTGTGGAACCAGCTGTGATGAGACAGATGTATGCCAGCACATCTGGAAAGCAAGCAACAGTAAAATTAGCATACAGAATTGCAGCAATTTGGTTATAGCCATCATTTCTTGTGAGCTCTCCTCAAACTAAGTAGCGAAAGTATTCACAGAAGTTCTTACCCAGTGAATTAATGTCAAATTATCTGAATATTTTACCAGAGGGATGGCAATACCATTACACTTAAATTAGACTCAACTTCCTCTGTATATATTGAAAAGAGGACAGGACACAGCCCTGAGGGACCCAAATATTTAAAATCAGTTCCTTATATTCAAAGCCATAAACAGTGACATGATATGGACCATCATGCGAAAAATTCCTGACCCACACAAGCATTTATGCTTCTTTGCAATGCACATTTGACATTAACCACTGGGCCGAATAGTATTAAATGCAGATAAAGATTTCATGAATAAAATCCATGCATTGGGGCAAGAGGCTTCTAAGTAGTAGGACAGTAAAAGTGTCAGACTCACATCTTTTACCCCTTGCACTTATGAATCAATGTAGAAGATCCACATGATCAGCAACCACAGCTGTCAGCTGGTACGTAAAATATGATTTATTAGAACAAATCTCACTTCACCATCACAATAAATACATAATGTAAAATAAAATGAAAACATTTTGTTTACATTTTCCTATTGTTTTTCCCTTTTGTGTAGACTGTGACTACACTCTCAAAGATTACAAATCACTGTTACATTTTATTGTCATCACACAGAACAGGTTTTGGATAGGAATGATAAAACAGTATTTGGACATTTGATTTCTGTGGTGTGCTTAACTACTTTTCTTCTTTCATATTTTTCCTGTGCCTTTAAAACATACAACCCAGCTTCTTTCTGGGGGGAAGGGGAAGTATGAAATAAATGCAAACTGCAGTCACACAAGGCACTAGACCTTAATATTCTGTAATATTCTGTTCTGCTACATGCATGTCTTCTTTTCTCAGGCTCCCTGTGTTGTGAATATAAAATATTCAAACCACACAAACGTATAAAATATTTACATATCTTATTGATTGAAAAATATAAACCATCCTTAAAAAACTAAAAAGTGTCATCTAAGGAGTGCCTTATAGGAGTATAATCACATTTAGAGTATTCAAAAAGCCTAAAATAATGCTGCAGTGCTGTTTTGTTCTTGCTAGAAAACATGCATACTGAGAAAAGCTAGCCATTGTAAAGCTATAGATTTCACAGCTATCCATTACAGAATCTTTTCACTGAACCAAAGGCATTCCTCATGAGACATTATAATTCTGAACACTGTTCAAGGATACACAAATAACAGGCAAAACATACATGCGCATAATATAAATGCATGCCTTCTGATTGACACTTTGAGGAAACGAAAATAAATAAAATAAATAATAAATAAACAAATAAATAAATAAATAAATAAAAATAACAGAAAGGCTTAAAAAAAAATAGAACAGGTGAGCAATGTGAACATGCATCAGTCTTTTCAATGTTCCCAATAACAAGTCATTATCTTTGAGTGACCTGTGAACTCAGCTGCATCGTCACGCAGCTGCAGGGCTTCTCCCAGCCTCCCATCATGTGTTCCATTCACACGCAGTTAATTTTTTATTTCGTTCAGTTCCCTCCCATTTCTCATTCTGGATCAGATTTTACCTTTGGGCAATGTGTATGTGTGTGTTTGTGTTTGTGTGTGTCTTAATGGGCACTGGAAATAAAAATACATTTTGAATATTTCGGTCTGACATAAATTGATATAGCCAGGTCTCGTTGCCTGAATTCAAAACTCTCAATAATCTCCAGGTCTGTTTGAATATACAATGGGTTGTTTCAGTCTCCAGCAATTTCTTAGCCTACAATCTGAATGCCTGGTCATTGTGAAATCTGTAGCTTATACAAGATGTGTGCTTCTGCCTTTTTTTTATTAGAAAATATATTTCAGCAGTCATCCGTGATTTCCGTTTGTGCCTCTATGGCAGGCACAGCAGAAAGAAGGGCACAGATTTATGTGGTTCAGGTAAACATTTTATGTCCAGCTTAAAGCTTTGATCTTCAGTGGAAGTACTATTAAGCCCAATGTTGGTCCAGCTGGCCCCCTTCCATGTCTAGGACACACTGGCCACTCTCCATTCGGCAGTCCAGGCCTTTGCACAGACCAGGAGTACTGCAGGACCTTGGACAGTGGCAGCCTTACAAACAGGCATGCACTTCACACTGCCATTCAGTGTGCCTAGTAGCCTTCATGAGGCCTTTTATGATCCAAGACAGAAAGAACCGATGGGCAACGTTTACTTTCTCTGAGTTTGGCTGTTATTCCATCACTGACACCCTATATATGTATACAGTACCAGCCAAAAGTTTGGACACACTTTTCTTTATTTTTACTCCATTTTTGTGTAATAGTAAAGACACAAAAACTATGAAACAACATAGGGAATTATTACATGACCAAAAATCTTATATTTTAAATAGCCAAAATTTTTTTTTTTAAGTAAATAAATTCCTACATAGGTATCAAATTCACTATTTATATTTCTATATTTCTATAGTTATATTCATATAGTTTGTCTGTGGAACAAACTACCACCATTTAAGCATAAGTCTTATGATATAAATGTCTTTGAATGCATGTGTCCCATTATCTTATCTTAAATAATTATCTTATCTCAGCTGTGTCCAATACATATACATATATAAAATCTTTTGACTGATCTGAAAAGAGCTGTTTATAAGTGGTCCCCTCGAAATTTAAGTGAACTAAAACTCTACTGCAAAGAAGAAAGGTAGAAAATTGCAAAATCTAGATGTGAGAAGTTGGTAGAGATTTATCCAAATAGATTCACTGCAGTTATCAAAGCAAAAGGTGCTTCCAGCAAGAATTAATTTAAGGGTGTGCAGACTTATGCAGACATTCAAAATTTTTCATTACATTACATTACTTTATATTAATTTAGCAGCCACTCTTACCCAGAGCGACTTCCAGCACAAAAGAACAGAAGTGTATCCATTCAACTTGAATGAGCAAAAGTGTTAGACCAGGCTAACAACACTTCCACTGCCATCTAGCTAGCTAACGTTAGTTTCAACTAATTTGAACAGATGAAGCTGGGTGCTAGTTATTTCATAAAGTTAGCTAGTGATAGCTAGATAGGTAGCGGTATTATCTAGCCAGCAGGTTAATGTCAGTTGCAACTAGCTAGTCATTTAGCTAGCTAGCTGGCACAGACACAAAGATGTTCATACAAATGTTAGAATAAACTTGCAAACATAAAACTATATCCAGAAAATTATTAATTTATTGTATGACTGTGAATAGTGAGTGAGTGAACGAATGAGCGATTTCAGATGCAGCCTTCGTCTTCACAATGCTTCCGCTAAGTAAGGTTGCTGGTTTTTAGAATGGCGCTTGTATTTTTCACTGCAACTCTGCATCGAGATTTAGGGAATTATGACTTTAAAAAGTAACAGTGGCAGTAAAACTGTATTTCACACTATTATGGTTCAACTTTGCAATTAGTCCTCGGTTCATATGCGTGCCAAACCGGGCGGGGGGGCGAGGGGCGGGGGGGGAATGATGAAGAACCGCTTGCCGCTTAAGAGGCAAAGTATGAAAGTGGACAATCTTTCTTTGTTTTTGACTCAGTAAAATTCATTGCTGCATCCAGGAGCACTACAAAAGTGACCCCCCTTGCATTGCTTTTTAGTTTGGCTTTTCTTATTTTCCATTGAGTCAGTGATTGTCAGTGCTGTCACTAGTTAGCTAATGTGAACTAATGTAGAACTTCCAAGACAACCAACCTCATGACGTCACATTCTACGCTAAGACAAGATGGCGCTACACTTGTTTCAAAAATGTAACTTAGATTACTTATTATTTCAATCTAGTTTCACTGACAGTGTTAAACCTGTAAGGATTTTTAGAGTGGGAATCCATCTTGTAAATTATGCTAAGTACATCTAGTGTTTCATGTCCACTTTAAGAAGGTTGTTATGAGATAGAAAGGAGGATAGTTAGTTAACCACTGTGCGTTAATTAGCCACTGCATGTTTTAGAGAGAAAGGGAAAGAGAGAGGCCGGTCGATAGTTCTGGACAGCAGATGGGTCCAGAGTCCTTTTCTTCAGCTGGGGTGTGACTCCTGCTTCCTTGAAGGCTGAAGGCATATAGCCTGTGGAGAGTGGCATATTCTTCAGACTGGAGATGAATGGTAGAAAGCTAGGAATGACAATCTGCAGGAGAGGTGAGGGAATGGGATCCAGGGAACAGGTAGTAGGTTGATGTGATGTAAGGAAATGAGCACCATCAACATCTGAAAATGGAGAGAATTTAGAGAGAGGAGGGGTGGAGAGTGGAAGGGAAGAAAATGAGGAGGAGGTAAGAGATGAGGGCTGTGGTGACTGGAGAGTTTCAAATGTCTATAATCTTTTGGTTGAATTGATCTACAAAGTCATCTGCAGAGAGATCAGAGGGGGGTAGGGGAGAGGGAGGATTGAGAAAGCAAGAGAATCTTGGATTCATAACAGGAAGCCTTAGCAAAAGTCATACTTGAAGGGAAGGCACTGAGGAGTGCTTGATAGTTCAGCAGATTGGCAGATGTGCTGGATTTTCTGAATGTTGAAGTCCCCCAGTAGGATCAGGGTGGTCCCATCCTCTGGAAAGTAGCTGAGGAGAACATCCAGTTCCTCAAGTAAGCCTCTCAAGGGACCAGGTGGTCTGTAAACAACATCAATACACATTCTAGAGGGGATAGTGGCAGTCACAGTGTGAAATTCAAAAGCGGAGATAGAGAAATGAGAGATAGGGAGTACAGAGAATTTCCAGGAGTGACATATCAGCTGCCAGTCCCACCATCCTGGCCAGAGGGTCAGGGAGTGTGGGAGAAGGAGTATGCAACAGTGAGGGCTGCCGGGGTTGTGCTGTTGTCCAGGGTGATCCACATCTCTGTAAGGGAGAGGAACTGAAGAGAGAAGAGGGAGGCCTATGCTGTGATGAAGTCAGCTTTTCAGGTTGCAGACTGATAGTTCTACAGACCTCCAGGAACAGGCAGGTTGTTGTTGGGGGTCACTGAGGGCTAGACAAGGTTGGAGACCTTGAAAACCGAGGAGGACAGCGATGGCGAGTATGTCTTCTGCAGAGATGGTCACAGGAATTGGGAGATACATGGTACAATGCTGTTCTCCCTGATGTTCTCTCAGTGGAGTCCCACAGATAGACTCCCTTGTCTTTGTCCAACTGAGTCTTCGTCTGACCGAAGCTACCACTACAGCTGCCGCTGCACCATCACCCCTGCTACTTAAATACTACAGCTAATTAATAATGCAGCTGTGGAGACACCCTTCTAATCAGCTGTTTGATCAGCCTCTAACTAAACAGCACTGCGACAGAAACGTCCACACCCAGCTAATTATCAAAACAATGTCACTAACTCGGCAGCAAACAATAACCACACAATGAACAAGCTAGGGCTTACTAAAAGGTGTAATAAGCAACAAGCTATAGTTGCAAAGCACAAGATAAAGGGAGTATTAACTTAAAATAATGTTGTTAAAACTAATTGCCTATCAACAGTGAAACTAACCTGATCTGGTTACTGGACGCCTGTTCGACAGCTAATGAAATACACTATACTGTATATAGATATTCCTAAACATCCAGAAAGTCCTGCTTATCTACCCTGTATGACTACACTTTAATTTCTAAGTCTCTGAAAGTTTCATTTCGGTGTGTAATTACAGTAACTGTGCAATGCAGTCGTTATAAAGCCTTCTTGTGGTAGAGACTGGTTGTGCAACGTCTACCATGCTGTCATGTTTACCAAGGGGTATGGAGATAAAAGCATTTCTTTTTTTTAATTGAGCAATTAAAAATTATAATTTGTTGTGCCTCATTGTACCATATTGCAAAATTTACAAGTAAATCACTTCAAAGGGCCTTTAAACTCTCAGGTGACAGACTAAGCACTTCCAGGGTGTTGAGTATAATTCAATGACCAAACATGGGTATTTCATTGTGATTTCCTGTCTGGGTGACAAAAAGTGGCACATTGCCTCTTCCAAGGTACCACTTTATTTTAATTCAGCTAATTACCCACATTTTAGTTTGTTGTCACATTGCCAACACTTCTGAATAACCATTATTTTTCACTGTATGCAATGATATGCCAGTGGTTTTATTTCATGTTATGGTAAAAATATGTCATTTCCATTGTTTCAGTTGTGAGTTTATGTCTAGGCTGTGTAGAAATTGAATCAATTTCAAAGTGATTTATTTTAAGTTTTGTAATGGATGGAACACATACGTTCTATTGTAAGTGGTATCATTGGTATCAAATTTAAAGCCATCTTTCGTGGTCATTGTGACAATGGTTACTGGGCAATTTGCACCTACTGTCAGTTCACTGTGCTTGTTATATATGAATATTTTGGAAGCCTGAGAGTATACAAGTAGAATGTATGTGTGACCAGAAAAATAGACAAACTTGTGGAAAAATAACTGGACAAACAGTAAACAATTTCTCTCTAATCATTGAAAACCTGCACACACGCCCACACACAGTCAAACTCCCACCCCCCACCCCCAAACCTTCAGGGGTCTTTATGATACACAATAGGTGACATCTATAGGTTCCAGTGTTCTGGAATCACTGGCAGCTTGTAGCAGCACTTTGTATTTTTGTGGCAACTTCGCTCTGCACTTTCTTTGACCTTTCCTTCAGGGAGCCTCTGGTGGTTGGTAGTTTGCTCAGCTTGGCGTCTGACCTTCTTGCGCCGCATGGCGCACTCTGCCCTCAGGCTTAGCTGAGAGACCAAGCCTGAAAGGAGTCCTGCAGCACTTCACGTCTGCTCCCATCTGACACTTTTAAACCTCTCACCCAGAGCAATTCACATCAACCCAACACTACCCCACCCCGTTCTTCCAACAATGCACCCCAGCTAAACTAAATGAGGCTCCAATGGAAGGAATTCTGTGATTTTCCATTCTGTGATTATTCAAAAAAAATGGGCAAGTTCCCAACCATAAAGCAGGAAAAGTATACTGTTTGAAGAAATGGCAGCAATTTAACACTTTTCCGCACATTGGCTGCCATTAGTGGAAAAATTGCAACTGTGATGAACATACTGTGGAATCCTTGCACATGTAGTTGTGCACAGTCCTCAGCAGAAACTCTGCAATAACTGTCATCAAGTACCAAGATGTGAGGTAATGGCTTTTCTTTGTCATAAATGTGTTCCATGTTTTTCTTCTTCACTGTGCTGTTTGACCCCAGAATGCATGCTTCTGCCTTTGCATGTCTCACACAGACCAGATAAGTTTTCCCGGTTAACATCACACCACCAGTCTGAAGTTAACCCAGGCAGAGCAGAAAGTCAATAGGAGCATGGAATGAAACCCACAATTATCATTCTGTTCCATCTCTGTGGAAGGATGAATTTAACCTAGCGGAGGAAAGCACTGATAAGGATATCTGCAAGGGGCAGGCTGAATGCTTGGATTGATATTCAATAATGGCTCAGCGGGGTGTCACCACTCACTGTGGACTATTTCATATTTTCCATTTTATTAGACAACTAAAGGACCAAATCTATAATGATTGAATCGATGTGACGCTGAAAAAGCGTCACAAAGTACATAATGGCACAGCATACTGTTTCTGAATCAACATGATATCCCATGCTGAGACAGTTTGGTCGAAGTCAGCTCATACAAAGGGTATATTTCTTTTACATTTTGTGTGTGATTTTTTTCATCACTTCATATGTTAGCACCATGATCATTTAAAAATAGATTTAGAAAGAGAGGGTATAGAGGTTATTTAAAAAGCCAGATGCATGACACAGGTAGGTCTAAAACAATTGCTAGATTTTATATACATATTACTCATCATATGCTGGATTCAACTGCATTATGTCTGCTGAGGTCAAATCATCTCAGTCATCTAAAGAAGATCATTTAGGCTCCACGAGGCTATATACACATCATATACATTATGTGATTAATATATAGAGATGAATAAAAAAACAAAAAAACAAATGATAATTAATTTTATTAGCTAATAAATGCCCAAATGAGATGAGGTGCTGCCCACCTGTCACAAGCTGAGTCTGGCATTACTGACAGGCTGCTCTGCTCACCCCTCACTTTAGCACTGGAGTAGCACCTTCAGGACGATGGACTCCTTTATCATCTCCGTGTGACAGGACAGTGACTGGGCATTGAAGCCGCCTCTAAAGAAAAGCTGAATCGTGCAAGGTAAGGGTGGAAGGCGGTGTTCTATTTTCTTTTCCACAGCAGCAATTTTGAGTCTTTCTTCTCTTCTGTTATCCTCCAATAAGCAGAGTGTGATTTGGTCTCTGTCTCGTTCACCTCACTCCACTAGCTCTAATCAGGCATCAGAATTGATTCAAAGTCTGTGCATAGATTCTCATATAATCTAATTCCCTGACTAATCAGAAGCAAGAAAAAAAAACAGATTAAATTAGTGAGAAAAAATCTTTCTAATGCAATATTCAAGTGAAACAAGGGCCATCTCTGCAATATGAAGCACCTCCAACAATTCCACTGGAGTTATCTTCAAGCCATCAACTTAGGAATGAAATTTGTCTGCTATAATGGAATTAAACTTTTTTGCTTTAAGTTCCGGGTTCCACAATTTATGGGAATTTTCTAGAGGGAGAGTAACAACACTACTCACACTGATGTGTAGTGATATTGTTGCCATAGGAACAGATATTCGTATCTGTACGTCTGAGTCTGTGATTGTGTGTGTCTATGTGTGTGTGTGTGTGTGTGTGTGTGAGAGAGAGAGAGTGTGAGTTCATAAATATGACTCGATGTGCATGAAAAGAATCCATGTGCATGACTGCAGGGCAAATGGAGAGCTTGGAATGGAGTATGGAAATGGAGAAAAGCAGACAAGTTTGCAGCAGAGACTATTTGTTCTCCTGGGTTTCTCTTTGGCAGAGGCTCAGGTAATTAACTGAGCTTGGGTGAGAGTTGCCGAAGGCTCTGGTGTGCAAAGCATTGTATCAGTGCTTATGCCTTTAATCCACAGAGGACTTCAAAACAATCGTCCTCATATCCCAGTGAACAAAATGTTTACCTAAAGCTCTGATGTACCACTTGCTTTTAAACTGTTACACTGACAGTGAAGGAAAGGCCATACTGTAGAAGGTGCAGTGATATTCGGATTAAATAGAATTTACATTTCTCACGATTTGTTCAAAAAGGAACATTTAGTGCCTTGCTCTCTCCAAACTGAGCGGTTACCCTACTGATGTTGTAAAGGGTGCTTGACCAAATTTAATTTGATTATTATTATTGGTGCTGATGTTGTTGGGGCTGGATTTTATTGACATTTCATATAATTGTCCACATTGAAGGTGTCAGTGGTTTTCAAAGTCATATAACTGGCCTCAATTTTTCCCACTAACAACATATATCAGAAAATATTTAACATAAGATGACCGCATTTGATTCATTTAAAATCATGATATTACTGTGCTTTATTTAGTGGAAAAACTATTCACCACCCGTTGCTAGTGGTCAGCTTTATAGCTTTGTTAAATGCTTTATAGCTATGTTAAATCTCCTCCTACAAAGGCAGATATCCAGAGCCCTTGAAAATGTGATGGGTGTTTCTTAGCAAAAGAACTAACCTTCATGCTTAGACTGTTCTATAGTCCAATATGAAGCCAAACAATATCACCCCAGAGTATTGCTGAGATTAGCAACCTATCAACAATCCATCAACTCTTACCCTTCAAACTAAAGTGTCCTACACTGATGATGTTAGCTTAGGGTGTAAGGAAACCAAAATATTTGCTTTCATTTATTACGGGTCATCAAAGGAGTCATGTTTTTGAAACAAATATATATAAATAAAAATTTTACTTTTTTTTCTTTTTTGCCTGTGCTTTTTTCTTGAATCATTTTTGATATTTTTTAGATATTTAGCCACTTACCATAATGTATAGAACTGCAGAAGCAAGAGCTGATTTTACATGAAGAGATTATTTTTTAACCTAAATGGCAACTGCTATGTACTGTAACATTAATGCTTAGCAAATAATATTATATTAATACTTGAATGGCACAATAAACTCAATGGATATTTATAGTGGCTAGATGATGTAGGTTAAGCTATCTACAGTAGCTATCTTGACTTCATTAATCTTACTCAGGGTCTTAATGGAAAATTATTTCTTTCTAAATACAAAATTTGTAATGATCTGGATTGAAAGTACACACTCTATTCTCCACAACACCAGATGTTGCTTTTGCTATTCCATATAAATATTTTCAAGGACTGACTTCATGAACTTTCCCCCTTTAATAAAGAAGGATTACTAACCTCTAGGACACAAAAAAGACTATGTGCAGTCCTATGTGTGACTATGTGACCTAAACTGTGAAAAACACACTCCTCAATATTTCACAAACTGCATGAAATTCAATACCAGCAACACGTTTTGAATGTGCAGAAAGGGTGTTGGACTTACTACCAACAGGCAAGGGGATCAGATTTGATGAGCACTGGGTCACGTAATGATATGCTTTTGCTTGTGTCAACAGTGACAGTTTATGTGTGACCTTTGTTCAGTTGGTTTACAGTCTTTGAAACCCAGCACACTGCTACTTCCATGTTTTCCCAAATGGCTGTAACCAAGATTTTAGTATTTTTTAGCTTCGTCTGAGCTCTGAAGTGTTTACTGTGGTGATGTGAAGGCCTTCTATGCAATCCTCAATGGTACCGAACAAATCTCTTCCTGCCAGCTTGTTATGTCTGAGACCAATTAATGTGAATGGCCCATGGCTACTTTTAGCTCTCAACTCTCAAAAAACAAGACGCAAATTGCCTCTGCAAGTTTTTTTTTTTTTTCAAAGAGTATCATCTATTAGCAAACTTGTCTACTGTTCGTAAATAAACATGTACCCTAAATGCCACAAGTTCCACCATCGTTAGCCGGACAACAGTAACAGAACTGATTGTCTGGACTGCAGAGATGGATGTGGAGGTGATTTTTTTATTATTATTAAAGAAAGACAATTGCCACTTTTTTTCTGACAAAAGAACCGACCAGATGAAGACAGGTTGTTAATGAACCTACGAAGCTATACTGCGGGGTTTTGAACACACCTGAAGTTATCTGTATACGTGGAAAATAGCCTTTGATCAGTGGTGATCATCCCTGGGGATCAGCAAGCTGGACATCTCTGAATCCCAGCACCAGGTGGGATTAATAGCATGATATGTGGCGCCTTCACCTGCGCTGGAGGTGAACATGTAAATTTAATTAAGGTGGTGCTTTTGTGTAGGCTGTCATCTTGGCTCTGACGTCGCTGTGTAATTACAGCTTTACAGAGAGGGTTACCCCATATAATGTGGCAGCTGAGTACGGAGACTGTGTGGAGTGCTTTGTCTATTATGTGACGTGCGGCACACTGTGCGTTTGTGGGGGTCTGTGGGTGTCACCGTCCTTATGCGGAGGTGGTCACCAGCAGTATCTAACGACTCAGGGTGGAACACTGTTTTCCAGAATGTGGTACTGACAGAGTACGAACAGTATGTTCTGCAATTAGTTCATGATCATCATCTTGCGGGACACTTAGGTGTCACTAAGACTTACAATCGTATGCAACAGCACTTCTTTTGGCCTGGTATGAAGTCTGCGGTGGCTGACCACTGTAGAACCTGTCCTGTTTGCCAGTTTGTGGGAAAACCAGACTATTCCCCCGCGCCTCTGTACCCCATACCGGTGATAGGAGAACCATCTGAGCGTGTGCTGGTTGATTGCGTGGGCCCCCTACCTAAAACCAAGTCCGGTAATCAGTACTTGTTGACTGCTACCCGATACTCCGAGGCTCCCGTCATAGTCAAAGCACTAATGCAGCTCTTTTCCACCTTTGGCTTGCTTGAGATCGTGCAAACTGATCAAGGCACAAACTTTTTGTCCAAAGTGTTCGCGCAGGTTATGCAAACGCTCTCCGTCAACCAT
Source organism: Megalops atlanticus (assembly GCA_019176425.1). Taxonomy (NCBI): domain Eukaryota; kingdom Metazoa; phylum Chordata; class Actinopteri; order Elopiformes; family Megalopidae; genus Megalops; species Megalops atlanticus. The sequence goes on from CM032875.1 coordinate 67,607,918, forward strand.
AAGGTTTCGAGTGCTTATCACACCGAGTCACAGGGTGCTTTAGAGCGTTTTCATCAGACCCTGAAGTCCGTGCTGCGTGCTTACTGCGTAGAACATGAAAAGGAATGGGACACCGGCATTCCTTTTGTTTTATTTGCTGTTCGTGAAACAGTACAGGAATCTCTTGGGTTCAGCCCCGCTGAACTAGTATTTGAACATACTGTGAGAGGTCCTCTTAAGCTCCTTAAAGAGAAATTGTTGGGTGATACCCCAAAGCCCCCGTCCAACATACTGGACTATGTTAGCGAGTTCTGGGAGCGACTTCATTCTGTTTGTGTCAGTGCTCCTGCCCCCTAGCTGTTGTGTTTTTTTGTTTTTTCTGTCCATGTGCTTTTGTTTTTCTTGTGTTCTAGTCCTGCCCTGCTCCCCGGCCGGTCTCCACCCGCCCGATTGCCTCATTGCCTTCATCTGCCTGCCTGCGCACCTGTTTCCCATTCCCGTTGTCAGCCTTGCCCTACATCTTCCCTGCGTGTCCCTGTCCTGTTGCTAGTTCGTTTGCTTTTCAGTTTGCTTTTCGCCTGTTTTGTTTCCGCCGTTTTTCTCGTGCTGATTGCTGTTTTTCCCGTTTTTAGACCTGATTTCTTGCCTGCCGCTCTGCCCTGTTCGCCCGTGTATCTGCCTGCCCGGTGTTTGACCCTGCCTGCTCCGTTTCCCTGTATCTGGATTTGCCCCACAGACTGCCTTTCTGGTTTTGACCCTGCCTGGTTTAACGTTTACGATCTTGCTTGTGGACTCAATAAATCTGCCGGAATACGACGTTTTGTGGTCTGCGACTGAGTCCTTGCCTGAGCCCTGAGAGCCTGTGCTTATGCCAATAAATCCTTGTCTTCTTCGCAGGCAGCAATGAAAGCCCGCTATGACCAGAGAGCAGTGCCACGCTGTTTTAGCCCTGGGGACCAAGTTCTGGTATTGTTACCAATCCCTGGTTCAGCTTTGCAAGCTCTTTTTTCTGGCCCTTATGTGGTGGACCGTAACCTCTCTGAAACTGACTATGTGATTCGGACGCCTGACTGAAAGCGTCAGACTCTTGTGCACCACATCAATGTGCTGAAGTCCTATCATGCGCGTGGTCAGGTTCCCGAAGCTCCGTGTCCGGAGGCGAAAGCCTCTGTTCCCTCTGCAGTCACTGTTCCGGTGCTGACTATTGGCGAGGACGAGGATGGCCTCGTGCTGCGGAACGCCCCGGAGCAGTGTGCCAGGCTGCAGAATTCTGCCGCTTTACAGGAGCACCCCCGTCACCTCACTCATCTAGATACCCTGCATCAAGCAGACATGATACAGTTAGTACAAGAGTACCCCTCTGTGTTTGATGATGTGCCAACTCAAACAAGTGTCTTTAAGCATGACAACGATGTAAATGGGGCCAGGCTAATTAAGCAACACGCTTATCCCAGTTAAAAGAGCTTTGATGCGCCAGGAGATGTCTTACTTCTTGACCATGGCTTAGCCCAGCCTAGATCGAGTCCCTGGAGTTAAACGTGCATTCTGGTACCTAAGAGTGATGGCAGCACAGCCTGTTTTTGCACGGATTACCATAAGGTGAATGCAGTGACCTTCCCTGATTCCTTCCCCTTGCCACGTATGGAAGATTGTATCGACAGATTTGGGTCAGCGAAGTTTGTAAGCAAACTTGACCTGTTAAAAGGGTATTAGCAGGTCCCGTTAACTTCCCATGCTCCTGAGATCTCTGCCTTTGTTACACCTGGCCATTTCCTCCAATACACGGTTATGCGAAATGCTCCTGCTACATTTCAGAGGCTCATGTCTATTGTTATGGAGGGGGTACCTAACTGAGAAGCCTACCTAGACGACCTCGTAGTGTATTCCACAGACTGGGCGACACACATGGAAACACTTCATTCAGTTTTTAGCTGTGTGAGTTGTGCTTCCCTGACTCTTAACCTGGCTAAGTGTGAGTTCGGCAAGGCTACAGTAACTTACCTGGGTAAGACAGTTGGCCAAGGTCAGGTGCGTCCTGTGGGTGCCAAAGTGGAGTCCATCCGCTGTTTCCCTGTGCCCGATACGAGACGACAACTCCGGTGTTTCCTAAACACGGCGGGTTATTATCGGTGTTTCTGCCAGAATTTTTCCACTGTAGTTGCCCCCTCACCAATGTTTTGAGCCCTTTGCGTGTGTTTGTCTGGACGCCTGAGTCCCAGGAGTCTTTTGAGCATGTGAAGACGCTTTTGTTCCACGCACCTGTTCTCACTGCTCGTGATTACAGCAGACCTTTCAAGCTGGAAGTGGATGCCAGTGCCACCGGTGCTGGAGCAGTGTTTTTACAGGAGGATGACGATGGCATTGATCATCCCATTAGCTATTTCTCCAGGAAATTTGATAAACATCAGTGTAACTATGCCACCAGTGAGAAGGAATGTCTGGCCCTCTTGTTAGCTTTGCAGCATTTTGATGTTTATGTAGGATCTAGTTCCCTCCTAGTCATGGTGTACACCGACCTTAACCTTAGCTCACATGCAGAACCAAAACCAACGCCTTATGTGCTGATCACTGATCGTGCAGAACTACAATCTCGAGATCTGCTACAAGAAGGGTTGTGAAAATGTGTTGGTGGACGCCTTATCTCGTACCTGAACAAATTTTTCATTTGTTTGGGGTTGGGGTGTTACGTGCGGCGCACTGTGCGTTTGTGGGGGTCTGGGCCGCCTGCGTCTGGTTTTCCTCCCTCTCTCCTCTCTCACTACTCTCCTGACGCAGGTATCCAGCTGCGTAGCGACGCTGTCAATTTCCATCCAGCCTGGCATTGCGTCCCGCCTCCTCGTTCCGGTCCAGCCAACCAGAGCCGGAGCACCCCATTTAAAGATGCCGGTTTCTTAGAGTGGAGATCTCACTGTTTTGATCCTTTGTGTTTTTTTGTGATTTGCCACTTACAAACTTGCCTGTACTGTGTTCGACTTTCATTGACATTGTTTTCTGACTTCGATCCTGGATTGTGTCTCGGTTTTGTTGCATTCGGTTGTTGTGGGAGGTGGGCAGGTAAGGTGGGGGATCTCCGTGTAGTGTTTCACTCTGTATAGGGTTAGGTTAGAGGCAGGTGCCAGTTTTGTATATTTTGTTTTAAGGTAGTTAGTGTAGTTAGGTTTTTGTTTGGCTCTGCCACCGTTTTGGTTTTGTATTCAGTTGTATGTTTTGGGTGAAGGTATTTAGGGTTGTTTCTGTTTTGTTCTTTTCGTTGGCACCGTCTGTTGTCCTCTCCCCTTTTCCCGTGTATATTTGTCATTGTAAATAGCTTTGTAAATATTGTAAATATATCGCACACCCTTGTACATTGCTCCCACGTCTGTGTTTTTTCATCTCTGCACCGTCCAAGACAGCACTGGTGGTGGGTTTTTATTTGTGTTGCGTCCCTCACCCATACCCCTGGACGCCATTACACGCCTGGGACGTAACAATTAATAACGAGTTTTGCATGCCAAAAATTGTCAGTGGATGATAATAGGAGACATTTGCTATAGTTTCAATTGAAAACACAGGTCTGAATAGGCAGTACTTCCAATATATAAAATGAGCTACATTTTCAATTTGTTTTCAATTCCTGTTTCATATCATTTTGCAGGGCATGAGACCAATAATTAGATGTTGACAAGATTTTGAGACATGGTTTCGTTTACGTGAATCATATGTGGTTTACAGCTGCACTACTGTGTTTTTAGGACTAGAGAACTTGCAAGTAAGGCTATCGGCAGACTAAAGAAGCACAGAGATCCAACAGAATTTAATGGGCTGATTGTGGGAGATAGGCAACAAGTCCCCAATCACATTGGAGACAGGAGGATTCAGTCAGGTTGAGAAATACAAAATGTGTCATTGTTTCAATAAAACATGGCACATATTTTTGCAGGGAAAGTCCCAAGACAGCAGTGGTGCATCAAACAAGCAAGCAAACAGAAAAAATAACCATGTTTTAACTGCACAACATTATCATTTTTGTTAAAAATAGAGGAACACTCTCATGAGTGAGACACAGTTAAAACATTTCCTTATTCATCATTCTTGCAGCCATCACCATCTCCATTGAAAATCAGATGTGACAATGGCCATTTTACACACTAGACAGATTTCGTTTTGCATTTGAAAAACAATAACACTATGCATAAATCGATCTGCTTGAGCATTCCAGAACTGAAGCTGCTGCTAAGAACCATAAATCAATGTCCTTATTTTCCATATTTGCATGATAAAGAAATTTCATAATTTCAGATATTTCCTTGCTGCTCTCCCAAACACACACACGCAGCATTATCTCATTCCTAAATGGATTAATACAAAACACTGTGAGTCAACCAAAACCAAATGCATTCATCTGTACTTTATTAACCGTATGCTTAAAACACATAGGCCTACTGCTGCTTATCTCTTTCAGTGTGTTTATCGTGTGGCATGTGAAATATGCACATGTACAGTAAATGGACCATGGGGTCAGACTCCACCTCTCCGTTTTATCATTTTTAACAATTTCCCTCAAATCACAGGACATCTTTGATATACCAAGTTACACTTGGGTCCCGACAGAATCTGTAAGCACATACCCAGAGTCAACGGTCATGACCTATCATGAAATATTTTTAAGTATGAGTAGCAAGAGTTGTGTGACACTTTTACTTGAATTTCTCTACCTTGTCTGGAATATACTTTGCTCTTGGACCACTTCATGATATGCCTAGAAATCACCACTTCTTTGGCAGGAGTCATTAATATGGTAGAAGTCATTAATCATACTTGTTACAGCAACAGGATTTAATTAACTTCAGGAATTAATTAACCCAGATCACCTCCACCAAATTCTTTAATATTGAAATTAAACTTTTATTTTGACATTAGAGTAAATATGTTTGCATTTTTCATCAAGTATTTATTTCAGGCCTGTATATATTTTCAGCATTACTAATTATTTATTAATTTATGCATAATGTCTGAAATGTTATACAATTACACATTTTGAAAAAGGAAATTTAAACTCAAAATGTGAATTATATGAACTCTAAGCTTCATTTTCATGGACCTCTACTATGCTTTGAAGATTATTCAATATTTATTAATGTTGTAAAATGCTTTGACTTTCTACATTTTCAAAAAGGAGAATAAAACCCCTTTCAACATTAAATGAGAAAACAAATGTCACATTGTACTAGGACTTAAGAACATCCCATATGTATTGCCTGAATGCTAAGTTTTTTCTCTTTGAAGATTATTTTTTAATAATATAGTTGTAAAATGTTATGACATTCCATGTAACAGAAAAGGAGAATAAACCTCAAGGTTCCACAATAATGATAAAATTAAAATGTCAGCAGAGCCACAATATATTCCTTATATTATATGACCATAAGTGCATCATTTTGAAGATTATCCATTCTTTATTAATATTGTTGTAAATTGTTATGACATTTCACATTTTCAAAAAAAGAGAATAAAACCTAGGGTTCAACACAAAATGAGAAAAGTAATTGTACCAAGACTTACCTTTACTACTCAACAGATTATTTGATTGGGTTCCTGAGGAGTTGCAAACAGCCCAAAGTATTAGTTTCAAAGCAGTGTTAGACATACACTTTTACGTATATACATTTTATGAACTTGTCATTTATCATTTTTCCTTGTCACCTATGAGTAAATTAGTATAAACCACATGTAAAATTAGACTGGTTAGTGTGTCCATTAACTAATCATCTAATTTGATCATAATATTTTTTCATTTTAGGTTTAGATAAATAAAGGGGGCTTGATAAATTGAATATATTATACCAGAGACATATTTGGTAATTTCATATCTTAAAACTTCTTTTACTTTGAACAAACAATGAATGGCAATGTCTTATGTAAAACTAGCTAAATTCTATTCTCAGTGAAAGCTAGCATGGACATTGATATGGTCAGCTGTTTTTCCCTTATATCAATCTCATGACAATAGCTACCTAGCTTGAGTTTATCAGAGCCATGTGTCATTTTAGATCAGATAGATAGACAGATGGACAAATAAAATAGAAATGAATTAAAATTAGCTTAATTATGCAGTATCTACAATGATGGTTTCTTATAAATGAGAAGGATCAATTACATATGTTTATAATTATTCAAAGACAACTCTGAAGTTTGTTGGAGCAGAAATGTTAAAGGAATATTACAGATATGGCCATTTATTTGAGCTACACTGTAAAACTTAATAGGCCATAACATCTAAATGCACAAATAATGCTAGTAGAGAAATAAATTCAACCTGATCTCAGGAAAATGTGTGTACTGTTTTTTTGTATTATCTTGTATAATAACAACAACACTCAATTAGTTTTGTAAGTTAGATTATCCCGTAGGTTACCAGGTAAACTACTAAGTCATTAACTAAAAAAGAAAACGCAAATAGTAGAATGCATTGTATGCAGTGTATCAACGGTAATCCTGAGGCAGAAAGCCCTAAAATGATTATAGCACTTTGTTATGTGTGGACCATTAATCACACCAAACTGAGTGGGTTGATCAGATTTACAGCCTGAATATCCCTCTGGGGATGATTGCTCCAGAAAATGATTAGGCACTATTCAATAGCATCAGATGAAATAAGCGTGGCTGGAGCCAGCCAGCCAGTGTCAATGCCAAGTAAAAAGAATGGGTAGGTCTTGGGTAATGGCAATCCAAAGAATTTCAGCTGTTCATGGAATATCTTTAAAGATTCAGTTTTGATGTTTATAAGTCACGTGTATAATTTTACTCATTGCCATACTGATCCAGCTGAGGGCTTCTGTAATGACGTACCAACATCATTGTTTAGATTAAGTATTCCCTCCTACGATAAGTTGGTTACAGATTCCTTAAAAAAAAAAAATTTAAAAAAAGGAAAAAAAAACAGCCAGGAGCTGTCCCATATAAAAAGCCGACAGAAATATTATTCATTCTGAGATTTGCTACACTTTTTGCCACACCACTAAGTGAGATACAGGTAGATCCAAGCATAATTTACAGTACATTTACTTGGAGGAACCCTCCCAGTAGAAAACATTTTGGAAAGAGTGCAGGGAGAAAACATTCTGTTCTAAATTAGGCCCAGAGGCAGAGTTTTATCAATACATGGCATTTTCCAGAATGAAAGCCCGGTAGGGATGGGAGGGTGGGACTGAAATTACCACATAATGGGTGGCGCCAACACATGATATCAATCCTAAAACCAGTGAGTCACAGCTAACACACATTAGCTCCATCCATTTTAGGGTCCATGACACATCACTCTGGTAGAAATACTGGAATATAAATTCATTTATTGTGATCTGCTTCAATATTTATAAAATATTATTGCAACTCATTTAACATGTTAATATGTAATGATGACTATATTTCTAACCACACCTAAAGAATGAATTGAATTTTAAACCCTTTTGTTATTAGTTATTAGTGTGTATGTTATTAGTATTTTATTGGCTTTTAATCTTGTGGTATTGAAGGACGTTGATGTTTTCTTTGGCAAATTGATTTTAGAACCATAAAGTATGGAACCTCTTAGGTGATATGGAAAGAAATATATATATATATATATATATATGTTTATTTATCTTGAGGGAACAACATAATTTCTTGTGAGAATGATTTCTTACATTGAGCCTATGAGACATTATCTTGAGGGAATGACACTCTTGTGGAAAAGATTTGCTGTCTCATGGGACTGATTTAATGTGAAGGAACAATTAATATCTTGAGGGAACAATGTTATATCTTGAGGGAGCAAGATTTTTGTCATAAGTTGCTCCCTCCAGATATTAAGTCACTCCCACAAGGTATTAAGTCATTACATTAAGATAAGCATGTTGTTTCCTCAGACTATTAAGTTGAGTGCACGAGATATTTAGTTGTTCCCTCAAGAGAAATATGTTGCCCTCCATGTTACCAAAAGAGCTCTGTAAAATAAAGCTCTTAAATTTTATACAAATTTTATATGTAAATGGTGGGTGGGTGTTGCAATGACACCCCTAAAAATCAATATTGCTCATAAGGATCCTGTCTGTTAGTTAATCTAAATCCATAAAGACTATTGATAATGTCACACTAAATGATTAAACACCCCTTCAAGCAAAAGAAAATCCTATAATTGGACTGGCCTATGTAATGTGTAAGTGGTGGCATTGGAGCTAATTAAAGAAAGGAGACACAGTGGCTTGAACAGTGTTGGAAATTTATGATAACTATACCTAAACCTGTGGACTATACATTCCATAAGTCACAATATAGAAGCATTTCATGTATCATATTCATATGCATGTGTTACTACACATGTAGTAGAACATAAAATGAATGTATGAAGTTTAATCTGGTTTTCTATCCATCACTGATGGATGATTCGTCTTAAGTTGATTTTGTTTGCGATTTCATTAATCACCATCTTTGGCAAGACTATTGCATTTTTGAAATATGAAGTTCACCTTGTGGAGGTACTTGTAACTGTAATTAATTTGGAACACCAATTAATTTGGAAAAAGTATCACATTTGAAGAAAATGCATGCAATAATTGGTACGTTCACTAGTTATGAGGTGCAAAAGCTATTACATTTAATGGACTCTTGAATGTCTCCACAAACATCATACTTTTAAAAACGTTGTTCTGTCTGGAAATAGTTTGAAATCTAATTAGGGACTCATCTGCATATTTCCTCATTAGAGCTTTTCAGCTCACCGACCTGTATCAAATGAGATTATGTTTTTTTTATTATTTATTTGTATTTATAGAAGTGCTTATTTCGAAGCCCTCACAGCACGCCAATCTCCAGGCTCTGTTTAACCCAGGGAGCCATGGCGCCTGCTGGTTAGCTCACAGCAAGCATTCTCTTCACCGTCTGTGACACCCAATCTTTCCGAATGTACTCCAAAGTAGGTCTTGGGAAGTTTGATAGAAATAATATCACAATATTCCTACACCTGAAAGCCAAAGGAAACACTGGGGTGTTCATATTCTAAAGCTACATTTCTCAGTTTGCCTTGACAATGCACTGGCAGTCACCCACTGTACCAGTCATCAGACCTAAAAAAGTATCATCTATAATGTTAAATGATACACATGTAATATTGGAAGTACTGTATGTAGTATCAGGAAGGTAAAACTGGTTTGCAGGGGTTAATTAAACATATATAAACAGCCAATTAGAAACCTTTACTTAATCAAACACAATCAGCCTTATTGAATATGAGCATCAAGGGGGGTTTATATACTTGGAGACAAAAAGTGACTGAGTCTTGTGACTCTTGATTAACAAAGCAAGGATGAAGCTGAATCCTGCATTGAATAAGACACTGTTCAAGTGTCTTAAATAAATGTGATAATAAAAATACTGTTCTCGGGATTATGGACGTTTAACTCTGCATCTGTCCTCAGACTCATCCCTGCTGCTGGCAGGAAGATATGCTTTGTTCACCAGCTGCTCTAGCAGGTAGTTTCTGTGATGGCAGTCTTTACTAAACTTGGGCTTAACACGAACAGAGTGTAACTGGGCTTTTATGAATAGCATATGGGAATGTGCTGAGCACGCAATTCATTCTGATCGACAGTTATGAGAAAAATCTGTGAAAAATCGTGACATGTAAAATCCACTTTGGATTTGTAACTGCTGTCAATGCAGTTTTTAGTGATATAAAAGAAGGCCTATTCAGACATGGTCTGAGAAAGCCACCCAGTGGGAAATTGGATATCATTATATTGTCAGGAGTCTTGTCATATGCAGTGGCTATCCATTTGTATAACTGTATATGTACATACATGGAGAAAGCTGAATATTTGAATGCATATTTTTATCACTAAAAAAAAAAAAAAACAAGCAATGCACACCTCTTCCTATAGGATAAAACATAACATTATTATTGGCATTTAGCAGACACTCTTTTCCAGAGTGACTTACAATGTTATCCATTTATACAGCTGGATATTTTACTGTGAGGTAATTGTGGGTTAAGTACCTTGCCCAAGGGTACAGCAGTGGTGCCCCAGCGGGGAATTGAACCAGAAACCTTTCAGTCACAAGTGCTGCTCCTTAACCACTATGCTACACTGCCACCCTATAAACAGTAATGCCAAAAACCTTCTCCACATATTTATGATAAACCCTAGTCCTACATTCCAAAGTCCTACATTCACCATTTTGCTCTCACATTATTCCATTCCATCTCATCTCATAGCTAAAGGAAACCAAAAAATTATGTGGATTACAAAGTTTATTGAGATAAAATGTATTTTTTTAGAAAAGTATGACTTTTTATACAAAAAGCATTTCTGTTATTTTTCTGCTCTAAAAAGTATGACTTTTTATACAAAAAGCGTTTCTGTTATTTTTCTGCTATGTATCATTTAAAAACAAAGCCAGGTCTCACTAAAAGAGCCCCAAAAACAGAAGACCTGCATCTGCACCTGATAACCGACAGCTTTCTTCCAATGAGACTCACTGTGACTGATTGTGAGATCAGTCAGGTTCCCCTGTAATTTGTGGATGGACGTTTACAGGGTGAATTGCTTCAGCAGGGGGGAGACACATGGTCCAAGACAATCGTCATTACTTACAAACCTTACTTTCCATGGCATTTGGCATTCCCTCCCAGAGGATTAACCCTTTCTCAACACATAATCCTAGTGAAGAAAGGCTTTCCACACCATACATCATCATTACATACGTGGTACGCCATATACTGTACCTCTACAGTCTTTTTGGTTTAAGCTTGTCGAGTGTAAAGACATTAACACAGTGCCGTGTAAACGTGCAAGAAATGACAGCAAAAATAGCAGATGGATGTGTGATTCCAATGTATGGATCATACAGTGCTGTGATTCCAACACTGTGAGACCCTCTTTACACCATCACTTACAATCTGGCTTTGAAGTTGATTTTTGTGATGTCTGACTTCAATGCCACATGTAATTTTGAGACAGAAAAAACCCCACCCAGTTAGGGGTTTTGCAGAACACAATCACATGCACGGCACATCTGAGAGTTGCTTGTAACAGAGTAAAAAAAGAAATCTGACATGTGATTTCATGACATGTCTTACGGAATCGGAGGCACTATATTTGGCACTAACATAGAAGACTATATTATATTAGGCACTACATAGAGGTCTATATTAAGGAGTTTCAACATGTAGAGTACTATGAAGCTATTACTATCACAACAGATGTGCAAATGGACTCGAAAGTTTGAAAAACTTGAAACCCACATCCAAACATCATCTCACCACACATGTTAATTGCCTTACAATTAAAACCGCTATCCATGTGAATATAGCTAAGTTCCTTGCCTGTATAACAAGGGTACTTTTTTGCCTTAATAGGTCAACACAAAACAATCGCTCCGAGTGAACCTCATTAGCTGACGTGGGGAACATTGCTGGACTATAGTCATTTGCTGATTCCTGAACAGAAACTATGGCAAGAGGCATTTTTCTTTCGTATCAATCTCCCAGGAGATAGTAACCATTTTCATCCTGCATACCACCAATAATGTAGTGGGTGCAGGGTTATCTAGGGTGCCACATAATGCAATCACAAACTGAAAACTTCCCCACAAGTTTTTAGATTGACCTTGCACCATGAAGTTTTTGTATTGCAGTTTAAGTCATTATCACCTGCAACATGCTTGAATAGCTTGCAGATGCATGAATATGCTAAATGGTGTATTTAAAGTCCATACAGTCTGAGGTTTGTGTCTATAACAGTGAAAAAAAAGAATGAGACTTCCCTTCTTGCTTTGAATTTGCTCTCATTCACAGAGTTATGCTGTTTAGCTGTTTTTTTGACAGCCAAGTATATTTGCAAGCACTGGGTGGAGTCCAAACACTATCCTAATTTATTCACGCTCGACTAGATAAATAAATCTCAACATATTGCAGACTTTACTGCAGAAAATACTGTAGCTGATGCTTTCACAGATGTGAAGGTGTAGCAGAGTGTATTTAAGTACATATAAATGAGTGTTCATGGCTCAAGAGCCCTGCTAGTGTAAAAACGAATGATATTGAATCATAATGCCACAACTGCCACAAGATCTAAATGTTTGCACAGTGTGGAGAGGGCCTAAGATAAATACTACAGCAACAACTACTACTACTAATATATTTATTATAAAATTTCTTTATCATTATACTGCCTTAACAACAGTTCATCTGGGTCAGCTGTGTGCAAATGACTCCTATTTTTCACCCTCCTCAATCACTTTATTTAGTAGTTTGGTGTGATTCATAGGCAAAACCCAGCCTCAGTGATTGAGACAAGCAGAGAGATACTAGGATAAGCTCAACAGCACAGCTAATGGATTAGGCAGGGATTTCCAAGTAGATGGACCTGAAAAATGAAGGACTACAGCTCTTGCTAGGCCCCTTTAAAGCAGACCACTCCTTTATACTGAGTCCTAATTCAATAGTCGTGCAAGCAAATACCGATTTAGAGGGATAAATGAAAGTGAGTGAAGAGGGTTTGTATTTTTACCTGCCTCACCTTGCGACTGATTGCTGCCTGCTTGAATTAATTCATGTTCTTTAGATTCTTCACCCTGAGTTTTCATTCCACCTAGAAGATGGGAATGGAGTAGCAAAGAGGAAATGAAGGCAACCAAGAAAGAGGGAATTACGTCTTTATAATGACATTGTGTTGGTTGACGTACTTTAACAGACAGTCACAATTAATTTGCAAGAGATCAGCACTGATACTTGTTTTTGTTAGGCGTACCCAGAGAACATTGAGCTGTAGATTCATTCCCTTGGTTACGGTTTATTCAAGCTGCAATGAAGCTTTAAGTCTGAAACCACAGCCAGTGAGACTCCTCCAGTTCACTCCACACTGACAGCAATAGGAATAAGGTTTAAAGGGTGCATAACAAATTGTCTCAATGTGGTGTTCAGTCTTTTTTCAGATTGTCCTCGATTCCAGTTAATTTCTGTTGAGGTGAATGTATTCACTAACTCATTAAAAATGCTATTTAAACATACATCACTATCAAGATGTCACAGAAAAAGATGAGGTGGTAAGTAAGACTTTAGTTTAATGTCCAACACTAATAAAAATTAACCCGGACATCTGTAGCCATTTCATTATGATTCATAATAGTGTTTTTTGCTTGATGTGCCAAGCACTGTTTACCACCTTTATGAATGGATGCTCATGCCCATTGTTAGGCTATGCTTAGATTTTCAAATTAATTTCCCATTTCGTCTTCTGTGTTTTTTGTAAATGATTTGGAATGTATCATATGCGCCATTTTTCATGCCATAAGGTATCATTGTCAATGAACAGATGTAATTATGTCGGCTTATATTTTTATAGTGCATCAGAATTTGGACGGCAACACTTTGGGGGTGGACTATGCTTTTCCTAATATTGAATGCTTTGCACGCACCGCTTTGAAGACAATGGTCCTTTTTTAGCCATCCATTTGTTCCCTTGCAGACCGGATAGTCTCGGAATCTGCTTTTGGATGGCCTGGGCTCGCTGAGGATTCAATCGCCAGTTAAGCCTTAATCAGTGCGGGCTCTGAGGATATGATGCTGTGGTGCAGGTTCCGATGGGACCGGAACAGCAGAACTGATCCAGCAAGCCTGTGCTAATGACAGTGTCGAGGCCGGGATTTAGCAGAGTGGGTGCCGTCAGGGAGAGCGCGCTTGAAATATAGATGTTTGCCGAATGACTCCTGGCAGCGGGCGCCGCCAGAAGCAAGGCCCATCTGGGCCTGGCTCTGGGGGAGGACTATAATTCGCACATCAGCACTGATGGAATATAAAAGCAAGGTCTGATGCCCGCTGCTCTTGTGTAAAGGGCACAGGGTCAGAAACACCTTCAGAAATGTGGGGGCTGTGCTAAAATCATCACATTAAACTGGGAGATATCAGATGTATTTTACTCAGCCAAGGCCTGCAGTGAAATTGGAGGGGGTTCACTTGTGATCTCATTTCGGCAGGTTTTCCAATACCGAATTCCACGCATGAGAAGCTTTCTCAGAATGAAAACCCTTTACTTTCACAAACCAGCTAAGTTCCTTCGAAAAGAGTTCTTCTATATTTTCCATTCACGTCCCATTTGCTATCCTTGCCATGTCATTAACTAACTTCAATCATGGTCCATTGCTGATACTTTGACAATCAGGACACTCTCCTCTTTGGCTGCATCTGAGAAATAAACACAGGATTTATGGTACGTGCATATCACCATGCCATTTTAAACCAAGAACTTTGACATTCTTGCTACTTTGTGGCCAACAGTTACTCTTAATCATTTTAAAAGACTACCTGGATTCTGCTTACTTCATTTCATTATAGCAGCTGGAGACATAGAAGGCACCTATAAGGGCACCACCCTGCTGAAAAGAATAATATGTCATAAATATTTAATGATTTGATTTACAGTTAATTTATATTAATTACAATGGTCCTAAACTACACAATTACTAGGACACAGATAAACTGAACAGCACATCTAAACCATTCCATGTGCTGCACCAGCTAACTATAAAAGGGAATACAAATCGATAATTTGTGGTTTCACCTTGTAAGTGTTTAATTCCATAGGCAAGCTCAAAATAAGGAAACGGCAAACTGTACCATTTGCAGTAAAAGTATACCATTGGCACTGGAATCAAAGTAGCCAATTCAGAATAAAGGATACAGAAGAACACCATTGCCATTGGAACTAAAGCAGCCAATTCATAGCAAAGCATAACAAAGGATAACATCGGTATTAGAACTAAAGCAGCTAATGAACAGCAAACTCTCTCCTGCTTTTAGCCCCACTGCCCCCACACTGTCTCTCACTTTCACTTACTCTCTCACTGTCCTTCTGCTGTCAGTACTGAGCCTTGTATGACTCTGTCACTTTCCGCCTCCACACGTTAACTGCTTAACCAGATATAAATAGGTAACCATCCTCTTTTTCACCTGGGTTGAGGTTAATAGGTTATTGAAAAGGTGATGGCAGATGTAGCTGTTGCATCTAAGTAGAGTATGTAAATAAATATTCACAGGCGATTTCTACTGAAACAACCAACATGTGGTGTACCACTATAGCCCATTCAAGTGGCACGTCTCTGTCTAAGAAGACTCCCACAAAAAATGTCAAACTGGATTTAAAGATTCTGCCGGTTTTTTTTTTTCATTGGCTCTTTCAATTACGTCTTAGTATCCAATTGTATCTGTATCAGACTTTCGGGGATTTTAGGGAAAAAGCAAATGATACCCTCTACAAAATATAAACAAACTAAACGAATTGTATCAATGACAGAAAGGCAGCAAGGCACTTGCAAGGGATTGATGAAGTCAATTCATTTTTTTACAGTTTGGCTGCATAGTTATCAGTTACCTGATCAGCAGTTATATCTGAGCTGACTACAATATACTTAATCTTTTAGCATCATAGGAACGTTCATTTTAAATCTAAAGTCATTTTGAATCTTCAGCCTTTCTTTTCACTGCTCTCCTATGTAGTGTATAACCAGGGGGCAGAGAAAAGGCTTTGTAACTGGCTGTATCTCAAGAGCATTCTATACTCAACACTCTGGTCTGTCGCCGAGCAACAACAACAGCAACGACCAATGCCCCCTCCACTCTACGAAATAGATTAGAAATCAAAACCCCAGCTGGAAATTTACAGCAGATGATGGATAACACTAAACGCATTAAAGTCGTTCCCACATGGAAATTCGGCGCCCTCTTAAAGTGTCCTACCTCAAAAAAGAAAACTAAAATGCAAAGACAAAAAGAAAGGGGCACATGAAATTATATTACTGAAAATATATTATCTTTAAAATGCAGCAGTAAGGAGTCTTTCTAATCTTCATATTAGAATACATACTTGCTTCCCTACCCCCACCATCTATCTGTAGAAATTACTGAGAAAAGACAGAGACAGAGAAAGAGATAGACAGTGTGCTTATTTTGTGTTTAAGAGGGCAGTCAAGCTAGAAACTCTCCTTCATGTTTGCCTGTAAAAGGACAGTTAAATTGTCATTTGTAGCAGGCTGATCTCAGATCCCGTCTTCCTCCAAATAGCTTTCTCCTGTGGTGTAATAGCATAAAGGCAGACAGCTGTGACATTTTTCAATCAAATGACCTGTGCATATCACAGCAACATAAAAATATCTGCATTTGTACCATCCTAAACACCTCTTAATGGAAACTTATGCGAGGATGTCTCACTAATTTGATTCTCATGACCACAGGCTGTGATTTAGATGAGAATATGAAGGATGCAACTAAGAAAGAAAATCTGAGAGGAGTTTTAATAATTATCCATGTGATATAAGAGCAAAAGAGGTGCAGTGTTTCCCACTGGATTGAAATGAGATAGGTACTGAACTTGGCTCTGGAGCTCAGAAATGGGGGTGGTTGGCTATAATACAAATATGGATAATAATATACTAGTTTGCCTACACATAGATACATATTTTTAGATACACTTACTTGCATGTACATTAACACTCCTACTAGTACATGGTATATAGTAAAATGTCCATTATTACACTTGTCTTAAACCTATGTATACTGAAATCTTTATTCTAGATTCCTATTTGCATTGTTTCAGTATTCCTCTTACTGCTAGAATCATGTCACCATTTACAATCCAAATGTATATTAAGATGATTAAGAATTCTTGTCTTGAGGACTTCTGAATTTCAAGCACATTTTAAGTAACTATACATAGGTAATTACATTGGGTTATCAGGGTTTTCTATGGAGTAATTACTCTTTAATGACTAACAAATGTAACCATTCTTTCTTGGCAGAAAATTTGGTTTATCATGCATCATGTGATGGAGTTAAGTCACATAAAATCAATTTTTTGGGCCAGTTTTTTTTCTGTTTTTATTGTATCTCTCATGCATTACCAAGAATGTCTCAGTTCCTTTCTATGCCGATGATACCCATCTCTATTTGTCACACCAGGTGACAAAAATAGACTCTACTGTAAACTACTGCTTGCCAATATCAAAAGCTGAACGTCACAAAGTTTCCTGCAGTTGAACTCAGATAAGGCCAAAGTTATATTAATGGGCCCTGAGTAACACGGCAACTTGCAGCATTTTACTTTGGTATCTTAGCTCCCAATTTTAAATCTTAAATTAGGAATCTTATGTCATCTTTGATGCCAGTTTGGGCTTTGAGAAACATGATAAAAAGATAACCCAGGCCTGCTATCTGTTAGTTCAGAAATATCTCCAGAGTTAGATTCCTTTGTCTTTTAATGACACTGAAAGTCAGCCGCGATTCCACTTCCATTAGATTGGATTCTTGTAACCCCCAGCCCCCCACCCCCTTTTCCTTGGCTGCGGTTTAGGGCAAAGGAGTTATACAGAGGTGTATATGCACACACTTATCACATGGCATCAAGTCTAAATTTAGGCGATAGATAGTCCACTGTGTCATTTAGATTTTCTTTCTTTGGGTGGATTAACCAGATCTTTGCTCCTCCTGTTAAGTTATACTCCTTCCGGGGCTCCCAAGTAGCTCAGCAGTTAAGGCACTCCCTTTGAGAACATGTGGAGCTCTGCAGCCCATGTTTGATCCTTGCCATGTCATCAGCCAATGCTGACAAGGAGATCACAGCAGTGGAACAAATTGGCATTGTCATGCCGGGGATAGGGGTGAGTATGCTGGCAGAGGCTGCTTGTCTCTCCACTCTCAGGCAACCTGTGACTCATGATGCACCTGTGGCTTGCATGGATGATGTCAATGAAGCTGTGTCCATCCTCCGATAGGCTCTTGGCTAACTGCAGTGTGCTGGGTGACCTGCAGTATGAAAAATAATCAGCATGTGTGTACTGGAGGATTGCATTTGTTGCACCCCAGCACTCCTGCACAAGTACGGTGGTTGTCATGGTGAAACGAGCATAACAAATCCAATTGGCAGTTTCAAAATAGGGCTGCATAAAGGGGAAAAAGCATTCAAAAAATAAAATAGCTACCCCTCTGTCCATGTCAGGACCATGCATAGTATTATAATTTTTAGCATATTTGATTGGCATTTAGCATAGCATACTGTATTATAACTCAATGAATAATCCAACTCTTGATTCAGCAACCTTATAAAACTTAATTCATTTAGATTGTTTTGATTTAAAAAAACAATTTCTGTGTCACTGTGGTGCAAAACATCTCATTTGATTGTGATAAAATGACAAATGTGACAGTTTCTCTACCTTTATATTTAAGGAACACAATAAATAGGACATAAAGTAATCGTAGTTCTTGTGTGGTGCGCAACTTTTGGGAACTAAACATTAATTAACACGTTTGGAGGTGCTACATCAAGGCAGCATCATTCCGAGTAGCTGCCATGTCATTACACCACAATGAGATTTCTCACCCTCTCAAGGTTATGCATTATTCAGACGCACATGCAATTTGAAAGTCACAAGCAGGCTTTGTGCTTTGAATCTCAGGTGTGTAATCAACCACCCTGGGCCAGTCTTGCATGCAGGCTCCTGCACTGTTCTGTTTCAATCCCATTCCATGTCACAGAGAACATTTCTAATCGTCTCGCAGTATGGGTGCTGTTCTTCTGCTCAGATCATTTCAAATCCATTCAAATCCAATGGAAATGGCCTCTCATCACAGAAATACTAGACCAGCAGGTATTAAGGGGATGGCAAAAGCCACAATCATTTTCACATAAGGAGAAAATTAGATCCTCACTGTTGTCTTTTTGCTAGCCATTTTTTAGTCATTCGGCATATATTTAATGGAGCTGATTAAATGATTTTGGAATGTTTAAATCGCAAAGGTTTAAATAGCTGATCTTTAGGTCATTTAATGAAGAAAAATATGACACAAGTCCCTCCTTTGGATAAGAATTTATATTTGTATGGTCTTAAAATAAAAAAAAAAGTTTATAGTAATACATACTGTATAAGCAAAAAGCTAAGCTTTGCTGGCAGCCAAGCAAGTGTGCAAAGTCTTTAAGGACCAGTATAAACAGGGTGACTGAAGAAATCAAAATGCCAGTGTCAAAATGTGTGGTGCCTTTCCTGCATGAGACAGCCGAGACCTCCTTTTTGTTTTCACACATCATTCTGGAAATAAATCGCACTGAGTATTGTTGTCAATCTGACCATGACCACCCTTTCTAAGGTTTGTTTCAATTCATTTCCCAATTTAATTGCAATGATCACACCATTTTTGAAAGAAACTGTACTCGTGAAACAAAATAAAATCTTGTGTAAATATATGGTATTATCACTTTATATTGTGTATCCAATTCAGCACACCCTGTAGCCACCAATGAATCATCGCCTTTGTTATAAATAACATGTCAATGCCTGGTCATTCAAAAGAAACAACACTGTTGTTTCTTTTTATGCAGAGCAATGTGTGCTGGATCTTTAGAATTTCACTTCTTGATGCTAAAATACAACGACATAAACAAGATAACACCAAATGCAGATAACCTTCCCTTGGAGCAGATCATATTCAATAGGCAATTGACAGTTTCTATTTTATGGTTCCCTGCTCATGTGTCACCACAGAAACTGAAGCTTCACTGAGGGTGCGTTGTTAATTTATCCATTTCTTAGACAAGTATATGTTGAGCTGATGTGGACATGTATTGATTTGAGAGTGCTCTGGTTTGTTGGCACATTAGTTAACTTGCATGTAGACTATGTGTCCAGTGATATGCATCATGTCTCTAGAATATACATTCATTTGTTATGTATGTTATAGGAATTAATTATAATAATTATAATTATAGGTTTGCAAGCTTTGGACAGGCCTTTAGAATATAATTCAATTTTCCATTGTTTTCAGGAAAGCCATAATTATTATTTCATTTTATTAAGTATGTTCACTAGATTGTTCTGTAATATAAGCAATAAGACCCACAGTAAGATATTGTGCATTAGTTACAACTGTTTTCTTTTCCGACTGAAGCTTTACATATGCTTGAGATAAGTCTGAGAAAATATTCATCTCTGGATTTGCATTTGGACAGCATTTCTATTTGCTTTAGTTCTGATGGTTTCAAAGACAGGACAGAATAGATCTGCTTGTGCCTGGTATACGTTTTCTTGCAGGCACCATTCAATTTGCCATTGACTTGACTGGGATTAATATTTTGTGATTTACAGCTATATACTTTATTTACCTCAGAATCTCTTAACATGAGAAACTACAAAACTACAAGCTGATGCTGACAGCCATTGACTGTGTTTTTCCAGGAAGTGATACTCACTGCTTATCATGTAGCTTGTAAAATGCTGTCCTATCAGTTGTGGTGAGGTTAATTGAAACACTTGGTGCTAGGGAACAATGAATTTACATTCAAACAGTACCGAAATGTTTTGGGTTTGGAAAGCTTTTGATAATTTTTTAAGCACAGTCACAAATGACTAAAAATGACTGAAAAATATGTTTTGCAAATAGCATTGACAAGCCAGCTATTCTGCTCAGTTTAACTAAAATACAAAATCTCTTGATGAGCGTTGAGAGCTTACATTCAAACCTCAGTCTTAACCACATTCTCATGTGGAAATACCCGTGTTTAGTGAGCCCCATCAAAATATATTGCAGTCTCCTGAGGTGATTCTCCACCCAGTAAAATTTGGTGTCAAGGTATCCATCTGTCATGCTGACATTTTAGGACTCTCACTTCTAAAAAATTAGAGAGCCCTTCCCTTTTGTACAAAATGCCTAGAAGAGTTTGGAATGGGTCTGCTAGCAGTGATTTTGGGGAACAAACTATATTAAATCTATGTAAATGCAATAACCTGTGGATGAGGGTCAACATTTAGGATCAAATTATTATGTATAGCTTTTAAAACTATCATTATTATGACCACAAGCTCATGTAATATCTCAGAATCAAAGTCAATTAAAGAAATTACAAATCTCTGACCTGCTTTATGGAAGGGGAGCCCCAGTTTGTAAATTACATGGGCATTCCCACACATATGCTTCAACTGAACAAAATTAAATGTGGCTCTCATCAGTATTCTGCTTCCGAAAAAAGGGGCGGGAGAGAAAAGACCCAGACGGCAAGGGGCACTCTGGGGCTTTGCTCAACCCCGCAATCTTTGCTTTGCAGATCTTGCATTGAAACGACTAGAGTCCACAAGCAATCCCTTGCCTGGTCTGAAAGGGCTTGAGCTAATTACACAGAGTGAGATGGAAAAAAAAAAAAAAGCTGAAAAAACATGAAGCTTGTAGAAGGCGGGAAAGAGGAATCCAGAAATGGTACAAGGACTAATGGAATATGCAAAAAGGATGTTGGGAATGGCTAAAGGGGCAAACAGAAAGAGATAAAAAGAATGCACTTAATTAGTGGGTCAAAAGCACCGATAAACATATGTAAAACAGACCAATGAGGCAGGCACTCTTAGTGGTATTTATTTCAGCCATATACGCTTAACTAAAGACCTCCATTGACATGATATTTGCATTCTTAGAATGCATTTTGCCTATTATTAAACTAGATTCTTTTCAACACTACCAAGACCATTAATTGCCAACAAAATCAAATTGCTAGTAAACGTTATATGGTATCAGTAAGATCCTAGCTGCTAATGCAAGTTTTGGAATTATTGTACTGTTTTTGTTAGATAACAATATAGTAGAAATATGGGGTACATCACAATAATTACATCTCTTTATCTCCAACCATTGGGCAAAGCACAGGAAACATACATCGTAATTTCAAATGATGGTCAGATTTCCTCCAGACCCCTTCTGTTTTCTTGACATGCTAAGATAATATATTGTGTTCTCAAAACCAGGAGATAAACTTTTGATTAAAAAATAATAATTATTGGCCATCTTGAAATTTGCCTCTCATGATCTCAAGAAAATCATTGGGCAAAGCAGAAATGCAGAATAATTACAATTATCTCACCATCTCATAATAGGAAACATCAGAATTATTATTTAATAATACACAATATGAGATCCTGCAACCCTTTTTTAATTTTCAAGGAAGAATTAAATATAGAATAATACAGAACAAATGAAAACTACCTTGCTATGGTACATGGAAGAACACAAAAATCAAGCTAATGAACTTCCGGAGAGGAAACTGACACAGACATAGAAGCCTGCTGTAAATGTAAAACAGGAGCCCCCTTCAGTGACCTACATACCTGTGAAACCCTGGCAGCCAGGCCTTCTCTCCTCGCTTAGTGAAGTACTTTGCATAATCTTACACTATTAAGTATGCAACCTACCTGTACAGCATGACACCTTTGTACAGTGCCCTCCATATTTTATCATGCCCCTGACTAAACAGGAGACAAAAACATGCTAGAAAAAAAAAAAAATCCACATTCATTTTTCATCCTTTTTTCTGCACAAATTCGTTGAAAATATTATACTTTAATCTTAGAATTGCAAAGAGCAAAGATATAATTCACAAATAAGGGATTTTATTCCAGACAAACTATCATCTCTGTTGCTCTTCTGCTATATTTTACACTGACAAGAAGCTTCCTGTAAAGTTTTGTGAGGTTCTGAGTGTTACTTTTGACCGCACTCTTTCTTAATTATTGACACTACAATGGAAAGTGGTAGATTCTGCTTAGGTTAATGCCTTTATAGTTATTTTACAGTTTGTGGAAGTGATTGACCATTTTTCTGCTGATCTCTCTGACCCTAACCATAACATTTGACTGATGAATCTCTTCACTGTGTTATTGCCCTATGTGCCACAGGTAAACAGAAAACCTCCGTATAGCTCCTTGAGTTTCCAACAAGCAAAACGCTAAACCAGATTTCTTCATTAATGTTTTCTGGATTAAAATTCATTATTCGTGAACAATCTGAATTTGCCCTGTGCTATTAAAACATAAATAATGTTTTAATTTTTTAAGCAGTAGAAAATATATCCAATATGTACATTTTGTCTTTCATTGGACGTTCCCATTAAGTTAGGGGTATGAGTCAGTACAGAGGGCACTGTATGCAGTGTATGTCCATACTAGGAGTGTCCTATTGACTGATAACCCCAAAAAATGTCTTTTGATTTACAGAAATACAATATATAAGCCAAAACAATTTTGGACCACGTTCTGTAGACACTAATCCATTGACTGTATATATGTATATATAGAGAGAGGGACAGACAGAAAGCGAGAGACTGTGCAGCCCCAACATTCTCTGTTTACACTAAGATCTTTCATATTTCAAATTCATTCAAAATGGTAGATACATTTTCTGGTTGGAAATAAATTCCTTTTTGGAAAGTCTTCCCTAAGGAAGCAGACTGCTTCAAACATCAAATCCTGTGGTATGGTTTTAGAAGCCAAAAAGTCAGAAATAGCTTGTCACAGTAAAGCTCTGCATTTCTACCTGTCAACTCCAAAGAGACAGTAGCACACTTGCAGGCAAGTTGCTGATGACTTTTAACCATAAAGCAAAACTAAACAATAAAAAACAAACTTGTTTTCAAGAAGCTTAACTAAATAAACCCTAAATTAAAAAAACACAGATGAACAATGGTAATTTGTGTATTCTTGCTAGGATTTCAATTTGAATGCAAAATAAGTCACTGGCATTTTCCACATTTTTGGCACAAATGTAATATTGGACCTTAGTCAGGGGATTAGTTCTCTAGAACATGTGTTGTTACTGTTCAGCATACACAGAGCCATGAAATTCAGATGTGTTGTGTGTAGAAGGGGGGAAAAAGGGGTTAAACTTTCCACTTTCCAATAATAATAACTTTAGTGACTGTAGTACACTATTCTCATGCTAGGATTCTGCATTCTGCAATATATTGATAATTTAGGTTTAAGCAGTTTGTACTGGAATATCTGTTTGTACAGGCATAACATGTCACACTCTGCTGTTAAGGCACCACCAAGCCCACATGTGTATGGTAGACTCTGACGTTTTCAGCCTGGGGCTGCCGTCTCGCAGTACAGAATTTGATCTGGCTATAGCTACACCTAGGTATCTCTGTGGCATTTTGGAATGCAGGAGGGTGTTGATCTTTGAGACATCTCATCCACATGTACCAAACTCACCCTGAGGTGGTGAGAAATGGCTGCCCTGTCAGATGACACTTGAACCCAGTATTGCATCTGCAGTCATCCATGTATGGTGGCTGCAGACATGATATTTCCATCTAGTGCACAGTAAAGTGTCCGGTGATATTAAATGCTGACACTAATGACATCAAGATTGACTTCCGGTACTCATGGCCATACATACATAAAATATTAAATCACAAGGATCACATTCACATTTGCACATCTACAAACCGTTCTATAGTATGTGGTGCACAAGTGAGACTGAGATGAGAATTTTCAAGTTTGCTTATCAGCTGCATTGAAACCAATTAAAAAGTACTGAACTGTGACCTGCTCTTTGGAAGAGATCCAATTTGTAATTTACCCAGGCATTCCACAGCATACTTCAAATGAATAAGGTAAAAGGCAGCCCTCATCAGTATTCCTCTTTCCAAAAGAAGGATGGAGGAGAAAAGTCTCAGAATGTAAGTGGCTTTGTGCACTTCCATGGCATTACATGACCTGTGATCAGTCATACCCAGACTTTATATAAGCCACAAAAAGAAAGGCACATCGGAACATAAGACACACTGCAAACAGCATGCATGCCAGGATATGCCAGAAATGTTGAAAGACCCCACATGAAACACTTTAATGTAACATGCAATTAAAAAAAAACAAAACTAGACAATGGCATGCCTTAAATTTTAATTGCAACCTTAGAAGCCAAACATCTGTAACTGTAGGTGTTGTGTACCCTTTCATTGGTTGGCTCCATGAATGCACAGAGAGGTGTGCAGGGAACAAGAGGAACTGTGTGCACCATCCTTCCAGTGATAGATGAACTGTTTAAGAGAGGGGAAACGCACACTCTAATATTCAGCACAAAAAAATTTCTATGAGCCTTTTGTCAATATTTGTTCAAATCATAGACAGTGGAGGTGTGCCCTGTTGCTGTTAGGAACCCCACTACGTCACAGCCTCCAGTGTGCTTCTTTCTCTTCTCACCAGCACATGAGACAAGAGAAGAAAGAGTATGTGTGTGTGAGTGTGCGGTGGTAGTGGTGATAGTGGTGGTGGTGGTCGTGGTGGTTGGGATGGGGGGACAGAACTGATCAAAAGAGGATCTTCAAAGCAGCGCTGAAAAGATGTCCCTTTCCAGCCCATTTTGTTGAAGGCATATCCAGCATTTTCTCCTTTGATGCTGGTAGGGCTTGGGCCAGGGGTTACCAGCTAATGGACGGCAGACACAGTGGTAGAGTTATGCTAGACTGCTGTCCAAATAACAGAACAATCAACGTTTTTAAAGTCCTGTCAATCAGCAAATGTCTGAATGCCACAGGTATGCACAGGCGCCCTCATCTTTAAACACGGAGCCATGAATGGTTTCACTTCTAGACTGGATGAGTTAACAATTTACTGAAACAGACTAAGCAGTTGTTTTTTCATGTGGAAGGATTTAGTTGTAAGTTCAAACATTTCATTTTGACAGGGTTACTGTTTGCCAGCAGCTGAGGCATTTGAATAAATTTCAAAGGGGAACCCAGAAAACACATGATGATGTATTATGTAACATGTAGTATGAAACATTTTCTAGCTCCATGAGATTGTTGGTGATGATGGTTAGTGGAATCACAAGTGTAATGCATGCATATACTGTCCTGCTATCAGTGCTTACATTACTGTATTAAAAAAATATGAGTTTCATCTAATCACCAGCTCACCTCTTCCATACGCCCACGTTTGCACCCAGGTTAGTCCTGTTGCTTTACATTTGTTTAACACATGCTCAGTGCTCCGTTTTCTAGGACCCAAAATAGATGCTATGAGGGCTTAACTTCATTGCTACACTCAGATGCACCTGCTGGGATCAGAGCGGTTCAGCTCCTCTTAGTTAATTCATAGGGCAGGTGGTGAGAAACCCTCACAGGACCACCAAGGAAGCCTAACATACACAAAGCCTGGCAAAGGCATCTCCTGAGTACCACTCAATGATATACAAACACAGGGCAACAGTTAATTTTGTTCTGACAACCCTTAGCCACAGGCTGTTCCTATGGAGCTCACCAAAATTACATTCTTGTCAAATGGGTTCCCTTGTGCACTGAGGACAGATCCAAAGAGGCACAAAACAGCCAATTAAAGAGCCCTCCAGCCCCCCACGTCAGTTCCTCAGAGGGGCATCCTTTGTGGGAAGACAGGGCCAGCGTGTAACACATGGGAAAAAGAGGTTGTCACATTGTGGGGGAAATTATTCACAAAAAGAAATAGACACGTGCTTTGATTTGCAATGGATGAATTCTTAAGAACACACATGCTTATTCTTTAAAATGATACATCTATCATTCCATACAGACAAGCTCTGTCTGATGAATAGAACAGAGGGAATTTGTGTGGGTTGGAGTGTTATTCTGATGCCCTTGCTTTCTCCTTCCCAGGACGACCCGTTTAGCAAAGAGGAATTATCCTCACAGGTAAATCATGAGGCTTTGGGAAGTGGGATGGAAGACTAGTATTAACATACTGTCCACACACACACAAAGCCCCTTGATGTTATTACAATCATTCTGAAAAAAAAAAAAAAAAACTAAATTAATAGCAAATGGCAAGATGCTGATGTACCAAAGCCTTTTCTGAATTATTTCTGTATTTCTGGAGACTATCTAGGAAATGCATGAAAACCCAGTTGTTGTACTAGGAAGCATCTAAGAAATTAAAGCACACAGAACCAATGGGCAACTGGGGGGTAAGTACTTTTTCACAGATCTGCACATCTCAGTTTTGCGTCCTCTTTTTTATATTCATTTCATCATCTACTGATGTAATGTATATCTACTGATGTAATATACCACACCATTGTTAACAGGCATCATGTAGCACTGAAAAGTGTGTCTGCATGTAGTTTAATTTCAATACAATAAGCAACGTAACATAATTATTCTGCCACCAGTTGCTGAAGAAGTGGCAAATACAAATCCATTTCAATTAGACATACACATGTTAGTATATATATCATTCCTATATCTTTACCAGTGCTCTGTAAATATAACACAACAATCCCTGGATATTGTATTTGAACTTAAATATACATGTTAACCACATGCAATAAATTGTTGCTAAGGACAATAAAATAAAATGCTGCATTCCTCAAGCAGAGGCCTTAACACATTTTCTTACATGAGGCCACAACCAGAATGACACCGACAATGTTAAAAGGCTAATAGGAAATTCAAATTTGGATAACACTTTAATTTAGGGTTCAGATATTAAGGGCTAGTTAAGACCTAATTAAAGTGCTCTTCTATTCTTCACTTATTGGTTGCTAATAAGGACAAGAAAATGAAAGAGAAGTATTTTATTAAACATAAATTTTAATATTTAAACGAACATTTCCCATATATTCAGTATGTCATGCTAAGGCAAGCCAAGGAACCAAAACTTTCACTTTTCAAACTTCATTGTCAATCCTCAATTATATTATAGAAAACTTCTCTTGTCATAGATAATATAAATTTAAAAATAAAGCATATGACACAAGTAGGAAGGATATTATATACTTTAATAAAGATGATTAATAATCTTACAGCATGCAAATGCAGGGACGTTATCATAAGCTGGGGCTAATACAATATATACAACAAGCTCACCAAACACTCTCAATCATTACCCACCTGATAAATCTGTCTTTTTTTTTTAAATGAAGAAATTCAAAATTTGGCATCATGATTAGTCATTTAATCACAACATATCGGCAGCAGCGATCCATTACCCTCTGAATCCTTACAGTCACACATACCCACGCTGAAGTTCAAATGAGCGCGGGGAAAATCTGGGCCAGTACAAGGTTATCCATTCCTGTCTCTAGTCAATCAGATATCCTAAACTGGCCCAGGTATATAATATGTTGGCTACATGACATATTAGTTGCTGATAAGTTTTCCTTCATCCATCTAACTCATTTTTGTGGGTGAAGGCTGACTGACTGTATAAATGGGCGATGGTGAGTAACATTATGTCCCCCTGATGTTAACAGTGAATTATTTTGATCAAAAACTGAGGACTTCATCTGAAGTTGCTAGGTAGCTGTGTGACAGTGGCACGCCAACTATTCAATAGACTTGCAAGCTGGCTAGCTAGTTCTTTGAAAGAAGTGTGGAAGCTGAAGGTAAGCCAAGACCTTGTCACTTAAAGCAATTTAGTTCGCCAAATCGCTTCCCTAACGGTGGCTAGCCAGCTACATGTTAGCCTGTTGGCTTGCTAGCGGACGGACGTTTACTAATTTATCTTGCTACTTATCTAGCTAGATTTCTACCTAGCTAGAAATATCCACACACATAAACTAGCTAGTTAACTACTAACTAGTTACCACATAACCAACTGAAATTATTTGTAGTTTGCTTATGTTGTAGCTTGATGATCATTCTAGCTAACATTAGGTAACGTCGTAGCTACCCAGTTATGTAACATGGGAAAGTTCCAGGGTTCGTTTAATTAGCTAACTAGCAGGCATGCTCCTAGTTTGTCAATGTTTAACTGATTTAAATATGTCAGCCAATAGTGAAAGTAACCCAGTCAGCTAACTTAAGTGCATGCTTGCTATAAGTTTGCCAGTCTAGATATATGTTTTTGTTGAAAGTTAATTTAAGGTTTAAATATATTATAATGACCCCAGGGCAGTGTCATCACCCATGTAGTGTGACCCCGCCCCTTTTGACCGGGGGCTGCTGGGATTGTAAATCTGGGTTTTATATTGGAATTGTGCGTTCTTGACTACCTTTTTTGGTGTTGGTGCAAGTTAGTTAGTTACCTTGCTGATCGTTCGGTACTTTGGTTGGTGTGGGCTGTGGCCGACAGCAGCCCTTTGTTTTGTGTTCTGTCTCCACGGACTAGTGTGGTCATTACAAAATAAACCTAAATGTACAGAACAGAAAAAGGACTAATAAGCCAGTTAGGGCATTTTAAGAAGCTGAAGACAGAAAATCCAACCGAGATTGTGGAAGAGGATGGTTAGGAACAGTTAACGCAGTTTGTTGGTTAACTAAAGCTTTTCTTGTCAGGCAGGTGTAGCTAGTATAGCTGTCACAAGTACACGTTTGAAAATTGAAAGCTGTGGTTCCTTGGCTTGCCTTAGCATGATATAATGAATGTATGCCTATAATTTATGGGCAGTGTTTGTTTAAATATTAAAAATGTTTAATAATACACTTCTCAAGAACATTGACTTACATGATGTTTTCTTGCTCCTCTTAGCAACTAATAAGTGAAGAATAGGAGACCACTTTTAGAGCAGGGAGCACAGGATTGTTTTTCAAGTGACTTGTTTGTCCTTTATTAGGAGCCGTTAAGGCCCTAGGACAGGGAACACAAGATAATTTACTAGTATCCTGTTTGCCTTTTATTAGTGACCAATAAGGAGACAGTCCGCTTCAGAATAGAGAACAAAAGTTGTATTATTATTGACTCATTAAGGCTTTCTTGCCAGTCTCTTACCATAACCTGCCTAATTATGCATAAGACAAGATATCATGTGAAGAAACCCAAGTAAATGTTCAGTAGCTATTTACTAATAAATTATTAAGTAGTCATTGGGTCAATAATGAGGTGTTAATAAGGCCATAATACATGGAGCCTAGTGTAAACATCCATTATTGGTCAAGTTTTCTCTAAGCTCCATGTATTATGGCCTTATTAACACCTCATTGTTGACCCAATGACTACTTAATAAGTCCTTAACATGTCGGTAATAATGCATGAATTAGATACAACCTGAAAAACCCAAATAAGTGGTTAGTAACCATGTATTAATGTGTTGCTGGGTAGATATTCAACAATTAATTTAGTCCTTAATTACTTAATTAGTCCCTAATACCTGAACCCTAAAATAAAGTGTAACCTTGTAACTTGTACTCCATATCAATGAACATCAGTGTGGTGCTTTTTTAAAATTATGTGACTAAATCCTGTATTTACAAACTGTTGTATCTTGATACAGAAAGTGCTATGTTTCCATCACAATATACAGCTAATTAAAGCAAGTACATGCTTTATATATGCATGAAGCTCATTGACTTTTACTTAATTGGAAAATAGAGTAGGTCAGTGTTGGTGTCAGTACTCCAGCCTCCTAGCTGTGTTGTTGTTGTCCATGTGCTTCTGTTTTCCCTTGTGTTCCAGCCCTGCCTTGCTCTCCGCCCGGTCCCCGCCCACCTGATTTCCTGATCGCCGCCACCTGCCTGCCTGCTCACCTGCATCCCATCGTCCCATCAGCCCAGCCCTATTTATGTCCCGCTTGTCTCTGTCTTGTTGCTAGTTCGTCCAGCGTATGTTACGGCACAGACGCGGGACCCAAAAGCAGACCACGCACGATCAGGGTAAAGTGCGTCTTTATTTGAATCGGCAGGCAGAGTTCGTGAGCCGGGAACAGGCAGGGTCGGTAACAGGTAAGCAGTCCGTGGGAAAAACCAGGGCAAAGTCAGGAACAGGCAGAGTCAGGAACCGGGAGACAGTCCGAGGGCAATTCCGGGAGCGAAGTCGGGCAGAAGCGGAGTCAGGCACGGGGCAGGCAGACGCACAAGCAGACAGGACAAAAACGGCAGGCAGAAAAACCAGGTCGGGGCACAGGCGAAATCGAAAGGCACAGAAAGCAAGTCAGGAAACAAAACGCGGGGACGAAACAGGTCAGGAACAACACTGCTACGAACTAGCAACGAGACAGGAACAGGCAGGGCATAAATAGGGCAGAGCAGACGAGGTGATGGGGAACAGGTGAGCAGGCAGGCAGGTGGCGGTGATGAAGCAACGAGGCAGGCGGGGACAGGGGCGGGGCTAGGACACAAGAAAAACAAAAGCTGTCTCTGACTCCTGCCTGACCGTGAACCTTGTCTCTGCCTGCCGCTCCTGCCTTGACTGCCTGATCGGACTGACCTCCCGGATTCCTACCCCGCCTGCTCCTGTTGCCGATCCCCGCTCCCGGTTTGCGTTTATTCAGATTGCCTTCCCGGTGTGTTGCCCTGCCTGTTCTGCTACTTCGAGCCTGCCCAGTGATTACATTAAAGTCTTTGAAACCCTTACTCGCCTGGTCCGCGTCTGAGTCCGTGCCCGCACCCCTGATAGTTGGGGTGAATGCAATGGATGCCAGTTTTTGTTTAATCTGTTGCACTGTTTTTCCACATTGTCAAAAAAACAACTTTAACACAGCCACAGCAAAATAAATAAATAAATAAATAAAATAAATAAGTGAACACTTGGTAATTCCTATAAGGAACATATCATTTGTGAGTTCTGTTACAGATATGGGAAGATTGAAATGCATTTAATCTATGATAATTAAAGACACTCCTGTAAAGTATTTCTGTTTCTAAGGGCAATAAGCTATTCAATAGGACCTTGGGAAAGTGAATGAATTAAACCAGTTATGGTCAATTGAGACAGCCCTCCTAGTCTAAGGACTGAGAAACACTTGTATACAGAGCCACCTGTTCCTGTAAAGCCTACTATCGATTTTTCCTTGTTATGAACCAAACTTTAGATTTCCACTCTCATAGCTCCCCCCATGTGCTGACATTTTTAGTTTGTCTGTGAAGAGCCAAAAATATGTGAAGGGGAGAAAGGGGTCAGAGAATGACACTTTGCATTCTGCTCTGGCATTGCCTTCCTTCCTGTGACTCACCAAAACTTCTATTGTCGCCTGCTGTGTTAAACTTCTCTGTTGCCTCCAGCCATTTCCATTGCCTGTGCTCTCTGAGTTGTTGTTTTTTTTCTCTCACTCACTGTATTGATATGCCATTAAGGCTCGCACCCAGCTTTCTACTCTCCTTATTCTGGAATATATTGTAAAAATGTAAAGTGGAATATCCATAGCCCTGACTGTGATCTGTGCTGAAGGCACTTTCCAAATTGGAGCTGGCTTCCACGGAAGGGCACCAATGTTACATGACAGCTTTAACATAGATTATTTTTGACTGAAGGCTGCAATGTAATCAAGTTTAATGCTAAATACATATTTGATCAATTTGTGGGCTGGTCTCCAAAAAAAAAAAAGCAATTTGTAAACTTCACTGAGCTCGCTGGAAAACTGGGAAGACTTCAGTGTTGTCTAGCTCAATATTTCACACTCACAGACAACAGATCTAAGTAATGTATTGCAATTTTGCACAGCAATCTTCATCCCAGCCACATCGATACACTGTTTTAGAGGTGTTTAGTTTTAGAAGTGAGAAGTTAAACGAAATACCTGAAAAGGCTGCAGCTATATGAATGCTGATATGCATTTGTAAGGCAATTGACCCCACCTTACAAACCTAATTTAATTCATTTTTAAGTGGATTTATCACAAGGAACAGTACAGTCTTTATGGTATGTAGGTGTCTAGACATGTCTGAGAAGAAGTATTTTTACCACTGTGACTTCATATCTACTAGACTGAACTGAATATACTAAATATACTATGTATAAATATTGACTGATTGTAAAATACTCCATATGGCACGAGAAGATAAAAAGCCAACAATCCTGTATAGGTAGTCCAGAAGCTGTGTGTACATTGTTTACAAATAACCAGGTGTAGGTTTTAATTAATGAGTTCTGAATATCCCCGTGTTTTCAGGCCACATGAATTAATCTATATAGCTGCCAGTGATTAGATGTAAAGATATGTGATCACATATGTTTCCATCATGAGCTTTTCCTGCTCGTCTCCAGTCAAAAGCGTGGATGATTTTTTCCTCCCTCTGTTTGGTATCAGGACAGCAGGTGTGAAGCAGATGGAGAGAACACAGAGATGTGTACTGCTGGTATGCTGCGGTGTGTCTGATGAACAGATGGAGATGAAAGGGGTAGATAAAAGCCTCCACAGCTGCTGACAACAACGACCTGGGATTCAGATTCTCAACTTACTGCACTTAAACCGTTTAAGCCTGGACCTCTTGCACTTAGCCCATGGACTGGAAAAGTCTAGGGTCTGGGTTGTTGGGGAGAGTCTGGTTTCCTGTCCTGTTTATGCACCGGTCAATCACACAGAAGACCGCAAACATGGCTCCCCACCCACACACCATGCATGGGGTGTGGCCCTGTCCGAGTGTGCATTTACTAGCCGTGATGAGGATAGCCCCTGTCTCAGGTGCAGCCAATCCAGCTGTGTTTATCTTACCACCATCACAACATTCAAAATTCTTTGCACCTTTCTCTATAAATCAAGGTTTTAATCTAATTTTAGCCTGAGCGGCATTTTCTCTCTGTTTCCAGGCCAAAAAAAAAAAAGACCCAATTTTTTCTCCAATGTTTTCTTTTGTTACCCATTCCTTCCATCATCTTATTACATATATTCTATAGATTCAGGTCTCAATACCACGGGTGGTGATAAGTCTGATTACAGTTATCACCTTTTTTGAAAGGACTGTTCATTTTCTTCACAGAACAATGGAGATCTCTGTCTAAATGTATTGCCATCTATCCCTGAGCAACACCAGCTGGGCTCACAGTCTCAGATTTAACCCTGCCCTGCTCTATTGTTTATAGCTTTGCTTTTCTGGGATTCCATTCAGTTCAATGTCAGATCGCCCGTGACTGATATCAGGAAAACTCAGTCGTTTTGGCCATTATTCCCCTCCTTAAGCAATCTCTCTCAGCACCTGATGGTCTCTGGTGAGTGTAGCAGCTGTTGTGTAAATAATAACAGCTGGATGTAAAGCGATCAGGAAGGTATGAACTTATTGTGTGAAAGTTTTTTTTTGGCTAATCCTGCTGAAACTGAGCCCTTATGCAATTTTACTCCAGGTAAAGTTTCAGAAGTGAAAGTGGTAAGTGATTACACATTGTACTCTCCATTGTCCCTTAATTAAAACATGACTGAGGTTCCTATAGGGGTAGAGAGTTCCACTGCCTCTGTTACATCTCAAAGGGGATTATTGTTAATGAACAACATCATGGTATGCTAATTCAACCATATTTATGATGGAAGTAATAATGGCTGAGCATGGCTGTGTGAGGTAAAAGTCATGTTCACTCCATGTATGCAGAGATGACATGCATATAAGGTAACATTAACTTCAGTGTGATGTGCTACACACTGCCTCCTCTTTCTCCTGGGACAATTCTGCCTGTTCTGTCATGTCTTGGTGAAGAAAGGCTAACTTTGTAGATCAGAGTGCATATATTTAAAAGCTACCATGTGCCTGGTGGCATTTCAGTCTTAGTGACAATCGGTCCTGATTGTTTTTCAAAGCTTTTCACGTTTGCAGACTTACGTATTCTGCTGATTGATTTTATATAAAATGCCTGTTGTTGCCCCTCTCCAAGACATTAATGTTTTGCTAAGTGGCATTTCGATCGGATTCATGTTATATAAAATAGCCATTGTTACCCCAACCTAAGACCTAACAATAGTTTGGTACATCTGTCTTCCTGTCTTTCTGTTTGCAAGCAGATTTCAGAAGCAATTGGTCTGTTGCAGTTCATTTAAAAAGAAAAACAAAAAACAAAGAAGAGTGTATTGAGGGCTCTGCCTTCTTTGACACCAGTCTTAATCTGTGCTGGGGTCTCTTGTAGCAAAACCAACAGATATTAGTTCAGTCAAACAAGCGCGGTTCTGCAGTCGCTAATTGCTTTGTCACTTCATGTTTCTCCCATGTTTATGTTCCTTTGTTGTTACAAATGAGTAGGCTACACTGGCCATGGCTTTATTGATTTTGCTGGTAAACATGAGAAAAAGCTCTCTCCAGAGAGTAAACGGATGATATCAGTGGTGCTATTGTGTATTTGTGTTTTTATTTCCACTATGAGTGTGTGTGTGTGTGTGTGCGTGTGTGCGTGTGAAGATTACAGTTTCATGACAGGAGATTCACAAGAAGTCCTTGTGTGCCTCCCTGTGTTTCTGTGGAATAGGTCGTTGGTGTGTGTCCTCATTTTCCAGCAGTTTCTCCCCACAGCTTCCATTTTGTCAAACCAATGCACACCTGCCACCCCTTGATTCAGTAGCTTCATAGTTGACTATTGCATCGATGTAGGGATGTTGTGGCAAATTCCTTTGGCACACTTTTACACTTTTGTGTGTGTTCAGATGTGGAACGACCACTGCTGTTTCCCTTTACGTGTCATTGCACCCCTTTAAGGGTTGAAGATCAAACTTCACTGTTACTCCCACAGCTTCCATTCATGTAGTGACAGCTCACATGTTCTGTACGATCAAACCACAAAGGGGAAACGATTGGAACAACACAGGTGGGCAATAAGATTATTTTATTTCTCAGACTCCTGATGATCTTCCCACATCAATCACTGCAGGCAATATACAAATTTGACCATTGAGTAGAATGTTATGTCGTGATACTGCAGCTGAATACCTGAATCAAAAGAGCCCTCAACATCTGTAACATTTTAAACAAAATATCTACAGGGGTAACTGGTGCTTTGGAAAGCTACTTTTGATATTTGAAATGGTGTATGGATTAAATTAAAGATTAAGTGGTTGCTTTTCTGATACTGGTAAAGAGCTTTAATATTCTAGTTGTCTGTCTTTGTGGACAGATACTTAGCCAGATCATCTTTGACCTGATCTAATCAAAATGACTAACACCTGTTGTTACTCAATACAATATATTATTGGAAATTGGTCTGTAACTTATCAACATATTAATTTGGGCCGCCAATCTCAATATCCATATCAAATGTAAATACTGAATTGTAACTCCCTTAAAAATCTGGTAAATCAAGATGTTCCTTATTGCATAATGACTCAAGGTGTTTGTATTCCATCAAATACTGTCCTATGCAATGTTACAGCTGAATTTTGACCCTTGAAAATAAAATCTGTGTTGCTGAACAGCCTTTTTACAGCTGTTCAGCCTGCTGTTGCCAGCTGTTTTGGCATTATACATATAATCACATTGTGTTTAACATGAATTTGTATTCCTTCCCATTTTAGCTGCTGCCTCTGATATAAAGCTAGGATCCATCTGTGTTATTAGGCTTGCATGATGTACACAGACAGCACCTCTATCAGATTCAGAGATGGTTCTATGTCTCTGTGGCTGCAAAATGCATTCTCTCCACAGTTCACACACACATACAAAAATCAATCACATAGCAGGATGCACAATATTGATTTTGCGATAGCCAAGGCACTGATGAAAGTCTGGAATGACTTATCCACGTTGACGTCCCTCTATCAGCCTCTATCACTAGATTAGAGCCATTTAGCTCCAGCTCCCAGATTGATTGTGATTGGTAAGAGAGAGAAACAGAACCGTACTGGCAGCATTTTAGATTTGAACCAGACAGCAATGATATTGGGTGTACAAGCTCCAGACAATATTGTTGATACTGTAGATATAATAAAGATCTACAAAGACAGAGCTAAATGATATGAATTGAAGAAGGAGGACTTCTCAGTTTTCACTCTCTTGCACTGAACCTGGTTGCAGAGGGTGGACGCAGGTGTCAATTTCTTTGAGTGTCAGTTATCAGTTGTGTGCCATTGTGAATGTGAGGCACCTACTGTTACACCTGCAAGGAATGACAACTGGCATTAAAGTTATGCCAAGTATTTGCTTTTGCCCAACAGTCAATAACACTGCCCCATAAATCAAACCCATTGCCACTATTTTGTGCTGTCCAGTAGGATTGTCTCTGGCTTCTAAATAAGAAATAAATCAGTCAATCTTGTCACAGTGTGCTACACATAATCAAATGTGAGGGGCTGAAGAGAAAGCACCAACGATGGAGCATAAACAACAGATAGGCAGGGTGAAAAGAAATTGGATATTTTTGTGCCCTTGCTAACCAATTGGCTGAAATTCAGGTAAGGTTTTCCCTCATGTTCCTCCAGAATTGCATTATGCTTCTGGCAGATAGTGTACGAGGTTGGGAGAGAAGAGTTTTCTGAGCTTCTGGCTGGCATTAAGGTATATTCAACTTGTCAACACAGCCTTGCCTTTTCAGCAGACTCTCTCTGTCAACATAGTCAATCAGAGCAGAGGAAAAAAATGAAGTTCAAAAGCAAAACACAAAGATGTGGGAAGTATTGACTTGTTAATGGAGAATGACAGTTTTTTCAAATATATGGTATGTGTTCAGAAAAAGAAATCCTCTTAAGCACCAATATCTTACTAAAAAAGAACACAATTATTCATTATGACTCATGTGTAAGTTCTGACTCCATATCACCGCTCACATACTGTCAGTTTTGTCATCCTCTTCTGGACATACATATAATGTGTGTTTAACCATTACACCGAAACAATAGTTTAACGTATTGATTTGATGAAATGGTTTAAACGGGAAGGTTTGGTTGTAATGGTTTGGCTGTAATGGCTTAACACACTCGCTAGCTTTACCTGCTAGTTGGTTCCTCGCCTGGCCAACCTTTGGAACTTTGTCATGCAGTACTCCTAATATTGCTGGCTCTGTATGGTTTCTCACTTGTGTCGTACTGCACCTCACTTGTAAGTCGCTTTGGATAAAAGCGTCTGCCAAATGAATATGTGTAATGTAATGTAAATGTATTACAATGCAGTGTGGAATTTGATGACCAACAGACTGTCTTCGTTTCTGTTTTTCATCAACATCAGTGGTGAAAATCTGACACGTGTCAAATCTGACATGTCCTTATTAAATGTCATATACTGTATATGTATGCACTGTCTAATACAATCAATTGTGTAATGGTTTTGTATATCATTGTTCATATAGATCTCTAGAATTTGTACTGAAACCTTATTATATTCGTTAAATGGTGGTGAGAAGAGAGGGTGGATGAGAGCTTCTCTGCTTTTAGAATGGACCTTACATAGTGAGCTTTGTGACAGCTCAAGAAGCTATTGAAAATACATTTAAAATATATTAATGCAAAACAGAAATATTATAATATTTATATATAAATATAATTCTACAGAGCAAAAACTGTAAGCAGGGAAGAGGTATTCACAAGCATGTGCAACTGCTTTCTTGTGTTGACAGAAATCTGTGTTGTTACAACCCTGGAGGATTAAATTTGGCACAGCAATAAGGCAAAACACTAAAAAAAGGATATACCGAATGCAACCACTACGTTTTAACAGACTAGAAGGAAACCATTCTTTGTAACTACTTCATCTAATGTATTCTCTATTCAGGATGACAAAGCCAGTTACTAATACATAGATAAGAAGTGGAAATTGCCCTCAGTGACCCTGTGTGACACTGTATTTGACACATTAATCATAACCATCAGGCTTTAGATACTGACAAGACCTTTGTCCCATTGGTTGGGGCTGACACATAGGACACACAATCCAATACAAAAACCTCATTCCTCACTTACCATTTCAGGTGGAAGTCTTTGATCTAGGTTGAAGATCACACTTCAAATGTCCACCTCTCTCCTGCCTGCGTAACCATGTAAACGAGATCAGATCTCCTGATTCCCTGTCCATTGAGTGCAGGGAGACTGGGCCTAACACCACAAATGAGTCCGCCGAAATGGACCAGAGCATTAAAATTCAGTTTCACTTAGGTCATCTTCCCCTTTTATTTTCTCCAAAGAAAAATAAAATCCTGCAGTCTCTTTGATTCTGTTCTCAAGTGAAATCTGGATGGACAATTGGATTAGCGTTTCACCTTGGTCTGTGCTCATTTCTGGGTGCCCCTCTAGGCCTGGACACAGGTCATTGCTTGGCAGCTGCGGAATTACATTTTATTTTCCAGTTACCTTGTTAGAAAGCAAAAAATGCTACATCAAAAATTCCAATCCAGCCATAGTACTGAACCAAATTGAATTCTATGCTCCCTCTGCCTGTAAGACCTCTTATTTTTTATTCCATTTTCAGGAATTTCTAAACTGTCATATTTTCAATGCCTCAAAGTTTTAATGAATGGCAGAAGTTTATTATGAAATTTGCAAATTGACTTTTGTCCATGTGGAAATAAGTTTAAATGCCTAGAGGTTAATATGAATCAAAATTGGGTTCTGAAAATCACTTGCAAGAAGGATATTGGAAAAAAAAAAACTCAAGGGGCACATAGAGCACTGGACTTCAGTGCGTTTTCTCTGTCAAGAGGTTCATTTTCCTAACCACTTTGAAAAAGAACTTCATTCTTAAACGAGTTACTGCATAGAAATGTGATCACATTTCTTGAGTGGAAGACCAAACGGCTTAAAAACTCTTCTCAATGAGACAATGAGATAAGAATAACAATAATAATGTGAGTTCTGAGCACTATACAGTTAACAATTTAGACTTGATTGGGCTCCTTACAGAGGGGGAAGGGTTGCAAATTGGAAGGTGTGTCCTTCAAAATTTCTGTCAGAACACTGGAAAAGTGAAAAAAGTAGAAGGCACAGGAGGGATGGAAGTGATTTAGATTTAAATCAAATAAATGTGGCTTATTGTAAATGGATAGTCAGATATGAAATTACTCAATACAAAGTCTTGTTTAATATAGACTAAGTGCTGCTAAAGTTATTGTGTATCTCTTGCATATGCTTTGCATTAAAAGTAGGAGAGCTTGAAAACACACCTCACATATTCAAATAATGAGTTTTCTAACTGAATGATGTTTTATAAAAACACAACCAATTTACAGTTAATGGAGGCAGCCATTTTGTTAGATATGGGCATTTGCAAGTCACTTCTACAATAAATGGTAATTAAGGTTTTGTAGATTTAAGTCATGTAATATAATACACAAGTTGTGCATTTGATCTGAGGAACAGTATATGAAACTTGAGCCACTTATTTATACAATACAAGAATTGTGAAGTTAATGAGAGCAGCATTTATACAACATGAGAGCTGAGCATTTTTATTATTACTTAAGAGTTGGCTATTTGTTGAATTATGTTGAATTATGAAGCCTATTGCTCATTTAAAAGAATCGTAAGAATTACAGAAGAATTACTAAAATAATTACGACAGAATTTCTCGTAGTGTTACAGAACATTTTTGGATTGGAACATCATTAGACATCAACTTTCTAAGTGAGTGTTCTTCACAGGAGTTTTGGATATGGAAACTAGGTATGTGACCCACACTTGTAAAACATCAGGACTGATCACAAAAGCAATAATGTCCTTACACCAGGGACAGGCGGCTCTAGTCTTGGAGGGCCTCAGGGTCTGCTGGTTTTCATTCAACCTCCTCTGTTGCTTCTTTAATTGATGTCATTATTTGCATAGGAAGTCATCTCTCTTGGTGTTCCAGGTGTAAATCAGTTGCTAATTGAAAGGTGACGCTAAAACTTGCTGGACGCCAGTCTCTCCCCCCCCCCCCAAGGGCTGGAATTGCCCGTGTTTGTCCTTCCATCTCTCTAATGAGGCCACCTCCATCCCTCCTGCTTCCCCCCCTGGGCAAGTTAGCGTGTCCCTCCAGCAGGTGGCACCAGCGTAATAAGGTTTACTCAGCAAGTGTCCCACTTACATACTGTATACTCGCTGCTGTAGCAGGTGCTTTGGGCTATGGATGAAGTGGATCAGTTCTGCACACCCAGCTTTGGACTTTTCAAATTCTGTTTATAAGAACAACCCCCTATCCCACCCCCCTACTCCAGACACCCCCTTCACATTCCTTTCTCTGCCTCAAATAAGTGAGCTCCTTTAAACAGCTACAACATTATTTTCATATAAATAGGACCAAAAAAACAGGCTGGAGGTGAGGGTGGGTGAGGGGTTTGAGGAGATGGAGAATTATGTGACAATGTCAAATGAGAAATACGACCCTTCACTAACTCTCTTCTCACCTCTGCCACTGACCGTCCACTGCCCTTCTCTGGGCTTGTATCAGCGTGTCATTCCTCGTGAAGGCTGTGCGATTCACCAGACAAGGGAAGCAGTCTCCAGTGACAGGAGCAGAAGTTGTCACTCAAAACACCAGTGCTTGTGTGTGTGTGTGTGTATGTGTGTATGTATGTGTGTGTGTACGTGTGCATGTGTGTGAGACAGCTGGCTGCTATCTGTTCAGGATCAGTGAGTGAACACTCTTTTATTCTCTGCATCTTTGACAGAGGAGGCGGTTTCTTTTTCTTAATGGAGGTGTACTTGCTAGAGGAACCCAGGGTCCTCCCGCCGGTAAAGGCACACTTTATACTCTGTAAAACTGCATCAATTCGACAAGACAAACAGAAAAAAATCGAATGCAAGCCAGACCTGACTGCATGTAGACTGTATCAGGTCCAATTTGGTTAATTGTCTTTGTTTTGTTTTTTTACATCCAGGGATTTTATTTGGAGTGAATCACAAAGCAGATTGTCAACACTGTAAACGGGCACACTTCTTGTCAACACTCTGTAAACGGGCACACTTCTGCTTGACAAGAGGAACACTGTGGCATAGCCGGGAGATCATTTGTATGCTGTTCAGCTCAAACTCATACCCAACGCTGTCCATCACATGGTCTGACCCCAGATCAGCTCAGGCTCCTGCAGTTGCATGCAAATTATTCCCTCTGCTGTTTTCAAGAGGACCACAGATGCGATGGGCTGTTTTTTTTTTTTTAAGGTATCAGCAGAACAGGGCGCATGATACACAGACTCCGTCACACTCTTTTTCCTGCCCTCTGACTGACTCGCCTGCCTGCTTGCCTGCTCCGAGGTGTAAAAAGTGATACCAACACCTGAATGTCAGTCCTGGAGCATTACTCCCCTGTCTGTGCTGACAGATTGAACAAAAACAGTTCCCACAGGCACCAGGTGCCAGATTCACTTCTCTACAGGTTTTGATATTGACATGGAATACTGAACTCCAGAAACACCTGTATTGCATTATCATTAAAATTAATGCACTGAAAGGTTATGCACTGCTAAAGTGAGGATTGAAGTTTTAACAGTATAGGGGCACTGGTGCAGACAGCTCCTGTGTTATCCATGTGATGTAATTGCATGCTACATGCAATGCTTGACTGAGAAGAGTGTCATGGCAAATAATAAATCGATAAGTGATTTGGATTAAAAACACAAGCTCACCTCAGTGTGTTTGTTTCCTTCCACATCATTCTCTGGTATTCCCCAGACTGGTATAGTACACGTTAATAAGTCAACAAAACCTTTACATTTTATGTAACAGCTTGAGGAAGGCAACTCATGCTGGAATAACATAATTCTTTTTTTTTTGAATGTGGGTCAAAAAAGCACATGCAAAAGCAATTTTCCCTTAATTAACACAGTCCCTGCTCAAGCTTTGATCACAGTGCAAAGCAGGACTGTGCTGTAATCTTATACCCAAAATCCTAGCAGCTGCGCGGATACAGGGAACTGAAAGCAGTTCTAACCACATTGCAAGTCCGGAGGAATGATCTGGCTTTGACATAAAGACTTTAAATCAGCAGAGATGATAAATCACTCTTGGGTGGACGACCCACACCCCAGAGGCACGAGTCACATGAGGTTAATTACATCCTACCCCCTCCTGCCCATGTAAAGCTGTGGCTGTCTAGCTACACTCGAATGGAGTCATCAGTCCCCCCCGCGCTGCCTCCAGCCCTCACCAATATAATGACCACTAGGATTAGCGTATAACTCCGAAAGATCATTCCCTGTTCACTAATCTAGCCAACTCTGTGACTGACATCTGATGGGAAAGTCTGTCTTGACTCTTCGGAAGTCCAGCAGAGTCCAGCATCATCAGAACAAGCTGATATGGAGGAACCTCTAGATCAAAATGGCTTTTCTTTGAAACAGAGAAAGTAGTTAATGTAATTGACATGATTCTTTTGTACTTATGAATAAAGGGAGCCTTTTCAACACACTTCCTCAAATAAAATACATCACATGAATAAATAAATGTGATACATATTTTGATGTTTAAAGGGAAATGCCCCTTTAAACAACACAGAGGGAAATATGTTTAAAGGATATTCATAATTGTTCCATTCAAAAACCTCTTGAGGGGACTTAGATACCTGCCTGGCAGTGTGCTTCTGTGATGACAGACACAGGTTGTCTTTTACATTTTGTTGATGGAGTGACATGATTGAACTGATAGAATTTCATTTATGAGTTGTATGAAAGTTGTATGAAGGATGCAGATTCCTGTTTGGAGTAAAATAGCTGCATTGTATCCCTTTTTGTATAAATTAGTTCAATTTGAGACATGAAACTTTATAAAGCCTTATAGATTATAATTAAAATTATAATATTTATAATTTGAAAGTATATATGACATGAAATTTGTAAATGAATTTGCATGTGCATATGTAAGCATGTCTGCTTGCTTCAAGAAAAGACAGCTCAGTTACTTAAAATGCATGGTTGCCCTGAAAAGATTTTCAGAGTTGTTTAAGGTCATTATAAATGGTTATGTGCAGGAGTATATACTTAATACTCCGCACCTTCCCCAGAACCTTAACACACTTGGACAAGTGGATGGTGTGCAATATTAATTGCTTACGTGGCCCCCCTGTGTAGGAATTTAATTATCTTCTGTCTTATTGGAGAAGCATGTAATTGTTTCTTCATTACGCAGCAAAAGTAGCTGAAACTGCTAAATAGTATTATCATGGATTACTCAAGGAAACATTCTTTTGAAACAAAGAAAAAACCTGCTTTGTTCTGTTTTCAGCCATGAAAATGCAGGGCCTGTGCCATTGTGCTAAGGAAAGAATGGCACAATGGGTTTGATTTTAGATTTGAATTAAGGATTTAAATGAATAATTAAAAATGTGTACCCTCTACAACACGTGTGGTTGAACAGTTGCATCACTGTACTAGTATTGCTCAGAATGGTCAGTACAACAGTTTGCTTCTCCAAACGCTTAACCTGACTTGAAATGGACTGGATTTTTTGGCCTTGTTTATCTT
Source organism: Megalops atlanticus (assembly GCA_019176425.1). NCBI lineage: Eukaryota > Metazoa > Chordata > Actinopteri > Elopiformes > Megalopidae > Megalops > Megalops atlanticus. Next base: position 67,651,676 of record CM032875.1, read on the forward strand.
GGAATAGAATAATTAATATTGATGTGGTTTTTCTGTAAAACACATTTCTCTGACAAATTCCACATCAAGATGTACACGATCTAACCTAACAACCCATTTCAAAAGTCTCGGGAGAGTTGGTGCCAGAACCGCTGCACGGAGTCTCACAGAAGGGCTTCTGTTAGTGTAATGGAGAGCACAAAGAAAATATTTTCTTCTTAGAGGGAAGATATTCACCACGGACACGAGGCTAGATTTTTCAGGTAGCACTTTAGCTGGACATTTTGTGCATCACCAGTGGTGATATGGGAGTATGAGGGATTGTGAGAGCCCAGTGATGTATAATGCATGTTAAGAGACATCGTAATCCATTGCCGTGACCACATTGATGCACAAGCATTTTATAGAGTGCGTAAAAGTCCAAAGGTAAGCTTGACCTGGAAAATGAATGACCTGGAAATGGATGTTGCTTGAAAATTGTAGCGCTGGACTGGCAGTGTGAACTATGTTCCAGATTGTCATGTACACTGTCACAACAGCTCTCAAATTTCAATACATGTCACCAGCTGCTATTACCTGTCAAGCATTCAGCACATGTGACATGTGTGTGCTACAGCAAGCAATGGGATGTTTTTTTTTTTCAACTTTCGTTCAGAAAGGCGCATTTCAAATATCCAGTATATGTTTCCAAGTCTGCATTTTCTCTTGACATTATCAGTGTTAGCAGGAGGTAACCTATCCATTAGGGAACTGGAAAATCACTTATCCCAGCGAGGCTGTCAGCTCTTGCTGTGGTGCAATATGGCAGACATGGGTGGGAAATGATCTTGCTCCCTGTGCAAATCCATTATGGCATCCTGCAAGGTGGTAATGCGGGGGCCGAGTACTGAGCTGGAGTTCCTGGATGTCATCACGTCAGAGCAGTGTTTCGATTATGTGGAGAGAGACACACTCATTTCCTGTGGGAAAGGAATATGTACGCACATATAACCCAAAATATAAGTTCATGTTTTGAAAAATATATAGTACCACCAAACTCATATATGCCGTCTTGTACACACAGATTATCTTTTCAGAAATTGACATTTTCACACATATGCAGTTATGCATTTGTTTTGCAAATATTCATGAACTCTTTTTTTCCATTGTATTTCTATTCTGTTCACATTTGTTTGACATTTGCTTCTACTGCAACCACTAAGAAGTCCATCATAAGAAACAGCAACTACCCCTCCTGAGTCAATGACATGAAATCTGTCTATTTGAGACTGTTGCTGGTTAAAGTTCATAGAAAAAAAGCAGATGAGAGGCAAAATCAAATCACAGAATCAGTGGTGAAAGTAGTTAGTAGTTCTTACGGTAGTACACCTATAAAAGATACAAATTCTGATGCGTTACACAGACTTATAAATTTCAGGGTCTAAACAGTTTACCGTAGAACAAGAATAAAAAACAAGCAAACAAACAAAGAACTGATCCCATTAATTACAGCTTCCATCTATATTATCATATGTAAGACAAAGTGTTTAACTGAATACTTTTATGAATTGCAGGAGGGGATAGTGTCAATGCAATACCATTTATAATGACTTGACAGAGACGAACTGTCAACTGTGGAGGAAATCCTGTCAACATCTCATAAAAATACAGTGGCACATAATGAATGTGCTCATTTTTCCATTTTCCATTTTACTGCATTTTCTTGGCATCTAATAGGTACACTTGGGTAACCAAGGGGATTCTAAATCATGCCTATAGTCAAAACTGTAATAACAAATGAAAAAGCACAACTGTGTTTCACATTATCTTTAGACAATGGGCAATATTAGACCAAAATAATGGATTTTATCTGAGAAAACTCTTTGCTAGTTGAGTTTGTACAAAGAATTTGTGACACCAGTTAATTTATTCTACTAATTGCAGTTTGTTCCAAAGGTGTTTTCAGTGTGGTGGACCAGCACTTTCTTACAGTGCATTGATATCACTTGTTTTCCTCTGCAAGTAGCAATGCTTGATCATTCCCAATGTTGTCTGCAAAAAGATTACCGCACATTAAAGACATGACAATTTATATGTACAATTTCACAGTACATAATGTGTACTCACTCAACACTCAGTTGCAAGGTAATCCATGTAGAACAGTGGTTTGTGCTGTATTTTGATCACACAGACTATTTGAATGACCCTTGCCCTTTTCAAATATTCAAATTACCCCAAACCCTAAGTCCCAGCTTCAAGCAACCTTTAACACACTTAACCTTTCACACACACCTTTTCAATGATTAAGTCAGCAGCCATATCACTTTTTGTCCATTTGACCCGGTATGGAGATATTTGTAATGTTTGGCAAAACAAATCAGTTGTATCTGTCACTGTAATATCATCTGGCTATAAATACGCTGCCTGTCAATATTGCAGTGAAATTGTTTAATGATATAATGTTGTACGTTTTTTGTTATATAAATAATTTATTTAAATGTAATAAATAATAGAGGTTATATAGAGGTTATAGTTTATTAAGAAAATGATTTGCATTTGTAATGGATATTTCATTTTTTATAGGCCAAATACGAGTGTTGATGTAATGGGCCATTCAAACAATTTTGAAGTTCCTTATTTTCTGTTGTAATTCATACCATGGGTATTAATTTGTATTATGTTATATTGAAAGTACTTACATTTTCTGAATAGCCATAAATCTTTTCTATTCATACTATAACATAATAATCATATGTATTTAAAATTTTATTGATTGCATTGCATTATAGAATTTTGTATTTGTTTATGTACCATACACAAGTGTACATCATTGTATTGTATTATCGTATTGTTAACTCTAAACGGCAGAGGAGCAAATACGACGTAAAGCCGTCACACAGTGGTGTATTTCTGTTGCCCGTTTGACCAGAAATTAAAGCTCAGACCTCCAGCTCTCACGTGTATCTTCCTGTGAGCACCAGAACAAGACGCAGCGCCCCACCACACAGAGGAACTGCATGCTGGCCACAAATAGGCACTAACCGTGGTATATAATTTATATTATACACACCCAACAGTTACAAACTACTTTATACATGCAATGATAAGCATATAATTTGATATAAGATGATCAAACATGTGATGGTGTAGTATGAATTATAGTCTACATGAGGAGAGTACAGAACTGAATATGAGGAGTTTCATGAGATGAGATTCTTTCCCAAAGAGATTCTGTTAAATGGGGTTGTAGCTACTCAACGTGAGGAGAATCCTAAGCAGACCTGTGTACTCCCCCTTGGCCCCTCATGAGGGTATCTCATATAGTGAGAGAGGGTTCAGACCAGGTTGCTAACCCTCTGGACACGATTCATCATTTTGCCCCAACAGGACTCAATTGAGCCAGGATCAGACCAAACACCTAATCCATCACATAATCCCATCGCAGCCATTAAGAAGAAACCTCTGCCACATCTTAATTCCCATTTCCCCTTTACAAAAGGTAATGATTGAACAATTAACAAGACACTTCAGTGTGGAATTATTTGTATTCCACAATTTGTATTCCCATGAGACCGTGGAGTGGAATCTATTAAAATCTATTAAAAACATCTCTGCTAATGTCATAAATCATACATTACAGAGATGTTTAGCATGCAATTGTCAGTGCAATGTATAGTTCATATCCTTGCATAGTTTGTCCTGGCACTCTTCTGTTATAGGCCTAACACCAAATGCCAGGAAGGATTTGAGGGCCCCATTTGCTGTGACCAAAAGGACTGATCTACTCAGGAGACACTGGGAGTTCAAATAGTTAGACCTGACATTTTCAATTATTACAGAAAATTATAGAGGTTGAAATGGTAGCCATGTTCTTTTCAATTAGTCACAGTCTGGCAGGCCCAACTCTTAAGAAATTAAATACTTCATTTTTATTACTCACTTTACTTTCGGAATTTGTCTGTCTTCTAGTGAAACCTTTTAAAAACTAATTTCATTTTCATGAAGGTCTTATTTCAGTAAAGAACACGCAGTACATGCAAATTTGATCTTTGCTGGTTTTTCTAACAACAGGTCATTGCACCTGAGGAAAGAAATTGTTAGTTGAAGGTCTCAAGCAACCAAGAAAGGGATACAATAAAATACTCAGATTTATTTTGTCAGATCTTTATACAGCCCTTGATGCCCAGCTGAAAAAAAAACAAGACCTTTCCCTTGGTTCAAATGGAAAGTTGTACAGTTTTAAAGTAGAGAGATGTGCAGTTTTGTCTTTAATACAAGGTGTCTCCAGTAATACAAATTGTACAGTTCAAAGACAAGAATTGTTGAGTTTAAAATTCTACAGCACCAGATTCCAGATATAGTGAAATTGATCCTTAAAGTGTATTGAATTGTGAAAGGTCAAGACACAAACGGAAAAAGCAGATATGCCTTTGTATAGCTATTTAATGGATATTTTTAAAATGCATACTTTTATGGAGACAGGAATTTTACAGGATTACTGTGAGAATTTGCATAAATAAATAAATAAATAAATAAATAAAGAAGCAAGCTATTCATGTTAGAACAAGCCACCAGATCAGATTACATATTTATATCACATCTTGACTCTGTCCTTATTGATGCATTAAGATGATTTACCCAAACTATAGGAGAGTTTTTACATTGCTTTAAATTGATTTCTAGAATGTAATAAAAGCAATGAAAAAATGAAGACAATTTTCTAGAGACAATGGCTTGCTAACAGAAAATGGACAGATGGAAGACAGCTTCTTAATCACAGGAAAAGGTCTAGGGCGTTTGCCAGTAACCTAAGAATGGTCACTGGCTCGGACTTCATGAAGTTGCTGGCAACAGTGTGGATTTCATTGTGAGGTGGACTGAATCTAATTTTAATGATAGTAAAAATACTTGTGAAGTACTGCTTCTGAACATTAATAAGCTGTTTTGGTGAAAAAGTCTGACATTCAGTGGTGGAGCTGCCTTATGAGCCCAAACAAATATCTTTCCCCAGTATGTGTGCACACTTGAAAGGATACAGGCTGTACAGGCTGACATCTAAGGATCCATCTAAAATCAATAAATTGTTAATCACTTTGCAATATCAGTATACAATGTATATCTCGACAGTGCTAAATCCAGAAGAGGTTGTATTCATCTAGACATTTTAATCCAGATTTGAGATTGTTACAGGCCGAAAGTCCAGCAGTGTTGCAATAACAAAGTGGACGAAAATTGCCGTAACACTAATCCACCACAACCACAGCACAAAGACGCAGTTGAGTACACAGCGGTCTATAAAAGGTAAATTTGCATTTATTAATTACAGAACTATAAGGTTTTCCTGATCTAACAATGCAAGTCTATTCTAAACATAAGACTCTCAAAACGCAGGTTACAAAGCCTCACCGGGCAGCCAGTGCAGCAGGTTCTGAGCCCACGCTGAAATTGATCCACTCCTCGAAGTCCAATGACAGATGTCTCTTGATGTTTAACCGAACAAAGTTGCTAACTACTGAACTGCCAGTTACAGCCTGCGTGTAAACTCTAGCTTAACAGAATTAGTAAGTATCGTTTTCAAGAGTAAGCGATCTTAATAAAATTGCACAGAGCAATGTAGCTTTTGGTAGCATGTGAATAATCAGTCTCTCAGTTCATGACAATGTACAGCTCTTATATAGTCCCGCATTATTTTAAAAACTGCTGCTCCAGGATGGTCCTCGGTGTCCCCGGCTATGGCATCCTCTTGTCCAGTTGCTAGGCGACAACGGCAGCGTCTATGTCTCTATGCATCCTCCAAGTCGGTTCCTCTGCTACGGTTGTTGGTGTGTCCTTCCCTACCGCATCCTCCGGTCAGGTTTCCCCAGCAACGATGATGCACCCTCACCTCCACCTGTATAGGGGAACACAAACAAAACACAGCAGCCCAGGGCAAAAACCCAAAAACAGTACAACAGACCAGAACGTAACAGAAATTAAAGAACAGGAGTTAAATAAAATCAACAAACTAAAAAAAAAAACATTGATTCTGTATTGCTGTGATATCATATAAAGGCACCTACCTGAAAATTTGTGTCGTTTAAGAGGTAAATAGAGAGGATTATAAGGAACCACTTACAATGGGTGGACACCGTTGCTTTTAGCCAATGACAAATGCTGTATAGAGGGGTCTCTATAATGTGACTCTAGTGACTGGCTGCTTTTCTTGTGTAAACAAAAAGTGAGGTTGTGATTCCATAGTCAAAAATGTTTAAATGTAACAGTGACTACCACCCTGTGAAGACAAATGTCTGAGGTTAGTGAACTGTATTTCTAGAGGGGTACTCACTGGTAGTTGTAGCTGATCTCAAATACGTTGTAATGACAAGCAGGGCAGATTCAGATGACATGTTCAGTGAGGAGGATGAGAAATATGCAGTGCAAGATCATTTTGGCAGCCTCCAGCCTTATTAGATTGAGCCAAAATGAGTGCATCGGGGGACACAAAGTCAGCATCATTTGGACAGGGTAAATCAATCTCTTTATACGATGAACTTGGTCCTGCCACTCAGCTTGAAGAATGTAATTGTGTACTTGTAAGAAATATGACGGGACTCTGTTGAACTTTCACCGCCCGTGGATTCAGGTGTTTTGTCCTGAGAACTTCAGGTTATAAAAGATTTTTAAGGGCAGTGGAGACACTTTAACAAAATTACTTATTTCCACTGTTCATAAGCACATTCATATACTTCTGCATTTGTCTGCAACACACCATCATCAACTCAGCTGACAGAACAGGATCTCCAGTTAATCTGAGTTTGTAACCCTCTAATGCAGTGACAATACTTATTATGAATATGAACCAAATACCTATTGATTCACATTTTCTTTTTAATTTAATTCTACACACTCTTTTCAATCCAACTGTCTCAACACACCACAACAGGTGAAGTAGTGCTTGTTCGATTATGAGCATATGCAATCTATAGGCTCACTATTGTTGGCTTATTACTTATACCTAGCTGGCATGATAAATTTCATAGTAAATTAGCTGTCTGGAAGACTATGTTACTATGTTTTACTAGTTTGGCCTACAGCAGCTCTCCTAAAGTGTTGGTAGTCTGTATTTCTTTGTTGGAGCTCAACAGAAAAATCATGGGGTGGCATTGCATTCAGGAATGTTTCTATTCCTCTATTGATGCAGAATGGGTGGAAGCCAAAGCAAAATTTCCCACAGTATGGGACAATAAAGTCAATCTTGATCTTGATCTTGATCTTTCCATCTGAGGCTGCAAAATTTCCGCAAGTCACCTCTCAACTCTTAAAAGCATTAGCTAAGTAAAATGTGGTGAATTGTATTGTGTGTTGAATAATGGAGGGAAAAATCCACATGCCAACATGAATATAGGACATGTGAATAACCACCACATTGAACAAGATCAGGCACATAAAATTGGCACAAACACAACAGGGAACTATTTATAGTGACTTAAGTGTGGCACATCCACAATACTGTCCTTGTCTTATCATGTCTTATCATTACCTTGTCATGTCTTAATCTCAACACATATTAGTAGTAGAAACTATATGTTGTAACACAGTTGGCATGCAGAATTGCCAGAGCCTTTTTAAATATAATTACTCATTTCCAAAAAAAAATAAAATAACAAGGAACAAACTACAAGTCCTGGATGTTATGTTACTTTGACTCAGCGTAGGTGTTGCTATATTACAGTATAATTCAATTATTTTATACCCTATTCTCTCATTTCAAAACTGGTTTAGAATGCCAGGAATGCATCTTTAAAATAGGTCAAAAAACAAAAATGAATAGACTGCAGTAAAGAGTAGACAATTTGCTTAAAACCTCACACAGGCTCTGATAATCCTTTAGAGGGTCCATAAATTTTATTATTATTTTTTTTTTTCTTTTCTTTATTGAGTGAAAAAGAGACATGCGTGGGCTTAATTTATGTCCCAGCTAGGGGTTCCAGTTGCCTCAGAGGTTTTCAAAATCTATGATGATTCACTCTCAGACACGACGAAAAAATTACAGGCTTTGAACATTAGAGTGAGTAATAAGAATATAGACAGAACAGGGTTAGCATTAGGCCCAGCAGGATTCGCACAGTAGACAAACAGCACCATGCAATTACAATTTAAATAGCACTGAATCGCAATTCAGGATGTAGCACAAGCAGCATGCACCACTGCTGTTTTCAGTCATGGACCAAGTGAAGCACCTCAAAACAGAAAGACTTTATACAATGAAGACAGTCTGCCAGAACACCACAGTGTGCCGTACCATTCTTCATGCCAAAATAAGATCAATTTGAAAAATATCCTTCATTTTAAAAAGCACTGTACATCACATCATACTCATATAGTTGCACGTATGAAAGAAATTACCAAATAGTCAAAGGCTCAGGGTTTGTGGTGTGGCTATATAAAGCTGTGTCGACATTATATTTAATGTGTGTTAGCTAAGCTTAGGTGGTACAAATAGAAATGTTTGTGAGGACTGAAACCTCTGGTCATTGTTGTAATTTCTGTAAGTGTATTTGAAAAGGGCTTATCTCTTCAGACTAGATAGGAATGGCATTATACTGCCAACCCCTAACGTAGCTAGCTGGCATACCTGCCACACCATTTGAATCCTGTATGTGTTAGTAATAATGAATAAATGAATGGGGGACTACAAGATGGTAATGGAAAAAAGACAAAGACATTAAGTTTACTTGATGCACAGATACCACATTCATTCATCACATGTACTAAAACTTCCACACTTTTCCAAATTAAGCAGCACATGTCCTTAAGAGACATTGGAGTGACACAGAAAACATCCAATTTTTACAACGCAGTCTCTGCTTTGAATTGCTGAACATGCTGCACTCTGTGATCACTGATGTCACTACATCTCTCGTTTTGGACAGGAATTTACAAATCATTGCATTATTTAAACCCACTTAGTGAAACAAGGCTAGCGACCATGCCAGCATTTAATTAAACCTTAATGCATCAAATACAGAAATGCTATTTATACCAAAGAGTAGTTCAGTCACTGCTAAATGAGATAGTCCTACAGTGTATTACAGAGGGCATAAAGCTGACAATCGTTTTAACGCCCACCATTTTCCCAGCTAGAGTTCATCAGTATCAATAAATATCAATACATCTGCCACCGAGGGGAGCTGACTCCCTGTGCATGCATCCCACTTGAATGTTGATGACTTGGCTCTGGGATTTCTTGGCCTCTCTGGAATGTAATTCAGTCTCCTCCAGGAGAAATGTGACCTCTCTGCTTTTAATATTGACACTGAGAGGCATGTTGCAATAAAATAAAAGCAATGCTCTCTATGTGAATGTGCAGTTTACATGTCCCAGACTGACCCCTCGCCATGCACCATCACTTGTCAGATGAGGCGTGGATCAACAAAAAAATGTTTGGGTAAAAAATAAAATGGAAGTGAAATCCAGCCTAAAAGAAAACCAACAAAAGGTCCCCCTCTGTCTAGATTCAGTCTGAGAACTCAGCAGCCAATCAGGATCCCTGTCGAATGCTGTGGTTTCCAAATAGCTTCTGAAATGAATTTTGGGATGACAATACAGAAATGTCACATCAAAATGTGTGGCAACTAGAGGGATTATTCTGAGGGGTTATTCTGCACATCACTCTGTAACAGTGTGTTGGAGTTAGATGTTCTTTTCTCCTGTGCACCCTCAGTGTCAAATTCCAATGTGGACTGGCTAATGCAAAGCTTACATTGTATGCCTTTTGCTATCCTGAGATTGTGGAACCCCTAACACTTACCAATTGACCCAGGACTCCATATGGGGGCTGGAAACTATTAAAGTGTACACAGTGCGTTACTCATCCTCTTACACTGCATAATTGCAACCATAGCTCTCTTCGAGTCAGAGGGCCATTGCAATGAGAGAGGAACATTATTTTAATACAGTGTTTTGAAGATGTATGCTCTACATAGTTTCAGCATTCGCGTATTTCACGAATTCACGCATCTCACATAGGCAAATTTAAAGCAAGCAATAATGATATACAAAAAATAAATAAATAAAATAAAATAATTGCATATGTCATTATTTTAAAAATATAATGAAATGGCAATTTATCCATTCTTTTCTGCAACATGAAAAAAGTATTTCTAAATAATACTATTAAACTGTAGACATTAGACATGCATAGTTAAAAATGTTCTGCTAATACATAATATGAGAAAAAAGTAGAATAAGAAAAAAAGTGGATCAGACCTCACTTGTACTGTACTTACCTTGTCACTTTCACTGAAATGGCTAACAAATTAATAGGATTTTGGCACTTGCATAATATGTACTATGTGCTCTTTTTATCACTCATATGCACACTCAAATTTTTTCAGTTCATTTGACAGCTAGTTCTAGATGACTGGGGGGTAGAAATGACAGATGTTTTTTTTTTGTTTTTTTTTAATGGTCTATACAAAACAGGCAAAAGTGTATGTTGACTGTAGTTCTGAAAATCTGAACACATTCAAGGGACCAGTTGAATGCACAATGTCATTTCATAAACTGTTCAGATCATGCAAATTGATCATTAATACATAAGGTTATAGTCATGTATACAACAGTGGTAATGCCACATTTCCTCCTCCATGGATGGACCAAAGGCTGTGCCAAATAATGAAAAATAGCATTGCTATTTAATTGATCAATTTTTGTTAAAGCTGTGTCAGGACAATCTCATATTGGTGTTTTCATTATAAGTGAGCAGGCCATACGTTTTTGAGTGTGTCGTTTAAATACGCCTTCAACTGATATAACACCTGAAAAGTATCTATACTGAATTACTTGTTTCTTAGTGATAATATGTAACTGTATGTGTAAGTACCACAGCCAGGGTTTGATCCCAGCCATGTCATGAGCTGACGATGACTGGGAGCCAATAGTGGTGGAAAAAAATAGGGGCAGATAGGCTGGCTAGGGTCTCAGTCCGCTCATTAGCGGCCCCCTCAGGTCACTGGGGACACCTGCAGGTCTGACTGTGTAACTCAGTGCATGAACTGTCTTCTGCTGAGGGATGCTGTGTAACACATGCGGCAATTATGAAGATAAATATGTTGCAAACTGCGATAGCTTGTAGACTTGATTTTGAGAAGTAGAAGAATATGATGTGAGAACTTGTAGAACAAAAATCTGAACTCGTATGTTTAAATTTTCACTTGCAGAAAAAAGGTGCGCAGATTTGAAGTTGTAGGGACCGATTCGAGAGGTTGTAATCACCAAGTTGTGGTTGTAATCAGCGAGTTGTGGTTGTACTGGAAAATGTATTTATGTAAATATCAATCTACACATTTGTGAATTTCAACATACAAGTTCACATTTTTTCTGCAAGTGAAAATTTAAACATACAAGTTCAGATTTTTGTTCTACAAGTTCTCACATCGTATTCTACAAGTTCTCAAAATCAAGTCTACAAGCTCTCGCATTTTGCAACATATTTATCTTCATAGCAATGGCGTCACGTGTTTGGTTGCACCCTCCCTGGTGGTTGCAATAACAAGGGCTGCATGTTGAAAGGCATAATTGGACATTCCAAACTGGGAAAAAAATGGCAAAAATGCATTGGGAATTCCAACTTTTCTTATTCGAATAAATAAATCAATACTGTTACAAGCGTTCCTGAATGAAAAAGAGCCCCAAACACAAAGTACAATAAAACGAGCAAACGCTAGTCCTTAACCTTGTACAGCAGCTCACTTTAACTGCATAAAGGACAAAACTCTCAAAGTAACTAAAATGTCTTACTACAAGACAAGTAGCACTGCAGAGGGTAGAAAAGTAGGAGATAGATGAGATGGTAGGAAACCAACAAGCAGTACTAAAATCTAAGAGTGAGTGTGCTACCTACTCAGCTTGTTGTATTATTACAGTCTGATGAATGACATTAATCATGTGGGTCCCCCACGTGCATATTTACCATTTTCAAGGCCCAGGGGACAGCAAAATGAATAGCCTCAACCTAAAGGGTCAAAAAGCACATTTAATGCAAGAATGCCTGATGAGTGTAGGCACACACTTGCCTTCATTATGTACTGCACTGGTACCTATACCGCCATTCCGTACTCTTGAGGTTCATGTTTTATTTCCAGTGCTTTCTCAACCCACCAGACCTTTGCCTCATTAGCAGCGCATTTCATTTGTAATTTCAGAAACACCTCATCTCAACAGTGCTTTGCTCTCCACACAGGAACATTATTTCAAGTGCATCATTCTCTTTTACAGTCTTAAACTTCTGTCACAAAGCTGTGACAAAACGAAAGCAATCAAATGCCGCTGGGGATGAGAGAAAGGCATCAGTAATGTGCTTGTTCGTGCATGAAAGACTGCAGTGAAGACCGAGTGGCTAATGCAGTGCTAAGGTAAGACTAAGGTGAATGAGTCTAAATGAAACAAAACATGCCCCATGTCAGAGAACGAAAAAGTAGCATTGACATTTTGTTTTCCATTGGAGGGATACATATTAGTGAATATGAGACTTGAATAAAGAAGTAAATCTTCAACACATTTCTCTATGGACCCCTGTCAGAGCTAGCACCTTCTCAGTATTCACTTCATTTCAAATCAGCTTTGTTGACATGAGTAACACAGGGTATGCATAGCAAAGCATAGAAATAATGAAAACAAAACTGATAATGGGACAGAAATAAAAATAATAAGAATCAATCAATAATAAAAATTGAATGAAAAAAAATATCACTGTCCCTCAGGCTATGGCACTCAGCTCCATATTATGTGACAGCCAATGATGCTGTGTCCTTACCCCAGTAAACCTTGTAATCGCTGTTCAATTATCTTCTTTGAATGAGGGGAGAACACATATCAAAATAATTATCACTCAGATTTATATATTTTTCAAATTGTGAGAGAAATTGTATTCTCATGTCACCTATCTCAGAGTGGCCTATCACAAAAGCCAGCCCGTGGTCACTGAGCCTTGAGCTTTCTCAGTTTTGTGTCCCTGAGAAAGAAGAAATACTATGCCAGGATGTAGTCACATTTTAACACCAAATAAAGATGAAGTTCGCTCTCAGTTTTTTTGTTTGAATTTTCCAAAAGTTAATAGAAAAGTTTTTTTTTTTTTTTTTAATTTCCTTTGTTAACTCTTGGGTAAATATTGTCACCGTACATTGAACATTTGATTTAACGAATTGGTGTCATAAAGTTTCCTTAGTTCATTTACTGTATATTTGATATTTAAGTGTATTTTTATTGCTTTTTTTTAATTAGAATACTGTGAGCCCTTTCTATTGCATAATTTCTGTTGTTTATATTAAATTTTTTGTCCAACTTAATTTTTGTCCAAATTTTTTGTTTTTTGTTTCCTTTCAACATTTCATTACAGTTTGTATATGTAAGTGAATTTTTGTTCTGTTTCATTAATGACTAAAGGAAATATAGCCTAAACAAAGGTAACAAGCTGTGTTAAGTGTTAAGAAACCAGTGGCAGCTGGGAGTAGCTAGGAGGGCAGGGCACAGTGGTATTACTTCACAGAGACCATATCCCTGATTAAGCAACTTTGCAATCATTGAGTTAAAACACAACTTTGGCACAGCGTTGAGCCAACATTGAAATGTTGTTTTTACTGTTTGGATTCATTGTTGCGTACCATCTTCCTGATCATTTCATACTGTAATATAGTGCTTGACTCCTGCACTGGCCCAGACTTATTTAGTTTTCCCATTCGCTGCTTGTTGTGGTTTTGGGCCTACTTAGCATTTCAATCTAAGTGCTGGACGTGGGCCATTACAGATGAAGCTCAGCAGTACTTTTGACATTTTAGAAGCTGAAAATTAAGAAGAGGAGGAAGATGGCCAAAGACGAATCGTTGAGACATTAGTAATGTGTGCATTTTGAGCCGGTCCCTGCTGTGGACCCCTGCTGACACATTAAGGCTTTGAAAGCAGCTTCACTGCCAGGGTCTGTTGCCAGGGTCTGTTGTACTGTTTTTCACACCCAGCAAAAACAAATAGAAAGAGCACATATGTAATCTTATTTGTTGGTTTTCAAAAAAAGTTTCTCATAAGGGACCACCCAAACCAAACATGTAGGAGATTCGAAAAAGAAAAAAACTTCCTGCATGAACATTCACATATTTTTTGCGCTGCAGACTTCAAAGTAGAATAGTTTCCGTTTTTCACGTGTTTCATTATAAATGTAAGGTTTAAGAATGCATGAATCATGACTAGAATCATATTTCATACAATACATCTAAGCCACTCTTCCACAGTGAGAAATTTAAGCACTATGCTAACGCTCACCTTTGGATCCAAACAGCTCATTATCAGCCGTGAATAACAGCATGTCGTCTACAATAAAAATGCAAAATGGTAGACATTACTGTTAATGTTATGGGGTAGAATCAGAGCTTACACCAAAGAAACAGTGGAGAGAAGGAGACAATACCCAGGGTAAACAGATCGATCCTACAGAGGGGGAAATATGTTACTCTGTGGGGCAACACATAATAGCTTCTGTGAATATTGCAATTTTTCCAAAACAACCAGATAATGGCCCTCCCCAGCATTTCCAGTCAAGGCTGTATTCTGAAAAAAAAGTGCCTTTCAGAATCCATTAGCTCATAGCTATGGTATGACACTGGGATTCAAATCAAAGGACAAACCTTTTAGCAATAAACAGACAGGCACTGTTAAAAACTTTATTAGGAGCTCTTCAAGAAATATAATGATAACATTTTTTTAATATATCTTGAGCTTTGCTCATAATGCATGCTTTTACTCCCATATGCGTATGAAAGGCTTTAGTCCATTAGAGACATCAAGGCTGTGATAAAGAAACATTATTTAGCATGACCGGAGGCAGCAAACACACAGTGGCTGTCCACTCCACAGGAACCCCCAGTTGGATTTTATGCTGCCTCTTACAAACTGCTGCCCCACAGAGAGTACATTAGATATTAAATTGTCCTGTCTTAACACACAGCATCAAAAGCTTTTTCAGTAATGTTCTTTTCCTCCTCTTAGGTCTGACATTAAATTATGTCCTTCTCCTCCATATATCGTGTGGGTGTTTCTGCATGAATGTGATCCAGTACGCTTAACGTCAGAGGTCAAACTGAATTCATTCCTGGCTGAGTTGGCATTAGATATCTGGGTGTGGGCGAACGGAAAAGTATTACCCACATGTAATGGCTGCCCTAACATGATGGGATCAGAAGCTATAAAATTGAAAATCAACAGTCATAATTACAATGACCCAGATGCTTCCAAATGATCCTTATATGGATGCTAGAATGTTTCTTAATTGCAACAAATTGCCCATGTCTATTACTGCCCCTACATGACCTAATTTTTCTATTAACCCTTTGAACTCTCATGTTTTTCTCTTTTTTTTTCTTTCAGATAACTCATTTTAATCTTACAAAATCCTCATCTGCATCAAGCCCCCCTCTCTAAAAGATGAAATCACAGTCTCAAACTTGGCAAGTAATCATCACCTACCTGCTGGTGTTGCAAATGAAAAAAAAGTGAAAAAGTGAGGTATTTCAAAAAAATGGAAAATGGAACTTAAGGGTGTATGAAGTAACCATGCCACATTCAATGTCGTTAGGTGTTATTGTCACTTTATACTGTGAGGCTATAGTGAACTGCCAGGCAAAGTAATGAAGCAGAGACCTCATGCCACCTGGTGTGGGAGAGAGAGAGAGAGAGAGAGAGAGAGAGAGAGAGAGAGAGGAAAGCAAACAATAAGTCAGTGGACACAAAATTTAGTTAAGCAAATTAACATTGGCAGACTAAAATATATTATTTTGTAAAGGCACAGAACATGAATTGTATTTTTAACCATAGATTATTCTGTGAAATATAATAGATGTGGAAACTTATCTGACATTACAATGCGATATTCCACAAGGTCCATCCCAGGGAAACAAAGAAAATGGTTGTCTCTGGACAGCGCACTCTACTTTCCTCTTCACCTGTGGTGATTCAGTTATAGTAATCTCCAGACTCTACACTTACATAAGGTTGTTATTTGCAAGAGCAGCATATGAGCAGAAATGAGTAAGCCCTTGGAGTCTGATGGTGGATATTACACCTGGCTACATGAACCAGGCTGGATCCCTTTTTGGCCACATGGTGACAGTCTCACATGCAGGCTTCCACACAACAAGCCAACATGTATGCTAATTTACAACAAATTGTTGAAAATTATGAATCATTCATCTTCTATCTCTTCATATTCTATCAAAATTAATTATATAGATATATTTATTCACTCTGGATAACCCGATAATGGAGGTGATTGATTTCATTAATGCATCCATATACTATATATTTTATCATTTCTATATTTTTTGCTCTGAGTAGATGTCCACATAGTTTGAACAAACTTGCAACCTGATCAAAAGCTGGGAGGAAAAAAAAACATAATTTAAAGAGATAGAGGTACTATTTCCATTGAGAAAATTCCATTATGAGTAGAGAATAGAATTATCTGTAATTATCTGTAATCTTTTATCTTGAATCTTTTCTTGCAAAACTGAAAAAGGCATTTGAAAATGAGATTTGGTTCATTTACCCAATGTTTAAAGAAAATACATTTTATTTCAATCATAGAGGATTATTTGTATCTAAGAGGATTTTGTTGTTCTGCAAAAGAGTACATATAATAGAATGGTATCCAAAATCTAAATTGTCATTGGAGTGCTCATTAGACAGGGGTGGAGGATGTGACAAGGAGAGGCAGCTGTCCTATGAAAAGCCGAAGTCTCCGGAAACAGAAGATATGCCTGCAGTTGGAAGCCATGGTCATAATTACATGCAGGACACTGACAACAAGTAGAGGCAGCAACATGACACACACACACATGCGTGCGCTCACACACACACACACACACACACGCACTCACACACGCACGCACGCATGCATGCACGCAGACACTTCATTCCTTCTTCATGCTGTCACAGGGAATAATGTAAAGTGTCGCCCTCGCTTTCTCCTCCGGCTTTCACAGGAACACACGGGAGTGCTTGCCACAAGAGACCTACACAGTCCCACTTACACCACCGAGGGGAGAGGTATCAGCTGTTTCAAGCTGTGCTGGAGAATACATGCCATGAAATTTCCCTCAGTACAAAGGGTGACATACTGTGTGTTTGTTCAAGTGCATTTTGTAAGTTTTGTAAGTTTTCAAGTGTTTATAATGACAAAGGATGTTCAGTGCACACTCTTTAATGCTAAACTTCTTTCATGAACAGTGTGACTTATTAATAAGGTGGTGCTGATTCAGATTCTTGGAATTAAAGAGTGAATGCTTCAGGTCCTCATGGAAAAAAATACATTTTATTTTTGTAATTACAAAATACCTGAAGGTGAAACCTCCAAACAAAATTCATTCCATCATGTAGCAAAGGAAGCAAATGGGCTAATATTACAGTTTTTTACAACCTTTTTCACACTTAGGTCAATACCATGCATACCATTCAAAACTCTTAACACGGTGTGCTTAACAACCATGCATATGAGCACATCAGTTAATCTTTAATGCAAAATGTACTACAACCACCAAAACACTTCATAATTCACCCAAAAATGACTTGTGCTGCCATAACTATAGCAAATGCTCTCTCCTAGCAAGACTACTTTGTCACTCAAAATACAATGGACTAAAAAACAGAAACAACTTGAAGCATTGCAAAATGCATATATTATGTGTTGCCGTATCCTATGTTTTTGCATAGATTAGTGCTGCATTGCAAAAAAAAGTGAAGTAAAGTTTACTGGTGCAATATGCCTCAAGACAGCTCTATGCTACAATTTCTGAGGTATACTATAGTACAACAAAAAGTCTGCAGATGCTTTTCATTTCTAGTACAGTAAGTGAAACAACAAGACATGATACTACCACTAGAAGTCTGCTGTAGCCCTAATGCTGATCCATGGTGTCCTCTGTATTTTGGGTCAATTTTTTATGAATTTCACATTTACTGCAACATTCTCCCTTGCCTTGAACCTTTAGAAAAAAATCTTTAGCATATCTTATCCACCCCTACAATCCCCCATGCCCCATAAATATTTGAAGCCAAGCAGCTATCATGACACCAAGAACAAACTTTTTGATCTGTTGTTTTGCCTGTCAGACACTACTGTAGACACCACTATTGAGTGTGGTAAATTTACTGTAGTTGCATTCTTGGGTCACTTTCTCTCACTGACAACCCATGACTTACATATACAGCAGTAACAGTGAAAAACCTCTTCGGTGACAACTACATCTATATTTTGCCTATATACATGCACATTCCAATGCAAATATGACCACTTTTGTAGATATGGTAACAAGGCTGCAAACAAAAAAAAACGGAATAAACTTTCTGCTAAAATCAGAATAATCTGTCTTATTTCAAGCTTATAGTTTCATTTGCAATGCAGCATATTTCCATCTACAGTGATCTAAATTTTGTTAGGTTTTGAACAGAAAGTTAACTGTTTTGAACAGAGTATCTAAATGTCTGCAAAATTTGCTGTAGTTGTACAGAATTTTGCTGGTGGTGAACATTGACTGAGAGAGGTATTCATGAATTTCGGAAGAAGTGGTGATTAAATGCATTTTGTATCAAAGCAATGCAAAAGTATACACAGTTTAGTTCACATAGTCTACTGATATGGTGAACGTGTTAAGTGTTTTGAAAAAGTGGACATGGTATTGAGACACATGTGAAAATGACTGTAAAAAACTGTAATGAGAACTGTAAAATGCAGTGATTGCCTTGTCATGTTCATACTGTTTTAATGTTTATTTTATACTGTGTGCTCTACCTCACCACCTTTTAGTAATATCACAGGATATATGACTAAGTCAGATTTCACCACAACATAGTCCCATACTCAGCTCCATTTTAAGACCAGGATGAATTATGAAAATCATGAGAAATATTTACATAATTTACATTCACTCTTCCTGTATCTGATTGTGTCATGATATCATCTGTTTTCACTATGGGGGAGCCAAGGACCCAGATGACAAAGCATTGAAAGTGCAAGAAATAGAGAACTGAGTTTGGCAAAAGAATGACGTTTCTCCTGGGGAGAATGCAGCGTGTACTTCCTGGGGTCCATAAACCATTTTCAGTCAATAATTCTAATGTGCAAGTTCCTATGAATATCCACCTGCTCACCAAATACCAAAGAAATATCCATTTCTAGAGAAATGCCACAATCAATGGTCAATATTACTTTTTGGTAAATGATGCCCGTGTAATCCACAAGGCTGATAATGAGCAATGTATGTAATTGTCTTCTCCTCAAAGACAAAAACAGTGGTCCAATACAGATTTTTTTAATGTTGTGCCATGTTTTTGTTCATTTCCTGTGTTATGACAAAATATGGATGTCATTTTCTTCTCTGTGTGCATGCACGTGTGTGTGTGTGTGTGTGTGTGTGTGTGCATGTGTGTGTATGTATGTGGCTATGTGTGTGTGTAATGGACATCATAAGAGCTGACTGAGCAATGAGAAGAAAATAATTATAATAATTATGGAACCAACGTTGGATAAAGATCAAACCTCCACATGAGAGTAATGTACTGTAGCAGGCACAAAATGGATGATGATCATACCCATTATACCCTCATTACTTTTCTAGGTAAATACTCTGATATTTGACTACTTGTAAAAAGGGCTACATTTCTCATTGTTTGCACAACATTATGACTTTGGCTGTCACAGATATTTACAGACAAATAGCAAAGTAGGAGAACTATATAGCCTTCTAAGTTTCATCAAATAAATACATCAACGTAAGACTCTATTTCTGTGATAAATAGCCTTTCCTGGTAAAATAAAGAAATAATGCTGAGGTAAAAATTCTAATATAATAAAGTTGAAGGATCACATACCATAAATTTTTCATTGGCCATTTTCAGTCAAACATTTCTCTTCCAGACAGACCACCAAGTCAGTTTTGGTTATTAAAATTTAAACCTACACTACATCATTAAACCAATCACTTTCTTTCCATGGGACGTCTCACCTACTTTTTTATAATGTATAATGGAGACCATAACTCATTTCTTCTTTTCAGTGGAACAGTTTTATTTTCTACCATGTTTCACAGACAGTTCAACCATACTTGATGTTAAATGCTACAAGAAAGTCAATCATGTCTGAACATTTTAATGAATGGTTTGCATTTAATTTTCTTAACCTTGCATGGGAATTCTACACAGTGCTTTGTAATGAAGTAACAAATACACCATGAGCATGTAATTGTAATTAAATTAATAATGATAGATAATTTACATAGGACACAAACTGTTGGTGTCCATACTGTGGAACAGGTGCTTTTCCAGCCTCCTCGTTGTGCCATGTGCACGTTACTTAACATGAGGGCACAACCTGAGGTGGGGCTCTGGGCTGGTCACCCTACAGTGTCAGAGATTTATCTCTTTCTGAACAAACACCATTTTCCATATACTGGCTTTAACTTCAAAAACTGCCAATAGAATGGTTCAATTATAGTTGTGGCCAGCACTGCTGGCTGTCCCTATATTTCAGGTTTTTTGATGTCATTCTTTAGGCTAAGGTGAACCTCTCCGTCTCTTCATGTAATTTTGTCAGTCAAGAAAAAGCACTACCTTGATTAATGCTTTGAGACATTGGCTGGCAGGGATTGCTTGTGTCAAAGGTGGTGACATGGTCATTTCATCAGGTTGACAGTGATACACTTTGATGAGGCATGGTGCTCGACTTGCGACAGTCAATTCATCATGTCAAGAGGTACCTTTCAACAGGTCTTCTGCCTGAGCAAAATGCTTAAATCCATAAATCCAAAACTCAGGCTTCAACAAAATTTCAGATGTCGCCAAAAAAAAAAAAAAAAAACTGTTTCTGAAGGTGTTGAATATCTGATGATTTGCTGTGATAGTAAGAGCTCATTAAAGTATTTTTTATTGAAAAAAAAGTTTATGGTAGAAAATTTTGCCAAATGTCTTTTTTATGAAGGTTGCAGGGTTCTGTGATTCTATATGGAGGCATTGAAAATTTAGATGCTGCTGATTACAGAAAACGATTTTCTTGAAATGGAGCATTGAACTATTACAAATGAGATCGGACGCACTGACTAATGCTCAAGACTGCATGATATGACAAATAAGCAATGGAATTAAGTGTCTATTGAATACAGTCAGATTTTAAATTGAACAGTTCAAAATTATGTCTATTAATGCAATTTATAGACAAATCGAAAATCAAAAATCAGCTTTGTTTACCATATCATATTAAACTTTTCATGGTAGAGCAATTAAATTTTCCAAAAGGCCTTGGTGTTTTTACATATTAAGTGTTGTCTAAAGCTAAAATCAGCTAAAGAAGTACAATTGCTATTATTGAATTATATCTCACCCTTCAATGTGCTGCTATCAGAGCACACATCCAAGCATTACACAACAAACCATCAAGGTTTTGCCATTATTGTCGCTGATTTCAAAAGACAATGATAGACTTTTACAACCTTTGCATAGTTCCTGCTTTTTCCCAATCACAAACAGAATGATAGTTTGATGTATAAAATTGCTGCAAAGACTTATTATAGATTTAAACATGGTATTTCAGGTTAATTTCAGTCAAAACTGACAAAGACTAAGCACATTGTTGTATTTCAAGGAAACAAAAATCCCTAAAATACAGACTTGAACTGGATAAGTCAGCCAGTAAGTCAGTATGAACTGTGGGATATCAGTCCTCCTGAGGAAGAATGAAGCAGCCCCTCACACTGCCATTTTTCCATGGATGAAAAAATGTCAAGGGACAGCAGCTCTCCCAAAATAATGATCATGTCTTCAGTTTTTTCAACAAGATGTGGCATTCTTTTTACTAATCCTGCTAAAATAAATGACTAATTTATATGAATCTTACAGTCATTAATCATGTCACCTGTCCTGCTAAGGCAAATTATCAGCTGATGTATTTGCCCACTTAATAGCTGCCTTGAAATAGTGACTGTAGTACTTGTCAGCCTGAGGGGGCCAGGGGTGGGGGCAGATAGCATCTAGGGACAAAATTATTCCAAAATGGTTAGCCTTGGCGGAGGGAGATTTTGGGGGAGGATATTATTTAATTCTACAATGAATTAGGCAACAAATACAAGATTCAAGTGCATTGCTTGCTAGTCAAATAAAATTACATCATTTAGCAGACACTCTTATTCCAACAGAAGAGAAAAGAAGTGTATCCATCCAAGTTAAATAAGCAACAGTGTCAATGATCAGTAACCAGTAACTTCCATTCCGGTGAGTGTGAGCACAGCATCATTCAAGAACTAGCATAGGTTAACTTGCGTTAACTTGCAACTAGACAGCCTAGAAAACTAACAGAAGTCAAGTACATACATGACCATATATCACACGGTCACTAAATCTGTCAGGAATGCAGCTGCTTCTTCCTGGATTGGCCACCAGATGGCCAAATAACTTCCTTGGTTTCCCCCTGCTCCTTGTCACAAAATCACTAGATCACATTTTCAAGTACATTGGGAATTGATAACACATACTAAGGATGTCCACGTAAGTAAGAGTAGGATGACTGTGGCAAGGAAAAATTCCCTTCCACTGCAAACTGACAATTGTATATGCATTCAAAATGTTTACCATTTGTCAGTACACTTTCTGGATTTCCCTATTTACATATGTCCTGCACTGGAAATGGGGCAACTCATGCTCTCATGCATTGTGTCTCTCCAGAACTAAATACTGTCTTTGCTCTGCAAACTACCTGCTGAGACTAACAACAAATATGGCATTTAGGGCATGAAAGATGAAGACAAATAATTCCCATTTTCATGCCTTTTACAAACACTGTCAAAATTATGTAGATAATCAAATCTTATTCTCGACAGTGGAAGGGCTAGCGGTAAATTCACTTAGGGACTATGCTACCAGTAAGCGACTAACTTCTCATACCAGGACCATGATTTCTGCACCCAAACATTTGAACCTAGTCAACAGCAGGTTTTGGTCTATACTAATTTATGTGATGAATTACGTAAAATCTGATCGTCGATCTTGTCCATTGCAGCCATGCAGGCAATTGCTCACTGTCATCAGTCTGCTGGCCAAAATGTCTAGCCAGCTAATTGTAAGTGAAGCTAGCAGTTAAATTATTGGTGAAATAAAATTGCAACTGTGAAAAAATATGTATGTCAAACCCTAGACACCACACACAAATCTATCAAACTTCCAATTTAACAGGAATTGAACAGCCGTGAAACAACGGTGTAAACTCACACATACCGATATCCTGCAGTTGCCTCAATGCACTATGCATGTAGAGGGCTCACACTGTGGAATGGGTGATGGAGGTAGTATTCATCAAAAGGTGTGATTGCTTGTCTCTAAGGTGCCTGACCTTAGGCTATGATCCCTTGGTCATCATAAGGTCCTGTGTTGATGCCCCTGCAGACCAAGCTCTGTACGTGTAGACTTGATGCCATGGCTGGTTGCAAAGACACCTGCACTACTTTTGACAGCACAGAAATTCCATTGAACGCACAGCTGTACAGCTAAAACACAAGACCGGTGTTAGTTTCTATTTCTGTCTCCTGCCAGGAATAGTGATAGTGATATTGGCAGTTAAGTAAATATACACAAAAAACAGAGAAATAAAAAGCAATGTTTGGTGACTTTATCACTTCTACATTTGATTGTATACCTTTTCTGCAGCTTGGTGGCAACAATGTGAAATTCAACCAATTGCATTTATCTGTGGCAATATTTTTATCTCTGGGGAGAAATGGCAAACAACAGCATGCATGACATTGTACAGTACTTATTCAAGGTACAGGACTTAATACCTGGTCAATGTGTACTATGTTTAGATACCTCTGATTTTGAATCAAATAACAAATAACAAAGCTAGGTACTGCTTTAATTATCTGGAAGGTTAGAATTTCAAATAAAGGTATAATCAATTTAAGCAGAAGCACATGCTATGTATCAGTGTGAAATTTCAAAGAGATTCATTTACCAATTATTCAAAAGATAAAATGGTAATCAATACATTTTTGATCTGCCAGAGCTGTGTTAGCGACACTTCAGTTTGATTATCTGTAATTCTCTGATATTTCAGTGTTCTTCATCATCACCACTTCTGAACTTTAAGACACAGTTGCTCTCTAGACATTGTTCTATTTTATTAACAGATTGTCTAATGTCCTGTAACTGATTTAAAAGGTGCTGCGGGTTATTAGTCCATAAACAGTTCAGGTATCTTTAGCAGTGCAAAGTACAGATACATTTATAGATGGTCTTCCATAAGGATTTGGGGGGAAATCAAAACCTTCCCAAATGTTCTGCACCCCAAAAAAGAGATCTTAACACAGCTAATGCTTGTGAGTAGTAATGAAAACATGAGTTCATGTTTCTACCTGAATGCTAATATTCAGGACATTCAAAAAAAATCTATTTAGAATCATTGTTTCAGAACTCATTCATAAAGAGAATGTGGCCTTTCATGCTACAGAAAGCGATCAAGCTTAAATGAGTAAACTGTGGGTGGATGGAAGTGATTCTGCAACAATTTGCTTCAGAGAATTCCACTAATTCTTATGCTGTCATTGCAACGATATTCATAGTGATAATATTTTGGATATTATTTTCTATCAGTAATTAGCACACTTACAGCACTTGTTCCTATGAAAATGGTAAAAATGTTTCCTTGAAATATGTGAGGCTCTTTTTGAATTTTTTGGTTCCAACTCCGTGAGCTGAGGCCGCATGAGGAGATAGATGGTGGGTTTATTCC
Source organism: Megalops atlanticus (assembly GCA_019176425.1). Classification (NCBI taxonomy): domain Eukaryota; kingdom Metazoa; phylum Chordata; class Actinopteri; order Elopiformes; family Megalopidae; genus Megalops; species Megalops atlanticus. The sequence continues at coordinate 67,676,427 of CM032875.1, forward strand.
CAACGTGGGCACAGCACGAAACAGCAGTCTCTGTTGCCAATTCCCCACTCATGCTGCTAAGACATCAAAAACAGCGAGGAAATTCCAACAGGGTAGCTGGGTCAGTTTCCTGACAAAGGAACCCATAACACTGTCCCCTTTTATTTGGAGCATGGGGAGATGAGAGCAGGGACATCAAAGCCGGGGTGGCGCTGTTCAGAGGGTTGCGCTGACACAGTAGGGAGATGCTTCAACAGCAATGGTGAGAAGATCACAAGTCCTGCCGACATCTGGCATTACGATGATGCGCAGCATCTCACGGTCTCCCCAGGCAGCTGGCGTGAGCCACTCCTCTCCACAGCACTGACAATAAGCCGACCAGTGGGCTCTACAGAGCCTTCGGCACCAGGGAGCTCGAGTGTACACACGGAGGGAAAAAGAAAGAATCTGCTACGTCAATACTACACGCTGTCTCCGAAATGCCCTCTCCACATTTCCCGTCAGAAGGGCTTCACTTTCTGTCAACAAATTTCAAAGCTCTCAGAACCCAGAACAGCAGGTGACAAGGAGAATTCTTTGGGAATGCATTCTAAAACTTTACATTTTCTTTTCCTATACCATAAAGGCTAGTAAAAACATCCGTAACATTATTTTCACGGTTCTCTCTAGGGCAGACTGCGCATTTTACTTTTCGTCAGTTCGACATCGTACTAAATCTTTCTCAAGGGTACAGTTGTGTATCCAATACAATCTGAGCCTGCAACGTCCTGGTTGCAGGTCCAGTTCTTTTTATACCACTTGCTGCCATGCATGCGGCATCCATGTAAAAAAACCTGTAATGACCCAAATGTCTGTGACATCAATTTAATTTAACACCATAAAGACCTCTTAAGGGAGAAAAATTAATACAACCATGTGTGTATTAGGCACTGCTGCCCAGTCACAGATCACCTGGATTCCATTTAGTTTTTAGTGCTTTTCTTTTCCTTCAGATAACTGTAGCTCTCCCCACTGGCTGGCCTATCCCAGCAGTAATTATCCTTTCAGAGAATTCAGCCCATTGTGGTGAAAATAATTAGTGGGTAGGCTGAATTCTAAGACTTTAATTTTGTTCCTCATCTCTTCATTCATGGCAAGTTCAGATGCATGGCCTCTTGGCCTTCTCACCCTTCATATTTTCTATGTTCATAAATTCTTTTCCTCAATGGCTCCAGCCAGGATCAACTTTGAACAGAAGAAGTCTGGGTGAGAATTGTGAGAGAACCCAACAGTGCAAACACCTTCCTTCCTTTTCCAGTGTCTTAAAATTTATAGGATTGCCTGGTGAGATACAGGCCCTGAAATTAGATCTGTCACCGGAATTATCAGTCGAGACAAGAATCCTGCTGCCATGATAGCATTATGGTAATTCTGGCTTGATCACACAACTGAAGTATACTTCATTTTCTTATGCCTTTTTGTGATGCACAGGTACAATTGGTTGTAAATAGTTAAAGTTAAATATTTCACAGACTATAGTTTATAAGCCATGTTGAGTTACTATCAGGTACTGTTACCTGCAGATTTATTTATTGTTTATAGGATCCCCATTAGCCGAGCCGTACAGCCCCATTATTCTTCCTGGGGTCCGAAAAGTAAAGAATCATAATAATCAAGTTGAAAATACATTACATTGCAAGAGACATCAAAAAAAAACTACAAAGACACAAAAATAAATTATTTGAATAAGAAGGACAAGCATTAAAACACAATCATTGTGAAACACACTAAAAGAAGACGGGTAAAAAAGAAAATACTACAAATACAGCCACTGACAAGGACTGATATAATAATGTGTGCTATAATAATGTGTAATAAAAGTGTGTGCACACTAACGTGTTTTTCATTAACAGATTATTGTATAGCATGCATTGTGTGATAGATACATTTATATTTATTTTTAGGATTAATATTTTTTATGTTCTGAGCAACTTTATCTGTGGAACATTGGCGCTGTCACAGATCCCTTGTGTGGAATGGAAGGCCTTTTTAAAGAGACAACAAAAGCTCAGAGAGAGAAACTAATGAACTCCACCAGTGAATGAATAAGCCAGCTGATGTTCAGTGTAGACAAATGTACACTCAATCTTTTAAACTGGGCATTAGGGATATTTGGAGGTGATCCCTGCCTTAGTTTTAGGCAAGTGAGACTGTTCATACGTGCAATGGATCTTAAATTGTATATTAAATTCAATAATATTACACAGGTTCACATGAAAAGTCTCTTCCTGTATGATGTTATTACGGTATATGTTTATTTCTTATTTCCTCATACAATTGGATGGCATTAATTAGTTTTGCAATAATATTGTGGCGGCAAGTTAACCTGCCTCTTTGGGAGTAGACAGTTGGTGAATGGCTGTACCTGGGACTGATTGTGATCAGGTGCAGGTGATGAAATTGCGGTGCACTCAGCCTGGAAAGGTAATAAAAATGGGAGCTGTGTGTTTGGTGGGGGCTCTTTTTCATCTCGGGTAAGACAGTGGCAGCGTGCTTGTCGGGATTGGGAAGGGGTCATTTGTAGCTACTAGAGCTGACGGCGACGAAGCCAGATAGCAGGGGGCAGACGTTCCAGTGGTAGGAGGGGAGGAAAGATTGCCTCCTTTAGTTAAATAGGGCCGGGGGATAGGGAAGGCCACCTCTCTGAAAACTATTCCGGGCAAACTATACCGAGCTGGCGAGACAGCTTCTTTAGTGAATGAACATTTTGTACTGTACTGGCAAAACTTATCTTGCTGGGAAGCTGGACGGTACCACTAGCTTAGACCCCGGGGGAGGGTCTTGTTAGCCGGGTCGAGTTAAGTTTTAATTCTTTTCCGTTAACATTGTCGTGTTTTGTTTCCGTTTGCTGTGTTTTGTATTTTTATAATAACAAGCTTAGCTCGGGGAGGGGTTGGGGGGAGGCTGGAGGTAGATCCGAGGTCTGGGGTGCGCGTATCTGGTATTGGCCCCTCCTGCTTTCAGGACAATTTAATGTGTGCTGTGCTGTGTATTGTGGGGGGAGTATTGAGTGACACTTTATAATCTATTGGGGGTGGATGGGCCTTGTGACGACAGTGTGTGGTGGAGACATGTTGGTGTGCCTTATAATGGCTTATAATGCTAGTGTCTGAAATCTAGCTCTTTTGCATGTAGGGATATTGAGGGGGCGGGGAGTGCCTCCAGGTTACTTGTGCAACGGACTAATTATTGCGATCTGTACAGCTACTGACTGACTGTTTTGCCCTAACCCATGCATGAATTATTATGTATAAATAAAGATTATTTTTATGGTACAATATCTGTGTTTGTGATTGCTCAAAGCCTCTAACTCCAGACCAGACCGGGTTATCAGAGGTGGTGGCAGCGATTAAGCTGCCTAGTCTAAATTTATTACAATATGTTCAGTTCAGAGTGCAATTGAATATGGTTTGCTATGCTAAAAATAGTAAGGCATTAGAGAGCCTTGCCAGGCAACTGACAACCCAATCATCTGATTCAGACTTTGTCATAATTGGTTACTGCATATCTGCTGCTTTTATCAAGACCAAAAAAAACAAGCTTACAGATCCAAGTATCAGAACACATGCTGAGGGCAGAAAATGTAAGAAAGAGAAATTGATGCTTTTGTTAAAGGCCAGAAAGCCTCAGAGGAAAAGTGCTGGCTTCCCAGACACAGCATTTTTAATATGCGCTACCATTTATGTTCCCAATTTATTGTGGTATTGAAGTGTCTCCACTTGGCTTCGACGAAAAAGCTAATCATAAAGACAAACAAGGGTGCCCTGTTTGTGGTGTTGAACAGCCTCTCCCAGTTTAAAGTCTCCTGTGTGGGTGCTGCTCGCATATCATTTCCTTGTGAGTCTTCTGAGGCTTTCCGAAACTCTCAATTTCTGCTCCACAGCTTGATGCAGTAGGGTTAGAGTGAAGTCATTAAACAATGTTCAATTCAAAGCCCTGTTTATTGGAGTGCACAAGCCAGTGCAATAGTCTTTCTGAAATAATAAAAAAAGATTCAGAGATGTCTTGTTTTTCCATTGGTGGACATCATGGGGGAATTACTGGGGCCAAAGTCTTTACATTGTGGTGTTTCATCACAGTTGTAGTAATAAGTAGTTTCTAAGGGCACTCCTTGGGAATCAGCTAGGGGTGGAATGGCAAGTACCTTTGGATAAAAGGTCCAGTGGATTAAATAGATGTAATTGCACAGGAACATACCACATAACTACCAGAGTAGAATTAGAACATGACAATTTATAGCATATATATATATATATATATATATATATATATATATATATATGTGTGTGTGTGTGTGTGTGTGTGTGTGTGTGTGTGTGTGTTTGTGAGAAAGGCAAGACAGAAGGAGCAAGAGTGTACAATTAATGAATACAAAATAATGATAATGGTACACAGAATGATGATATCAATGACAAAAAGAACAGAATTATAATGAAATAAAACAATATTAACAATAATAAAAAATATGATTGCATCTCAATTTACACTAGAGAAAATTATAAAACATTAAAAGAAGTGATAAAATGAGTTTCCGGAAATAACAGCATGAGACTTATTTGGTGGATTCATGCAGTTTAATTAGTCAAAATAGATTCAGTTTGGGGTAGCACAGGGTAGGAATGTTAATGTATTACAAGCATTAGGTTTAATTAGCCCAGAGCTTGCTGGAGTATGGGTTTATTTTAAAACAACCACGACTGTATATATTTGAAACTGTTGACTCCTAAAAGTTCTGTTTAGCTCTGTGATAGCAGTGGCGATATGCTCATTGTCACATTGGCACTTGCCCTGCTGTGGTGCACTATGGGACTTGCCGTGTAGCAATTTGCCTTTAGAGATACAAGTGTCTCAGAGCATTGCTCTCCTCTCAGTGCTTCTGCAAGCATGGGGGTGTGACGAGACAAGCCTAGGGTTTGATTTGATTGCATGTGCCAAATTGGGTGAAAAAGAGGAAAACCACTATGACAAAATTACAAAAAAAAAGGAAAACAGTCTGGCTGGATGTTATTTTTGTTAAGGTATACACATATACAAGATATGGGAATTTCAAGAGGATCTCATGAAAATACTCAGCTACTAATTATGATTTGGCCTTTGGCTACTAGCACGATAATGCTACCACAAATGAATTGTTTCATAAATATTATGCCCCAAAACAGATTATACCCAGAAAGTAAACTTAGATTTGCACCTGTTTGAAAGAAGGAAGGTATCCAACGTTCCTATGCTATAACATGTATCTTTAAGACTGGCAATGGGAGAAACATTTTGTTTTAATAAGAGGTATCATTTTGGGACAATTTATTTTCTGGTGTGAGTATAATCTAGATTTTATGTGAAATGTCAGGCAGATTTATCTTGAAGTACCACATGCGATGGAAAAGGAGAGCTGCGCAAAGGTGGGGGGATAACGATACTCTGGGAAATTGGATGTAGGGCAACCAAAAATGGTTTGTTCAAATTCAAACTGCTGCTGTTTTACATCGGTGAATTGAAATCAAATTTTACATTTGTGGCATGCTTGTACCTTGCACTAGGTGACAGTCTATGTTCTGACATTCTCCTCTTCTCTCTTTGTGTATTTTATGTACTTGTCTCTATTTGCTGCGTTATTGTGTTCTCTCTTCTACTTTCTGTGTTTACCTATGGATCTATGTTTTTCACCTTTGAATTTGGACTAAGGTGATGAAGTGATGATCATCACCCTTTTATCTTGCTTGCTTCAAGCACTTTGGCCTGCATATATCATATATATAAATATTTATTAACATTATTATTTTTTCCACCTTCTTCATTCTGGTCTTATATATTTAACTGTGTTCTCTGAGTTCTAAGACAGAGCTACAGCAATTGCAGACTTCTTGGCCACTGACTGGCAAAAGTGTGATGAACCCATTAGAGCACCATGTATAGAGGCATCACATCGTGGCTACATGTCTCCTTAAACAGAGGGCAAATCAAACTAACAGATGAAACAACTTTTCTTTTTGAAGAAGCTAATTTAACTAAATGCTGCATCAAAAGTGAAGAATGTTGTAGACAGTCCTTTTTAGATCCAGATATAATCACAACCAGGTATTTCATTGTAACAAATGAAAAAATGCTCCCCCCCTTTCCTCCCAATATTGTCTTGTAAGGTTGGCCCCCAAGTGAATCTCACATTCTGCTTAGTGGATTCCTCTGAAACTATAGTATGTCCCTTTCCAATGTGTATCTTTCATAACCCCTGTGAATGCGTAATTCTTCAAGTCAATTGGAGAAACCACCCACACCTGTCCCTAGCAAGAAAGTAGCTACATTCTTCTCAGCTGTTGGTGTAATAAATAATGCTATTACTTTATTCCTTCATTTGAACCTTACAACTTAAACATGATCCATCAGCCGTCACATTCTAAAAGGGGGCGAGTGTGCAATTTAGATCTCTGCTTTTTAAGCCACAGTAAACATAAGAATCCACTATTCTCAAAGTAATGCAGGTGCACAGGGTCCACAGTCAGGTCTGTGATAAATAGAGACTGTTACAGGGGCGTTGGGGGATTAATTATGACAATCTCTCAAAGGCCCTTAGCACAGCACACCTTAAAGGGAGTGAAGCATAGGAACATGCACTCTGTCATGAGCCAAGGCACAGACTCTTGTGGAAATATGGTCCACTCCACAGAGACAAGACCATAGGCTAACTTAATACCCTGAGATCTGTAAGTAGGACCCCTGCTGATAAATCAGGGGTGAAATAATTAAGAGTAATTCATCTTTATCTGGCAATGTGCCACTTAAAACAGTATTTTGACTTCTGAGTGGAGAGGAAGGCAGATATGAACAATCGGCAGTTGCTTGGGGACTTGGCTCTCTTCTGAAACACTGCCCCCAGCCTGTCTGTCTTTTCCAGACCTGTAACAAAATCCATGTGGACACAGTCACGCCAGTACGTTTGAAGACAGTATTCAGTACTAACTCGCAACAAAGTGGGTCACCATCTGTGGAGGAAAAAAAAAATATGAACTGAAATGTATATGCTTATCTCGAGTATCATCTAATTCATTATACAGAATGTGTCTCATGGAGTCTTAACACACACAAGCATGAAGATGCACACCCACGCACACACATGCAAGACCCACAACTCATGGAATTATAAATCATTTATAAACATGCTGAAGGGCAAATAACTTAGAGTGTAATAAAGCTCTGTCTGACTCTGACTTTTAAACTGTGTTTAAACCTTTATTACTATTCAGAACTGTTACACCTTGACTTTTAGAAAAAAAAAATGTGATCACACATCAGGGCTGCTTTTTTAATGTTCCAAAAAATAGCATGATTGAGCTTAACTCAGCTCATCAGAAAATGACCTACAAAGCTATTTCAGTGAAAGTCAAGCATATTCTATTTCTCAGTTTTGTTTCCTTTCATCTTCATAACAACTATAGCTAAATTGCACATATGTGGTTCAGTAAAGACAGGATACATGTCAAAAAAGAGTAAAATTCTGAAAGTGCTTCCATTGATATGACCATAATTATTTCTCTGCATGAATTTTTCAAAGGGTTCCTTTTTTAGGTTCCTGGAATATTTGGATTTTAACATACATATCTCTGTAAATGGATGAAATAACTATTACAGAGTCAGTCAGAGGATGGTACACATGGACATGACAAAGTTGAACCGGGGCAACTTGCACACTTGAGGAAATCTTCAAAAAGTAACTGAGTCCATGACACAGAACAGTGGAAGTGCTGTTTTCGGCATTGTTAACACCATACTACCTTTACTACTAAATGGTACTGAGGGTCTTTCTCTGAGAAAATCAACGTAGGCAAAGTGGTTGGACATGTGGCATTTTTTCAGTCAGAAAAGGTCATTAGCAGTGAGCTTGTAATATATATATAGCTGAAGCATAATGTGGTTGTGCTGTAGTAAAGGCATGCTGGAAGCCCAGGGAAGGAACAGGGGCAGGTAGAGGTTGTATCCATTTTAGTGGAGAAGTCATTTGGCTGTGGCACAAGACAAAACCACCAATACACCAATAACTGGAACTGTGAAATCTTGAGGAAATGGAGTAATCACTCATGTTGGTAACCCTTAAACTTAGTAGTATGACATTTACAAGTATTTAACCTTAAAGACGTTCAATGAAGGCTACATTTCCTCATTGTTAAAAGTATTCTTAAGAAGTCAGCTGCAACAGCTCAACAAACTGTTGAGAGAACTGAAATTCCAGTTCCCTTCCACAGTTCAAATAGAGCTTGGGACTGCTCCTTTCAGAATAATTGTGTCCTCTGGAGATAACAGAGTATGCATACTTTGCATTTAAACTTCTGTCCATGCATTGCTAATTTCCATCATTATAACTCCCTATTTCAACAGCTTAGTGAGAGGACCTCTTTACCAAAGCTGGGAAAGATTGCAACGAGCATAGTTTTCCCAGGGAGAGGATGTCAGAGGACTCAGGGCCAGTTTAATAGGATTGCATATACATCATGGGCAGTAATATGCAGTTTACCAACTATATGCAATGGGTGAAAGTTGGTATTTAAGAATGGTTTCTCATGGATTGTAACAATGTGCAACTGTGCCCTTGATACAGATGCATTTGCTCATATACATATGTACAGCTGGAATGAAAGAATGGCTAAAACTGGAAAGAGATTTTAAAAGTTGAGTCCACTGAGTATTCCGATGAGTTTACCAAAGCCAATATTATGTGCAGGTATCATATTTGCATGGAGGTTTCATGACATTTGAGCAGCAGGCATTACTGCTTGCCCAAAAGGCACAACACATAAAGTGAGCACCGCCTATCTACAATTTGGAAGGCTACTGTTGTGGACTTTTCTTCAATCTTGTCCTTAATCACATCACATGTGCTGCATATCATCTGTTAGCATATTCTACATGTGACACTGGTATTTCTTCAGATAGACTACCCTGTGTATTTCTGCTTGCACTACATTTACAGGGAAAGATATGTTTTCATTGGTATGCTTCTGACTATCATGCCATTCTTCAGCTGGTTGCTTTTTGAATTAAGTGACTATATTTTCCATGATTAGTTCCCATGTTCTGCTCTCATGTAGGTGTATATACTATATATATATATATATATATATATATTCTTTAGTGTGGTATGATGTTTGCTAAATGATGTTTGATAATTGATACAACTTCAACAATAGTGTACTTCATTAAAACAATAACTAGTTTTTGTAAATTGGTCATTAACTTAATATCAGTCACAACTGCAGTGCATTTACATATGCTGGCATTACATCTTAGTAAATCTGGTCCTCGGAGAACAAACAGCTGTATATATTTTCCCCATAATTTGCTCTAATGGTCCAATGTACATCCTCAAGACTTGCCGATTCAGATGTCAGGGTGTGCAATGGCAAAGGAATATATGAATAATCCAACGACCCACTCATTTACAGGATGCAAGAAGCTCTTTTTACAACTGGTAATGGCATGGGCTCTAGCGACCATGTATGCGCACTGGTTACTTTGCATCTGATTTTAAAATTCAATAATTACAGCATCTAGGAACAGATGCCTTTTTGGTGCCATTTGCTGAGTGATCTTGTTTGTTGATTTGCTGGAGGGCAGGAGCCAAAACGGAACAGCTGTTAATGTACACAGCAGCCCCTTCCTGGACTGCACTGTGTAATTCAGTCGCTCTGCAAGCAAACAAAGAGCCAGCACACATAATCACCCTGAAGATATCATTTTTCAAAGGGACTGCTGGTACTGGCTGTACTGGGTCTGCGGTTGTGTGAAGGCCCCAGAAGCCAGAGAATGGAGCGATGGTGAGTAATCTTGCCTACACTTTCCCTCAGGGGTTGTATTTAGCAGGAACAGGAAAGAACATATTTGAACCACCTACTGTAATGTAAAATAATTATTCATGAAAATATAGGATAAATATCTGCTCAAAAGTACAAGGGTTAAAATATTTTTCAGGAAAACTACCTGAACTTTGAAATGCAGAGAGGTCCTCAAAAAATTTCAGTAAATCAGTTACAGCCCACAATAGCAATTGTTTGGTTACAACTCAGGAAGCACATAAGCAACAGTTTTTGCATGCACTGTAAAGTACTTGGCGAATTGCACAAGTGTAATTACAGAGACTTTATACATTATGATAAATATTTTCACTATCATTTAGTATGATATTGTTCAGGCCCCTTTCAAATTTATTTTGAAAATCAATAAAACTATAGCGAGCCAAAATAAACAGGATCTTCCTCTCTAACTCACTTTCTAGCACGGGCTAGATGTCCTAATGTCCTCTTGTTTTCTTTACTTTGTGTACTTTGAATTGAGTGAATTCCCAGCAGAAGCTCAATGGGACACTTACCAGGAAAAAAACTGTAAAGTCCAGCTCAGCAAAGCTCTTCACCCTTGAAATCTGCCTGCCTTGGACTCCCAGTGATGGATGTCACCACTTAATGGTCTGAGGGTGAGTTGACTTTGAATAGCTACACTGCACTTTAACCAGGGACTGCATTTTTCAGGTAAAGATTGGTCCGATTATAAACAGAATGATTATAGTCCTATGCTTAGTCTTAATTTCATTAATCACTATTTGTTAGCATCACAGAGTGATTAGCAGTGAGTCTGACAAACTTTTTAACCTTGCTTACCCTTCAGTGAGAAGACAAGAATGGTTTGCATTAGCTGAAATTTGTTTTATACTTGGTATCACTTCAAGACAGTTTTGTTTATTTCGCATATCTCATTCAATAATCTTAACGTAAGTCTGTTGTTAATTCTTCAGGGATTCATTAACAAAGCTATTCCAGTTGTAAAAAAGGTCACAGGAAAGACATAATCAGTTAAATATGCAATACATCCCCAGTGGGTGTTTTGATAATCATTGGCATACATTCACCTCTCCTGGAAATCAGAACTGTTAACTGACTTCATATTTTACAGCAGTATGTCTTGAGGCAGCTGATATTGAATGAGTCTAGGGTCAGTTTTCCTTTATGTTGTGGTAACATTGAATGTCATTAGTATTATGCCATATTTTAATGACTATCTCTTGCAGTTACAGAACTACAAGCTTTTGTAAATGCTTATAGGTTAATGGAATCATTGTCAACAGTTTACCACCATGTACTGTGTCCCCATGAGATGTGAGTGAGAGGGGAAAATGATTACTAGTAGTGTGGCATAGAGTGCTGATGCTAGGACATGTAACTTTGAAAACTGCACACTAACCCCTGGGTGGGGAACCTTTGTTGTAGCCTTCGGGAGGAATCAAGAACACATTCAAATTTATGAGTGGATAAAATGTTGGGTATCAAATGTAAGTCTAACTGGGCAATGGTGTCAGCCATGAAAATGCAAATGTCATTAGGATTAAAAAGGTCTTAATTTTAAGAACCATGCACTAGTTTTTAACATTTCTTGATGTTTTGAACTCCCCTCAGATTTAGGCAGATTACAGATTACAGGCTTTGAAATATCTATCCACACATGCCATATATAATTTTTTCCACCCCTAATTTATCTCATGCAAAAGGCTACCAGAAACACTGACCATGAAAGCTGAGTTATCTCTACAGAGACTAATAATTTATATTGACTGGATTGTATACATGAAAAACCATGAAAAACCATGTTCGATGGACATTCCATTGTTCTGAAATGTGAAAAAGTATCAGGGAAACATGCTCAGAAATTTGAAAGAAAGAGAAAATTTCTGTCCTTCTCTATCTTTTTTAAGACACCAAAAAACAATAAATAACTATGTACATAAATACAGAAATAATAAAGCAAAACAACTATAGATGACTATATACATTGCAATCAAATAGATATAATAACAAATCAGTGTCATATTTCAGTTATATTACTGAGAAAAATCACTGAATTTGCAGGCTGTGAAATTAACACCCTCAAGCCCTCCAGTGCGGGTAGGTTTTCTCTTTTGGCAGGTTAACGTTGCAGGGTCACTAGCCAAATCTTATGTTTGTCATCTCTGTATAGTGTCTTGTTGTCCGATCATGAGCGACGTATGACAGCATGAATACCATATGTGAAAATGTGAAAACACATCCTGGGTGCCAGGCCCCATAAGTCTGCTTCTCAAGAAATCAGTGCTAGTCTCTTCATTTGCTGTCTTTCTCATGAAGCTACTCATCAGTTTGACACTTTTGTAAGAAGTAGTAGTCAGATAATGTCTGCCTGGCTAGCTAACTAATTAGCTAGTAGTAGTAGCAAATACAACTGTATTTTAGCTGTCTTATAATAATATCCACCCTGTCTGGTTGACCAGAAAGTTAATTTCAGACACTGCATTTGATCTTGTCATTTGTGTGGTCAGCTGAGCTAAGAGACACATGTATTTGAATATGCAATCAATAGGTGGGCATTACATCTTAGTTGTACACAATCCTGTTGTTTACTGACATCTGATTGAACACCATATAAGGCCCATGTTTCTGGTAAGAAAAAATGTTTCCATGTCCTGAAATGATATTGAATAGAAATGAATTTGAAGTTGAATTTGAAGTTGTTTACCTCAAAAACAATGAAGTTGTTTTTGAGGTAAACAAGAGAACCGCTGGAAATGAAAAAATTATAAGCAATCTTTGCACTGCTCTTGTGGAGTCATTTACTCATCATATATTCACCATGTTGAAAGTGACAAGCCGCACACCTGAACACGGCAAAACAAATGGGAGGTTTCAACATGGAAAGATTATGGAGTTCAGTGGAGAATGAGGTAGGCTCACATGCCTGAAATTTGCAGCTTTTAGGTTCTAGGGGATACAATGGCAGATGATAACATTATGTATACAACTCTTTTTAATGGGAGGGAGTAAACATTTACATACAATATACACATCTGTCATATCACTCACCTAATACATCAAATAAACTGTACATTGAAATTTGACAACACACAATATAAGTGAGAAAAGAAGGATTTATTAGACAGTGTTATACACTTAGTTTATATGGTACAATGACATACGAGACATGATTACCTTCAGAAGCTCTCTGATTCAGTAATGTGGTTTATACAATAATCAAATACAGAACTAAACTCTAAGTAGAGGAGCATGTGTGCAATACAAGGGACATCTGCCATACTTATCCATAGCTCAACTATACAAGTTACAGTCATACACATCTGTGCTTAGGTTTTTATCATGTGCATTAAATTGTCTCAGGTTTGACACATCAAAGTGTCTCAACAGTAAGAAAATACCCCTCACTGCCAGGATTATGAGGGAAAGGAAAATAGAAAAAACAAACTGTTTACTTGATATGCCTTTGAGACAGTCATTAAAACATCCTGGGTTATAGTGCGTTTGCAAAATCAGTGATTTGCCAGCAGTCAGAAGACATTTATAATAGTCCCTGGGGCATTGCAGAGGGGAAAAAATGAGGATCTGGAGCCCATATGAGAATGGTAATGCACATGCTACAACTCTAAATAGTGGGACAGTCTCCAAAATGGGTATTAAGGTTCTAGTTCTATTTGAGAGACATCAGACAGAGCACTTAGCCAAAAATTACAATCTGTTAAAATGCAATAAAAAGCTATTCCACTGTAGCTCTCCCGTAACTTTTCCAACCTTCGCCGTGAAGGGCAGTGCTTATATTGGCTATTTATATTCTTTAAAATGCAACAAAAAAGTACAGCAGGAGGCAGCAAGCTTTCCGCTTGCTCAATTAGGTTTGAAAGCCAAAGTTCATGCAGCTGCTTCTAATTTTACAGTTCATGGTTTGAACCTTGATTTAAATGAATTGTGCGCCTATTCTTTTTTATTGGGTGAATACTTTGTATAGGTGGGGTCATAGCCTCATTTCAGCATTATCGTCCTTGGTAATAAATCAAAGATGGCAATAGTTTATTCATTTATTTCTCAGAAATAACATAAAATGTAAGCCCAAAACTACAGTGAGATACTAATTAAATACATGGTGAAAGATTCACCATGTTTTTAAAGAAAATAGAAGTAATACTCACCATTGCCAAGAAGGACATCAAATATCTAAATAAAATAAATTCTGCATAATTTTGAGAGTGGAAGATGAATAGGATCTTTTTGCTTCAGTATGGCTTGTTGCCCCAAGACATTTTTTTCCTTGAAACTTCAGCAGCTATTGTAGAAGCAGAGCATGGACTATATTAATAGACTTTTTTCATGCTGAAGAGAAATTACATTTCTTCTTTCCAGTCATCAGCATTTGCTAATTTTTGGCACAAGAAGCTGTAACAGTGGTAGACACATTGCAGCCCAAGATAATTGGAGATCTTTCCATTCAAGAGGTCACTGTAGTCCATGAGCTCATATAAGGTGCACTGCTAAATTAAATATGATCGTAACAACATTACCTGAAAAGCAGCCAAGATACAGTAATACAGTAGACCATGTTTACATGTTTTTTGAAAGAAATTGTTTGCCATTCATTTCTGCCTGCCTTTAATAGACATACCTGCCTTTAATAGATTAAATCTTGTCTTATATGCAATGCATTTTTGTTTCAGCCCTTCCCAGTTAGTGTCACAATCTGCATAATGTTCTCAATATTTTGACACCGTTTTTTTTCATGTGTGAAAGCACACAGAGAGTTCAGGGAGAGAGTAGAACTGGGTCATTAAGTGTAATCTCAATACTGAGAATGATGCCGCATGTTACCTGTCCAAAAAATGTTTGTAAGAATACCATGGCAGGGAATGCAATTTTTATACCGTTTATGTCAGCACCCGTGGGACAGAAGTAACTGCAGGCAAGTGCAGGAGTTAGCCAACAGGGTGGGAGCAGGGATATTACCTTACTATATACAGAGCTGAAACAAAGGGGAAATCAGAGAGGCAGGGCAGTGAGTGTGGCCAAATCACTGTTGCTGCAAGACTATTTGCTTTGCAAAGTATACATGTAGCAGTGATTGTGTGAACGGGAGTCTGCATGTATGTGGGGCAACAGGAGTGGAAACAGGTGTGGGGGAATCCTGAAGTCCACAAAGTCCGGAGGGCAAGCAAGTCAGGCTGAGCCAGGAGGACTGCGAAACCACGCATTCACAGTCTTGTCACCTATTCATCTAAGGAGAGATGGCTTTCCTGATGCTCGGGGAGTGTATGTGTGACAACAGGGGTACTACCGTGGGTGGGGGGGGGGGCTGAGATGACTCACCTGTTGACAGGTCCACAGTGTCAGTTGGGGAGTGGCATGTGGTGAACAGGTGGCCATCTGGGGGAAAAAAAGAGATAGAGAGAGCAAGAGATGGGGATGAAGGCCACATTGACTGCTGGCGGCTCTAGAATTCTTTATTTTATTTTCAGTGGTGCACTCATCCTGACACACTGTCCTGCCCTGCTGTTTGTCTCATCCTGTGTGTCATGTGTAGGGTTTTGCTGTACTTTTAGTTAGGTGGCTATTTTAAATATGGTCACTGGGTTCCAGAAGAAGCACTCTTCTCAGGTCTGTGTCCATGATCTCCTTGGTGGAGCTGGTGGTGGATTCCTCTGAGGGGCAGTGAGGGTGTTCAGAGGGATGACCCAAAGTTCCTTACATGTATTTTAGGGATGAGACCTCTTAAGCAGCAGACACATATAGCAGGTGGACAGTCAGCATACTACTGGTATAGCTGGTCAGATTTATAATAATCTTTGGTAAAGATGTGCCAGAACTCATAACCCAGACTATGGCTAACATCATATTTGTATAAACCACTGCTGTGCCTCCATAATCACTCAATTAGATGCAGGTGCTGACAACTGACAACTTATTTAGCTACAAATACATTTTGAATCTGTGTATGGAAGAACAAACTAAAGACCAGGAGGGCAGCAGTATCTAGAGTTGTAGCTAACGTCTCCTTTATTAGCTAGAAATAAGTAGTAAACAGCCCATGCTACCTATCCTCTCCATCAGATCTTACAAATCTGAACAATACCAGCTGCATGGTCCCTAATCTCCTGCTAGAGACTGGATTTCATAAGTTTGTTGCTTTTGATGTTAGTTTCTCTGTCCTGTGGTACAGCACTGGCCTTCTCAATCAAGCTGCTCAATTTGTCCATGTTCTCGTCTCATCAGGTTGCTGCCATGAATACAATTAAAAAGTTTCATCTTGGGTGGGGAGCCCTCTTTCTCTTTGTTGCTCATTTCCATTCTCTCATATGGATGCCCTTGAATTGTGATTGGCTCAAGGGTGAAATACTTTTACCAATAGCTAACACTGATTCTACACATTGAATCATGGTGAATGGCCATCAAAGTTGGCCAATGACAAACTAAGTGCAGAACACACTGTAGTGACTACAGGTGATAGTTGGCGACATTCAAGTCATTTTTTTCAACAAGCAATCATTCATTTTTTTTCAACAAGCAAGAATTATTTCACCTCATAAAAGAGGACATATCAAGTTCCCCATGTCATGGTCAGGGCTCCTATGATGGCATTTTCTATTACTCAAATTAGTTTAAAACAACATAATATATGGCAAGTGTGGATGACTATTACAGATCTTGAGTAATCTACCTAAAACATCAAAAAACGCAGGGCAGACCGCCTAGGGATAAAGAGCATAGAGGAAAATCATATCTTTCATCATTCATGAAAGTTTACACTGCATAGAACCGTAGAGACCGTAGAGAAGCCATAGTTATCTTATGATACCACCACGCCTGTGTAGACTACTGGCCTGGACATTCCGGCTCTGGGAATCAGTTTTTAGGCTTGGCCATTTAGTCACTTCGTTTAAGGAAAAGAGTCATTTAAGTGGGAAAACTCACAGCTTTGCTTGAAGTGTACATCAAACATAGGCTGTTTGTTGCAAACAGCCTGTCAAATTCATGACCTTATTTTTAAGAAGCCTCTGCACTGCCTGCACTGTCAATATAGACAAGTAAACATTATTCTAAACATTCTTTTTTTACACACATTTCACTAAAAATGATGCTTCTATAGGATGTAGACATTTTATTAAACTGCTTCAGTTACATATTCTTCGACTTGGCCTCACAGATTCAGTGTGCATTCTTGGAACAGCAAAAAATCATCCTTTATACTGAACAAGTTATACCTCTGTGTTTGAACTGTAATTCTTTTAAGTGTATCAAATAAAAAGGATGGAAATAGGAGATAAAATTGTACAGAGCTAGAATAGCCTTCGCAAACAAACAAGACAATGAAGCAGCAAAGGGTAAAGTGCTTTGATCTTGTGCCAGTTTATGGCTTTATTTGCAAAATCCATGCCACTATGTCCGCAGTGCACTGAAGTTCTGTTTTCCTTTCTTTTCCCTCCAAATCAATTTAAAGCTTGGCTGTTAAATTTCTGCATCCTAAGATTCATTTCAACCTATTAAGCCAAAGGCCAGAGGCACAAACCTGAGAAATGGATTATGGTCGAATGATGAAGAAAGGAACAGCTGGTTCATCATGTGTTTCCATTTCTTTGGCACGCTGCTGTTGGTACTATACCCGCAAAAACAAACTGACATGTAGGGTTACAATAGATAGACATTCAACATGTTTCACACGGCCTTCATTCCAAGGAGAAATTTTAAATAAGCCGACAACACTTCATAAATAAGCACACAAAAGGTATGGGGAAAAATGAGCTGTGCTTCTCCTCTTATAGCCCCTGCTATTCATAACAGACACAGCTGACAAGATCAGGGTTCAACAGCCATCCTAGTACCCTACATTGTTATCAAAATGTTTCAACTTTACACTCTTATTTGGGTTACTTTTGGGTACAGAATGCCTGTTTTGCATCACATAGTTTTAACAAACAAATGTGCCACAAGGGTGGGCTTCTTATGGATATTGGGAAGTGGGGGCCAGGAGGTGGTGCAGGACTCATACTAGTGTTTGGGAGGTCCCAGTGTGCAGTAAAATGTCAGCTTATGTTTCATTAAATTCATGCCAGATACTGTTTTCTTTGTTGATTTACATCTTACAGGTCATATTATAGAACATCTTTATGCTCCTCATGATATCAGCATGGGGAAAACTGTACTATTATAATTTACAAGAATACATTTAGAAAAATGGTAGAAACTTCAAATCTTTAACATTTTGCACCATATGGGTCTTTTGCAAGTTTTGACTTGGTATTTTTACTAATTGTTCCTTATGCCAAAATGACACATAAGTGTTCCATCTCATTTTTGCGGGAGATCCAGGCTTGAATTCACCTGACCAGGGACTATGACCTGACTAGTTCTGAATGACAGAATCTGCCAAACCATGAGAAGAGGTGGACTCCTTGAAATATTTCCAGGTCTCAGTCTCAGTCTCACAAAGTGAATGGTTCTGGCAGAAAATTCCAAGTACTTCTGCAAAAGAATGTAATTATTTATGAAGGTGAATACAAGACATTCGTTATTCATGAATTTACATTTGAGTGTGCCCATGATTCATGTGGTACTGGAAAACAGGTGTAGCACTCACAATGAGAATTTACTGTGTAAACACTGAGGGTAACATTTCTTTTTCATGTCTGAGCTATTTTACCGCATTGGATTCTGCACATTACTTAAAATCTGATCCATGTACCAGCCTGTGTGGATGGTAACCAGTAAACATGCATTTCTGCCTATTTCTATGAGAGGCCCCTTGAGACATAATTCATACTCGGTCTCACACACAGCATCATAATCTCACACATACACCACTATACTCTTACACAAACACTACTATACCCTCTTACATGCACTATCATACTCTCTTTTATTTACTATCACACTCTCATACACACAGCACTGTTCTCTCTTGCACAGAGAACTATAGCTACTTATACACACATTATATGCTTGCATGATAGTCTGTGTAACAGAGGATAATAATATATGTATGTAAGTATGGTTGTATATGTAAATGAAGTTAGTAGTGTATGTGAAACAAAGGTTCCACATATAATAATATGTGTGTATGAGAGTATGATAGTAAATAAAAGAGAGTATGATTGTGCATGTAAGAGGGTATAGTAGGGTTTGTGTAAGAGTATAATGGTGTACGTATGAGAATATGATAGTGCATGTAAGAGGGTATAGTAGTGTTTGTGTAAGATTCCAGTCTTGGAATCTTGGAAAGGTAGATAAGGATCACTGCTCTTCAGTGCATCCATAAATGGCTGTTCAATACTGTATGGTGATATTGCTTGATATTATGGATTGGAAGCTGTTATAAGCACATATTATATAAAATGTATGTCTTCAACTGCATATCACATCAGGTAATACCATGTTTTGCATATTTTGCCATGTTTGCAGCTGTCATTGTGGATAACCATCTGTCAGGTTCTCCCATTCTCAAGCAGTGCATTTTTAATCATTTTACCAAGAACATTTTAAATTCAGTAAAATGGGACACAGTTACAAGAACAGGGAAGACTGTGGCTGCAATATCAGAAACGTCTACTTACATTTTAGTTTTCGATTACAAAAAAAAAATCTGTTACTATAGTTGTATGTATGGTCATGTATGGAAAGGTCATGTATGACCTTTACTACTAATGTGAAAAGTTTCAAATATTCAGATTCTTCAATGACATATTAAAAAGAACTAACATGAAAAAGTTGACTGAATTCAATAAAAGCTATTAAGCCTTCTTGTTACCACATAGCTTTCTAGTGACTGATGGGCAAAAATGGTTTAGCTGGTCTTGGTCACTAATTGGATGGAAGACCTGGGAAAACTATACTGGAGGCAGAAATGGTGCTGTTGAGAATGTAGGGGACAGTCTTGCCTCTGGTGCAAGTACAGGTCCAATTCCTCAGTGCAATAATGAGAGGATTGATCGGAGACATCATCCTTCAGGTAATATGTTAAACTAACAGCCTGTTTGTGGAAATGAAAACATCCCAAGTAACTTCTTGCAAAGAGCAGGGTTTCCCAGGCTTCCTGGCAAATTTCCCAACCTGGCTACCAGATCATTCCGAAATTAATTTGCTAAATAAACATTTCCTTCTCCACCTCATTTAATATGTAGTGAACTTCCTGGTGCAAACTGTGCATCATCCAGGAAGGTCCAACATATTGACAGTTTTTGTCCCAGCACACATAATGTAAAGCAGTATCAGATCCATAGGTGGCATATAAATGCAATCCTTTACTATTTTTTAATACTGATTTAACACATATACAGTATTCTGTCATTTGAATGGCTTTGCACCCAGTTAATCCAGGATGTTCCTTTGGCTTGACAAGGAAACAACTCTTCTTTACTTTCCTTTTCAATGTTGAAGAAGGACTGATGAAAGAAGTGTAAATAAGCTCTCCAGAGGACCCAGAGTTTACATACCCCATTGTACAGGAGCTTATCTTGCACACCAGAGTATTCTGTGTGCCTCAGAAAACTGTCAGTGCTGAGACATGGAAGCAACTCAGAGCAACATCTTTGTGGAAGTTTATTACCTTGGTAATTACTGAAATGAACAGATGGTGACACAATTGAAGTGTACAGTACATAACCCACCCAAATAAAAATCAATATTACAAGGAGATTTCTATTCTTTTTCATCTTAAATGTGTAACTTTTATTTTTGGTTAGTTATACCTCACAAACATGTGTTGAGAGGTAAATCTACCCTTACAACCCCCATTCTTGTGTGTGTGTGTGTGTGTGTGTGTGTGTGTGTTTTTGTGTGTATAGATGTGTGTTTAGTTGTCTTCAAGTGCAAGTGTGGCTGGATTTCCAGCCCATTGTAAGCATTCATGAGCTAACTGTTGGATTGTTTTTTTTTCAGAAATTTTACTTAACCTACTCAACCTAAAGTAATAAATTTACTGAAACTAGTCACTTTTGGAGAACGATATAAAATACCAATAAATACCAATAAAAATATTGGTGTGCACCTCTGTTACTACTAAACAGATTACAGATTATAGACACAACACCCCAGTGCCTTCATGACAATCAATGGGGACTTCAACCATGTCTCCCTCTCCAAACCCCTTACTAATTTCACTCAGTATGTTAAATGCAAAACAAGGCAGAATAAAATCTTGGACTTGCTGTATGCCAACGTGAAGGGGGCATACAGCTCCACCCACCCCCACCCCCCCACCCCCCCCCCCGCCAGATCAGACCACAACCTGATACATGTTGTACCCTGGTACAAGCCTGTAGTCAGACAGCAGCCTGCCACCACCTGTACTGTGAAGGTGTTCTCTAGAGAAGCTGAGGAGGCCCTGCAGGACTGTTTTCAGACCACGGACTGGGAACTGTTCCTGGACGACCACGTGGAGGACATTGAGGGACTCTCCCAGTGCATTACAGACTATATCCGGTTCTGTGAGGACAGCGTTGTACCCACCAAGAAGGTCCGCTGTTTCCCAAACAATAAACCATGGATCAACAAGGACATTAAAGCCCTCCTCAACAGGAAAAAGAGGGCCTTCATGGCAGGAGACAAGGAAGAGGTCAGGTCAGTCCAAAAGGAGCTGAGGAGGGAGTTGAGGAAGGCCAAGAACAACTACAGGGAGAAGCTGGAGGGCAAGCTACAAAGGAACAGCACCAAGGAGGTGTGGGATGGGTTAAAGAGGATCACTGGACATAAAAAATCAGGCCCAGCCGTGGAAGGGAGCCAGGAGCGGGAAAATGAGCTAAACCTGTTTTTCAACAGGTTTGACTCAACCCCCGCACCACAGCTGCCACCCCCTCAGCCTCAATCCACACGTCAGCTGCTGCCCTCCCCTATCCTCCCCATGCCCCCCCTCTGCTACTGAGGACAATACAGGAGGCACCACAGCCCGTCCCCCCTTCCCCTCCCTGCCACCGGAGAAAACCTCAAGACCGACACCTTCCCCCAACACAGTCTGTCCCTCATGCCAATCTTAATGACCCCCCTTCCCCCCACCAGACCATCCATCACATCCAGCCAGGTGAGACAGGAGCTATCCAAGCTCCGAATCAACAAAGCATGGGGTCCAGACAACATCAATCCCAGAGTGCTTAAGGCCAGACAGCTTGCAGGAGTGTTCTAGCACCTATTCAACCTCTTCTTGAGGCTGAAGAAAGTGCCCCAGCTGTGGAAGACCTCCTGCATTGTTCCGGTGCCCAAGAAAGCATGTCCCAGTACTCTCAAAGACTGCAGGCCAGTGGTACTGACATCACACGTCATGAAGACCTTCGAGAGACTGGTTCTGTGGCACCTTAGGCCCCTGGTGAGGGACTCCCTGGACCCTAGGCAGTTTGTGTACCAGGGCCAAATCAGCATAGACTACGCCATCATCTTTCTGCTGCTTACTCACACCTGGAGAGGCCGGGAAGCACATTGAGAGTCATGTTCTTTGACTTCTCCAGTGCATTCAACACCATCCGGCCCCTCCTGCTTGCGCAGAAGCTCTCAGCCATGCAGGTAGACCACAACATAATAATAATAATAATAATAGTCGTACACTTTATTGATCCTCATGGGGAAATTTGTCCTCTGCGTTTGACCCATCCTACACACACAGTGAGCCGTGAGCACACATACACACACCAGGAGCTAGGAGCAGTGGGCAGCCACAGTGCGGCGCCCGGGGACCAACTTCAGTTCTTTTGTGACAGGAGTGCCCTTGACCAAGGCAATGACCCTAACATGGATGTCTTTTTGAAGGTGGGAGGAAACCGGAGCGCCCGGCGGAAACCCACACAAACACGGGAACGAGAACATGCAAACTCCACACAGAAAGGACCTGGGACAGCCGGGATTTGAACCCAGGACCTTCCTGCTGTGAGGCAACAGTGCTAACCACTGAGCCACCGTGCTGCCCATGGTGGCCTGGATTACAGACTACCTCACCAACAGGCCACAGTTCGTACGGCTACAGGACAGCCTGTCAGATGTGGCGATGAGCAACACCGGCGCACCCCATGGAGCCGTACTTTCACCATTTCTTTTCACCATCTACACCCCCGACTTCAGCTTCAACTCTGGAACAAGCCACCTTCGGAAGTTCTCTGATGATTCCACCATCGTGGGCTGCAGGAGGATGCAGAGGAGGAGTACAGAGAGGTGGTAGAGAGCTTCACCAGATGGTGTGAGGAGAACCACCTCCAGCTCAACATCGGCAAGACCAAGGAGCTGGTGGTGGACTTCCAACGGAGCGGGAAGCCCCCAACCCCTATTACCATCCAGGGGGAGGAAATTGAGATGGTGGACTCGTACAAGTTCCTGGGAGTGCACATAAACAATAAACTGGACTGGACGGACAACATCGAGGTCCTCTATAGGAAAGGACAGAGCAGACTGTTCTTTCTTAGGAGGCTCAGGTCCTTCAATGTGTACAGCAGACTACTGCGGATGTTCTACCAGTCTGTGGTAGCCAGCACACTATTCTTTGCTGTGGTGTGCTGGGGAAGCAGCACCAGGACTGGGGAGACTAACAGACTTAACAAGCTGGTGAGGAAGGCCAGTTGTCTGTTGTTGGACAAAAACTGGACAGCCTGGAGGCAGTGGTGGAGAGGAGGATGAGCGACAAAATCAGGACCATCCTGGGCAACCCCTCCCATCCCCTCTATGATGAGCCGTGGCAGATGGGGAGCACCTTCAGCCACAGGCTCATCTCCCCCAAGTGCAAGATGGAGCGATTTAGGCGCTCTTTTGTGCTGGCATCCATCAGCACCAGAGGCCCCCAGCCAATGCCTCTTTCATAGTTGCCACCCCCAACCTATCATGCCACTTTTGCACTACATGTTAATACTTGAAACTGTTTCTACTCATTTTACTGTTCACTATACCTTTTTTGCACAACATGTACAGTTGTTTGCTTAATTGTTGTTCTTTACTGTTTATTGTTTATTACTACATTGCATATTATAGCATATTATATTTATTGTACTGTATTTTTATTGTATTTTTATTGTATTGTATTTTTATTATATTGTTATCTGTACTTCTTCGCCTGTCTTTTCTGCTGCTGTCAACACCCAAATTTCCCCGCCTGGGGATCAATAAAGTGCTATCTTATCTTAAACACAGTCAGACATGGGCTGCTAAACTCCTATGTGGGAGATGTGCGTTTGGACTGGAGTTTGCCCAAAATGAGGTTGTGTTGCGTCTCATTATTTTGCAAGGTACGTGTATTCCAACTCTTTTCTGTCTGCAACCCTCCGTTAGGTATAACAGTACATAACTATATAAATTTTAGATGAATGTAATCACAGATGTAATAATAATAAAAAATGGTTTATATTTCAGTCATATTATTGATAAGAATAAAATTTTCTTTCAACAGTCATACAGTTTGATTTTTTCATCTGCATGGTCAGATCAGATGAGATACTGCACACATTCACACCTCAGCTGTTGGCAGAAATAATGTCTTCATTGTGTACACTCCTGTTTATTACAGACATATGAATGAGTGCAGTGTAAGAAGGGGGGAATAGATGAAAAGACAAATCTAGGTGTTACATCTTGATTAATAATGCCCATACAATAACAAAAATAAGCAATAACATAATAATATACAACTAAATGTGGATGTCGTAGTATACCTTAAAACATAGTAATAATGATAATGAATTGGATTTCTACATACTGTGGCATCATTCATCCCTGTAAAGCACAGCAAAGAGTATGACGGTAAATGGGGATAACTCCCCTCATCTCAGAGGGTGTGGTGCATCATAGCAATAGTGTCCTGCTGTGCAGCAAATGCCAGTTTAAGAAGAGAGACATGAATTTATTAGATTAAAGAAGGGGTGATAAGATAGCCAAAACACAATAGCCAGATACAGCAATTTACCAGGACATCAGGGAATACCCCTACTCTTAGCAATAAATGCCATACAATCGTTAACATTGACAGTGAGTCATCACCACAATTGAATGCCTCACCCCAAATTTTGCAGAAACAAGAGGACACTGATCAGCATGACAGGAATACAGCATTCACATTCATTTTTGTAATGCTCCAGATAGAACAGTGCAGGCACAGGACCTCAGGTCTGATCTTGAGCCATATTGTGACACCATGGGACACCTCTCACTGCATCTCTCTACCTGTCCGCAATAGATCTGCTCAAACCTGTGCTCTCCCTGCCTCTCTTTAGGTTTTAGTGCTCTTCCTGACATTTTGTTGGAATGACCTAGCACAGGACTAAACTGGGGTTGTGAGACAATCATGCCTCCAGAGCTTTTCTATGAGGGCCAGAGAGCAGACCGTGGGCAGGCCATCTAAAGTGAGAGGACTGACTTATATGGCCTTCATGCAAAGGTCATTGCATCAAATGTTCATTTCCCCCTCCAACAAAATCCAAATTCTGTGGTGTGTGAATCTGTGCAGGGAGGTTGGGTCTGTGTTAAAGGGAACTAGTTCATAAGGCAGTGGGTATGTGACCCTCACCCACCGCTGCTTATATTCCTCTGTTCCAATGGAACAGTAATCCCCTGGGAAGGGTAACAATAGGTATTCAGTTTGGTGTCAAAGAACCCTTAGCAGTGTGGGAGGCATACCTGCGCCAAAGCAACCATTATTTATGGAAAGATTCCTCTCATGAAGTCAAAGGCTACATCAGTGTCTACAAAGAATATTGTGGCTGTTCAACAGTGTAAAAGGATACATCATGGGAACCAGTGCTGATTGAAGTCGGTCTGTTTTTATATGCATTACAGCAAATCTTCTCAAAAAATTTAAACTTTAGTTTAGTACTTATGCATATTGAAAAGCAAGCCAGTTTCAGTTTCACATCTCAACATTTCCTTCTGCAGTTTCTTTCTTTTCACTCTGACATCAGCACATGACATTCCACATCTTTTATATATGAGCAATAAATGTACAATCTTTCCTCATCTCCATATTTGCCCTCCAAGCAAGTACAGAGGGCTGTCCTGAAAGATTTAAACAATTAATTTTTAATTGAAATGTTGATACTCATGTGTAGTTGAAACCCCGTGTTTTCCATGTCTCTTTGTTCATACCCGGCCCCCATCCCCAGGCTGCTCTGTAAAGCTGGTTGCATCCCTTCTGCCTCTTAACTTGAATCTAGTGTACTGCTGATATGGAAATGAATTCAAATTCCACATGGACACAAACTGGCTTAACTATACAAAGCACAGAAAACATCTACATCTACAGATTTGATTTAGCATATGCATTTGTAAGTTAAAGTCATCAAGAACACTGTTTAAAGGATGAATAATGACTGTAAAATTTGCTAATTTCAGCTGCTACAATCCACTGAGATAAGAGAAGGTTTAGTAGTGCATCATGGATTTACAGATAGCTTGAAGCTTGAAGTTAATAAAACAAATGAAGAGCTTTGAAAACGGGTATTTACTTTAATAAAGGTAAATGACAACTTAATACAATTTGAAATTACAGTGAAGTTACTCTTTGAGTTTTTTAGTATATACTATGCCAGAAATCCCATCTCTGAGAAAAAATATGAACAAATACATGTTACAAATCAACAGATGGCAGGTCTTATCTGTAGTAAGTCTGCAATATGAAAGAAATGGCATGTATACCTAATGCTTTTCTACAAAAAATACTTTCAAAAATACTTTCAGATAAAATTGTCTGAAATTTTGTATTTTCTTACATTTTACTGTGTCTAATCTGCATGTCCAGAAATTTAAGTAACAATAATCAAAATAAACAAAATGATGCTTCCTGCCAAAAGTCATGCCGTCATGGAAATATGATAGAAGTTGTTATTTTTCTTCTAACATCTCTGAGATCTCATAATTGGACCAGAGCTTCATGGATTTCTTTGTTGGAAATTCAGGTTTGTTTCAAAAGTCTATAAAAGATAAGTTTGCTTATTTTTGGCAGCACTTGTACACAGTGTATATCCCTAGTTGCATCACAAGAGGTTAGTGCTATCCAGAAGACTTAAAATCAAAAATCACCACATCTACGAGGTCTCCATTTGAATTTGTTTCAGTTGTGTTCTACACCTTACTGGTTGAATAAGCCTTGTGTGTACTATCTAGCATTAAATGAAAGTCATAAAAATGAAAATTCCATAATCTGAAACATGATATACAGTACTATATTTATCTTCTTCATGATTTAAGTTGTAGCTGTACTGTATTTATTGCCTTATTTATGTGATTATTTCCTCCTGGGAATACAATCCACCAGAATTTCTTATCTTTTGGAAACCACTGCATACATTTAGGATTTCAGTCTGCAATATTGTTTTACTTATCATTCATTGCCTGACGTAATAACCATTTAAAATTCTGTTGACTCCTCCATGAACTTATGGTCATGAATATGGTCTTGTACACCTCCACCACTTTTGTTAAAAAACCCCAGGATGCATAAATTACAGTACATCACTGTTTTTGGAACAGGGACTTTATGTTATTACTGTCCATATATAATGGTGTTTTCAGAGATTGCTTTCCATTTGAGATGAGCAAATTCTTTCAAATGGCCCATCATGAAAAAGTCAGACCAGGCCAGATATCTCCAGAAAGGACCCATCTGGCATTGTGATCAACTCCCTAATGTTCTGTTGATTTATTTCTAACAGTACCAGTGTCATAACTCATTCAGAAATGCATTAGGACCATACAACACTGGGAAACATTTACAATCCAGCTTTTTTAAAAAAAAAAAACCTATTTCTGTTTCTTTTGATTAATGACAGCACGCATCCATAAAAGGTCACTATTAACTATTGATTATTGAATTGATAGTACAAAGGCAACTCAATGATTCAAGCAGTTGAATGACTGATTAAAAAAAAAAAAACTTTTAAAGTGTTCTTTCCAAAACATGTACAAACTCTCATGAATACCTTTTTTTATATATGAAAAGCTCCATTGGGCCATTTTGTTGACAATTGTTTCTGGCTGAGTGGCTAGGCTGTAGCCGTGGCGGGGGGTGGGGTTAGAGAGTGAGAGAGGGGGAAACAGT
Organism: Megalops atlanticus; assembly: GCA_019176425.1. Classification (NCBI taxonomy): domain Eukaryota; kingdom Metazoa; phylum Chordata; class Actinopteri; order Elopiformes; family Megalopidae; genus Megalops; species Megalops atlanticus. The sequence continues at coordinate 67,704,276 of CM032875.1, forward strand.
GTGGAGTCAGGTACCCAGCTGCAGCCCCCACCCCCTCGCTCCCCTCGGCACCTCAGCAGCGCCTGGCTGTTTCTCGGCCAACGTGTGCCGGCAGCGTGGCGGGAAGAGCTGTGTCGCTGGAGCACGTCCCCAAGCGCAGGCTGGAGATCAGGCCCAGGTCATTACAGGCCGGGCTGAGTACGGAGATCCACCAGGGACAAAAGACCTCGCTGCGCCCTAGCTACGCTCATTCTCACAGCCATTTCTGTCCTTGTAATTGTCACTTTGCATGCAGCCAGCATTTTTCAGTTATGCCTGGGAATTTGCCACTTTCAGGTTATATAATGCGAGTAATATGTGAGTTTTGACAAATATGAATGTAAAAGGCTGAATATTTTTACCTCCTTTGTGCAGGTTCTATTGTTATCCAATGCACAGAGGTGGTCTGAAACCCTGAAAGGCTGTCAGTGCAAGGCTACTTGGATTTCATTCTCTCTGAACATCTGGACCACAGCTTGGAGAACATTATATCTGATGTATCAAAAGCCACTGAATTTATGTCTAAGCACTCAATGCCATGGACAGTCTCTCCAGTGTCAAATAAAATAAGAACCACTGTATCTCTGATCTCCACTGAAAAGCCAGGGCACCAACATACAGTATTGTTATGGAGATTTTCAATTCATTCTGAACATTCATGGCCTGTTTCTGGTCTCTCTCTAGAGTGCAACTTGTACTCCATTACTCTGTATTAACAAAGTTTACAATAGAAGTCTGTGATATGATTTGTGTCATTTGATTTATGCACAGACATGAAGTCGGAACGGATGCTCTCTTTGTGATCCTTGATGCACAAAACTCCAATGATCAAGGTCTTTTTATGCTGAGCAAAACACAACAATGAATCTATTCATTCTCCAAAGAAAGTTATAAAAGAATGTGTGGACGTGAGGGGCTGTCCATGTTAACAACTCTAATGTTGATGTGTATGTCATGAATTAGTATAAATGAATCCAATCACATTCATTACCAGTGATATTCATGACAAAGGACTAAGTATTGGTCATATAGGATGTAGAGTCTCAAGGTGACCATTTTTTGTGTCCTTGCCATCCTGTCTTTGAGGTGGAATGCCCATAGCTAATAGAAAAAATGTGAGAGGAATCTCTCTTCTTTAATAATGGGGCGAGTAGAACAAAGGCTCTTCTCTTGTGGCACTCTTGTCTGGGCAATGGAACTGGACAGTGAAATTTGGCTGTGTAAGAGACAAATTCAGTGCTTAGTGAGAACTATTAATCACATGAAAATCTAATTCCTACAGCTGAATACTGATCAGCCCCCATTTATTACTTCTGACCTTGATGCATAGAATCACTTTGCCATTTTTTTTTGTAATGTCTTAATTTTTATAAGCGTTTTGCATCAAGGTGTGAATGCTTTGTTTTCTATCTTTAACAATTTCCATTAGATTTGCCACAAACATTTTTTGTAATAAATAATGGCACACGCTGAAACTAAATGGATATCAAGGTAAAGAGAGTATTAACAGCACCAGTAACAGCTAATATAGCACCAGTTGTAGTGCATTCAGGCACAGGGTCGACTCGGGCCCTTTCCTAAATTGACCCAGCTTCTGAAGTATCCACTTGATGCATTGTTGATATAAGTTGAGAATATATAACTGAAATAGTAAATGAGCAAAATGGAAAATCCACTGACTGCTGTGTGCCAAAATAATGCTTGGATTATTACTTGAACCTTAGTGCAGTCATGTTAATTTTAAATACTGAAACTTACATTGCAAGTTATTGCATAATAGTCCAATGTTCCATGGGGAAGCCATTAAAACACAATGGTATTATCTTGCCAAGTGTAGCCTGGTCCTCCTACCTCCAGAACAAACCTTCTACCTCCTACCTCCTCTTTTCACTTGCTCCTTGCAAAGAGATTGCTGGATTTCAGCTGTTCTTTACAGCATTTTTTTTTCATTTGAATTAAGGTACACTGCACACACCTAATGATATTGACACTATTGCAGTTAACCTACAGACTGGTTCATTCACTCATGGTTTTATGATTTAATTTTAAGTCTATCAATGTCTATTCCTACTCCTTGCATTGTACTATATTGTATTTAGTTATCCTGGACATCCAGTAGACCCTGACCTTTGCCTTGATGCTGATCAGGCTCCATAATGGAAAATAGGTGTAAACCAGTCTTCCCCAGGAGGCTGTGGGGGGCAGGGGGGAAGCACAGCGTAGGGAAGTAACTGAGATCTCAGTGACATGAAAATTAATGACATTTTGAGAATTGCATGACAGTGCCTGCTCAATGTATCATGCCGATGAGAGACAGTAAGCTGGCTAAAATGTCTCGTTACTCCTGACATTTGGTGTGCTGAAAGATTTCTCAGGCATTTAAAGGAATTCATTCGCAATGGTAATATGCTAATAATAAGGTATAAGTGCACACCATGCTGTCATGTGAGGCCTTTGCAGGGTTCTAGGAATTATTCAAACCAAATTGGTGTTCAGTTAAATGGATCAAAAGATGGCACCATGGCACACCCAATGGTCACATCCCAGACCACAGCAAGGCAAATGGGGGTCAACACCCATGCATTCCTGATGTCATCCTTCATGACAGGTTATTATCTGTGTTCTCAGCTCACTCAGACACAGAAGAACCTCTGTGATTGCCAGCTCTCAATTGGTTAATCCCTCTGATTTGCCAGCTGCTCGAAGCCTGACATTTAATTAGTGACCCAATTATACGTAGCACTGTTGTCAGCTCCTTCTTCATTAAAAGAGTGAAGGGAAGAAAGATTGAGTTTGGAGGAGTCAGAATTCAGGGCTGCCATTATTAACTAGTTTTGGGGTCCTGTGTGCACGCTCTCTTCACAGCTGGATGACGGAGTGAGGTCTCAGACCATTAGCGCAGCAGGTCCACAGAGGCCACATCACAAAACAACAAATAGGTTTCAGAGATGTGTGAGTAATGGGTGTGTGAGGTTCAAGGTTGAAGCAGGAGAGCTAATATGAGCTGTGGCGTAACGTTTCAATATGAGCAGACTTTGAGGAACACAGTGTTTCATGATTACAGATTTGATTAAATCCTTTCCTGTGCCCTTTGTTCTCAGTCACATGTGAATAGCCATGAAATGTTTACTTAGGTTATTATGAAGTATGATTGGAAAATAACAGAACATCTCTGAGCTATGTTTTATTGTCTTGCAGCAAAAAAAAAAAAATATATATATATTATTTTTTATATTTTATATATACAGCTCTCTCTCTCTCTCTCTCTCTCTCTCTATATATATATATATATATATATATATATATATATATATATATATTTATATAAATTTAAATATTTGATAAATCTGATCTTGATTTTTTTAATCACCTGCAGTTAACAAAGCATGGGATGCAACAAATTCCTTTTATTTGCTCCTACTGACTTCTGTGTAAAGTTAAACAAAGCGCAGACTCACTGTTTAGTTCACTATGTGGGCTTAGCCAATGACAGAGACAAAGGAATATGTGCACATTTGTGTGGTTGACAAGCCATATAATTTGGGTTTAATGTCAATTGTGTTAAATTTGATACAAGCAACATTTTTTCAATGTGATTCATCCATTTTTTGAAATACTGTCTCAGATTATAAGGGCACGTCTGCTATTAACAGTCACAGGTTCCTGCCAGTAACAGGAACTGCCAAAAGATATTTTTTCAGTATCCCAGGCATCTGCTGTGTCGATGGAGAGGGGACAGTGTCTTGTAAAAGGCAATTTATTTGTAATCAGACTAATAGGACAACCTGGGAAGAACCAGCTCAAGTTCATCTAGAGCATGTCTTATTTTAACTACTCGTCTCAGTTCAAGCAATCCACATTTTTCAAAATGCCATTATTATATGGTTACTGCCATGGTAAAAACAAACACGAAAAAAGAAAATATTCCCAAAATTATTTTTAAAATAATTATTGAAAATCAATAATGCATTTAATTCTGTATTTTCTTCTCAGCCTTCAGTTGAAAGCTAGCTCATTGTGATTCTTGTTGCTTTGTATGTGAGCTAAGCACAATGGGCCTAACATAGGAGATCAATCATAATTAAGGAATCAATGACATGCAACTCAACCTGTGCATGTGTTAATCCCTTTGTTGTCAGTTTCACAGCTCTCTTCTTTCTTCTGATTTCTCAGAAATATATGCAGATGTGATCCTTGCAATTGAAGACTTCAGTGTGATTGCCATTGTTCAAGTTGTCTCCAATACACCATTTTAATGAGTGCCTTTCTCATAATTAACCTTATTTCTCTACATCAATTTTCAGTTGGCAAAGTGACATTAATGCCACTGACTACTTTCTGCAAGTCTCCTAGTAACACAACTAGATATCAAATCTCTTCTTTTTACAGAAACCACAAAATGGCTACCATAGTCTCCTGAAGCTCAGCATCAAGTCAGAGTCATCAAAATTGTGACACTGCATTCCCACAGACTCAAATGGCATTAAAGAGGGAATGAAGTGGGATCTAGGCAGGTGTTCAGCCTGACAGAGTTCACCCCATTTGAGCTGAGGATCTTAAGCTGGGGTTGACCCACAAATGTCTGCCAAATCCAGATGCCTTTGAAGAAAGTTGTGCCTTTCGGTCTCCTGACTGATGCATTATTAGGCCATGACTCTTGAAGGGGAATCTGCAAACTCTACAGTTTTATGTTGATGCACCAATGGATGTGAAGATTACTCAGGTGTGTCTGGAGGCAATCCTACTGAGCACAGAAAACATTAAACAATCTTGAAGAGCAAGGATGTTATTTTCTGTCTTCAAATGCAAAATATACCACAAATATTGCCTAACAAACATGGATGTTACTGATTAACACAGATCTAAAAGTGCATTAGACATTTCAGAGGCTAATTATTTCTCTTGCACATGTACAAATCAAGTTTACTGATATCCGAAATGTGCAACTGAATCAACCCTTGTTCAGACACAGGAGTGACAGCTGGCTATGATTTAATGTTGCAGCTCTTGGACTTAAATGGGGGATTTGTGGATGTATTTACTTGTGAGCCTGCCAATAATTTTCCCCACATATTCTTAGCAACTGACAGAGTTGGACAGAACCCACATAGGGCTCCCGGGCAAAAAGGAACTAGCTAGCTAATGTCTTTTTTGGAGTACTTTCTTGCTCTCTGACATGCTGAGGATGAAGACCGTCCAGTGAATGTTATCTACAGGGTAACAAGCTGGCTGTGAGTGTATTGTGTCTTGTTTTCATTAGAACCCTCTTGCAGCCCCGGTGACATGATGAAAGACCAGAATCCCAAGAGGTGATCTGTTCCATCCACTGGTGACACCCTTGTCTCGTTGTTACGGGAAATAATGTGGACAGTGAGGCTTGGGGAGATCTTGAATAATATCAATAGTTGCACAGAACAAATGAGGTGACAAGAGTCAATGCAAAGCCAGAATAATGAGACCTGTGTCACCGAATCGAAACTTAGTAACAACACTGTTTTTCTTTTAACTCTCTGTTGCCTGATGAATCAAGATTTTTGTGCAGTCTGTTTTACTTTACTGTTTTACTTTCATCTGCACTTTTGCATGGGCAAAATGTTAGCAAAGCATTCTTAAATTCTAAAAAAAAATATTCTTGATTTCTCTATCCATTTTCATAGCAACAGGTCATCTCTTGCCCTGCAATTGGCAAAATTAAAATCCTCACAGATGCTTTTCAAAAGAAAAAATGTTCCACAAATTCACTCCTTAGAGCAATTTTAACAACCCTTGAAACTGAACCTTGTTGGTCATTCACCTTGTTTATCACGCAAGAACATAATTAGGTCCTGCACCCAACATACCAATTTTACATTTTACATTTTACATTTAGTCATTTAGCAGAGGCTCTTATTCAGAGTGACTTACATAAGTGCATACAAAAGGTTAGGTTAACAGCAGAGAAAATGCAAAATCATCTGTGCTGCAACCAATAGTAGGAGTCATTACATAACATACATCATTTGAGGATATAGTGTGAATGATGCAGGGCTAGCTGAACCAAGCTGCAGTTTAAACAGATGCATTTTCAGCTCTCAGAAGACGGACAGTGTCTCAGCTGCCCTGCTTGTTGCAGGGAGCTCATTCCACTGAGAGTAGAAATGTGACTGAGAACACAGCCTCTTTTGGGAAGGGATAGCAAGGTGAGGTTATGGAGTGAAGTGGTCTGGCAGGAATGTCCTTATATTCTGCCTCAAGAAAAGAATCTGATTCTAGTCACAGGATATAGCCAGTGCATTAACACTCTAACCATCATTATCATTCTGTGACCAGGGGGGTGTATTTTGAACACAGCCTCAATTCTGCAGCCTCAGAAAATGTTGAATACGTATGAAAAAAGTAATACTTGCTTTATAGCTTTTTTAAAAGTTAAGGACAAAGCATATTGAGGTTAGACTGAATGGAGCCCTAGGAGGCTTTGTTTGCAGCTCTGCCATTTCAAAAGCCCTGAGGAGATGCAAATGATGGACTCATTGTGCAAAGCAGCCGTTGCTTAGAGAATGAGTAAGCTGTAGGGCTGCACTGCCTTCATGAGACAATATTCTCATGTGTGCCTCATTTACACGATCTCATTATTCCTCATTACAGTGCATACCATTAAAGATAATACGAGCTCAGGCCCCAGTATCAAATGCCTTTGCTACTTTTTAAAACACACAGCTTAAAAGCTCCCAGTACCCTGTGCCAATTTATGCAAAGGAAAAGCATGGATTCATTCAACACTTCAAAATTCAGGTTTTAGGCTGCTTCTGAGAACATATGACCAATGACTGTCCTGTGACGCCTGGTGCATTATTAAATAACACAACTGTAAATAAAGAATGTATTACTGACATTTGCCTGTGTGTGATCCATTGTGAGGGATACTTACTCAGGTGACCAGCCAGGCAGCTGAGGGCAACTGTAAAACTAAACTGGCAGGACTGGCAGTGCCCTGCACTAGACCCACAGGAATTGTGGGCAGGCAGCAAGGCAGCAGGTGCTCCATTAATTCATCCTCTGGGCTCAAGATTGGTAATCGGAATGACGGATTGTTACTGACATCTACACCCCTTTTTGTGCTTGGTTTCTCTCTAAGCTCATATGCCCTCCTGATAACTCTCACAGTGTTGATAAAGGGCCATACCACAACAGAAAAGTATGCTACATACAGTTTTTGCACGTATGCCAATATTTTCCCTTGCGTATTTAGCCAACATGCAGAAAGTAAAATATATATGTGGGTGACACTGATAAGGATTTCTGGTACTTCACAGAGTAAAGAGTTCAACCACCCAAGAGCCTTCTGATTAAAACTGATGTACCTAGAAAGTAGTAGTAAGTAAACCAATAAACATAGTGATAAATAATGCTGGCAAGATATTTTTACAGAGAAATAAATATGCAATGACTATAGAATAAAGGACACGCATTCCCCAAATATATAGTGCCTCTCTCTCTCTCATATATATATATATATATATATATATATATATATATATATATATATATATATGAGAGAGAGAGAGAGGAGAGAGAGAGATAAAATGTGAATTGTAAATATGCTGCAAGGCATGAACTGAAGAGCCATTGCATGGCCACATCAATGTCAATTAGGTCAACCAGCCATCAGAATTACACCACTTTAATCTGGCCATTAGTCTAATGGATAGATATAATACATCCCATCAAGATTTGCTTTTCAATTTCCATCTCTGTGGCAAAGAGGAAATCATGTATTTCACGGTCCTGCTTTCATAATTACAATAATATTAACTCTCATCTTCCTAATTTATTTTTTCATTTAGCATAATTTTGTGCTGGATTTTTGTTCCATTTTGCTACAGGTTTTATTGGAGGATGAAGATATTCAGTCTGTTTCTCTGCAACAGACTGAAAAAAGAAAAAAAAAAAGAAGATCCAAAGTGAGTAATTTTTCAAATCAATGGCAACTTGGTAGAAGAAGCCCAATTTTCAAGAATGGCACCCCAAGTGGGCTTGCTAGGATGCTAAATACTTACTGAATAACAAAACTCCTGACAATTGGTCACAAAGCAATGAAGCACCTGAGGCAATATGTCCCTGTGCAAAGTGAAAACACATTCCGCACACTGTTTAATATTACTGTCGTATATACTATTGTTCCATTTGAAATATCTTATTAAAAATATTCACATCCCAATCCACAGCAGTTCTGTGCTACAGCAATTTATTGACTGAGAAAAGAACAACCATATTTGGAGACATTTCTTTCTTAATTAAAAAAAAAAAAAAAAAACTCTTCAGGAAAGTATTTTCTACATCTGCAATCTAGGAGTTGTAGTCATCCATGTACCACACTCTGAATTCCAACAGACCTAATTGAAACAAGCAAAATTAATTTCAAAGACACAGATAAGCATTCCCCATGAAATAACTGCAAAGGCCGATAAAATAGGGGAAGGTAAAAGCAAGCTCGAGCACAAGCAGCTTTGAGATGCTATAGTGGAGGTCCTTTCCCTCTTTGAATTACTGCTCTGTGGTTTGTCTCTTAGGAAGGCACTGCTAATTAAAGTTAATATGCCTAGAGAAGAAAATACACATACATAACAGGCTAGAGGTTTGGCTATTTAAACTTTAATTGATTTTCCATTCTGATGCATATGCTTTGCCAACCATGTGGGGGCTGTTTTTAGCCAGACTGGCACCACAGGTTTGTGAGGACCCCTTTGTAGTGTCAAGACTGACAATCCCTGCCAAAATGCAAGAGCAGACATGCAACAAATCTGCAATATTACAATCATGATTGCAATGTACAATGTCATAAACTGGTTGTTGCTCAGACCAAAGATTTTATTTACTTTCAATGTAATAAGCTTAATCCTTATTCCCTCAATAAATTTAAGCAGAAGTTTTTTTTTTTTTTTTTTTTTTTTTAAGATATGTTTCAGATATCCGCAACCTCATGGTCTTATGGACATATTTAAAAGTAACTACTTAAATCGGATGTTCAATGATCAGAACAGTTTGCATTGTACCTGAGGTATAATGACCAGAAATAGTGCTACTGAAAGATTTGTGAGATTCACTGTGACTAGACAACATATAAAAGCTTATGTCATATGATATCTTTGCTTTTTCTTCAGTTTCCATGACCCACCTTGTGAAAATTGCAGTGGTCAATAAATTCATTTGAAAGAGGAACTAAAAATTAGAAGAAGTTGGCACACACTTGGTTATTTAATCATTCCTGACATGCTTAACTTGCATAAAATATGGTAATTATGTGACAGTATAGACGGAGAAACAAGGATGGAGAAATACAACACCACTTTAAAACAGAAATGGTGGGCAAGTTCATTGTATTTCATTATATTTTTGATATAATAATATCCTGTTATAATAGTATACATAATTGTATGATATTGCAGATTCAATCATTTCTATTGATCAACACAGCTCATGTGGTTGTGGTTGAGACCATGCCTCTACGTTGAATACTTACCTCATAGTTTACCATAATGTTAAGCTATCCTGAAAGCAGAGCCGCCAGAATCTCCTGCATTATTCTTGTATAGCACAAGACCAAGAGCAAAGCAAGACTAAATCCTAGATAACCCACCAATCTGTTACCCTCACATACTCCAGTATCAGCACTGAGTTAGACCCATCCTTCAACAGTAATGAACAGGAAAATGAAATGGAAACTTGAGAAAAATGAGTTGCATACAAATACATGCAGTATTTCTAAATTATACAGATTGGCAGATTAACATGACACCAGAGGGACAGCGATGCTTGCAATAAATGAAGTAAATGAACCATAACTCTACATCTTTACCACTGCAGGACTACATAAATTCATTATAATTTGGCCGTGCCTCAGAGAACTTCATTTAACAATCTCAAACTAAAGTTTCATTCAATAAGAATGTTATTATTTTGATTTCATTCTCAAAATTGCACCACCCATCTGAAATTTTCCACATGGAAAGAAAATATTCATGTCCAAACATGTTTTGTCATGGTCAAGGAAATAATTTAACCCCATCCCTTTGAGATGCAAAGAGAGTAACAATCAAAACAATTAAAAGTTACCCTAGGTCAGTGCTCATTTATTGAGCTGATCTGAGAGAGACTAATGATGAACATTAGCATAGTAAAGCTAAGTCATAGTTAGACTGCAACATTTTTTATGAACTTTAACAACAAAATTAAACTCATGATACTTCTAAACTGTGACCTAGCAGCACTAAAAATGGTAGTGTCTCCCAGACAGACTGAATGACTGCACAGCTCCTCTGAAGATAATATCTTAATTTTATCACTTGGGGTTTCAAAGGAGCTTTAATTTGTTCCTAAACTGTTTAGTGTTCTGTGATCACCAAAGTAAATTACTGCTTTTCTTTGCTTTAATTCCTCATACAAAGTTTAAGACAAAGCACTATAGGGTTAAACTCAATCTGTGCCTGCAACAGAACAACTAAAAATACATTAAGCACCCAAGTCGGAATTTTGCCAAAATGTAGAATTACATACACCAAAATGAGCAGACATTTATGACACACCTAGATCTGCTAGCATTAGTTCAACTTGGAGCAGTGCTGGCACTTGTAATATTACATGGCAGCTGCACAGCAGACCACTTCAGGTTATGATAGAACCTGCATTTTATTCCAAAATAAGTTACAATAAATACATGTAAAAGGTTAATGTACACAGATAAACAAATACCCTTATTATTCTGTCAGTCACTTGTATCTTTAATGTTATCACTCACATGGACATTAGGTTTATATTTGAGAGACTGTACCCAGTTGCGACCTTACTCTCATCCCAATCCTTATTCAATGGCCTGTTTTCTAAACAGCTGTGTTCATTAAGGCATGTTCTATTTTTTGATAATGTGATCTATTGAAATCTGATGCGCAACACATGCATGTTGTAACTGAGCTCGCCTTAAATCCAGAGCTGCATCAATTGCCTCAGCATGACACGCGCTGCCTCATGTCCCTTGAGAGTTCATTTGTGGAGGGCCATGGTGGCTGAGGACTTTGAGTAGATTCGTGTGGGCCAATTGCTGGTGGTTACATGTCAGCATTAGCAGCATCCCTGTCAGGACTATTTAACAAGGCACACGCTAGTACCTTGAGTACCTGACTGGCACCAAATTCAGAGCAGCGGGACTGAGGCGAGTGATTGTCAAGCTTACCATGTTAGAGAGTCTCTGTGTCTAAATCACATCCATTACACTGTCAAAGAACTTGCAATGAAATTCACACACAAAAATGAACACTGACAAGTTACCAGTACGCCAGTATATGGCTCAGAGAAATGAAACATTAAACTGAAATATTGTTATTAGCCAGATTGAAAAATAATAAATAATAAAATAGTCAAATCCATACATTTTATGAAAGTTTAACCATTAATGGAATTTAAGAGGCAGTCCCTGGATATTTTGCACATTCTTAAAGAAGAAAAAAAAAGTGTATTTAATGACAAAAAATACTGTTGTTAGAATGCTGTAAAAATGCAAATATGACCTTCAATAAAAAGGTTTGAATTTTCTCTTTATTCAATTTACAATGCAGTGTAGACAAACAGAAGTCAAATCTGACCATCCTTGATCTCCTTTCCAATTGGAACACAATGATGTATTTCACCTATTTACATCATTGCATATTGTGAGCTTACCTATGAAAATGTTTTAGAGCAAACTTCAAAACCAGGTCAAGCACAACACGTTATCCAATCTAATTTCACCACAGCATGGACGATGGCATGCTACTTTGTTCAGAACCACTTTGCTAGTCAATGACAAGATCAGACACAAAAATACTCAGATTACTTGTTGGACAAGATAAATATGCTTATGTCTTCTAGGCACAAAAGTGCATGGGTAAAGTGTCCTGTTCCTGGTCTAGGTATCAGTGCCTTTATAGTTACAGTCCATGCTGTTGTTAAGCACAGACCCTGGTGTCCTGACACAAATGAGTGGTGTAATATGAGTCTTGACAAGATAATGGGCCTATAGTCAACCATCAACATAAAGGCCTCAGGGCACTTTGAAGAAATTCTGATTAAATTATTAATGATGACATAAAATGGTCTTCTTATCGCTACAATTTTCATCACACTCACTGCAGAGTATTTGCATATCAGAAAGAAAATCATTTTGATGTCATAGGCAAAAGGAAAATATGACTGATATCAAGATTCTCTACTGTTGGGCTTTTTCTATGTATTTATATGCATACACATCAGACGGGTAATAAATCAGGACACCAGCTGTTATTGTACTGACTTAGATTGATCTGCAAGGCTTTTGGTGTTACATAAATGCATACTAACACATTTGTCAAAGCTCTAAAACTTTGCATCTATGCTTAGATTTGTTGCCATAACTAAATCTCTCGAAAAGTCAAGGGTGAGGTGTCACAGATGTTAGAGATGTCTACTATAACTATATGTCACAGATACACAATATAATGTCACAGAACTAGAGGTCATTATAATAAATACAGAGAAAAACCCAAACTGGCAAAAAGCCTGGTCTGAACAATGCACCTGGTGGACAATTGTCAATGTCCCTGCCTTTGAAGCTGATCTCTGTTGTGTGTTCGCATAGCCATGCTGGCATGACATCAGGTGAAAATAATGACCACTGAACACTATTCCCCAAGCAATCCCATGACACTTCTCTAGTTTGTTTGAGGGCACTTCAGCCACAGGACCGCTGATGCTTTGTCAGGGTCTGAGAATCTCACACTGCCCTCAATCAAGAAATGTCGAAACAGATCTGTTCCTTCTCTCATATCCTTTTCTCCCATGCAAAGGATTTCAACACTGAAAGGGTGCTTATAATAACACTTTTTGCCTGAAAAGGGGGCAAGGATTTTAAGCTGTATGAATTGTATGAATTAAATTAAAATCATATGCATGTTTTTCTTTGTTGATATATGATATGATACATATTATAAGGAGCCTTATGAGTCTCTTTCAGTGTATTTTTTCTTCAGCCTGTATTTACATCCCTGGTCCACATCTTTTCTTTTCATGAACTGGCCAATTATTCAGTTGTTCTTAATTTCAATTGATCTTGATTTGAAAGTGCTTCTGTCACATCATTGGTGATATCATTCTCTCAGTCATATGAAAACCATTCGTCAATCCATTAATTGTTTTTTATCCACATTATATTTTGCTGAAGAATTGTGATATCTAATTTTCAACTTCTGGTATCATTTTGACAAATATGGTCAGATGTAGACAAATAAGGTCATATGTAAACTTGTTTTTTTCCCCTTCTTGTGGAATTTTGTTGCTGGAGGCAGTGTTGGTGACCCACTGGGACACAGTCTTCAACCTAAACCAAGCTGAAATCCACTGCTCTAGGGCAGTGACCATTCTGTAGGTATTCTGTGTCTGTTGGCTTACAATTTAAAGTTCCTGAATTGTTATGGCCATTAAAGATCTCATGACACTTAGGCCAATATCAAACACTATAAATGTATCACAGAACACAGCCAAATAATGCCTATCAACCATTTTTTAAGAAAGAAATGACTGTTTTTTGTCAGTTATGGGGGGATGAGAACATTACCAGATTTAGTGAGGCAGACTGAGATGCTAGGGAAACCCATACCCTGTGTTACACCCTCCTTCAAAAGCACTTTTTGGCATTTTTTTTTCTTTCCATCTGCCTGTTTGTCCATCAGCCCATCTGTCCCTGTAAAGAACAAATAATGTATAGATGTGGGTGGCAATCATTTTATATTTCATGACACAAATTTCATGTCTTGAAATATAAAATGTTCCTTTCAATTTTGTGGCCATTTCTGTTTACCATTGTTCTAAATGATATTTCATAACCTTTTACATTTTATTTTGCATATGTATTGCTTATTTGCATATTGCTTCCCTTTCATTCTTTAATACTATTGTGAGTTGTTTATATTTGTATGATATTATTATTTTGTCATTATTAAATTATTTGTCAAAATTAATTTTATTTTTTAAATTTTATTTTATATTGCATTAATTTCTCTTTCTAAAATGGGCAACATTTGTGAAGAAAGGGGTCGTATTTGACCACTGAGATGCCCAGCAATGGTAGGTTTGGTTCACATACAACACTGCATTATGGAGCAAGATAGTCTATATAGCTGTTAATTTCTAGCTGATAAAGCAACAGATTCACAGGCACACATGAGGTCTGTTAAACTCATCATGCCATAATTGCTTTGTGAATAACAGATTGGTATAGTTAGGAAGGTGGATTACTGATCCAAGGATCCAAGGATCCAAGCTTAAAGGAAATGAAAACTGAGTTCAAAAGTCCACGTAAGGTGGTACTTGCATTACATTGATAATTGCATCCCTCAAATCCACACATTAGCCCATCCAAATTCTATAATTATGTTATTTATTTCTTTTTTTCCAAAAAATCCTGAAGTCCAAAAGGCTTCAAATGGCTATCAGATTCTAAGATTATACAGGCACATCTTGGTGGACTTGCCTTTTATGTGGTAACCTCTGAGATCAAGGTCCCCAAGAACTGAGCATTACTTGGAGAACTGCCTTAGAAGCCTGAAATACAGGCTATTTCAGAAGAGCATCTTGAGATGTTAAACACACAGATTGAATAACCATGGTCAAGTTTCACAAACATTGTGATTGCCATCTGAAAAATTGTGATATGTGAAATGATGAAAATGTATCTCTCTGAGTTGTACAAAACACTTCATAATTGAAGAGGGCACATACCTCTTCCTGTGGTTTACAAGGAGGAAATTTAGACACAATCATTAAGTAACCCTAAAATGGCTAGTGTCCCACTACTTGTGCATCCATGCGCATTGCTTAAGATTACATGGAACTGCTTCAGAAACACAACAGTAGAGATAAAATATGTTACATAAATAAATTACTTAAATTAAGTTTGAGAATTTCTGTACAAGTTTCTAAACAGACTATGACCAGAATTACAACAAAGTGGTGTTACAGATTTCTGATTCTCAGTGTATTCAACCATTGTGATTCCACTGTGTGTACAATACCATAATCCAGTTTGCTGTACATTTGATGAATATACAGAATATACAGAATTCTATTCATAAGCATGCTATGAATACTTGCAAGACAGTAAAATATGAAGCATATCCATGGCTAGATTAGTGTGTCCCTTTAGGATTAGGGTTAGGGTTATTGTGTGTTCATATCTCACCCTGATTCAGTAAATGGACTCTGAAAAACCTTCGGTGCCATATACCCACATTCACTATGCCTGATTAATAAAATTCAGCAGCAAAAATGAGCAAAAATAGCAGCTTCATGAAATCAAACTAGAGCTGAGGACCCTCAAGACTCTGCAGGTGACACTGATATGTAGTCATACATTTTGTCAAACAGGCACTACTTAATAAATTAATTTGATTTCCAAATGTATGGAAATGCATCCACAAAATTCCTCATACATCAAAGATGACAAACACCATATTTGCAATAGGGGGGTCTACTCAGGGAGTCAAATGCAACTGTGTCTCACACCTGCTGCCTTTAATGAGGGCTAATCTGTAGGGAGCTGTGTTTTTTCAGGGCAAGGATATACATTTGCCTCCACATGCCTGTCTGTCATCCCTCATCAAAGGGGTGCAGTAACAATGTTTTACCACAATTTTGACTGTACCATAGGGGCAGTGTAGTAATGTAGGGTATTGTAACCTTAAGCTGTACACCTTGTATTTATGACCCCATTGCAAAATTAAATGAAACTCTTATGTGTTACACGTTGTTTTCGCTTATTTCATCTCTGCAGTGGCGATTCTAGACTTTTTTGACTGGGATGGCCCAAATGGAGCACTGATTCCTTCAAGGGTGGCATGAGGATAACGCAACATCTACAGTAACAGAAATAGGCGCATAATGAATATTTATAATGCCCCCCATACACTAAAAGCACTCCAAGATGTGAAATTAGCACAAATACAATACAGGAGCTAAACCATAAACCATAAACTAACCATATGAACACCATATTCAGAGGATGAAACTGCAAAGAACAAACACCATATTGTCATATGTCATCTTTTTTATTTGAAGAAATTCAAATACAAATCAACAAACACATGCCAACTAAATAATGATTTACATTTAAATAGCTAGCTGCCTGGTGAGCTTTTTAGTTCATTAATATCAAGCTAGCTGACGTTAGCTAGTGTGGACAGGGTCTAAGTCACAACCTTGTTTATTTTGGCTGTCGGGAAAACGTGGAACGTGGACTCGCATTTACCATGTGAATGTCATTGAAATCCATGGAAACCATAAACAAGACTAATTTTGAAAATAAATATAAAGGGAGAACTATATTACGAATCACCTCAAAGGAAAGCATTTGTTTCTATGTATGACATAAACCCAAAAATAAAGTAAATATACCAAACGACACATGTGCTGGACCTATGTATAAAGACATGTTTGACGTGTTGAGATTCATTAACCCCTTCGCACGTAACTTATTTTTTTTTGCTATGTAGCGCGCGTCTTACCTTACATGGTTTATGTTTTCATTAGCGTTATTAAGTTTCTCATAGATTTCAGTTAGCATTTGCTATATTTTTAAATGTTAAATCGCTGTTTCAATAAAGCTAAAAGTAGCTATAATTCTTCCAATGTAGTTTTCTAATCGCACCGGTTTTAGCGTATGCGTTAAACAGCTAATCACACCGGTGTGACTGTATGCGCGAAAAACGCTCTATTGAGGAAAATGTGCAACAAAATCATGTTCCAATGTCCCCGCTTGAACTCATGCTGAGTAGCCTATTATTAAAAATTCATTAGTAATCGCTCATCACGACTCTTCCATAGTACTCTCTATTAGCTAAATTGATTAATGAATGGGTAACGCTCTGCTATTTATACTCATTTTAATTGATATTTCTGTTTTATTCTAATTGAACTAATTATTTACCAGGCTTGCTCACAGCACCATATGATGTAACACATTTTTTTTTCTGTGTAACAATGTAATATAGGGTTACAAGAAATGTTATTGTAGTTTAAAAATAATGACACACAAATATCATAAATTTTGAACTTTATTTGTACATGTATAGTAATGTTAAAAGTAGGCCTACCGCCGACTCAATAGGCAATATGGTGTTTCATCGTGTAGTGGCGCTTGACTTACTACAGCCCTCAGAAGCGCGTAGCTGAAAAGCACGTAAGTCAAGTGCAGAATACGCGTAAATGGTATTATATAAGAAACGTCCAGATTTTGGGGTTGTTCCGCCCGAAGCGCGTAACTGCCTTCATGGCGCTCAAATCATGGACTTCAGTCAATTACCCCCCCATACTGAATAATTAACTGAACAGTTATAGAAATTAAAATTTCAAATAATTTGCACCATGAGCGATACCAGTGCCTTTTAATAACGATAACTGAATAACTGAATAAAGATAGGGGCTGTAGTTTTTCTTACAATGAATGAAATTTTCAGTTTCCTCCCCCACTGGATTCAATGGCATTTGCGCAACAACATGTTAAGATTGCACAGCCATGCAATATCAACCAAATGACTGGATGATGTTGTCACCACTTGCAACCAACAACGCAACTGAACTGGCATGGAAGCAGAAGCTACTTGTTATTGCAAGGTCTGAACGAAGCAGTAAGACAAGTGCACCACAATGTGTCAATTTCCCATTGACTATAATGGAAGAAGTGATTGTGTTTTCTACAACATTCACATTGGTATTTGCCATAAATGAATATAGCAATACAGGACACGTGCCAGTTAACACCAAAATGAGTTTGGATTATGCTGTCTTCCACTTTGTAGTTTGAAATACACCCCTCTGAATGGCTGAGATCTCTAAGCGGGATGGGTCAATGTCCACAAAAGACCACAAAACAAACTGAGTGAAATGGAATTCCATACCATGCCACAGGGCATGGGTATAGTTTGTTTTCACTGATAACAAAGGTCCATACCCCTTTGTTCATTTCTGGGATGTAAAAGTACCAAGGCCTACAATGTATTGATGCGTTTTCTGACCTCCAATTTTTTAGCATACAGGAAGGTTCTTTAAAGCTTAACCACTAAGGCTAGTCTGCCACCTGCTTTTTCAAACTGACAGCAAGGTAGGAATAGTTTTCATGCATGAATGAACCATCTCTGGGATGATGAGCAAAGGACAAATTGAACATATAGCCCCTATCAGGGATGCAATTCAGCAGTTTGTCATCATCTTAGAATAAAAAGTGGTAAAATGACAGTCCCAATAAAGTTGTAAGAATAACTCAATGGGCCAGTTTTGCATACCCACATTAAGCCAACTCCTAGTCTATATATATAACTTTGAATAGAGACTTTCAATCAAAGTGATTGTCCAGGAGTAGGCTTAATCTGAGGCTACAACCTGACCCAGTTTGTTTCATATCTTTTGTGGCTTTTGCCAGCATTAAACCTGAACCAAAAAAGTTTTTTTTTTTTTTTTTGTTTGTTAATGAATATAGCTATTATGCAGATGGACTACACACAAAATGCCTGAAGCCACATAGGTGTGATGTCATACCTCCTCATGTTTTGAACAAAACCCAGGATCTCACACACACTGTAGAAGGGAGTTATGAGTTATAAAAGATGAAGAGGAAAATAGAAGAGCCGCTTTGATGGTATCTAGCGGTAGAAATCTTGCCAGGGGACTTAAATGTCAACAGAGAACATTTTCACAGCAAGGCAGATATTTTCAGCTTTTGAAAAATCTGTTGTTGCTCATGAAACAAGGATGTAGTATGGCTGCTTAATGTAAGATTGAGGGGGTGTGTCATACAGACAGTACCAAGTGGAGTTGCACCATGCAGTGGGGTTGCACCATGGTCTGTAGAGAGGCAGACGTCTGAGGTACTGAGGTGTGACCATGTTTCAGGAGGGAAGAAAACCTCCCAGCATGAGAGTAGAACTCAGTCCTCCTCTTTGCCCTGTCATTACAGGGATGGGCATTAAGCAGTTTATTGATGAATGCCTCAGAATTCTTTGTCTGTGTGTATGTGTCAGGGGTGCGGGCACGGACTCAGACGCGGACCAGACGAGTATGGGATTCACAGGCTTTAATACGATCACAAGGCAGGCTCGAAGTCGTAAAACAGGCAGGGTAAAACACTGGGGAGTCTGTCCGAATAAACGTAAGCCGGGGAATTGGCAACAGGAGCAGGCCGGGTTGGAATCCGGGAGGTCAGTCAGATCAGGCAGACAAGGCAAGAGCAGCAGGCAAAGACAAGGTCAACGATCAGGCAGGAGTCTGAGACGAAACAGGGCAACATGAAAACACAGGCGGGAACGAACCAGAGGAAAGACGCTGGACGAACTAGCAACGAGACAGATACAAGCGGGACATAAATAGGGCTGGGCTGATGGGACGATGGGCTGTAGGTGAGCAGGCAGGCAGGTGGCGGCGATCAGGAAATCAGGTGGGCGGGGACCGGGCAGAGAGCAGGGCAGGGCTGGAACACAAGGGAAAACAGAAGCACATGGACAACAACAACACAGCTAGGAGGCAGGAGGACTGACAGTATGTGTGTCCATGTGTAAGTCTCTGAATGGCTTTACCTCTCCTAATCAGGCTGAGTAGTTTAACTCCGGTCATGGCAGGTTCACAAATTAAAGTGGCACTCACACCTATTTTCCATCTTTATATAGGAATCTAAATGCACAATTGTGATGCAAGATATTGAACTAATGCTACCAAAAGGACATCCTGCACAAACCATCTGAAGATAGCCATCTGGACCTTAACTGCAGTGAGAGTAGCAGGTAGTTGATGAAACACAAAAACACAAAGCCACACACAATCACGATCTCTCTCAGTTCTTTCCACTGTGTAATGGCATACATAGCTGTTTACCTGAATATCAAGAAGTACCCACAATCAAAGGTCCTGTCACTTTTGCTGTTAAACCTATGCACCCTGTCCTCTTTTTGATGTTTTGGACTCCCCTCAGTTTTAGGAAGATTATTCAGGGTCAGCAAGAGCGACCCAGACATGCAAATGCCATCAAGAGGCCTGAACATGACATGAAAAATTTGATATGTCCTTGTACATGAAGTAATTATCCCTTGGTGAAACGTGATACGTGGTATCATGTTCTTTACTGACATATGAAGGAACCCCATATAGGACCCACGTGTCTTGTACATAATTAAAAAAAAAAAAAAAAAAAAGTCTTTCTACACCCTGAAATGAACAAGACACTAAACAGAGATGAAATGGAGTTCTTTTTGAGGTAAACAAGGAAACTTCAAAAACATTGGCAGACTGTGCACCACTATTGTGAAACCAATTTCATGCTTGTGATGTGTTTTCACAATCATGTATATGACCGTTGACAAGTTACCTGTACATGGCAAAATAAACAGGAAGTTCCTATGTGGAAAAATGACCGAGTTATTAAGTGGAAGATTAGATAAGATCGTATGACCACAATTTCCAACTTTGGGGTTGTAGAGGTTCAATATTAAGTGTTATATTAAATGAAATGGTCTACAAACTGTTTCCATATGCTTTGGAATTTGACAGGTTGCATATTTCTGGTAATGCCTTCAATCCAGTGTCATCATGGTGAGCAAATTTAAGCAGAATCTTATCTAGGTTCTCCACTTGTACTGGATGATAAAACTGAAAGAATTATCAATCTGTCAAAAAAGGGACTGCACTCATCAGTGTTAAGTGTGGATCTGATCAAAGGGGTCACAAAATCCATCCTGAGATTAGCTGACATCACTGTTTGAAAATGTCAAACAGATAATTGCTTTTTGTCATACTTCCCATAGCAATAACAAAGAAGTCACAGACCCAGAGACAATAGAGAGAGAGAGACATACTGTGTCGAGTAAACAATGTAACTGTATACTGAAGTCATCTTGAAATTGTCCACAAGCACATCAGGAAATGTGCTCATGTCCTTGCGTAACCAACAATTCAGAATCCTCTGGTAAGGGCTGTGGACAACACAGAGAACCACGGTGTGCAAATTATATCATTTCAATTTGTAGCAGAGCGCATCAAATGATAAGGAAATATCACATTCTTTCTATTTTGTGTTTTTATTGAATGATGGCCAGCTTTTTTTGGGTTAATTATCAGACTGCATGTAAAGCCCATATAAAAAATGGACACAAACACACACATACACACACACACGCACGCACACACACACACACACACACACACACACACACACACATATTATTTTAATTTCTGGCTCAGTGTTTGCTTGCTTGCTTGTATTTTGCACAATGATGAAATGCATACATAGAATTCGACTTTTGAGGCTTTCATGTCAATGCCTGACGGTTATGGAGGTAGACCAAGTCTCTGTGTTTCAGATATATTCTGATTCACAAGATGGACTGGGGTGTCCTCTCTACACAGTGAAGGTCACTGCTGGAAAGGTCCTCACCTTCATTGTAGCCTTTCTGATGATTCAAAATCTCTGCTGTTGAGTTTAGTTGGAAGTTTACAGACAGCCACTATTCCTTTCTATCTTGCCTCCATAATAGTCTGATCAGTTGCAAGGACACAGCGCTCTTTCCTTGTGTTACCTTTAGCAGCCAAGCCATGTGGAAACACATTCATCTTAGATCAGTTTAAATTAGCTTGTTATCAAAAACCATCTGTGTCCCGTTCACTGTCCAAAATGGTGGACAGTTGGGTAGGGGGTGGGGAGTGGGGGTTGGGGGGGTTACATGTGCAATACTAGATATGATGGCACTAACAAAATGAGCTTGTTCACACAATACAGACAACAGAAAAGTATAAAGTGTAAAGAAAGTATAACAACAAAGGTTTTCCTCGACTTTATCCTTCTTCATTGTTTGTATTGTTTTGGGTTTAATAAGCTGTAGGCATCAATATTTATATAAAACTCACTGTCCTGTCACATTTTTGTCCATGTTTGACTAACCTGACCTGACCTAAGCAAGGTGGATCAAAACATTAACTTTATTTTGCAATAAATTGAAATCTGTTTATTTCAGAAAACAAAACACCTTCAGCTGTGAGCATGCCTTTCACACTGTTTGCTTTAATAAGTAGCACTCCTTCTCAATCAGTATCCCCACAAGTATTTAGATTTTTTATTTGTTTTATTTTGGTCATATTCACACAAAAGTCAAACAGCTTGAATAACTGTAGATGGTACAGCACATGCAACATTATGAGCACCCCACACAGAATACCCTACCGTTATGCTACAAACCGCCTTTTCTTTTGAAGGGCAGAACCAGAAAAGGGTCATTATTGGTCTTAATGAAGGAATTAAAGAATTGAGTCATTTAGGTCATTGTTTTGTTTAATGAAACTCACTAACTTCAGTTGACATAGGCTGTACAATTTGACAATGTTTCAACTGAATGTTAAACTGTCTTCCTGTAATGTAAAATAACAGATGGGTGGTCTATATTTTTCTTATAACATGGAGTGTACATAAGAGTGAACATACATGGTTGTCAGTGAAATTATTTAATGTGGCACACATGCTTTAAAACCATTTTAAATTTGTTGTTTGTCGTGGTGATGCTGTGTGATCATCCAGAAATGAACCTTAAATTTCATCCATCAAAACTGACAATTATGCATATTTTGCATAGCTATTTATGTTAATAGCAAATAAAAGGAAATGTAATGCAAACACTAATCTAGCATTTATGAGATGTACATATTATTAAGAATCAAATGTTGCCATGGTGCATTGGGCTGTTTCAATGGCCTCATTAGAAACAATGTCCAACACATCGCACTCATGAGCACACAAACTGTTTAATTATGTAAACTAAAGCATACCTGCCGGGCATTTCCTGGTACTGTTTGATTATGAACAAATATCATTTCAAGGGTCTTGTTTAGGCTAATCAAATGAAGAACAGAAAACAGGTTACACTAAACATTAGAAAATGATTGTATCCTCTGAAATAAAAACACATTTTTGCACTCTCTCATGGGCCTCATCTTAAAAGAAAACAATTCTTTTCAGCTGAAGCTTTTGTTATGGACCGGTCTGAACACTGTATCTCTCCCTGGCAGCAAAACCTCAACTGAAGCCTTATCATGAGAAAAATAGATGATGACACAGAAGCAACACCTTTCTCACAGCCTGCTGGAGCACACAAATATGCTTTCAAAAAGTATGTAAGTACATACAGGAATGAATGTGCTTCCTGCCAAACAGACATTAGTACAACTGCGAAGTCGGTAGTGTCCAGCTCAGCAGCCATTTGTCTGCATGCAAGGTGAATGAATCCTTTGCCTTCCACCAACCCATAAAGCTGCTCATGAGAACATGAGATTTTTTTTTTGGTGGGGGTGGGGAGTTGGTGGGGGGAAGCTAGACTCTGATACCCTGTCAAAGATCATGACAAAAATAGTAACGTGATGCTTCAGGCATGAGAAAAGGAAAGAACAAGGCCTTTCTAAATCAGAGATCTGCTCTAGAAACCATGTGGAAAAGGGCAGTGGGAGATGTTTTCTGATCAACTGTAAATTCTTAAAAAGATCTTTCTGGGTGTTATCCATTTTATCTCCAACCAAACATCAGCCATTCATGTTGTTTAGTTTCCTTTTTTGAGTTCTATAGAATCACAGCCATGAAATAAAGTTTCATTGCATACTCTATTCCACACAGACTGCATAGCTACAAAACATCATACAGTGTATACTGCATGTAAGTGCCTAACATGCTAAAAATACAAACGTACAAATACATTGGATGTTTTTGACCAAATTAACTAAGTGTAGTACTCAGACTAAAAAGTACCTCCTGTGTGTGCTCTTTTAGAAAATTACATCTCTGCACTTTCAAATAGCTCACACTCATTCAGTGTACCCCCCTGTACCCACCCTAGCTAAATACAGCAGAACTCCACAAGTCTGAGTTAATTTACCGCCAATTTTGACAGCGCTAGACTCAGATATATTTCATTAGATCTTTGCTTTTTAACTGGATCTTCTCTATGATAAGCATTCAACACTCCTCTCCACCCTAGTACGTCTTGACATCCTTTTCAGCTTTAACCAGCAGAGTGAAACAGAATAATCATTCCTATATCAGGACTGACATTAAAACATTATGCCTTGCGACATGTGCAACCGTGGCACACCATTGTGAAGTTTGGTGTAAAACAGCGATGCCAAAGCAGGCATATTATAGTGATGCTCATCTTCACATCAATGAAGCACAATAGAAAACTATATTAGGAGTGTGTGAGCACAGATTGACTCTATTACAAACCTTAAATAGCACACAATACACCATTTATTTATCTACATATAGAGAAGTACCTTGCCTAATGTCACAATAGCAGTGTTCCAAATGGGATATGAATCTACAACCTGATGAACTTGAAAAACGTAGCTTTTAACCCAGGAGTTACAGATTCAATTACCCAGTGTCACATCGCTGTTGAACCCTTGATAAGGCAATGTATCTAAATACCTTGTAAAATATGCAACTGTATGCATGCATAATGTGTGAAACTGTGAAATATGTATGTTAGAATACATAATGTCTGAATAAGGGGACCTGCTGAGTGACTAAATAACATAATTAAATAAATAAATAAATACATAAATAAATAAATAAATAAATAAATAAATAAATAAATTAATAATTTAAGTACCCTACAACCATACTATAATGTCAGCCATCTATTAATTTAGGCTTCTGTTTTCACATGTAACAGGATGTTGTTCCATATTTTTAGCACATGCCCATTAATTTAATTTTCTTCCTCTTTGTGGTATATGAAATTTAATGTCACTAAGAGATGGAAATAGTACATATGGTAGAACTGTCACTTTGGTCTTCCATCTGTGCACATTGGAAATTGTAACCGCATGCTGTTAAGTCTGGTGCATTACAGATTATTTGATCCAGTTTAATACATCCTTTTTCTCATATAACATTTCTGTATTTTAAATGGCAATGTAACCCAAGGCAGATACTTTCTATAAATTGGTAACAGATTGTAAATTCTTCAGACTTGTAAAATTAATTAATTTGAGATATTACTGGACATTTTGTGAGATGCTAGGCTCTGGTTCATAAATTTGGAGTCAAGAACTCCCAGAATTACTTACTTATGATGATTTCATCCCAGACCATGAAATATTCAACACCTCACTGGAGATTAATACAGTTCCACTCTATATCTCCCCCTACATCTACAAATAAACCTGCCAACAGACATTATTGCAAATGAATATATGTATATGTGTAAATTAGTAATGTGAATTGAAAGAAAATTACATTATAATTCAATAACTTCTATTCTTGTAACATTTCATAGAATTTCCAAAGACCAAAAAGTGAGGGAACCTTCACTACCACCTGGGTCTCACCCTCTTGGGTGAATGTCAAAATCAGATTCAGAATTTGATCCAAATATTCTTTGAGGTATGTAACACCAGAACATCAAGGACCTTGGTTTAACACCTTATCAAAAATATGGCTGAATTCATATTTAATGTAATTATGATGGCTCTGTACTCACAGTAGGTTGCTGTTGTTCTTGTTGTTCTTGTCATATGTATTCAATGCAGCATTCCATACTGACCCGGTTAGTCAGTAATAATAATAATGAAGATAATAATAATAAAAGCTCTATTGATAAGTGCCCTCAATCCTAGCACTAAATCAATGCCCAGGAAAGACCACCTCTCTCTGGCCCAAAGTACTTTCTCAGCTGCAGCCATGTTTTCACATTTCATTTTGAGATTGCCCCACTAACTAAGCCTTGCAAAAGAACAAACAAGTACTGTGATTAGAGCAAGTGCTGTATTTATGGCCTGTAAAACCACAGCACAGGTTCAGCCAAGGCTGTGCTGTCCAGGCATGTCATATTCTCTCTTGACCTTTTCAGTCAAAAATTTTGGGAAAAAATGGCTGCAGCCAATCCTGCAACTTTTACAATTCCCTTTAATCACTTTTGCTTTCACTCAGCACAATCGCCTCCCCCAGGCTTCCCCAGGATTGGATGCATCGATCTCCACCAGAAGGAGCTTTCGAACACCACCGGTTCACAAATTGTGACTCAAGCACTGTCTTTGCTTTGAGGCGTAAAGTTTAGCTTCCACTGGGATGGCCACACTGTCAATCAACAGAGCAGAAACAGAGCAACATGCTTGTGAAACAATGATATCGTTTATGAAGCTAGAGAATCTACAAACCAAGTTTTCTTATACGACAAGACAAATTGGGATTTCACTGCAGTCACCAGGATACAACACAGTAATGTTTTTTTTTATAATTGATGAAGGTTTTGGAAAACAAGGCTAAAAGTATAATCTTCAAATGTAGATGCTCTGAAATTTGTCTCTCTGTCTCTCTTACCTAACATATTGAGCTCTTTTTTGTCCATATTAAACACACTTTCTGACATGTAGAAATTTACAAATCATACAGAATGTTTCTTAAGATTGAAGGAGGGGTTGTGGGAGAGAAGCCCAGTTGCGCTGAAATTGAGAAGAGCTTCAGTGTATGAATGATTACTGTCCAAGTTAGTTACAGATTGATAAGCTTGGTTAACTAGATTGCTATGTAATGTTAACTTCTTCTCAAAAGTATGTTTTTGGATTATGAGCTGATGGGGCATTGTGTTTATATTGTTGCCCAAAAGCAAAGAAAGCTAGTTAACATTAATATAATACAGTACGTATGGTCCATGGTTTCTGCTAAATTTCTGTGTTCATGGTGCAGCTTGTCTTGAAGAAATACAAAAAAATCTGCCACAAACTTGAAATGATAGTTGGCTAGCTAAATGCTTGACAAAAGTGACAAGCTGGACTTTAAAAACTAGAACAGTTTTCACTACTTGAATGTTAATGTACTTCCTTGACAGCATATAACCAGGGGCTAAATAGCAGGCTGGCTGGCTGGCTAAGATACAGTAGGGGATTCAGTAAGAGAGTATAATTAGCTGGCAAGCAGGGGTATTGCCAAGTGAACTTTGAAGGACACTACAGTTTGTAACACGACTAACTCACAAACCATGTATTTACGCAGCTAGCTATCACTCATCTCCTGGACATTTTCTATTAGCTCCCAAGTGTCCCTCTTTTTCAAGGCATGCTAGAAAAGGGAGGCTGGTTTAATCATACAGCATGGCATTTTGTACAACTAGCTTTCTTACTTCCTTCCTTCCTTCCTTCCCAGTTTTAAATAGCTTGCCTGGTTAATTGACTGATAACAATAATAGTGTGATGTGTTGGGGAAGTGGGCGGAGTAAAGACCAGCATGCTCTGCGGGCTACCAAATTTGCATTTGTACAAAGTTACCCACCATGACTGTGTTTACTGTTGCGTTCAGTTAGTCCCTTCCCCTTTTGCCAGTGGTCAGGGTTTCTGTGTGTTGCTAATGAATGGCTGGTTGGCTAAATTTATGATAACTCACAGCATCATTTTTTCAAGAACCTCATGAATATTACAATAGGATAGCATCAGATTATGTTGGCATATATGTGATTGATTATCAATATTTTATCCTTGGAGCTATGTTATTATTTAAGCATACCCAAAGATAGTAATAACAATGGTTTAAGGTCATTTCTATTATATACTGTATTTATTTGTCGGAACTCAGGCAGGGACTCAGGTGCAGACAGGAAGACTGGTACACAAAGGTTTATTGAAAACCAAAGCGTAATCCAAAATCGTAGTCAAAACAGGCAGAGATCAAAAACCAGAAAAAACACGGCAACCAAAACCAAAAGGCAGATCCAAGGAAACGAAGTCAAGGGAAACAGGCAAGGCAACAGAACCGGCAGGCAGAAACGAGACAAACGGTGAGTAGCGAAACAGTAGACTGAGACGGGCTGGCAACCAGGGTTTATTATCGTATACCAAAACTAAGACAAAAACTAATGATTTTGAGACATTTTTGTAAACTGAAATAAAATAATTTGCCCGAAGAAAATGTAAAACTAAAACTAAATGAAACTAATAATGATTGCTAAAAACAACTAATAAAAATAAGAAGACAAAAAATAATTGTTATCGTTTCAAGACGGCGGACGTCATATCCATTCAAGGCGGCGGGTGTCACACTCAGGGGCGGTTTGTTCCTTAGGGCGATCGGGCGACGCACCACCAAAGGGTGAAAGGGAGGGATTTTTTCTATCACATTCTACCACAGTGTTACACTAGCTGTGACTGATCTAGACAGTTTGTCCTGCCTTTGAATATCATAGTCCAATCACCGTCAAGTCGCGTTCCGTGGAGTACCGCCCTTTTCGGGCGATTTCAGTCTGGTTGAAAATCGCCCAGATCGCTCTGATAGACTTTCATGTTAAGGCAATTTTTTTTTGAACTGCAGGTGTACAACTTGGTGTAGGGATCCCCGGGGCAGCCAGCGATCTTGTCACATTCAAGGTCAACATGGCGAATGTTACCTCAACTCAGAGCAACTTGATCGTGTCATTAAGAGAAATACCGAAATAATCGTCGTAGTAATCAGAATAAATTGGCAACTAAAGAATTAAGACCACCCAGACCAAATTTAAACATCAAGCTAGCACAAAGGGGAGGGAATCGTATAACCGGGGATTTTCGCAGAGCTGGTATGAACGGAAAACATGGCTAGCAGGCTGCAAAGTAGCTAACATTTTCTTCTGCTACCCCTGCTCAATACAATGTGACAATATCAAGTTAGCTAGCTGTTAATTTACCCATTGAACGGGTCACCTTAGCCATCATCACAACAATTGCCTCCCCCCCCCGAGAGATTTGGCAGGAGCCGCCACTGGTCACACTCCCAAATTCTGTGTAGTCTGAAACAAATGTATCGCATATGTTAGTTAAGTTTAGTCTTGAAATGTTGATATCTTCAATGAAAAGCAGATAATTTTAAAGGCTGCACTAATCCTAGACAATTTTTGTCCTTAGCTAAAATTACCCCTTAGATGCATAAGTGGGTCAAAAATGACCCGGTGAGGTCGTTTTCCTGCAATATCTTCGTAATGAAAAGTTGTTATCATTTCATATTCCAGCTATTCCTCGAAAAACATGTTATTGATATCATTCCATTTAAATTTTTAACTTACCTTTTATACATTTTACGAAATTGTAGTTTTTGTATTATTACCCCAAGCTTCCATAGGTGGGTCAAAAATGACCCGCATTCATTTCCTATGGAATTTCATGGGAACCTTTGATTCTTCTCAACTGCGACTGTCAGGAATATATATTTTGTGGACCACACAGACTATATCAAAAGAAAGGAATGGCTGTTGTGCTCCTGAGCACGATGCATCACAACAAAGTGGTCGATGAAAATAGCAGAAAGAAAAAACCAGAAGTGATCACATTCTACAACAAGACCAAAGGAGGTGTAGACACCATGGACCAGATGGTTGGTACCTACACCTGCAAGCGTCAAACACAGAGGTGGCCCATGGTGCTGTGGTACAACATACTTGACATCGCCACCCTGAATGCCTACACCTTTTTCACGGCTCAGCACCCTGAATTCAAGAGTGGTATCACCAATGCACGACGGCTCTTCCTCAATGAGCTCTCAAAGGAGCTTGTCACACCACACATGAGAAGTCGACTGGAAGGTTGCCCCATCTGCAAACCCCGATCATTGAAGCAATGGGAAGGTGTGGGGTGACAAAAGCCACAACTCAGCCACAGGAAAGAAGCAGACAGGGCCAACCAAAGAGAAGGAGGTGTCAGATCTGCCCAAGTAACAAAGATCGTAAAGTCAGCAGTCGGTGTGGGAAATGCAATGTACCTGTGTGCAATGATCACAGCCAGAAACAGGTAGTTTGTCACAACTGCATACAGTGAGGAGACAAGAAGGCAAGAAAAGAGAGAGGAACTGTCTGGACAGTTACACAGTTACACACACACACACACACACACACAAAATGGATGTTGACATTGTTCTATTGCTGTTGTGTAATTTTCTTTTCTAATTTTCAAAATGTTTTAAAAATGTTAAAAATGTGAAAAAAAGTGAAAAATAAAAATATTTCATATATAAAATCATTCTTGTGTGGACCAAAATATAATACAAAATATAATACAAATGATTATTCTTAGCCAAAATGACAAAAGTGGCATAAAAACACATTGATTTTAACACGGTCATTTTTGACCCACTTATGGAAGAGTGTAGGGTCCAGTCACTCGTGCATCTAAGGGTTACTAAAACTGTCAGCACTCCCGCCCCCTAGCCGTGGTGTTTTGTGTATTTCTGTCCATGTGCTTTTGTTTTTCTTGTGTTCTAGCCCTGCCCTGCTCTCCGCCCTGTCTCCGCCCACCTGATTGCCTCATCACCTTCACCTGCCTGCCTGCGCACCTGCATCCCATCTCCTCATCAGCATTTCCCTACTTATACCCCGCTTGTTTCATGTCTCGTTGCTAGTTCGTCTCAGTTGCTTTTGCCTGTTTCGTCCCCGCTGTTTGTCACTTGTGATCATTGCTGATTTTTCCATTTTCGACCTGCCCGTTTTCCAACCTGTTTTTGCCTGCCGCTTTGCCCTGTTTGCCTGTTTATCTGCCTGCCTGGTGTTTGACCCTGCCTGCCTCCGATTACCCGTACCTGGATTTGCCCCTCGGACTGCCTTTCTGGTTTTTGACCCTGCCTGGTTTTTGTCATTACGATCTTGCTTGTGGACTTCACTAAATCTGCCTGAATACGACGTTTTTGAGGTCTGCGACTGAGTCCTAGCCCGAGCCCATGACAAAAACTAAAACTGAAACTATAATAAACTAAAACGAAATAGAAATGAGTCCATAAAATAAAAAAACTAAACTGAAACTAATGAAACCACTGGTGAAACTAACTGAAATGAAACAGAAATTCAGACTGAATACAAACATATTATCAAAATAAAAAACAAATTTGAAGATGTAAACCTATTATAACCTTGCTGGCAACGAGACCAGGAACAAGCAGGGAAGATATAGGGCTGGGCAGATGAGGACATGGGATGCAGGGAGGCAAGTGGAGATGATCAGATAATCAGATGGGCAGAGACAGGGCGGAGAGCAGGGCAGGGCTGGAGCACAGAGAAACAGTAAACAAAAGCACATGGACGGGGAAAACAAAAACAAAACCGGCTAACCGCCGCAGTACTGACATTATTATTGTGAAAAAATACACATTATGACACTATTATAGTTATCATTTGGACCAGGCCTTTACTGTCATGTGGGTAATTCTACACAGGTGTGACCATGACAATGGAACATGCATTCTATAAACAAGCGGATTACAGAGAGAAGACTTTGCAGTTAGCTGTCAAAGTGGACTTCTGTGTTTCAAAAAAGTAACACAAAAAGAAAAAAAGAAAAAGAAATTCAATATATTGCAAATGAATTCTGAATTATATGAATTATATTGCAAAGTCATTCTGCAAAATCTTCCATCCTTGTTTGCAATTTGTGTTGCTAGAATATATGATACTTCTTGAATAATGATAATCAAGTTTTACAGGGGAAATTTTAAAGGCTGTTAAGATTGCACTGAGATAGACAGTTTATAGATTAAATTTACATTTTTTTGATTAACTTAAAATATGGAGAAGAGCTCCTTACTTTTCCCTCTTCCTACATGATGTGAAGAGCTTATAATAATCCTGAAAAGTAGCCATCTGAGATTTCTTTAATGAGTTTTGAATTTGGTTGGGAATGTGTATTTTTGGTTTATTTCAAATACAGATATGTATATTTGAAGTCTGCATACGGGCTGCACTGCAATCAAAAATCTGAATCCTTTCACTGAATAATAACCATTGAAGCCTGTAGTGAAATCTGCTCCACTACAGGTGTTAAAAGAATGTGACTTCTACATACCTTACAAATGGGAAGGAATGTCTGCCACGTGACTAGGGGGACAGTCACATATGAAAACAAATGTGTGGACATTCAGTGGATGGCAGTTGTATTCCCCAAGCGGTAACATGTGATGGTAGCATTAAAGTTCTTATCTAGTTATTTTGGATCTTGTGAGTAATGTAGGATATATTGCAGAAAAGGCAAGATAAAAAAGACTTTCTGGCCATGTGCATCATGGATGACCTTCGGCAGCAAGGAAATATAAAGTCAGGAGCTAGAACGTGCTTACTGCCTTGATCTGCCAGGCACTACATAGGCTGACTGAATATTGTCCCCAGGGGTAATACAGGATGTGCCTTCCTGGCTTCAGAGATTGCATTAAGGCAAAACGCAACTTTGTGACACAGACCCCTATTTGTACCCGACACAATGGGTTAATGGAATGGCCAAGAGCCTAGTTAATGACACCGCTTCCTATCAAAGCCTGGATGTGGTCATCACAGCCTCGGTCAGAATGCTCTGAACACCAAGTCTCCCATGGTGACAGTGGCAGGAAAATACAGTGGCACTGCTGAGCCAGAGAGATAGAGACCAAGGTTTGAATTCCTAAAGACTCCTTCCTCCCCATATGTGCTGGAAATAGAGAAGTCCCATTTACTCCAAAAAGCAGGCTTGGTCTGCATAGGCCAGTACAGTCAATAGAGTATCGTTAGATTTCTTGACTTCTTTTCTAAATACCACACTGAATGACACGGTTACACTGTTTTTCATACTTTCTGCTTCAGTGCAATTCTCTCAGCTATGTAACAGTTTGCAATTCAATGGAGCTTGACATTGACTTCAAAGGCCAGAGCACACTTTGACAGCTGTGTCTGCTTTAGAAAATCACACTGTCACATGAAAGGTTTAAGACTATGTTATGCGTAGATTTCAGATTTTACTCTCAGGCTCTGGGCATACCAACAAGTTGTTCTTGTTGCCTCTGAAGTTCTCTTAGTGCAATGCAGCATAGAAGTCTTTAGTTACCGTTATTGTTTGTCGTTTGATTGACAATACATCTTACCAACTGTATTTCAGTGAGTTATTTCTCATTACATTGCATTAAATTGCACTATTGTTATTTAGCAGATGTTCAGCAACTTACATAGGTTACACTTTTATCCATGTATAGAGCTGAATATTTTACTAAGATAGTTGTGGTTTGCCCAAGGGTACAGCAGCAGTACCCAAGCGGGGAATCAAACCAGCAACTTTTTGGCACTTGCACCTTTTGATTGGTTTCATTGAAACAAATGATGCACTTTCTTTTTTGTTGTAATTTTTAGGCATTTTAGCATCTCTCTCTCTCTCTCTCTCTCACACACACACACACACACACACACACACACACACACACACACACACACACACACACACACAGATTATGTATTATCTGCTCAAATTCAGCCAAATGCTGCAAAACTGACAGGACGGCGCTTCACAGTACAAATGAACAATGAGCCAGAACATACTGTGAAAGGAACCAAAGAGCTTTTCAAGGCAAAGAAGTGGAATATTCTTCAATGGCTGAGTCAGTCACCTGACCTGAACCCAATTGAATGTGCATTTCAATTGCTGAAGACAAAACTGAAGGCAGAAAGGCCCACAAACAAGCAACATCTTAAGACAGCTGCTGTAAAGGCCTGGCAAAACACCACTAGGGAGGAAACCCAGAATTTGGTGATGTCCATGGGTTCCAGACTTCAGGCAGTCATTCAGTGCAAAGGATTTTCAAGCAAGTATTAAGAATGATCATTTTATCATCATTCACCGGTCGTGGGAAAAGGGCCAATACAGAATGATTGTACAGATTTTCAAATTAACAGATTATGATTATTATCATGTTTCCTTGTATTGCATGCATAGATTTTCGAATTAACAATACATTCTTCGGTATCACACGTGCGCATACACTTTTCCATGTGGCTAGGCTACTAGTCACCAGAACCCATCTTTACATAGAAAACAAATTTTAAATGCAATGAATACATTTGCACAGTATAAACAGTATAACATACCTGGTGATAAAAAGAATAAATTGTTGGCAGAGTGTTGTTCAATATATCTTGCTCCAGCCCCGTTCATGTAAAGCAAATTATATTTAAAACACAAGTATTAGCCGCTAGCTAGATGATGCTTGTGCGGCGGCCATTTCACGCTTCATTAACTTGGTTATATTGCATTAACCTTACATTAACCTAGCAAGTGGCTCGTGCAGCAGTTACCTAGCGAGCCTGCAGAAGCTAGCTAGCGAATTTGCAGAACACCATTCATTTATATCGACAAAACAATTACAGTAGGCACTTATAACAATTACACTTCATCACAAATCATTGCATATACATTCATAAAACACTTAATATGATGATTAATATGGTGATTCTACCCACCACTCTCGTCACCAGTCGCGGGAAAAGGGACGAGCGTAACGTTTACAGTGCACATGATTACAGCCAGTGCTAACCAACACCATAAGAGGGTGCCAGGAATACAGTATCACGTTTCTATAGTTAAAGAACATTACTCCCTTGGGAACAATAACATAATATTTTGACAAACTTCAACGTCTTAACATGCAGGTACTTTTTACTCCTGCTACACAGGCACAGAAAAATAATTTAAACTGTACCTTCTAACAAGGTTAATTCCAGATAATTACGAAATAGATTTGTAATGTATTGTCAACGGGGGGCTCAGGCAGGGACTCAGGCGCAGACAGCGGAGAATGGCAAACGATGGTTTATTGCCAAAAAGGGAAATCCAGAATACAGAGTCGAAAAACGGGCGAAGTCAAAAACCAGGAAGACACGGCAGAGGTACAAAGACAAAATCCAAAAAGCGAGGTCGAGAAAAACAGGCAAGATCAGAAACCAGGTAGACACGGCAGAGGTACAAAGACAAAATCCAAAAAGCGAGGTCGAGAAAAACAGGCAAGATAAACACGGGTAGGCAGAATACGAACAAGACTAGATAAGCGCTGGTTGCGAAACAGAAAACTGAGACGAACTGGCAAAGGGCTAAGAAACAGACAGGTATATAAAGGGAACAAGCTAACGAGAAAACGAGACACAGGTGAACAAGCGGGCAGGTGAAGCAGATAAGCAATCGGGCAGGGAAACAAGGGGCGGGGCAGGCAAGGGAGAGAAATGAACACAAAAGCACATGGCAGAAAAAAAAAAAAAAACAAGCGGCTACGTAGCTGCAGCACTGACATGTATATACGCATCTGTGAAAATGTAATGATCAATAGATGTTTCTGAGCAAACCAGAAAAGCAGGAGGCCTTTCTAAAGATCCATTTAACCCACAAATGTAAGTCCATAAGTTCTCACAAATTAGTTTAGCTTGGAAAATACTTTTAACAGAAATGTCTTCCCCTTACATTCTTCATGTTAAACATTAGGTATATCAATATACTGCCCAATGTACAGTGATTTTCCATTTAGATTTATACCACTTTGCTCCTCATACAAAATGCACCCCCCTTATTCAAGTGTGAAAATGGTAGATTTCAACAAATGAGAAAAAAATGTTTCATTTTGTTTCACATTAAAGGATAAATTTCCTGTCCTAAGGTAATACTCTCTATGTCTAAATCAAGCACATACACTGGAGTCTTTAACTATTCAATTGAAAGAAGGAATTCCCCCACTTTAAACTATATTGTTCAATTTAATATCTTAACTTTTTTTGTAATTTAATAACTATATTTCTGTGATACTGAACCAATGTGACTGAATACAAATGTGTATTTAGTGACTAAGTCTTTGATATTTTTATAAAATATTAAGTCTATATTAGCCTTAATTTGATTATAAAAATGGATATACATGGTGTTTATGGATGGACTTTTTACAAGTATGAATGATCTAATATAAAAATTATTGTTCTCTGAATTATACTCTGTAAATGTATCCATTAAGCAATGCATTTAGCGGAAAATAATAATAATAATGGCTACTGTGAACTTCACCCCCTGTGAGGCTTACATTAGAGCAACACTACAAAACACTTTATCAGCCCCAAGTATCATGAATGAATTTAGGTCGTTCCAAGTTTAAAGGATTGAGCATGTCAGACCATGAATATGGCACTTATTTTCTACAGTAAAACTGCAAACCCCTATAATGTGTTTCAAATTGAATTTCATACTGAGCATCAGGCGCTTTTATGAAGCCTGAACATATATCAAGCTCCAATATGTTGGCCCAGGAGATAAACACAGCAAATAAATCACTACTGCCCCTTCTTTATGTCTATGAGTGTGCTTGTAAAATTGAACAATGGATCATAGTGGTTCTCTGATTCAGTTTACTGTTTGTTTATTTCCCAAGTGTTCCCACCCTCCACCTTTGAACATGAAATAAAGACATGATTTAGTTTTTTGTTTTTTTATGTGGAAGCTGTAGGGGAAAACATGGACACCTGTCATATGAAATCCTTTCAACAGACACTTCAGAGAATGATCCCAGATCCTCCGCCAGGGCATTGTTTTCTATATGGGCCACACTAGCGCAATGGAATTGCACAGGGTTATGTGTCCATTCTTGGAGAACCTCAAGCCAGTTCTCTTTAAACTTTGGGAGCTCACTGAACTAGGGAATGAGGCTAAGTCGTTTCAATCAAGACTATCATTAGTTAAATCGAGTGGTTAAAAGTCTGGCTGTAATGAAAGGTTCCAAACACTGTGGCCCTTCAGGACCAGGGCTAGAGAGCAAGGGAATAAAGAGAAACTAAAATCTTAATTGCATCTCTCTTATCGGGGCAGCAAAAATGATTTGCCTCTCAGTCACCAGTTCAGTGATATTTAAGCACTAAAACTATGGCTTTTGGCTAAAATCCTTTCTACAGAAAAGGCTGTGGCATAGTGTTTTAAATACTTACAAATTATTGTGTATGTTAATATGATGGGGGAAATGTTGCTTGACAGTTTGGAACTGTGTGAAATTATTAATAAGATAACACTGAGATATATTTCAGCTCTTGAAGACAATAACAGGTTTGGTGAGCTTTCCATTTCTCCAGTAATCCAATCTTGTTCCCCTTTGCAATCCCGTTTTTAGCCAGGGTGCCCCTTCCATTTATCATCTTTTAACAAAAATGCCACAGTGAATTGATCATAACCAGCTGAATACCAACTGGATAATATGAACTTTCTTTCCACAAGAAAGTATGAATGAATGAAGGACAGAATGGTGGAAATGAACACTGGCCACAGTCCAAAACACAAAGGGAAGGTCAGTGATTCTGAGTGCAAAAAAGTACCTCTCTAGAGTATGTCCACATGGAATTTCAAGTTAAAAGAGGTGACTCATGGATTTTTCCCCTGGTTTATTGCGATTGGTACAGATCATAGAATATATAATTATTGCATGTGTGTGCCAAAGATCAACAGGTGCTCACCTGAGATACACAACTTTCATTATGATGAACACTTAACTTTTTTCTAATCAACACTAAATCTGCTTTTTCATATATTACACTTTTGCATAGAGTCATATGTCCATTTTATTAAAGCTATCATTAAACACCAGCTGTAATTCAACATAGCTAAGCGGAGACATAACCACAATGGTCACTTGAGGTCTGGCTCATTATAAACATTTACATCTGCGTAATCTAACCTAACTTAAACATACGTAATTTGGATACAGTTACACACAATAAATGCCCAAACTTAAACCATTTTCACTTCCATCCTTCTCCTCTTCTTTTTGTTCTCAGTCTTAATTTGCCTGTGGCATAACAAAATTAAGAATTTTCCAGTCACCTAATTTACAAATCTCACCTCTCCTCATATTCAGCCAATTGCTACATTTGTTCATTGCAACCAATTGCAAGTTACTTTCTGCCATTAGCAGAAAATAGATGATGGCCATCTTCATTGTGAACGGAAGCTGTCAAGGTTGAGAATGGACTACTCTTAGCTGTTAGCTGGGCACTTAGCTAAGTCTGCAGTTTGTGTGACTACATAGCTAGGTTGCTAGGTAGTCCATAAAAATATTGAAAATTGACCTGGTTAATAAGATTAAAAATTGACTGTTAATTAGCAAATAAGGATGACAGTGGATTACTCTTGCCAGCAACCTTATTTTATTTTCAGCTAGTGTCAGGTAGTGATGTGAGATTTCCAGAGAGCACTGACCAGGGCACATGAAAGTAATTATTACTGCCCGTTAGGGCTACTGAGTGGCACTCCAGAGTAATCAGCTGAGCAGGGACGTCGCATATAGAAAGCGGGCAGGGAACAGAAAGAGTCAAGTTTGTGGTTGTGACTCGGGAGAAAGTAAGAGTGGGCTCACTTGAACTGTACACGATTTGGGGAGTATTTCCATTTTTTCCCTTTTTTCATTTTTGGATGAGCTGTGTCAATGTGTTTCTGTAGTCTTAATTGTATGGAACCTGGTGCCATCTGCAGAAACAAGTGGAGCTGGGAGCTGTGAAAGCGGAGTGGGCAGCATTACCTGCTTTACCCGGAGAGATGTTCCTGAATCGTGTACTTGTTGGCAGGAGACAGTGTGTATGGCAGGTACAGGAAGATGGAGTGGCCGGTCAGCCCTGGG
This sequence comes from Megalops atlanticus, assembly GCA_019176425.1. Lineage (NCBI taxonomy): Eukaryota > Metazoa > Chordata > Actinopteri > Elopiformes > Megalopidae > Megalops > Megalops atlanticus. Next base: position 67,742,728 of record CM032875.1, read on the forward strand.
GGAATAAAGAGATGTGTGGGTCAAGGAACAGAATCACCAATGGACACTTTATTCATAATTTTTTGGCTTTGTGGACCACAGGAAAGCAGCCCCAAAGCACCGTTTCGTATTTTGTGCATGTCCTGTCTGTGTGTGCATGTTGGAGAATCCTCTGTCTGTTTGTTTATATTACAAACTCTGGGTCTAGTGTGCAAGCTCTGGAGGGTGGGAGTGGGGCTCTTGGGGGTGGCTGATCCTGCTAGTGGTTTGTGTACCTCAGTGTTTTACTACTATTCTTGTTATACGTAGGAAAAAACTTAGTCTAGAGAATCACCAAGTCTGCTGGTGACAGTGTATAGTGTGTGGGCACACACTTGCAGGAGGGTCCTTGTATCCAGAGATAGCATCTTGGTACAATGGAGGTTAAGAGGAAAGAGACCCTGTATCTCGCAAATTATGAATGTTTTCCCTCTCCTTGTGCTTTGGCTAGCTGAGTAAGTACTTATTCTCAGTAGAAATACTTGCAAAATTAGCTCTGCCATTGAAATGACTGATATCAAAATGAAGCTCACTTTACACCAAACAGTCTTGGCCACCTCACACAACCTGTACATGCACTATTCCAAATTATTGCTCTATTCCACATTTCCCAGAAAACTAAAGGAAGTTGAGCACCTATTTTAGGATGGGTATCGCTTCACTGATATCATCTGAGCAACCTGAACACCCTGCAAGTTACATACCCGCCATTATTCCCAGTGGAACAAAGCCATTTTTTACACTGCCGTGGGCTTGCGATTATCATCAGCTAATGAAACAGCTGGGATTTAACCCAAGCCCTAGAGCTCAGCTTGTGCTCAAGGTGAGTGTGGTGACTACTAAGCTACTTGGGAGCCCATTGCATGCTGTTTTTAATAGTAACACTGCATTTACCCAACATTCTCATTCAGAGACTTCCAGCTTAGTTTATTTCACATCACTTCACATTCATAACACTTTGCCATTTATGTGAAAATAACATATTACCTCATTTTGTTTTATTCAATACCAGAGTAGTTGTGTCAAATTGTTGGAAAGCAGCACAAAGGAGGCTGAAACATGAGTTGGGAAAACTTAAACACACAGGCAAAATTGTTTTGCCCTACCCTGAGGCTGTTTCTTGTGGCTGACCGAACTCAAGGCCAGAACTCAAATAAGTTTCCAATGAAAAACATACAAGGAAGATTCAAGCAATAATAAAAAAAAATCAAATTAAAACACCTAAAAACGAATATATACCACCGAACAGAGAAGAGAGCTGAGGATGAATGTGGAAAGGTCCTAAGGGGTGCATCTGGTTTCACAGCACGTCGTTGCAGGAACTGAGGGAGCGAGATGAGGCAGCTTCCTGTGTGTGGAGGGAATGGCGAGCGAAGAGAGAGGAAACCCGCCAAAGAGTTAGTGCTTCAATCTCCTGCAGTCAACTGACACAACTCAGCGGCATGATGAGGTGGTTGAGCACAGCTGGGAGTGCAGTTTAGCAATGGACAGAACCAGTCTACACTCGTTTCTAGGAGCAGCTGTGCTGAGACCCTGGACTGATCTGCCCGTTGGTCTTCAGGACTCTGTGCACTAACAATGTAAGCAGCAGCATTTCCCTCCAAACAATCCTTCAGAAAATAGCGAAAAACATGCAGACTGTGCCAAAACAAAGATTTGTGCAATGCAGGCACCTTGTGAGAAGTGTCTAAATTTGGAGAACATAGCAAGAAAGACACTATCAACAGCTACAATGTTTTCAAATATTCAGTTTGTAGTAAAAAAAAATATGCGAGGAGACTCATGTTCATAATATTATAAACATATACATATAAAATTATTATCAGTATTAACAATGATATTGTTTTAATGATATAATCTGTTATAATGATGACTATTTGCTTCTATTACCACACTGGTAGATTTATACAATAGTTTGAAATAAATATAAAATTAAACAAAATAGCCAAAATTTTGTGAACATGTAACCCATAGAAATGCAATAATTTATGTAATTTCCTCACTCATTGTATAAACTAAAAAAGAAAAGAGAGCAGAATGGTCATTTTGGTTTGATTCAATTATATATCTGCCAAGTTGAAGACTGTCATTTAGCTGATTTTCAGAGGATACATATGTTTTAACATTAATTACCATTGTGGCAATATACAACTCATTTTGTAGTCTACCTCTTCTCACAGTGGTATTTAAAACTGTGGCTGATTGAAAATAGTAATATGACAGATGCTTTGTAGCACCTTCTTCAAGTTATAAATTTGAAAATGTGTGCCTAAATGTGCATCTAAAATGTGTGTCTAAACTGTGTCAACAGATACAAAGAAAGAAATGTGCATATACAAGTAAAAGCAAACCCTGCAGTGAGTGGGTTGTGATGCACAGAAAATAAATTTGTTGCCTATTATTACCTTCTTCCACAGACACTGCACAATCTGGCTCCATGGAGATAACATGTAGACAGTATGAAGCGAGAGACATCACAGATGCACTCTGACTTTTCTCATTAGCTGTGAATGTACAGCCAGCGGCTCCCACAATAAATGCTTGACACTAAAGGACCAATAGATTCATCAGGGACAACACTGCAATGTGAGATACTGCAACACATGAAAACACCCTTTTTATCATTGGTCTTCATATGCTGTAACAGAAAGGCCCTGATTTGTTATTGCCAGTACAAAGATGACTTTAATTTCTGAACTGCACAATAACAAATGAATTAATAAAGCTATTACATTTTGATAACTATGCAGGTAAAAAACATTACATCATCAAAACATGTCAAACACTGTAGACAAGGAACTTGCTTCCCTTTTTTCCCTTCATTCTGTCTTTTTAGGAGCCACAATTGGAGAGATTATGTTATTGCAGTGATCTGTAGACCACATGTAATGATAATGAAACAATGCCTGCCTTCCTAGAATTACAATTTTCAGCCCAAAACGTCATTGGATGTATTGCAAGAGATGGTAGTCTGACAAAAAACTCTTCAGCCCCATCTACACTTGGTATTCATTTTTCAGACCTGCTCAGGCTAATCGGATCGCTATATAATCATAACTGCATTTACATCTGGTACTAACACAAGTGCCATATCTGTCCCCTGTATCCACATTGTGACTTTTCCTCGCTATATGAAAACGAGGTAGCAGTCCCGCAACACAGCAACAGTGGGTTCACGGGAGATTGTGGAGATCATTTTAATGTATCTCATTATATATAATTGAGGGAAGAGCCATCTTAGACACATATGGCAACGGAGAAAACAGCCACACTTGTGATGCTTGGAGCATTTAACATCACAGCTGTGGCTCACACTGGCACTGGAAAAAAGCTAGAAGTGGTGGGAGAATATTGTGTTGTTGTTCAATCATCAAGACTGTCTTAACAGTTTTCATATGAGGAGATATACCTTTCAACATATTTGTTGTAGCTGTAACCTTACCTCATGCAGAAACACATTCATTTGCATGCTTCAATATCTGGGCTGGGCAAGGACACTGTAGAAGACATTCAATAGCATACATTCTTAGTAGCATTGTGCATCTACATATGGCTACAACATGCAAAAAAAAAACTCACGCTTGTCCAACTTTGGAGGTAGACAGCAAGACCTGTTTATATTGTGCCTAAACCTGGCAATAAATATACGATTTTGCTGGATATGGCCACAATATGATACTGACAGGGCCAATGCCTTCTCTCAAGGGACAAGAAATGCTGTTTAGTAATCTGACAATTGCTCTGAAAATACCTGTTGCCAGCCAGTTTCCTACATAATCAAAAGTTAATTTCAAAGCAATGAAATGGTTGCCGCAAAGACAATTCAGCAACCTCAGGCAAGACAGCATCTGGGAACAAAGCTCCTTTATAATGAAGTTTTTCATAATTATTAATTTTATCAGCGGAACTTTTATTCAGAATTTGAGAGTCTGAGGTGTAATATCTTTGCCATTTCAGCATCAATGTGGATAAAAGTTTGCACGCTGCCTCAGTTTATGAGGGAAAATTGTCCCTTAGAATTTCATAAAAATCCATTCTGTACAATTATTATTTATTTTTTGCCACTGCAACTTATTTTTAATGACCCATTCATTTCACAACAAATAGTAAAAATTTGATATGATGACACAGCAAAGCCTTTTCATCTTATTAGGTTTGTAGATGCAGATTTTATTAAAACTAGAATTTAGTGCCAGCATGTGTCCATAGTGATAAATGGATCACTGAGCATTTTATCATTCATCATAAAACAGGCAGAAGGAGCTGGTTTGCAAGATGGAGGTACTGTAAGCACCAAGTGTTGGCAACAGCAGTTCTCAGATATCAATTATATTACGATTCCAGAACTAACGAGTCGGCCAGCTTGCTGACTACAGGTGACAAACCATTGTCTGGCAATTGAAGTCACCTTTACATTAGCCACCTACCTTACATGCATTCATTTTATAAACAGATTTTATTCCAGCTGCTAGTGTCTTAGAGGAACGTCAGACACGTTAACCTCACACAAGAGGTAGCTAGCTACCTAGTTAATGCTAGTTAGTAAGCAAATTACAATAACTAAAATAACAATAATTAAATAGCCAAATAACAATAAGGTTAATAATGGTTAATAAAGTAACAATAGGTTAATAAAGTAACAATTATATGGCTAAAATAAGATAGCTGGCTATAACAACACCATAGGTACCTAGCTAAATCTATTTTCAGCAGTCCAGCATAAGTAACAATTTAACAAGCTCATCTTATCTTAGCCACATCTTATCCTCATCACAAAACTATAAGCTAATAGTAGCTTTGTAACAAATTTGTGACAAATTCTAGATCAAAAGACACATCAACATCTAGGTTGTAAGCTTTTGACCTTTTTTTTAATGGTCTTTAGGTGTACTACCTAAACTGTTTGCCATGCTCACTAGTCTTCATTCAGCAAGCATTGAGACAGACGTGTTAGGCACACTATAACAAAGTTATTGTGATTATTGGTGTAAAGATTCCATCACAGATTTTAGAAGTGTCTAATTGGTGATAATGTCTGGTTTGGGGAGTTTTTAAAACAGCGCCTGGCTAACTGACTTACAGATATCTGTACAAATTAATTTGTCTTTTGTTGTTAAAATAGTATTTGTTTTACAGGTGTGAATAACCATGTTATGACACGTTGTGTTTATGCCTTTTAGAAGTATTTTATTTATTTACTTATTAAACCATATCTAAATCTCACCAGTGAAGAAAAGGTTGTACTCCTCCCTTTAAATAAGCGGTTCTTGTCTTATTTCTTTCTTGACTCTTTCTCCCAAATTGTAATGCTTAAACGAAGTGTGGCATATAGACAGCTTGCAACTGTGAGTAGCCTTCCAGGGTTAAAAGGGTGAAATGTAATGAAATTTGATGTAGTGGGGATGTAGAGCAGGGCTTGTAACCGAAAGATTGAGTCCCCTACAGGGGCATCAGCCTTTACAAATGGATGTAAAAATGTGGATGAAACTGTAATCTTTACAAGTTGCTCTGGAAAAGTATGGTGTACAGTGGTGATTGTTTGTTGTATTCTAAGGCGTAGTACAGCTATTGTATGCTCGGGCCAGGCACTTCACCCAAATTGCTTTGGTAAATAATTGTATGTGCGGATCTCAAAGTCTGCCTTGATAAGAATGTCTGCTAAACAAATGTAATGAAAATTCTAGTATAGTTATTCATGTTATTACAGCTTAGAGAAAAAAAAGGAAATAAAAAAAAAAAACACTTGAACACATGAATTATAGTATCTTTAACAGTTGGAGCTAAGGCTGTGGCTACTATAGCATTAACTGAGTGAAATGTGAGTGTTAATTAAGCTTAGATGATGTACAGTAGACATGAGGCAAAATATTTTAATATTGAATTTCACAAAATCAGAAAATAATAATAAAAATGTTTCATGGCCCCAAGAACATGCTGCAAATTTGGCTTTATTTGGCTGGAATATTTTTTTTTTTTTTTTTTTTCGAACATTGTCTCTGTTCTTACTTCATGTAGATAACTAGCTAACCTTACGTTCGGTGTATTATGGCTCTGTTTAAAATGACATGGCACTCAAGTTCAGCCATGTTTTATTTTTGTTTTCCCAACAGTATTTGCCATTATTGTTCCATGAAAATTTTTTATTGTAAACTCGACAGCTGAATGTCTCATCTCATGCCTAATGTTCAGTACATTTTTGCTAAATAAATGTATGTTGTAAGTTGAAGATACATGTTATGTTGTTTATTTAGTAATTATGCAAATTTTCTGAACTCTTCTAACACCATGATTTCTGGTAAAATTTCTGTTAATGAAATGATATAAAGGAAAGCATATCTCAGGTATACCTGTGGTTAATGTTGAATGGAACATGGCAAACCTAATCATCATCACTGTTTTCATCTGTTTGCAGATTACTTAACATACATCCCAAACCAAACTGGGTAGGAAACTAATATTTTAAAAGAGTAATAATAAAATATTTCAATTTTATGCCCTGTTGGAGGTGAAGAGGATTCACTGGTAAGGGACTCATTTGCTTCTTATTTCCATAGACAAAGACCAAAAGATGTGTGTGTGTGTGTGTGTGTGTGTGTGTGTGCGTGTCTGTGTGTGTGTGAGAGAGAGAGAGAGATGCCAGGGTTCTAACACATAATGGGGGTTAACACAGGTTTGTATATGAGAGGGGAGTGAAGAAAGAACTGTTTGCAATAACAAAAACAACAATGAACATGACAAATAAGAGGAGAGAAAATGTTTCACACAACACAATTCCTGACAACATAACTCAACTATCTACTATAAGGATCAAAAACCATAATTAAGACAAAATAAAACCTTGAGGATAACTAAGGCATACCTGTGATCCCCCTCAAGAACTGTCTGACCATTGGTGACATTTCGGTATAATGATATTTCATTTAGACCTAATTCTTTATTTATTCAAAGTTTCTTGGTCTGAAATCCATGGATTCAAGTACAGGTGAACATGTGATCACTCCCGTCACTTTCCCTGTTACAACCTATGTCCATTTCTCTGATTTAAAAGTAATGGCCTATGGACCAGCATTCCGAGGCAGCTGTTAAATGCTATATTAACCACAATAGCTATACCAAACAGTGGATGTGAATGTAGCCTCATTCCAACCACGATGCACTGAAAGGAAATAAATTGATTTTTAGTGGATTCACCTTCAGCAGGGCCTTAGGAATGCTTTGTTGTGTGCAGCTCCCAGGCACCCCTGAATAGCACCAGCCCTGTTTCAGTAATAAGAGCAGCATTGACAGCCACCAGCTACAGGGTTCAGGATGGTGGCGAGTCGGCAGCAGAGATATAACTTCCTCTTTTTTTAATCTTTCGAACAGGCAGCATTGTGAAGCTCCCAGCTTCTCCATCTCCGCTTCCTGCATTTCAACACAAACCAATTTACCGGTTTGAGAGGGAATCAAATTATCGGACAGATGCTCCCCATCTCCCTTCTCTGCCTGTATCTTTCTCTCTGTTCTTTAACTCCTTCCACACTTTCTGCAGATCCCGCTGTTCAAGATGTCCGGAGTGGTATAAAACAGGTAAAAAGAAAGGCTTGGGTGTAGTGAAGGGGAATGTGGGTGCTGAACACTGGCAGGCTGTTCAGAGGAAAGTACTCATGCTACTAGTGTAAACACTGTCAGCACATTTGGGGAAATGGTTAAGAGAGCATGTGTCGTGTATCATATTGTTTAATTTGTTCTAGAATGTTTACTTTTGTAAACACAGACTGCAATTAAACTGCAAGTGTCAGTTTTCCTCCACACAATGAATGCAGTATGAACCCAGTATTTTGTTTTCTAAAATGCACAGATGCACAGGGGAATAAAACAGGGCCTGGTTACATATTTACAATGTATGATTCTTAATAAAAAAGGAAAATAGTACATAACTGGCATTCACAAGTAAGGTCTTATGCTCAGAAGATGCGAGCAGGAAATGTTACAGTAATAATGCAGCTGGGTGGCTGCGTCAGAGTTCGTGGTCACATTTGTATTGTCCTTGAGAAAAGGGGCACACAAGAGGACCTTATTGATTAAAATTGTATTCAGCAATGAGAAATTCCAGTGTCCCATGCTTATTAGCCACTTTAGAAATAATCGATTTAGCATTTTATTGGTGGTGGTGGAGAGTACATTTCAATACATTTCAGCCGTGTCACCAAGCAATAAATCCCCATGTGAAAAATGAGCTGGATTTTTCATTCTCATTTGTAGATTGTGCCAGTGAAAACCTTTCTGAATGATTTGTTTTCTCCTCCAACTGAACTCCCAGACGTGACTGTTTTGGGACAGCAGGAAGAGGTGATGAAAATAAAATTAGATGTAAATCTTGGTTCAGTGTCAAAAGGTCAAGGGGGTGATAAATAAATAAACAACAATAAAACAAAACAATAGTGGTGGGAAGAGCAAATGCTCGCAATTCGCTTCCCATGGGCTAGTGAGCATGGCGAAGGCAAAAAAGATTAAATCATCTCTGCTGAATTGAATCATATCAATGGAAAAAGTAACTGGCAGATTAATTTGAGTAGATTTAATCCATTTATCGTACAATTTCTACAAATGCAATATTGATTTTTGTCTCATGGGCATTTAGCTTTCTGGGCCCTCTCTAGGAGCTAGGCCAGGCACAGTAGCTGTGTCACTCATTCCCAGTGCGTCCTGCCAGCTGAAAGCCAGGAGACTAAATCCAAGGTCAACACCGCAAATTGTGACACATTCTGGGCTCTCCGTTTGCTTTTTTTCACACTGCAGAACTTGCCAAGGCCTCTTTCCTTTCTTCTCCAGAATATATTTCAATCCCCTGTCTCTCTTTTTCTTAAAAAGTGCTGTGCTGCTAGGTGACTATGATGACTTTGTATAGTTCTGTTTTTAAATGTTCATCAGAATGGTGTCACTCTGTAGAGTATTTATAATGGCCTACCTGACTGGGCAGAGATAAAGTCAAGGGAGGGTGGGAAATGCAGGTAGATGACAATGGGTGAAATACAAAATATACAATATTTACAGACTAGAATCTATGTATACTGTGATCCTGAGTCATTCTATTTTAAAGGATTTCATGTACCATAGTCCTAGAGCTCTCTTGGATTCTGAGCCGCTCCCTCTACTTATTCTTATTTTTCTTTTTCTTCTTCTTATTATTATTGTCATATTTTGATAAAAAATCATTCCATTATTATAAAAGCTATTTGAATTGAGATAGGGACAAACAGTTTAAATGATAATTTTGAATCTGATCTGATCCAAAAAAGGATGCTGAAACAGAGCCAAATGTAGTCCCAGTGACAGAAATGTTAAACTTTTTGTTCTTTCTTCATTTGACTTGAATAGGCTGAACATATTATTTATTTACTTTTCATTTTAATAGTATTAATATATCAAGAACCCACATACAGTACTGGGGACTTAGAGCTCTCCTGCCTTTAAAACAGGGCAGTGGTGTGGTCACAAGCACAGGTGGTTTTAAAAAATAAATTTTACATGCTGTTTTATGCAGTTTAAGTTCAAAATTGCCAGGAATGATCTGGCATTTTCCAAAGGCCCATTTTAATTTGCTCTAAAACACAGCCATGCTAATTGATCTGCACTTAAAAGTTCAGTGCTGTCAAGAGCCAGTGCATGAAAGGTCTGCACACAGAGTAGTAGGGCTGTCATGTTGTTTCAGTCCTTTTTTTTTTGGTAAAATGATGGTAGAAATACATATTAATTTTGAAGAATAAAAACAGGATACTAAGGGGAGTGTGGTCTCACAAATTTTTTGCTTTATTTCTTTCTCTGTTTTGTTCCCCACTTTTATTTCATGTGCAGCACAAATCCACATAAACCCAATCTGTCAAGTGGTGGAATTCTGGTTTCAACTGCAGGCGGGCTGTGGAGGAATCAGGCTGCCTTGTGGGTTCCTTCTGGTTTTATCCCACGCTGGGAATACTGCAGGCCCAATATGATTTGTCTTGTTGAGACACGGTGATGGCATCTCCTTCGTGAGCTAGTGCTGATCAGTACCAATGCGACACAGTCTATTTTTTTTTTTTTCCTCCCCCACTCCTCTGCTTCTGGCACCACACTTCGTCACAGGAGGTCTCACCAGAGGGAACACAGCTCCTGGTGACATCCTCGACCCCTTCCTGCCATGGCAGCTGCTGAGCCAGGGGCCACGCTTTGTAGGTGTGAAGGGCACAACTGCTGTTGGCTGCTGACTGGCACTGACACATATCTGGGCCAGCATGGTTGCTGGTGGGGAGGGTAATAGAGAAATTCATGAAAATTAAGCGGCAAAAAAGGAAATTCAGGTTTGTTCCCTTTCCCCTCTATACCTGACTATGCAAACTAGAAAATGCAGGTCATTCCTTCAATCCCTCAAAGGATTAAGGTTCTCATCTCTAAAAGAACTGTCTTGTTTGGCTTTACCTGATTGTAGAGTAGTGGATGTCATGTCACTCCCCAAATAAACAAAGGTCTATAATAGTGTAAGTTAAATTTGACCATCATAAACAGCGGACCAAGGGAATGAAGAGTGGCAATTACCTTTCACTTGCATTTTCTGGATGCTGTTTATGAACTCTTCTTCCCCGTGCTGTAATCAGTGCTTGAAATGAAAATCATGAGGTGCCAGATGACATGGCGAAACAAAGACAGGGAGCACAGTTTGTGTGCGACTGCATACTACTTGCATGGCACAGTAAAAGCAAATAAAATAATCGTATAAAACTAAATGCCTGTCTAAATCTGATTGAGAACCAAGCACCACTAAGACCTCTTGTCCTCCCTCCTCCCTACTCCTTGATTTTCTCTGTCAATGGCACTTCTGTGCCTCATGGCAGCCCATAACTGCACATATGGGATGGGGCTGAATTTGGTTAGGCCATGCTCACACTCCGCTCTTGAAATGGCAGTTGTGTTGACTGCCTCCAACAGTTTATTCAGTTCACTCTGAATGTCTTGGCTATTACTGCTGACGAATCCCCTGAAGGCCCTGACAGTGTCAATGCCAAAGTGCTGGCACAGAGATTCCACTTTGTTTTTGTTGCACAGCACACCTGGTTCATCAGCCCATTATTGCATGTAAAGCACCTTAAATTTCTCAATCAGCTTGTCGTAACCAGTTCTGTTAGATTCACATCCTCCCAATATTATGTGATGTCTTGGCAACCTAGTGTCAGCATGTAGTGTCAGCCTTTTGAAAATATTCTCCTCTATTCCCCTCTGAGTCTGCTGAGTGTTTCTCCCAGGTTGTTCTGCCTGTGTATCAAACACCCTCAATGTCTGATGATGGCTTGATGTGCTTCAGTTATGTTATAGTCCCTCTTCTGGAGTTCAATAATTCACAGTTCTTCTAACCATTGCACATAAGGCCAGGATTACTCACAAAGGCATGAGAGGATGGGTACTGGGCAAGGCCTGAGTACCTTTGATGGAACACACTGTCACTTGGGTCATTCTCAGCGGCAGAAGTTAAGTAATAATAAAAAGCAGGGTATGATTTCTACCCTACATCAAAAGTTCTAAAACTTCACACAACCCACCTGGTGTCTAAAACTCTTCCAATCTTGTATGTCAGATTATGAAGAATCTCTCCACTTTCTTTCTTCTTTGCTCAAGGTGTTATGAGTATAGTTTGTCCAGCAATGCTTTGAAATGGTTTATAGCTCCAGGCTGACTACATCACTCACTGCAAGCTCTAACCTGTGGGCAGAACAATGCTACAATGTTAGGGAATATGTCCCATATTCTTTTCACAACCTCAATATTGTGTCCCAACATCACCAACGCACCAGTCCAATTAGTTCCAATTAAGTACAGTTAGGCATTTGATGAAAAATATTTATTAAATTAAATGGACCTTTAAATTAATGGACCACTTAGGTTGAACTTTGCTAATGCCAACAATAAACTTCCTTCCCGTGGCAATCAACGTATCCACTTCAACGAGGTCAACAAAAACTTTGTATGCATTTCCATTATGGTTAATGGAGGTCAAAGCACATTTTTGTTCAATGTTGTCTATGTTGTTTCTCTTCTTTACGAAACACTTTAGCTGTGGTTGATATTTTGCTCTCATTGGGCATTAACAGCAGGCAGTTTCAAATGGTTGCCTTTGATCAAGAATGCTACATGCAGCTAAATATACCTTCATTTGAACATGTTCCACAACCTTTTTTTTCTTGCAACACCCTTTACTTTGTCTTGACATCAGGTGCAGAGGAACTTAAAGTGCATATCAGCCACTCTTTGGCTGATATCATACCCATAGCTTTGTCAAGATCAAGGAAGCCTACGTAGTTGTACAGCTAAGGTTTGAGCCCTCAATAACTAGCCATGGGTAAGTGGTTTGGTGGTATTTTACCCATTCTGCAGTCCATACAGTAGACAGTAACTCTGTTTTGGTACAGCTCCTATTGTCCTTGTTGGAAGATGCATGACCTATTTCCTGCTCCTCATTTTCCCTCTTTATAGTGTTGGCTTCAACCACAGCACCTCTAATATGGCTAACTGCTTGATTCTCTTGCTAGCAAAATCAAGTGCAATTTTGATAGGCTTTCCCAAACATTGAAAAACAGACAGTTCATCTTTCTAGTTAGGCTAAATTGGTGGGTTAAGAGTTGAATCAAAATTGTGAACAAATCCACAAGCAAAATATATATTTTTTTGATTTGAAACTGCCGTGATATTGGAAATTTGGTTCAGAGCTTTTAAAAACATAGTGGTTGGAGGTTGCTGGAGCATGGCTAAGAGGTCTCAGGGTGCAGGCGGTCACAAAACATGAGGTCCCGCAGATGAGCTCTGACAAGCTCCAGCACAAATTAAGCACCGGCTATAACCCATTACAATCTTTCAGTCAGAACACACATGCATTCCTGAGACAGGCCACAGGGTTGAGCTGTTGAGAGATGAGGAGGGTTATTCTCATTTTGGTCTCATATGAAATGACACTCACATTTAAAAGTTTTCCTACAACAAGGCGCCGATCCCTCAGAATAATGAAAAGGTTAAGACGGCCTCTTTGGGACAGTGAGGAGAGCTGGGGTGACAGCTGGTACGGGTTAAAGGCTGAGTGGTGACCTGGAGAGGCTGTGTCATTGAGCACCATGCCAGGAGTGTGTTGGTCTGGATACTACTTCGGGGTCTGTGAGGCACCAGAGCTCTTTTCAGAGGCCAAAGGGACGGCGGGCAGGCAGTCAAACGAGATCACATTTTGTTTTCTCAAGAGGAAGACAAATAACGAGGCCACATTTCTCAACCTTGCTCTGAAGATAACCTTGGAGAGCTTCCAAGAAAATGGCACTCTGTTGTCCTGGAAAGAAAAAAATATCGGCTAAACAATTGTTTGTTAAACGATCTATTTACACTTTATACAAAATGTTTCAGGTAGAAAAATGTAAGTTTCTAACCTTTTGGTGACAGACACAAAATAAATAGAACACTAGTATATGAATAACATTTATTAACCAAGAGTTAATTTTTTATTTGTTGGGAAAACATCAATCCATGTCATATAATGTAACTGAAAAGATTTATCATATAGTAGTATAGTACTATATAGTTTAGTATATATAGTACTACAGTACTTACATACAGTACTGTAGTACTGATTAAGATAATGGGAAAGATGCATTCAAATCTAACCATTTACGCTTGAAAATTTTTTTCTTAGACAAATATAAACAGTGAAGCTGATGCCTATGTATGAATTTCTTTCCAAATGTATTTTTGAAATATGTTTTGGCTACTTTGTGGAATCTAAAATTGGTCACTGCATAATTCCATTTGTTATTTCATAACAATGTCCTTACTGTTCTAAAATTATAAAATTTACTTCTTTCAGCATTGTAAAACAAAACCTTCTAGACACACACCCACACACACACCCTTTTTTCATACAAATGATTTTCACAACCTGAGATTTTTACCAATTAGCCTGAGATTGTTTTATTTGTGAATTACTTCACTCTGCAACAATGCAGCCCAAAATAAGAAATAAAATCATATACCATTAAAGGATAGAAAATGAAGAATTGATTGTCAACAATTAATAAATATTCATCCCCCTTCTTTAGTACTTGGTTGAACCACCTTTCGCAGCTATTACAGCCATCTTTTTTGGATAAGTCGTCTATTAATTTTGCACCACGCAATAGACAATATTAGCCCATTCCTCCTTGCAAAATTGCTCAAGATGTAGCCTACCAGGTTAGTTGGGGAGCAGTGATGAACAGAAAGTTTGAGGTCTTAACCCCATCGAAAATCTGTGTAAAGGTCAGGACACTGACTGGGCTACTCAAGGATGTCAATTTTCTTCATTTTAAGCCAATCCAGTGTTGCTCTGGCAGCGTGCTTTGGGTCGTTGTCCTGCTGAAACACAAACTTCCTCCCTAGTTTACACTTTCAGGCAGAGGGGAACAGGTTTTTATCCACAATCTCCCTGTATTGTGCAGCATTCATCTTCCCCTCAATCTTGACCACATTGCCAGTCCCTGCTGCTGAAAGGCATCCCCATAGCATGATGCAACCACATATTTCACTGTGGAGATGGTGTTTCCTGATGTGCAGTGTTAGCTTTATGCCACACATACTGTTTAGTGTTTGAGCCAAAAAGTTCCACTTCAGTCACATCAGACCACAAGACCTTCTGCCACATCTTTGTAGTATCTTCCAAGTAGGGGTGTCCCTGACTAAGAATTTACATAGTTGAATCTGATTTGTCAAGTCTTGCCTATCGTCGACTGATTGTTGAATCATGTTTTTTTTTTTTTTTTGCTCATATGCAACATTGGCTTCCATTTCTTCCCACACCAGACAAAAGAGCTGACAATTAGTCGCACAAAGAAACAACTTGATAATGAAACAACCAAAACTGAAACGAGGCAACTGTCAAGTGGCGGCATATCAAACATACATTTACATTTACATTTATTCATTTGGCAGACGCTTTTATCCAAAGCGACGTACAAAAGTGCAAATAGTGGGCAAACAACAGGCACAAGAGCAAGATGTGTACAGGTCATACAATGCAAATAGTGCTGAAGCTGAACGCAAGGTCAGTGTTGTGAGCCAACTAATCTGAACTAGGATTACATATCAAATACAATTACAGGGACAATAAAGTATGGCTATACTACCTAGGTAAGTGAGCAACAAGTACAAGACAGGAGTCAGATTTACAACGTCAAAGTTACAAGGTCAAAGTGGCAGAGGCATCAGTCCAGGTAGAGTCTGAAGAGGTGTGTCTTCAGGGCACGTCTGAAGGGCTGGGGTAAAGGAGTTGTTCTCAGGGGGGTGGGGAGTTCATTCCACCACTGGGGGGCGATGATGGAAAAGCGTCGTTGTGAGGAGCGTGGGCCTTTCATTCTGTTGGTGGGTGGAGCGAGGCGTCCGGATGTAGCGGAGCGAAGTTGACGAGCGGGTGCGTAGGGTAGGATGAGGTCCTGGAGGTAGGTCGGGGCAGTCTTTCTTGCAGCAGAAAACATCAAACAAAGTGGCATGTAAAAAATGAACGTAACAAAGGGGATAACACATGCCTTGGATTTTTAAATTTTTAAGTTAAGTTGAAAAATTTTTAAATTTTTAAGTTAAGTTGAATCCCTACAAGCTATAAATTAAAGGCAATAAGGAATAAACATTATTCGTTAAACGATTCCTTAACATTAACATAAAATGAACATTTTAATGCCATGAAGTGCAACGTTTATGTTTGTGCACTTGCGAAAGCTACAGCATGAGATTTAATTAACAAGGATGGCAATTTTAATAATCAAGTGGCAAGTAATCCCAAAGCTTTCTCTTAAATGTTTCACATTATAGTTTTCTTGTGTTACAAAATTCAAATTACAAAACAGAGCTAATTTCAGTTAAATTCATTTAAATTACTGAGAATAAACTTTTAGGTTAGGTTGAGTGCAATGAACAATAACATTTAGAACACAGACCTCACAAAAGCTGTGATGTGTCATGAGCATTTAACGTAATTTAAATCGATGAATGTCATCCTCCAATCTCACACTGTAGCTTTCACAAGCACACAAACTATAGACAATCTGCGCTGTTTCGCAAGCATAATAATTTACTCTATTTACGTGATTGGTGTCGATTATTCTGTGATTTTTTTGTTTTATTGTTAATCAAAGATGATAAAGGGGAACGGGTTGAAAGTAATGATAGATTTAAAGGTAGTGTTTGGGCTTCCCCTGTTTCCAGCTCACCAGCCGCCACTGGTTGACACAACTTGCATTTGACTTTTTTTGGATCATCTTTGACTTGTTCAAAATGCTCCCACACTTTTGAAGTTTTTTTTTTTTTTCTCAGACATTGTGAGCTATTAGGTAGCTAAAAAGATTTAAAGCCCAGCCAAGATGCTGCTCCGATGGTCCCGCAAAATTGGATAGTGCAAATTAGTCTACCATAGTGATTTATTCACACACACTAAGGAGATTGAATAAAAGCACATGAGTTATTTCCCAATTTTTATTAAGAGTATTATTAATAGGCTGATATTTATACCAAAATAGGCTGTATATCATGATTTATTGGGAGAAGCCAAGCAATTCTATGTAAAATCAGACATTCAGCACCGCCATATAGCTGGAATGGAATGATCCTTGTTTCATAACCACATTTTGTGACGATTCGACTGTGAGATTGGCAGTCGAATCAGGCTCCTTAGATCAAATCGTCGAATAGTCAACTATTCGAGGTCACCCCTACCTCCAAGTGACGTTTTGCCCGTCTTTACGGGCAAGCATGTGTTTTTTCAGCCAGGGCATCTTCCTTGTCACTCTTCCATAGGTGCTTTTTGTGCAGTAGCTTGGAGATTGTTGACCTATGGACATCATTTTCAGTTGCGGCCACTGACTTCTGTAGCTCAGTTAGAGTGACAGTTGGCATCACAGTAGCCTGTCTGGTAAGTACCATTCTTGTTTGGCAAGTAAGTTTAGGGGGGCGGCCTGCCCAAGGTGGTGTGGCTCCGAGGTATATTCAGTACCTTTAAAATGTTGTTTCATCCTTCCCCAGATTTGTGCTTCTCTGCAATTATATCCCTCACTTGTTTTGAATGCTCTTTTCTCTTCATTTTGGTTTGTTCAATGGAAAATCCAACCAGACTGTTTGACCTTATACAGAGTATTTATTCTCATGCTCACAAAGTAATTCAAAACAGCTTATCCACTACTTTCCTGTATGTAATAGTAAAGGCATCAAACCTACAAAATAATACAACTCACAGTGATTCACAGTGACATTGCCTTTACAATGTTCAGTCCACAAGGAGAATGTTTGTGGAAAAATAAGCTATCACAACTGTGCATATTTTTTTTTTCCTTTTTTGATTTTATTTAGATGCATATTTGAATGTTGTGCCGTGTTTGAGTGTTTGCTTTGGGACAACCATATGCTGGGATATGTGTGATATGTGGATGGCCATATGTACATATAGGTTATCAAAATGAAATCAGGAAGGAAAGTTCTTCAACATACAGTTTCACCACTACTGTCCTAATCCAGAAAATGTAGGTGTCTCTTCAAGAATTTTTTTTTTCCTATAGCATTTGTCAAAACATTTTTGTCAGACACTGAAAAAGAAAATACATTTAGATTTGGTTTGGAGCATTTCTCCTCTTTAATTTGCTTTTAATTCAGCAACAATGATATAAGGATTTAAAAAAGGACCCCATTTGACCTCAGATCTCTTTTGGACTTTGCAATTCCAATTAAATTAAATACAATGAAATTATCAGACTTATTTTTCAATGTCAATGACAAACCACAATGTAAAAACTGTATCCAAGTCCATATTTTCCTTCCCTAGCTATGATTACACGATAACAGACTTGGGGCAACCTCAATTTTTGTGATAATTATTATTCATTTTGCAGCATAATTAAACAAAGTAGGATATATATCATCACATTAAAAGTGTTGTAACAGGGATATTACTTGGTAAGTACAGCTTTTTGTTCGCTGTTGCCTTCCTGATATCATCATGCGAACACTCTGTATTCCATCAAACTCTGACTCAGACAAACTGTGCCCTGCAAGGTAAATCCTCATTGCTGGAAATACATGGTACCATGCAGTCCTGTGCTTCAATCTGGTGCAGAAGTAAAGAGAAACAGCATGAGTGCACTCTTAGTGAAGACACCTTGCTGTTTCTGTCATTTTTTGATCTGGGAACACATATGACCTCACATCTTAGTCATGCTGCTCAAGAGTGGAGTACCCACATATGTCAGTGGGACCAGCCTTTGTTCACATTCATGTCAAAGATTTAAAGGTTTTAAAAAAATAAATATTAACTCACACAGACTGACATGGAGGAAAACTGGGTAGTTTTGAGATCATTTTTAGATAAATGTACTGCAGATTATGGCCACTGTAATTGCCATGCTGGTATACTTGTGATGTCTTTTATTTATAATTTATAATAATATGTTATGTTTCCATGTTTAAATTCAACTCTAAAACATTACAGACATGCTTAAAATGTGAATATCAATAATTTAAGGCTTCCAGCTCTGGTGCTTGACTGTGTAATACACAGATCTGAAGAGTCCCTTGAACTGTCCCATTAAGGGTGTTGTTTACCAGCATCTGTCCATGGTTGCTGGGTGTTCCCCACAGGAGGCAGAATTGTGACCTCCAACACCGATCACTCATCAATAGTTGCTGATGAAACTTCCAGTTGTGTGAGAGACAGCTTGTGATGGTGCTACAGCTCCAGAGAGTGTTTTATTCTGCATGAGAGAGATGTAGAAGCAATATTCTTGCTCATTACCTCCACCTTGCTTTAGGCCTTCTCTAAAAAAAAGAGCACTGGGTGTAATAATGGTTTATTAAATGATGCTCCTGGCAACTAGTAAATATCTCTGATGAAAGTTGATTGACAGCATTGCAGAAAAATAACAGATGCAGATAGTCAAGGACAATGGTACAGATGTCTAATATTTATGACTGGGTTGTTTGATTGTCATTTTCAGGTGAGGACTATGTTTGAATAGACAATTATTTTAGATTTTCCACCTGTGTTTCAGTTTCCTACAGTAGATTTGTACATTAACAGGATATTCATAGCAATACAAGTTGATGAAGTTAATCATTGAAAAGGATAATGTACATAATTCGTTGTGCATTTTAAGACTTATGATGATTTTTATATTTAAAAAATGCATTCTGATTTTTTAATGATTCTTCTATCTTTAAAAAGGCAAAAATATAGAGGAAAGACTTACGAGAACAGCAAAAGTGTTGTGTTGACAGGTAATGACAATGATGACACAGTACATTCCTCTGCCTCATGGAAAAGGGACAGAGAGAGAGAGCTAAGCACTTAGAGAGAGAGGAGAAGATAGACAGGCCTAATGCTATCAGTCTTTTTGATTCAGTTCCAGCTTTGCCATCAGCCCTGATCTTGTAAGACTTTGAAGGGTGTCTCCTCCTTGAAAGGAATAATCCATTTTAACCTGTGTCACTTGTCAGTGATAGATGGTCCGCCGAACAAGTGCTCGCTAACCTTTATCATGCCGTCCGACCCCTTGGCCCACAGTGGGTGCCAGTTTGTTTATGGGTGGTACCACTGACATGCTAACTGCACAGAAACCACTGTGTCCAATGGGCTGGACTGAGGAATTGGACTGTCAGCCCTGAATAAGGCCTCATTTCTCTCTGTGGCAGTCTGCATTACCCCTTATACCCCCTTCTCTTGCCAGGGAATTTGTCATTGACAACTGATCCTCTTGGAAATGATAGAGAGTGAGAAAAAAGGCTGTCAATTATTTATTTACTTATTTTATTTTTTAATTACATAGGAGTTTGGATAATACACCATGAGCTATTATTTTGGAAATACAATGTTGATTTGTTTTTTGTTTGTTTTATTTAAAAAATCAATTTCTTGACTCTCCAATAAACCAGGTATGGCACTGATTTTAACTCGAAGCCATAATTCGGTCAGAGGTCTAAGACTTGTTCCACAGGAACAAAATCACAGGAATGGGTTAAATTACAGAGCAATTTACTCAACAATTGATTTAAGTGGGGAGCATACTACAGTTCAGATAATTAGGTGGCTGTCTTTTTAAGAGAACAGATAAAAAAGACCTCAAACATCAAAATAACAACGCCTTTTTCACCCAAAAATGAGCACTTTCCCATGTCATTGTTATCACAGGGTAAAGAAGAATCCACAACATTAAATTATTATTATTCAAGGAAACACAATTCAAACTGAAATAATGCTGGCATGACTCCTGAGTGGTGCTACAAGACCACACAATTAACCTAATTTCTGATTTTCTCTGTAAAAGCCATTCATGCTGACCCAGAGATTGGGTGTTTTCATTAATTACATGAAGAATAATGAAGGAATACAACAAAACAGTCAGCCTTTATCAAGATTACAGTAACATCAAAGCAGGTGGACCTTTGCCGCACAGGAAATCATGGAACAATATTTTTAATGACTCACACAGACATAACATTCAGGCAATGCCCAGTCAGAGCCAAGATCTGAATTACATGGAAAAACCCAAGATATTCCGTTATTTTATTTTAATCTGTTATTTTAATTTTCTTGCACCCACCAAAATCTTCATTTCAGCTTCACCCAGATGTCAAGCATTGTGGTGATTAGGTGATCTAAGCCATTACTATGTCAAATGGAATGAACAAAGACACTTTTATTTAATACAGTTATTTAAACTGATGGAGGGCATAACGTCATATTATATGACAGTCTCCCACTGACATATTACACAAGAGCTGAATGAATGTTGCCACTCTTGGCACTTGATTCCATAAATAATATTCAATATTATTTCCATGTTACAGGTAGCTAAGAAATTAGTAAAAATATTTTCAAAGGTTACTTTTACAAAAGACAGACAAACATTTAAATTACTGCATAGTCTGGATATGGAGATAACGTTTATTGACTATAACAACAAAGAGGATATTGACACAAACAACATCCACCCTCTTGGTCTTCTTAATTTCCCTTTGAATGATTCTTATGTGTGACCGTCAACACTGATGACATCAATATGCAGTTAAGTGATGAAATAATTCAGGAAATATACTTGTGCCCTCTGTATTGACTCCTCTATAATCAGCATTGACATAGAGTTCCATAGCAAAGTGTTCAGCCTCGTTCTCTGTCCTTATTATGCAAACACATGACAAGCAGCTGGGTAGATTCTATCACTGGCTGTGTTTCCATTGGATATACTGATGTGTGAAAACAGTGCGGCAGGCTCAGTGGAAGCAGGTGTGTTTGCATTTCATTCTCAGATTGTCGACTTCCTTCATTCCACTCACCGACAGAAATTAGAGTCGACATTCTGGATGCGTGCACATTTGTCTGCCTTCGTGCACAGTTGGTGTAATGGAAATGCAGGCATATTAAAACAGGAATGGCACATTTTGATATTATAGGAGTTATCTGTGAAGAGATGAAGATAACCTTTCTAACTTCTGATAAGATGCTTGTCAGTAGGTTCTGCCGGTTCCATCGCGCAGTTAGAAATCTCACAGGGGCTCGCTGATTTATGGTAACTTAAAGGGCTGTCATTTTTGTGACTTGGAGCACTTATATCATTATGCACAATCCAGGGGAAAAGTGAGAGCAGTGCACACCTTTTATTCATCGCAGTCTTTTTTAAAAGATTAAAAACCTACTGGCCAATAATAGCTTCTGCTTTCGCACCAGATGCATTATTCAGCTGCTTGTGTATGGCTGAAAATAGTTTCATTATTCTTTACTTCTGTGGGCAAACACATCCTGATTGTTAAGCTTGATCTATTGTTCCCTATGCACATTCATCTCATAAGGTATATTAATAAACAGCAAAAGAGAAATCATTTTTTTTCAAAGCCTTCATTAATCTACCAAAAATGCTGAATGGGTGCTTTTGTTTATGTATTCATCAGCAGGAGTGACCCCTCCAACAACAAAAAACAATTTTAATAAAACCATGCCTATACACATTTATTTAAATGAATACAAGAACAAACAAAGAGAAAGGAATGTTGTGAGAGTATGGTTATGGGAAGGCGACTAAAAGATAACAGGACATATTCCATTTGAAACTGAATTTGCACTTCATAATTGTGGGTTACAAAAGTGTCACAATGTTATTCACAAATTGCTTTCTATATTAAATAAAATGTCAAAACACACTAAGAGATTGCAGTAACAATATATTTTGGAATTTCATCCCAGGTGCAGAACAGAATCCCTGAATCCACAGAGTATTTCCTGATATCCCTGTGTAGTAGTAGTGACTTTTATAAAAAGAGAAGAACACTTGTTTTCTGCAACAAATAAGATATGTAACATAGTTCTCTGGGAAAAAAAAAAAAAAGTTATGAAAAAAAAAACCAAAAAGAATGCACATCTGTGCTTCCTCAGCATATTATTTTCCCATGTTTCCCCAACATCCCCAGCTGTTAGTTAATATTTTCAGTTAGCGATCTGTGACAGAGGTACCGATCTTCCCACATGCATAAAATTATGACTTGCAATAAATCATGATGAAACAGGTAACAGGCCTAACAGCACAATCTCATTCCTTACTATCCACATAAATGGGCATCACTACTAGTAGGAGTGTTGTCAAAAAAAACATTTTCAGGTAATACCTGGAAATTAACTATCACTAACAATCATCAATAGATCCACTGCCTTTGATTTCATTATTGCAGAAACCTCTTCTCCATATTGGCAGACATCAATTCATCCACTGTCAGTGAAGCACAAATCTAAGCAACATGTTTCTGGAGAAAATTCTCCAGAAATACACAGTAAAGGGAGAGCTTCTGTAAATTGTGTGTCTGTGTGTACAGTGTTAAATGAAAGGGATATTGTGTAAATACCCTCAGGTATTGTTCTGATTCAAATGTAGCCTAGTCACTGTCATGTTACTATGATAATTGGCAAAGATGGTTCAAATAATTTTTGCCTTGGCTTAGGCAATACCTAGAACATGAAAGGGACATTACACACTCAGAGACCCCCCTGTTTATTCTTTTCTGAATGTTCTATATTTTGGTAGCAGCAGTGATGAACAGATTAAAATTCTTACAAGTATAGTGCAGTTGTACCACCCAAAAAATATTACTGAAGGGCCATTACCATAATGTGTCTCAACAGCTAGCAAGAGTACTAGGAAAATCAATAAAGAAATGCTGTTTCAATTACTCAAAGATTCTGTTTAAATTACATTTCACAAATGCATTGTGTGCATTTCTGTTCACCTCCGACATGTAAGGAGTCAAATAAGCCACTTAGCAAAATTATATACAGTATTTAAAAAAAAACCCTCTGGTGACTCGATCCCTGCTGTATAAGGGGTTAAATACCTATCTATCTCTCTAGGTAGATATTTAAGATATAGATATTATGATATCTAGCCATGTTTAGTTACATATTATCCATTCATACAGGTGTGTATTGATTGAAGTAGTTCAGGTTAAGAATATTGCCCAAGAGGTCATCCCTTGCTCATCTCCTAAGTTCTCTGACACAACTAAACATGGTGGCTGCAGAACCTTTTGCCCCTCATTTCGAGGGCAGGTGTTGAGTGGAGACACAACTGGATTCTGGAGATAGTTCAGACAGTTCAGCATTCAACTTTTGAATGACAGAACACCTCACCAACAGCAGAACTTATTTTGGTGCTCAGAGGTCATGTAATCAAAATGTTGATGACGCAGAGAAGATCCTCAGAACAAAAACTCTTAAAGCACATCCCAGCTTATAGTAGTAAGATATAGTAATGAAAATTAATGCTAATGTTTATCACCTGGTGCCATTATCAGGGGCTAAAATCGATACATAGGATTGGGAAATACAATGAAGGGCAATCGCCAGGGTTTCGGCGACGGCTTCCCGCAATGACCAGCAGGGGTCCTCGTGACAGCCAGCTTGTCCCGGTTGTCTGCTGCTTCCCTCAGCCCCCACCAGAGGGACTTTCCTGTGTGTGCTCCATTGCTTGATTGTTCACATCTGTTTGCAATCGGTCTGAGTGTTTGGTGTATTTAAACCCCACCTGCTGCATTGTTCCCTGCACAGTCTTGAGTTTGCATTCTGTGCCTTCCTGTGCCATTTTGCTCGTGCAGTTAAGCTTCTTTGTTTGTGATAATCCTCCTGCATGTTTTGTAGTGATCTCTGCATTTGGGTCCCTCCTGCTCAACCGTTACAGCAATAGGATATGGCTGAAAAATAATGATTGAAATCTAAGGACTAACAGAATACTTCTTAGATCTTCATCCTTATAGACACTAATAAAAGCAATCACTTAAAGAAGCAATTTACCATAATAATGGCTTAGATTGAAAGAGCATGTATATAATGGAAACCAACACCTTGCTCAACCCTGGCTTTCACAGAGTTCATACTTCATTTACATATTCTTTTTTCATTGCCATTCTCTTGTGTGATGGTACAGGGGGAAGTGAGCATTGTGTGAATTTGCACTTAATGATACTGTATTCACACCTACATGAGTGACAAAGGCTCAATAACACTCTAAGAATTAAAACACACTTAGGAAATGTCTTAGGATGTCTGTATATTTGCATTTTGAAGACTTGTCTTTGATTAGCCTCCTACCAGCTGTGCTGCAAACCTTGCCAGGTTAAACTCCTGCAGCAGGAGCTCCTACTTGTTAAATCCTCATCACTGGTGCTGAGACATTTTTGATGCGTTAGTCAAAAAGATGAGTTAGTCAACAAGAACTGATACATTTTCATTGTTTTATTCCCTCTCTTAATTGTGCTCTTTTACAGGGTTTGGATAATTGGTCCATTTGTCAGTGGTCAGGTGAAATGCATTTTTTATTCATTTGTAAAATACTGTCCATTGCTTCACTATATACCGTCACATCTACTCATATTTACTATAGAACTATAGAAACGTTTTACATTTCTCATTAGAAAAATGATATATTAGGCAATTATGCTAAACATACTGTATTTTTACAAGATATTATAACACAGCCTAATATATTGCTGCAATTTACAATAATAATGTTATTATTACACATTCATTACAACTGTAAGATCACATCTTGAGATCTGATTTGTTTTATTTATTTATTTTTGGAACTTCTAGTATTACATGCGACACTAATAATAACAGAAGAGTAAATGGATGATTTGTGTTAGTCAACTGTCAAAAATATCAAGAAACAACAAGCTGAGAACAAGCACTGCCAGTAGAGACAGAGCACATTTAGGCCACACCCACGCCGTGGGGGAAAACAACGCTGCACTTTCCATTGATTTGCTTTGTCTGAAAAATAAAATCGCAACCGTGTGAAAACGCTGTTGTGTGGTGGGTTGCATGGCAAATAAGATAACTAACCCTGATTTAAACTTTTACACGATTCCAAAACACAAAACGGAGCCAAAAAGACATCATAGTTGGCTTAAAGCTATTAACAGACAAGAGGGCTCCCTAGCCACGGGGTACAACTAGCCACAATTGCTGGTAGCTAAATGTTAATGTCAAACCTTGATTACAATGTTATTCTCCACATGCTCTTTCCAGAAGGCTTTATTAAAAGTGACTAACGGGTGAGGATAAGCCATTTAGTCCATGAAAACATGAAGATCGACCATAGTACTCTGGTAGCTAGCTAGCTAGCTAACCAAGAGCAAGCTACCATAGCTAGATAGCTAGCTAACTAACTAGCTAAACTAATGTATCTGGGGAATTGGAATCAATCATATACAAATTTTTAACAACAAATTCTCAGAGAATTAATTAACTTTTTGACCTACCTGACACAAAATGTTTGCTGCACACATAGACGTGAATAGTATCGAGATCCCATAAGGTCCCCGTGGCTAGGGAGCCCTCCTGTCTGTTAATAGCTTTAAGCTTAAGGTGCTAAGGTTGCTGTCCCTAACAAACATTCAGTGTTACTACTGTAATGCTCCAACTACCCAGATAGCATGTCATGACAATGACAATAACAGTAATAGTAGTGTCAGTAATATGTAATACTAGGCCCACAGTTAGACTTGAGCATTTGGTCTTACATGGCAACATGGCAAGTTCATACGACAAGTTCATACATTGATTCAGATTGATACAGAACAACGAGGGTAATGGTAATAGTAGTGCTGATAATATGTAGCCTAATAGTAGGCTATAGACTTGAGCATTTTGATCACAACGTTAGCTAACGTTAGCTATCTAGATGACAATATTGACTAGCTTAGCCCACCTGGTGATTCGATCAGGTAATGGTACAAGTCAAAATAAGTGACGGCTGGCCACTCTGTGGGGTCATTTTTCCACACTGATTTTGGGATAGTAAAAGGACACTAAGGGAGTCCAATCAGACTTAGTTTCTCTCTATATATAGCCCTTTTTTTGGGCAGAAGATTATTGAAATAGGCTGGTGCTGACATTTTATGTTAAAGCTGTTTCAAGACACGGTGTCCCGCAATTTCCCATTCACTCCCCTTCAACTTCGCGGAATGTTTTCCCCCATGAGGGGTGTCGTTTTCCCTCCGATGACGCGTTGCGCTCTGTCTCTATCAACTGCAAAAAAGGAGGCAATACATACCACTGTGCAAAGAGGCCAGGAATGTACAAATGCATTTAAGGGATATCCAGCAGCAACACGTATACTTTGTAAATGTAAGCTATGAACGTGCACAAAATGTAAATGTAAGCTATGTCAATCTGTTACATCAGTGTAAAACCCAAACACTGAATTGCAGACTGTACTGATTATTCATTTATTATGTGCAGCTGTGTAGCATAGTAGAAAGGAGCAGAGCTCATAACTGAAAGGATGCCGGTTAGATTCCCTGCTGGGCTCTGCTGTTGTACCCTTGGGCAAGGTATTTAACTCACAGTTGTGTCAGGAAAAATATCCAGCTGTGTAAATGGACAACATGTAAAAACTGTAACCTATGTCATAATGGATAAGAGTGTCTGGTTAATGACAATAATGTAATGTATTGTGATTATGCACTTGACTGATTATTCTGATACACTTCTTTGTTGATATTTGCACTGCTTTGAAATAGACTCACATAAATAGAGCCATGTTCTTTTTTATGCCACAATATTTAATAGCTTTTTTCACCATTCATTTATTTTTATCTATTTATTTGTTTATTTCCTGTTGATAACATGACTTTTTATACAGTAACATACAGTAACCAGCACTGGCCTTTAGTATGATTTCTGAAATTTGCAAAAAAATAGAATCACATAATTAGTATGACATAATTACACAGCTTTAAAATATAATAAAAAACAGTGGTTAGAAATAGTAAATACTTTAGATTGCTATCTTCTTTTAATTTGTGTGGTCAATGTTAAATAATTAACTAGCTGGCCTGTTATTCCAGGGGCACGTCATCATGTACAGTTGCAGAGCAATTGTGTGAAATTTTACTTTTTTTCATATTAATTTTTACTAGGCAGTGACTGACATGGATATTTGAGCATGAAACCAACATCAACTTTATTAATGACATTTTCTAACCATTAGCCATTAGCCTCGCTGGCTGAAAAAAATGGAAAATATCCTGTAGAGTTGTACAGTATTTTTTTATTAATGGTATACGATTTTGGATGTAATAAAACCTAAACGTGTTTTTTATCTATTTTTCACAAGGTCATCCACCCTACCACTGCATTCTTTATGACCTAACTTCCTGACGGTTGTGTGTTGATCTCACGTGGAGCTCAATTAATCTGTAATTCCAGAGGTCAAAAGAGAGGGTGTGAGCCTTCTGGAACCACTGCCCCACAACGGCAGCCATCATTAGAGCACCTAATAGATCACATGTGGTCTGGGAGCTGGTGGGGAATGTTTGAAAATGCACCATTCTCATTCCAGGGGAGTCACCTTGAAAGGTATAAGGCTTTACCTGACATGGACCGCTACGAAGGTAGGAGTCAGTGATTCTGTTAAGGTCAGCAGGATATTCAGTGCCAGAGCAGTCCAAGTCAACCAAATAGATTCACACTCTAACTGCATTCTAATAATACACATATCTCTTCTTGGGTGAACAATGGAGGCAACATCCTTGTCCATAGCTGGAAAGGAATGAATGATCAAGGGCTCCTTGGCTCTTTTCTTATCAGTAATCTGCTGGTATCTATTTACATTTAATGACACAGTTACACATGACACTACTCAGTTATGCTGTATAAAGACTTCTTAGAGGTTTAATATTAATTATTCTGTAAATATGTTTTTAAAGGAAACCTTGTGGAACTTGACAAAGATGAATCGATTAATTATAGCATAGATAGTAAACATGGGCCAAAGCCCCAATGACGATTTGATGGTGAATGATGAAATCATATGCTCCCTTTCAAATCTCTTCTTTTTTACATTTTCTAATATGGAAGGTTACTATAAGATAATTTTTTTTTCTTTGCCTTACAGTGGTGTCGTCCAAACATCAGAAAGTAATAATAATAATAATATGTTGTGTAGCATGGACAACCACACAAAGGCTGAAACTGTTATCATCTTTGTTCCTTGAAGATCTGTCAGTTCTATAAATGTGTGAGAATACTACCTTAAATGAATGGCTAGGTTCATACTCACTGAAATAATTACATCAGTACAATTCAGCCAAAGTGCAATGTAATTTTCTTGGCAAACCTTACAGTCTTTTTATCAAAACAGAAATGGTACAATTCCAAGTCATGAAAGCTCTGTCTTGTGACAAGACTTTGAATAGATTTATTTTTCAAGATGCAGTGATTTAGGACTGCAAGAAAACATCCCCATCTTTTTAATAATATGAACGTGTCTGAATATTTCAGTACTGGAATAAAGACATTTGGTTGCACATCTTTGTCTTGAATGCAAAGCATACAGTTTATAATCAGATGAAACTGTGAAGACACACAATGTTTCATTTAAGTGCTAATTTTATGCAGGATGGAATCAGAGATTGACAAGGACAAGCAAGAGATTGAGTGACCCCACCAAAAAGTTTTGAATGTGGTGTCTGACTACAGAGGAGTTGACAGAGAGTGCTACACAGCCATCAATCAAGAAAGGATACAAATTCCATAATTATTGAAAGTGTGGGACCTAAAACACAATAAATACCAGAAATACAGAACTACCTGTGGCAAAACTATAATCCTCTGGCATATTGTTTACATTTCTTGATGTAAATAAAACCAGCCATCTGGAATACAGAAAATAGAAATTACTACGAGAACAAATGTATGATAACAAGACTTTTTTTAGGTTGCTGGTTATGAGAAGCGTTTTCCCCCAGGAAAAATAAAATCACCACTCCTTCTGCGCTTGAACGCTTTTCTCATAACTCCCTAGTCCAATTAATGTCTGCTTTTTCTTTGAATTTTCAGCATCTGGCTGATATTCACTGTCCCTGTGTCATATTGGATTTGGAACACCAGTGTTACAGCACAGTAGGAATGAGCAGGAATACAAACTCTTACAATGCCTGGTGTGGACACAGACACGAATCAAAACAAGAAAAAAAGAGAATGGGAGAAGAGGAAATGACGACAGAATGACGTAAAGTACTTCAGACCCAATGAGAGAATGGCGCACAAGGTTACAGTTTAGGTCTCTGGTGTTGCTGTTGAGCTGACTGCCAGCATTATCATGTCGTGGAGAAGTGGGAGAGTAACTTGGAGTCACTACGATAAGTAATTTTTATCTTAAGTGACATCTAGAGTGGCTTTGTCAGTCAGATGTTTGTGAAAGATTTTGTTGCTGGGAATGACTAATTGTTTGTGCGGCCCAGTAAATTGATCAGAGACTAATAGCCTATCCTCAAAATGGAATGTAACATATTGTATTATAGCTGAAAATCTTTTTGCATTCCATGCCACCCTTTCAACAGTCCATTAGCTTGGAATAAAATGTTTGTTTATTGTACTCATTTAGAATTAAAATTATTCATGCCAGTACTGTCTCTGCAGTAATTCACATTTCTATTTCCAGGGTTTTCAGTATTGCTGCTCTGTAATTAATCGCTATTATAATGCTAATCTAAATACACTACGGTTTCCATGTCTTTCTCGATTGACTATGAGCATTGATTGTACATAAATTATCTGCAAAACTTTCCAACCACTTTCTTAATAACAGGACGTGTTTTGCACTTGTGAACGCTCAGTTTGCTGTGTTGTGTGAATTATAGTGCAAAATGGAGAAGCTGTCTGTGTGCAAGCGTATCAGAGGATTCATCTAACTTCAGTCACGGTTGTTGTGGTGTGATGAGCCTAATGTACAACAAGTTATTCTAAAACAGTGCGAGGGGCAGAAATTACTTAAAGGACAAAAAAAGAAACAACAATACTATTGGGGAGGAAAGGAACAATAAAAACTGAAATATGAAAAAAACAACATACCTATATTAGAGAAAAGGAGATATGAGAAGCAGATAAAGTTAAATAGATAAGATGAATACAGTTTCTGACTATATAATGAACATTTATTTATTTATTTATTTATTCATTCATTCATTCATTCATTCTCCAGAAAATAGTCCTAGTTTCCTGTTAATACTGGATAGATCACTCAGACAGTACAGCATTGTGTGTCTAACAATTTCTCTAAGCAGGGAGCTAAGATGCCACTCTGTATATAGAATTAATCACAAATACTTCCTCCCCTGGTCTCCTAACAGTGTGTTATCATCTGGCTGTTTCAGTCGGTGTTATTTGTGCCTGTTTAAAATTGAGAGGCAATCACCATAGACCCAGAAAATAACACTCATTTGCTATGACCTTGAAAGATAATAATGTTGCCAATATGGATATGAGGCATAACAAATCCATAATTAAAGAATTATGGGAGTAAGCATAAACATGGTCTGCTTACTGAAGACCAAATGTCATGCACTGGGCCTGCTGAGGGAACACTGTCTGATACATCAAACTTCAAATGATTTGATATTCTAAGTAAAGAGAGTCCTTATTTTATTGCTGCTGGCATGACAAGGCACAGTTTATTGCATCATTATCAAATGAGATATCATAACCATGTCCTTAGCTGTTCAGTTTTACAATCATGTTTGATCAAATAAACAAATCTGCCATTCTGCACGTGTACTATGTAGGCAGTGAACAAAGAAGAAAATGCATCCTTTGTTTGCTTCCTTCCTTGACAAAGTATCTAGTTGAATTTCTGTGTCAAAGATAGACTCACATTTTCATATTTATGGTTGACAGTCATATTCAGTGCGGATTAAAGGAGTCCAAATGGCTAATCTCTAATGACTAAACTGACACGTGCAATGTTTTTTGTTTTGTTTTGTTTTTCACAAGGATGATCAGTTCTTTAGTGCATGCTATACAGAGGCACATGAAAGACACATAGAATTCATTGTTACACCTTAGGGAATAGATAACTGAAATTCAGCCACTCTAGTGCCACATGAGAAACATATGCCACTCTCATATAAAGCCAAAACATCTGCATACAGCACTGGCTGTTGCTCAGGCCAGCAGCATTAAATATCCAGGATGTATCACAGTTAGATAATTAAACATGTAGATTGTGCATGCCTTCTCCAATATTAATGTGATATTTACAATGCCCATTTTGAAGAACAACATACAGTATATAGGCAATAATTACATGTCAACTTTCACATTAGCCAACATGTGAACAAACGATTATGAGAATTGCCTCCTATAAAAATGAATAAATTCAATGCAAGAGTAAATTAGATAAGATTCACTGGGTAAAAATAATAAAGAAACAATAATGGACTCAGAAGACTGTCAGCTACATGGTACAATGTGTAGGCAAATTAAAATAAATTTTGCCCAACATCCCCATGCCAAGATAAATCCCAGATTAGTTGATGTGAGTGTAGGTTTGATAAAGTCTTATTTTCTATTGCATCTAATACCAGGTCATTACTGTCACATTACAATTCACATGGATCACTCATCACATCTGTCAGTAATCCTGAACCAATAATACTCTGCTAATTATAGCTGTAATAACCTTTCTTTAATTGAACATAATTAACATTTCCATATTACTTCATCATCCACAAAATTCAATACTAAACTGCTTTTAATGTTTACAGGCTGCTGTCTCTTGTCTATGTCAAATGTATAAATTAATTTCAGCAACAGATAATTGGGAAATGAACCAATATACCAATCAGAACATTACTTCAAGAGCTTGACAGCACTTTTTTGGAATAATGGTTTTGCTTTGTTCACTGATTTGTTCTTTGACTGCTTTCCACACTGTAACCATTAGCCAAAAAGGTGTTTGTCTAGTGGCAAGCAAATCTAAATGTCAAAGACATATATCATCATAAATAATGCATCTTAAACAATGCATAAAAAATGCATCTTAAAAATCTATACAAAATACCATCCACCAACAAACCAGACATGATGAAACTGAACAAAAATATATATATATATATATATATATATATGGAGATTAATCTTGTATGGTTTATAATATGGTCTAAATTAATTCCTCCTCTGTATGAATGGCAATAATAAATCTAGCGAATAGTCTTCATTGATCAATTTCTAAAATTATCATAGCCAATCACAACATAAACATGGTTTAGGGAGACCTGCCTCACAAATACAATGAGAGAGAAAGAGAAAGGAAAAACTCAAGTGTGACTCATTAAATGGCAAAGGAGCTACTGTAAACTCACAGAGGATGTTCAAGCCCTTTCCCTCTATACCTGTTCCTGTTGATATGAAGGCGAAAGAATCCTTGTTCTTCTACACTACCAATTCACTCCAGTCCTCAAATGCCTGTCAGTTCTGCTCTACACAGTGTCACTTCTGCCTTAATCCAGCAAGCAAATTGACACTTTCACTTTCCGTTGCCACTTCATCTGCTGTCTGGACCAGGTTGCCTGTCTTGTCAAAACACAACAGTTGTGCTGGCCTAAGCCCTGCAGCTTGCATTTGATAATTACATTTGTATAAGAGAACTGTACCCGGTCAAAATCAGGCCCAATAACTTTTAGCCATAGCCCAGAGTAAAACTTGGTAAACAATCTGTGATGGCTCCAAACTATTATCAAAGTGTTCCAAAAGAAACAGCTCTGCATTTTAAATTTTTTCAATGCATGATTATTTATTCATTTTCCATTGTGTTTTGGCAAATAGAGGCTTAAAAATTCACTACTAAACTCCAGATTACGTGAAGTGACAGCCCCAGCTGGGTCCATTCCAACAAACTTTGAACCAGCTAAAGCCACTTCCAACACAGAATGCTGAAAATGGGCCCTGCAGCAAGCGTCTGTTGTGGATGAGCTGCGTCCACACTGTTCAGCACACAGCATTGTTACAAAATATCCTTTCTTCTTTTGCTCTTGCCATATAAGTGCCCTAGACAACCAGACTTTAGGTCGGCTCTGGTATGCGCATTGAGAACTGTGTTTGTCATGAGAGAAATAAATTATATGCTTGTCCCAATATTTAGCTTTCATTATTCAAAATGTCCATGTGTCCAGTATGCTCAGTGATTGATGATATGAAGAACCGCAGAATCGCAAGTCTCCAACAAAAGGGCTGGCCACTGTGGCACGAGCACCATCACTCAGAATTTCATGAAGCAGATCTGCTGTCACATCAAGAAGCACAGTATTAACACTTGAGCAGTCAGCATTTATACATAACTGGAATTGCCTCGACTAAAGGTCTACTCGTTAAGCATCCGTACCAAGTAAAAACTATCCAACCCAAATATTATGTTTAATAATACTTAAAGCTTTTGTATTCAGGTGTTCATTTAGATTTATTCTTTATTCTCAATATTATTTATTTATTTTTTCTAAACATATTACAATTTATTTCTCCCAGTGTAAGTGAGGCAACTTGACATAGGCATAATACATCTGCTTAACCCAGTTATCAATTAAAGCTATCTGTCCTCCATCCCAAGTTCCTATACAGAATAGCATAGTGTCAGCATTTAGTGTGTTAGCAGGGGCCATGATGGATGACACTGAGTTTGAACTGAACATTTAAGATAGATTAACTTCATTAAATAAGGAAATACCTTGAAAGTTTCAGGTTAGCCACCTGTAGCTATACATGCGCGAAAAACTTATATGAAGATCAGAAATAAACTTGTTGCAGGGAGTTATCAGACAGCCATTGATAGCACGTACATTAGGAAAGACATTCATGTACTTATGTCATAGTGTAAAAAAAGAAATATAATCCTCTACAGTGAAACTGATTTCAAAAGCATTCAAATACAAAAATGCAAGGTAAGGAACACCATACTGAATTTGAATATTTTCAGGCACCTTTTAAGCAAGGCACTTAACTGGTTCAGTT
This sequence comes from Megalops atlanticus, assembly GCA_019176425.1. Classification (NCBI taxonomy): domain Eukaryota; kingdom Metazoa; phylum Chordata; class Actinopteri; order Elopiformes; family Megalopidae; genus Megalops; species Megalops atlanticus. The sequence continues at coordinate 67,777,070 of CM032875.1, forward strand.
GCTTTAGTAAATACCCTGCAGCAAAAATGTGTGAATGTAAAATATGTAAGTGGCCCTGCATAAGGGAGTTTTCAAAGCAAATAAGAAAGATGGTGTAATTTGTTTTCCTGAAGCCCTCATTTTTTGAACTATTCAGACATTCCTATGCTATAACGCTTTTGAAAAAGCACATTTAGGAAGCATGATGTTTTTAGTTATGTTACGTGAGTGGTGTCTCAGTATACACATTTCTATAGCATATTTTCATGTGTTTCTGCAATAAACAATCAAAGTTATGAAAGTTACATTGAAGGAATGATCCTAGTAACTTAGTGGCCCCTGCTGAGTAGCTATGAGGTGCTAATACAACAGTGACCCAAGGGACTCCAGCTGATTTGAGCCCAAACTGCTCCAGGGAGTCAAAGACATTTGTGCACCACCACTTTAGACTCATCTCCACAGACTCATTATGGATGCATTTGTTTGTCTTTTGGGGTCATATTTTGGTTTTAATAAAAACAAAAGATAACACCTACTTACAGTGATGCTTTCACATTGAAGTACCATCACATTGAGGCTGCCATTTCACACAGTGAATTGAATGTTTCATTCAATGACTTTTGATGTACAGTGTGTGGAACATTTGTAGAACATTTCCTACAATGGTCTGACATGTATGAAACAATAATGGAATGTGTTTTCATTAAGAATGGTGTCAACTTAAGGTAGAATTGAATGTGGTAAGGGTAACATTCTCATTTAGGATTCACTACTACTTATCCAATAATAATTAAAAATAGACCTCATTTGTACAACCTAATTAAAAATGTCCCCATGTGTAATTGCACAATTGTGCAGTGACAGCCTCTGATATGTGAACAATAAAATATGCCCCACTAGGTTCTCCAGCCCAACAGTCCAAATTCAGGACAAGCCTTCCCCACCAGCAGGGCCAGCGGGATTCTGTGTATTGATTGGAGGATCAGTATTGCAGTTTGGGAAACTGCAGTGATAATGAAACTGTGGAGCGACAGCTCTGTCCAGCTGAGTTGGCACACATACTGATTCTTCCACCTGAACTGACTTGTTTATTAGCTAATTAACTGTAATGATGTAAACAAGGACTCATTCTGACAAACTCTGCAATCACAACAAAGCAATCTGTCTTCTCACTCATTGTGAATCCGTGCATGTACCTCCTCTCCTCACCAAACACCCCCACCATCAAAAATGTAATAATGATGAAACAGAGTGGCATGCATGGCTGATTGGATATTACCAGTGTGTTTTACAGCTGGCTGCTCTTGATTTGTGCCTGAAAGAAAGGAACAATGACATGCTGTTTGAGACATTAATTACAGCTGTTAATTTATGACACAGGAAGCCGGGAATGAGAGCGCTGGTTGTTGGAATAGAGGTTTTTCCACTCCCCTCAGGTCCCTGAGCAAATAATCACAGCCCGGTGAGGGCACACATATCACTGTGGTATCCACATACTCATTGTGTTATATTATAACAGAGCTGACAACTGTAGAGTGAATAGGACTGAGACCATTTAAATACACATTAATTCTCAATGAAATGAGCTGACACATTCCTCAAGAAATATAAAGATATTTTAAATGAAACCAATTCTGACACATTCCTCAGGAAATATAAAGATATTTTAAATAAAACCAATTCTGTGTAATATTATAACAAATGGAAAACAATCCTGTCTGAGCAGAAATGTTTGGGAGACTTGATCTCCACACCTACCCCCACAATTGTCCCTTAGATAAAAATATATCATCAAGAAACTCCTTCAGTAGAGAATGACTGTCTCTTCTGTAGGAAAGAATCTTATTGAAATCAGTTAAAGAAACAATTAGTAAATATTAAAAAGGACTTTTTTTTCCTTTTGACTAAAGCTCCTATAAAGTTTTTAGTATTGTTTCTGTGATCCAGTGTGATTTGTTCAAACTGCTTTGCTTCTTGTGTTTTATTACTTCCTCCAGGTTCTCATGCATTTCTTGATTGCAAGATGTCATTCTCTGATGAAATTGTCCATGGGATCAGTGATATGCAAGATCAATTAATTCTAATATAATTAGAGGTGCTCCCCACAGGCCTTCCGGTACAAAAAATCAGAAACCTTAGAGCAGCATGACCCTTATTTTTGTGCAATACAATAGATACTTGCTATTCATGGTTTTAAAAATATTAACACCAGGTAACACGTGAATGACCAAAGTGCCTTCACTGCTGATCCCGCAGATCATCAGTCCTGTTGGTTTTTGAGATTCCCTTCAGCTAGCAAGTGACCGGCACCTGGAAAGTGCAATTCATATCCAATGTATGACCCCAATTAAATCAGGTCAAGACCTATTTGAAAACAAATACATGGAAACCAAAAGCTGTGGATCCTCAGTAGACACTATTGTCATGGTAACCTCCATTATGAGGCACAGGGGAATTCTAATCTTTCTATTTTGTGCCAAGCTACTTTAGGATTAATTCACACATTCTCAGTTTGGCTTGTTTATCGACCACTAAACCACCTATCATGTGATAAATCTACTATTTACAGTGACACCAACTAAACTATGTGAAAATTGTCTCTGAACATTTACTAAGGGTGTCACAATGAATTATATCTGTAATTAAAGAGTGTGCAGCAGTACCTATGTTATTATTATTAAAACAGCTTGGTGTAGAAAAAAAAGAAGTTTCAAACAAACAAACATCAGACAAATTGAAATTTCCAGAGCTTCACCTAAATGGGACAATATTCTTTTAGGCAAATTCCTTCTCTTAGCAAGGATACATTCTCCAGTTTGGAATGATAAACAATCCTCTTTTCTGTCTTATCCAATGCTTTTATTTTAGCATTCATATTAGCATTCATAAAAATTATGAAATTATACCTTTGGGACTGTCCAAATGTCATTGTTTTGTCTCTGGGGCTACAATGATAGCTACATAAAGTGCATAAGTGGAGGCTTAACTACTCTCCTTTCCTTATTAGTTCAGAAGTGCCAGCATACTACATTCCTAATTGGAGTTAATTTGGTTCAAAGCTGCCCATTTTTCAAGCCTGATGAATAGTAACAGCTAAACCAAGCAGTGGGGTGACCTTTTAAAACATCCATCTAATTAACCTTTCAGGCATACATAGAAGTGCCAGGAACTGGGACACAGGCTTGGAGGGACTCCAGAATGTAATGATATAATGATGTAATGCACAAGTTCCCTTTGTGGTGCGGAAGAAAGCGATCATCATAATAATGTAGGAAACTGTGGTACCACATTCGGCTGCTAAAAAGAGCTGAGCAAGCACTGGTTTAGGATTGTGACTACTTTGCTGGACTTTTTATTAATGCTTTTTAGCATTAAAATACCATCATAGTGGGAGCTCCCCATTTTGACAGAACAATTGCATGATTCAGGGGTTGTCAAAGTTGTTTTTGCTGTGGGTATCAATATGATCACACTGTGGTACTTCTCGGCTTGGTTTTGGGAAATGCATTACCATTGAGAAAGACAAGATTTTAAATATACATTTTTACTTTGCATTTTTGCTCACAAGTTCCACTAATTTATTTTATATTTTGTTCAGCACAACCTTTGTCAAGGTTTACCAGAGAACTTTTTTTTTGAAAAACTCCAACCATAAAGAGTTGATTTCACCCACATTATTTATTTAGGGTTCAATCGATTCAGTTACTTACACTCAAGTGAAAGATAAAAGCATGAAACATTATAAGAAATACTGTACATACATACTGTATATACTGGTTTTCAGGACAAGCAACTTAAAAAGATATTGACAGTAGAGAGTACAGGTACAGGCGTTTTATCATATAGATCACCCTGATGTAGACTGACTAACTATTCCTCTTTGTGCCAAAACAATGGATAAAACTGTTACTTTTCATAGCACTGGTGCTATGAAATGTAATGCCACATAAAGAGCCAGTCAACCTGGTTAGAAACATTAAAAGTTCAGCCTTCACCAACTGCCTGCACTTAACCATGATCTGCTCAAAAGTGTGGAAAAAAAAAAGAAACATCCAGACCAACCTGTAGCAGAGTGCACATTGTGAGCAAAGAGCAAAGAAACACAGTTCATGCTGGAAAGTTCCACAACATTTAACTTGTCTTTGCTCTGAAAGGCAATGTTTCATTTCTTCATTGGAAGCAACCACACAGTACAACTTTTCTTGTTTTGAGCCCGGAAGGAAAGAGAAAGGTAGGGACTATACAGTGCCTCCTCCAGTCATAACCAAAGGAAACTGCAAAAGGTATGAGAAGAAAATTTGTAAAACAAACTGAATATTACAACAAACTTTTAAAACGTCTATAATGGCAACACTACCAGTCTTCCCTGAGGTTTGAATCAGGCAATTTTGTGATATGCTAGCATTGTTGCCAGTCATGATAAACACTAGTAGCACTGTTGTTTTGCAAAATTCCTGTTTTATTAAAGGTGTTAATTTTTTGTCAATGAAAAAGTCCATTTCAGTACGTTTTATTTAAATGTCCGTTCAGCATATGAATCTAGGATTTGACTATATCCAGAAATAACTGAAATTTTATTTAAATGTTTTATTCCTCCTGTTGTGATTTTTATTTGCCAATTTATTTTTCACATAACTGTCCTTTATTGAGGATTGACTCCTCTTGTGATGTTTAAAATGAAGTCCCAAGGCAATGCAACAGTACAGGTGTACTGGCATTTCTTTTACAGCAAAGCTATACAATTTTGCTGTGCTCTCCAGGGAGTGAAGGTGTCAAAATGTGCCATTCATGCAATGCGAACAGAGCCATAAACATCCTGGCACTGGTGCCTGACGACCACGCATCATGTACACTGTGCAATTATGCTGTATCACTTTTTTAAAGGTGCCCTCAGTCAAACAGACAGCAAAGTCATTGCTGATGGAATGCAGTTTTACAATGAGAGAAAAATATATTACAAAAGCCTCAAAAACTGTACAAATATGATGAGGAAAATATTAAGACTTTATCACAACCTCAATCTGCATGCTGAACCTTCCCATTAAAATGTAAATGTGTCTATGGAAGATTGGTTGATTGTTTTGTTTTGTTTTCTGGCAGGAGGGAGGCATTCTCGAAGCAATGTTCTGTTCCGATTTTGTCAAGCAGGCATGAGCACTAGACCAAAAGAAATGTAATAGAACAGGACAGAAAGGGCTACAGGGCCTGAATGCTTAGGGATTATGAGAATTACTGTAAAGTCCCTGTTTGCCCTCAGTCATCAATTTTTTGCTGTCCTTGGACTGCCCACAGATTTATTTTGTGCATGGCTAGCGGTGTTTCTTTCAGGGGAATCATAGGTGATTGTATGTCTGACAGCACATAAGGCGTTTACAAGTGATTTACCGCAAAGTGTGGCATTGCCATCCGCTGCAGTCCCACTGCGCTCACAGTGAGAGGATACGTGTCACCGATGGTGTCAGTCTCACACACACACACACACACACACACACACACTCACTCACAGGGAAGAGATCTGAACCCAGGAACTGAAGACTTCATCAGTTACGCCTTTCCTCTCAGTGCTTCAGTTTGCATTAGCCTTCTGAAAACCACACTGAATTACAGAAATAAAATGGATAAATAAAATAGCACGCAGACTCTGGGACTACATTAGCTTGTTTTGCACTTGATCAGACACAGTCACTTCTGGTTAAATGTATAATCTGTTAGGCTCCCCCAGTGTCAGACGTGGTCACCTTTTGTGCGATTGGATTTCAGACCTTCATGACGGACTGTCAGCCATGAGACTGGGGACAGATCTGCTCCGCGTGTTTTCAGAGATGCAGCAGGAGACCTGCTCTAATACCATCACACATCTCTGCCTTTACCTCTTTTCTTGTTAATGATGAAATAAAGTACAAAGTGTGACCAGCACTATGAAAAACAAACCTGACTAAATTGCTTTTACAGCAAGCACTCTGTGGTTTCCCTGTTCACTTCCAAAGTTGACCATTGTGTTATCCAAGTTACAAACCTCTGCTAATAAGGAAAGCAAGACATATACCCTGCAGCTATAGCAATGTCCACCCTGACAATAATAATGTATGTACATTATAATAATGCATGTACATTACAAGAATTATATTACCTCAATCTAAGACCCTGCACTTCAGCAGTTGGTGATCATTGTGAAAAAGGCACCCCACACCTCAAAAGCATTATGGATCAAATCATTTTTATTTTTGCCTCGAAGCCCACTTTGTCTCACACTGGGGTGGCAGGTATATCAGAAGTGCAGACAAAGACATTTTATATATTTATATATTAAATTCACACACAACTGCTCCTCACTACTCAATTCAACCACGATTCTAGCCATTGAGTTTCTCCTGAGGTGCTGGCATACATTTGTCCTGTGACCATGGTTGGTGAATAATTATCCATGGTGGACCATGGTTCCAAAATTAATCACCAGTCATGATTTACAACGGTCAGTGAATTGCATGAACTACACACAATTAAATTATACATTAAAATACTGTACAACAATTTATAATCACAAACGAAGGCGGGCCACTGTGTCTGTTTAGAAAAACATTCATTCATATTCCCTTAGTCCACCTCATACACTGTATACTTGATACCTCTAGCAGATACCCACACTCTGATATCTGGAACCTATATTTCCTAACAGGTTCATACACTTACAGTATTTCAATCCATCACTAAATTTAACTCAGCATATACACAGAAATCTAAAAAGATAACTACATACTTGTGAATTTCCTGCATAGTGAATGATGAATCTCCCATTGAAAAATACAGCCGTATTCATCATCTATTCATCTACACAAATTCATATGTATAGAATTAATCTAACCCATAAAATATAGATAAAGAAGAAATGACATTTCCACACACAATGCGCAAAGACACCAGATTGCTTACATATACAAAGCATATAGTCTATATGAGTAAATAAATTCTTGGTAAAACGCACACCTACTGTCAACATTAATTGTCAGATTAAAACAAATTTCCAATAACTGTTTTGGGTCACACACAGACAAAATAAGGATCTTATCATTGTGATGCAAACATTTGCCTGTCAAAAAAGACAATACCTATTCAAGGCTCTCTAAGGTAATCAAAGCAAAGTGTTAAATGGTCAATCCAATCCTTTCTAAAGAAAGGTTAACGTAGTGTATGCAAAGATAAGTGTTTTATAATGGCATGTGCATGTTCCAAAGCATTCATATCCTCTCATTGATGTGACATGCATTTCATGCCATTGCGCTTGAGGGAATCAGATCGGCTCTGCATGACTGTTGTTAGGTGACCTAACTACCCTCTATGCCTGCGTAAGAGTTACACTCTCTACTGCTGCTACTGACAAACCCGTAGGCTCTCCAGCACTACACGCTAGATCCCACATCTTCATTACTTGTAGCAAAACACCTGAACATTCCAAACATTTAAACTAAATGTTGCCAGATGTGCCCTTCCTCCTGCGTTATTATACTAGAGTTAGCAACCAAATGAAACTGCTGTCAATTGTAATGTATGCAGAATCAGTGCACAAACATATTAAATGACAATAGAATCAATGGGAAAATATTTTATGGGGTGATTTGATGGCATATCTTGTCTAGGCTTGAGATGAGTATTAGGTTTTACAATTTCATTTATCAGGGAGGGAATTGGAATATGTGACAGTGAACCAGGACCATGAAGAAATGCCTCTTTTATTGTAACATGCCACTTTTCAAAATATGGTGAGCTAGCCAGATTGCTTGTCTGATTCAGCTCAACATCCATGGGACAGATATAGGTGACACACTGTGTACTGAAAAGTGGCTGTCCAGTCAAATACCAGAATATAAAATTTGATTTTTGACTCTGTCTGTGACTCTGAATCTGTAATGAGAGCCTGCAGGCTTTTGCCAGTTTTTGTTGACTTGCTGTCCTGAGCGTCCAGGAGTGATTCTTTATATGAAGGTGTCTACATAAGAACTACATCACAGGCACTTATGCCAATCAGCACAGACTGTCAACAACCTACCATTATCTCTACAAAAAAAATTAAAAACTAAAATATTCACAGTTAGACCATTTAGTCCTCTCCACTGATTATAATTCAACATGTAAAACAAGAAGTAACTGTCAGGGCACACTGTTTATTCTTTTTTTCTGTGGCAAGTTTGTAGTCGCTCTGATCTCTTGATTTTTAGAGCACTGCATGGTTGCTTCTCCTTTTCCATGTTACTCATAATGTATTAACATCCATCGATATTCCAGTCTTTCCAATCAGCAGATTCTCCTTTCAGCATGTGCAGAGTTGATGGAGTCTGGATACTAACACATAATGATGCAATACAGCCAGCATACTGGGGTTCTACTGGTTAAAACACCAGAGAGAGAAATGGCAGACAAAACCCGGCCTTCTTAATAAGTAGTTAACAAAGACAGATTGCCAACTACCTGCATACATACTCTGAATGAGTTTTAATGACAAAAAAGATTTTATCATTTTTGTTTTCTATAAATCTTTCAGCCAAGTCCTCTTCAGGTTTTAATTTTTTCATTGGCTTAGGTCATAGTTTCCAATAATGGAGAGTTAATTTGCTTCAGAGGCCTTCAAGTCTCAGACTTAGTACTTAAATTTCTGGCCCTTTGGTATATATCTCACCAAAAATAGATATTAGCAGGAAATGAAATCTGGTCAACCTATCCCTAATTAGGATTTAGAAATTATTTTTGGGGTGACAATTTCTTCTTATCCTTCAAAAATATCAGATTAGTGTCAATCACTGACGGTTTCACTTTAGCACCTTTGATAGTATTATAGCGCCACATTTCTCAAACAGATGTTCAGAGCAGGTATAAATTTCTGTTGAGAGACAGAATTGGAGGGAATACAGAAAGGCGGTAACTTGCATACTGTTTTAGCCAGAAGGCCACAGGTGGTTTGTAAGAAATTCCAGTGATTAATGGGTGATTTTTGCTGGTTTTAATATTTCATGCTCAAATTACTTATGGCCATACTTTTTTTTTCTTTTATCCCTACCCTTTTGGCCTAAGAAATTTGATCCCCCAGGAGTTCCTTAACAGAAACTTTCAGTTCTGTTGGAAAAGGGCTTCTTTTTACTTTCTCCTTGTGCTTCAGCCTCTACAATTGCCAACACTTTGCTATGCTGAGCAGAAATCCAATGCACTATAATCAGTTTCATGCTAATCTGCTAGGGTAAAAACCTGAAAAAATATAATTTGAAAATCAAAACAAGTCATACAAAAAGGGCTCTGGGATGTAAGCCACAAATGTTTAAGACACAGACACAGAACAGTACTTCATTTCATAACACTGTCTAGTCAAGCCTGTCTTGTGCTTGCTCAATTTAAAATGGGGAAACCAAAAAATATGGTCTGCACAGAGAAAGCGTGTTGTCAGAGCTCATCACAGATTGGCAGTGTTTTCTCTGAAGGCTTGCTGGATTTGTAGCAGCTGTGAAAATAAATGTTACACCAGCTGGCTGTCTCAGAATAAGAAAGGAAATGGTATGTGATGTACTGAGCAAATGATGAATAAAACCAAATATATCACCAAAAAGAGTCTAAAACAGTAATAGAATACACAGAGGTACAAGGGAGAGAACAGAAAGTCTCCTGCTCTTTCCTTTTAATTTCAAGGTTCTATTAAAATCATAGTAAGGATCACAGTATACTTTAACATTGTAACTGAATAAGGTAAAACTGAGAACAGCGTGATGATTATATTGTATAAATGAATAGAAATGCTCTTTCGTGAGAGGAAAATTATGATAATTTTGAGCACATGTTATGGTATAATGAGCCCATAATGGGTGGTGAGGCCACCTCTTAGATCAGTCAGTACAAGTCTGCAAATTTCTGGAAGGAAAATGGCAGCAGTTATGAAAGCTTTCATTTTGTGGTGAGAGTTGTAGATCCATTGAGAAATATGTTATCTGCCATATCTTAAGAACCTCAAATGGATTTTATCAGCTTTCTCTGAAACCTAGCTATTTTAGTATAAATAAAAGCAATACATAATAAACAATGATGGCAGTCCATCACAGATGGCAAATTTACACATTGTAAATGTCACCTGTCACTGATACTTTAGTCTTAAAGACTCTTATGTCAGACTGCTCTTCCTGGACTTCAGTTCTGCCTTTAACACCATCATCCCACAAACCCTGATAAACAAACTGACACTACTCGGTCTGAGCTCATCCCTGTGCAACTGGGTACTGGACTTCCTAACAAATAGGCCCCAGACCGTCAGAATTCACAACATATCATCCTCCCCATCATCCTCAACACCGGTTCCCCCCAAGGGTGTGTCCTGAGCCCCTTACTGAACACAGTACTGACCTATGACTGCTCAGCCAAGCACCCGAGCAATCATATTGTCAAGTTTGCAGATGACACGGCAGTGGTGGGACTCATCACTCATAACGATGAGTCTGAGTACAGGCAGGAAGTGGAAAATCTGGAGGCCTGGTGCAAAGCAAACAATCCCTCCATCAATGTAAAGAAAACAAAGGAGATGATTGTGGACTTTAGGAAGACCGGCACCACTCCCCCTTCCCTCCACATAGGGGGAGCAGCTGTTGAGGTGGTCTCCAGCTTTAAATACCTGGGGTTGCACATCTCTAACAACCTCAACTGGAGCATCAACACAGCCAGCACAGTGAAGAAGGCCCACCAGCTCCTTTACTTCTTAAGGAGGCTGAAGTGCGCTGGCCTTGGCACCACAGTCCTCTCCTCCTTCTACAGATGTGTGGTGGAGAGCATCCTCACGTCCTGCGTCACCATGTGGTACAGCAACTGCTCTGCTGCAGACAGACAGGCACTGCAGCGGGTAGTAAAGACTGCCCAGAGGATCATCGGCAGCAGCCTACCCTCCATCAGTGACATCTACAGCAGCAGGTGCAGGAAAAGGGCCTCATGCATCATGAGGGACTCTTCCCACCCTGCTAACGGCTGTTTGCCTCCCTCCCTTCAGGCAGGAGGCTACGCAGCATCAAGGCCAGAACCACCAGGCTGAGGAATAGCTTCTTCCCAGATGCTGTGAGACTGACAAACTCTGCAACCCACTGAACAATTGCTGCTATTACTATTATGGCATTACTCCACATCAGGGCATTTGCACTCTTGCACTTTAAGACTGTAATTTCACAAAAATGCTGCTTCCTTGGAAAACTGCTGCTTCTGTTTGAACAATTGCTGCTATGACTTCCGCTGTCTGTTTATCTTAGAATCCCACTGGCTTACACTCATATTTATATATTTACTTACTTGTTTATATTTACAGCTTTTTTCTTCTTGTGTGTTCCTCTTGATTTTATTATTATTACTGCTTATTCCTGAACACCACCGAACCGGACCTCAGTACCTCATTTCATTCCCTGTCATGTACAACATGTTCTGGAATGACAATAAAAATATCCTTATCCTTATCCTTATCCTTATCCTTTCATTTTGTGACACATTTTGAGATACAGTATGTATTTGTTAAAACTTTGTTTTCTTTGCCTGACAAACTAATCAGTCAGAGACCAAAAAGAATTTTTATTCACCACTCGAAAGCTACATGAAGCTGACACCCTGCCCCTGGCCCATGAGCCACATCCACCAGAAGGCCCAGTATGTTGGAGGCTAACAACCTGGCTGCTTTGATGTTATGACATGTCATGGGAACTCTCCACTGACTCACGATTTTTCATTGCCTCACGTGTTAAAGTAAGTAACCACTGAGCTAAATTACAGCTGATTTATGATGAATATAATGCATGTGAATTGTTGATCAAAATTATTAAAAGCACAATAATTTCACATTATAAGCTACAGGGTACCTAGGCTGTGCATATTGACAACAAGTCATGAGTGATTTTGTCCCTGATTTTTCACATTTATGAAGAATTTTTAACCCTGTCACACATAAAGTCACAGCGGTGTGATTATTGCTTTCGCACGTGCGGGCAAACCGGTGTGATTAGAACACTAGATTGGAAAAATTCTAACTAATGTTAGCTTTGAGGAAACAGTGATGTAACGTTACAAAATATAGCAAACGTGGTGGTGAAAACTATGAGAAGCTTAATAACGCTAATGAAAACATAATGAACCATGTAACGTAACATGCACGCAACATAGCATCAAATAAGTCGCATGCAAAAGGGTTAAAAGGCAAAATTCCATGTTCAGTTTGTAAATATTGTTACAGCTCATCAAGCAATCTTCTTACAATCACTTCTTTGCCAGTGTTTGGGGTAGAAAAAGGAAGTTGCCTCTTGGGAAGGGGAGGAGGGGCTTAACAAAAGGCACAAAATTTGATTTTGTTTTCACAATGAAACAATATGGACAGTTTTTGATATCCCCTCTGACCCAAATTAATCCATTCATGCCGTTAATGAAATGGCAGGCCTGACAGAAAATCAATTACAAGATTCTTTCATCCTATTTATTCAAGTATTAATATCTATCATTTTCCTCTCCGTCTTGTTGCATAGTAATGCCTCTAACTGTCAGTCATCCATCTCCTTGTTATGTTGGCAAGACCAAAGAATTTCAGTTCTATGATTCAATCATTAAAACTGAAAAAAAAAATGGAAACATCCATTTCACCAATGGAATTTGTGACCATTTTACAGGGCGTCATTTGAGGCAGCATAATGAGATGATTGATGAGATAATAAGAACAATTTATCCAATGCTTAGGAGCTTTTCCACAAAAGGCAACCATCATTCTTTTGTATGTTATCATTTCTTAAGTAAAACTTAGGTTTTTGACCACAGTACCACCACACAGTTTGTAGACAATATGTTCATATTACCCTTTTTATGCAATTCACTTTCTGAGATGCATTAGCAATGAAAAATGTATTGTATTCACAAACACTGGAGAAAAATAATGTTTTGGAAAGTAATTATCTGAGGTTTTATTCTAATTTTAAGGGCCGTCCTGCCTCTAAGGCAGTATGATTATGAAATTAATCAGGTGTGGGCTCAAGTGCAAAAATGCCCTTTTCAAATGTTTTAATTTAATTTCATTATTTTCTATGGAAAGAATTCTTGTGTGGTAATCAGCTAATGATCTGCTAATTCATTTGGCTGCTGTGTTACACTTGCTAAATGCAGTAATAGTTGAATGATTATTATAGTGCAGCAGCAAATAAGAAGAGCAGAAGATGTGAAATATATATATATATATATATATATATATATATATATATATATATATATATATATATATATATATATATACACATATATGAACAGGCACATGTTATGAATACTATATTGTAATATTTTAGAAATACAATGATTCATTAGTGTGGTTAAGATCTACAAATCTCAATTTATGCTGTATAAAATATTGATAGGCTATGATTAATTTATTACAAGTTGAGAAACTAATTCAGCATTTTAAATTATTAAAAAGTGTCAACATTTAAAAATGATACCTTAACCAACGTACTGGACAGTGATAAGGAAAATTACAGCTCCACATGGCTAGATTATTCACAAATATGCACATTCTGCCTAATCCATTGCATTTTACAAGTGGGTAGAATTTGCAAAAAATCAGCATGCCTTCTTTTTACCATTCCTTACCCAGTAAACATGAAAAAAGGAATAAGTCATACAGTATGAATACAGCATGATGTGGCTCTAGAGTTTGTATTGCAGCTGCCATGTGTGCTAATTAATTTAAAAAGCATACATTACCTTTTCAAATAGTAATAGTGGTTTTCTACTTTACAGTAAGTAGTGGTTTTCTACTTTACAGCGCACTATTTTAATCAGGATGGAAATTACACTTGCTCACCCACCAAAGGTGAAGATTTCTGAGTGCATCTAGTAACTGTGGGTTGTTAGCCCACTAGGCCCATGAGAATTTTTATAGCCTCTTAAATCAAGCTTGGACAAAAAAGTGTTGGACCTGCATGCCACATAAACATATAATGTGTTTGCTAAAATTCACAGTTTTAAATCTATTCAGTAGCATGGCAGAATGAGAGTCCATTAAAATAATTGATTACAGTGTGTGATCAGTACTCAAATACTGTTCTATAACAATAAATAAATAACTAAATAAATAAATAAAGCATAGAGATATTGTAGCTAGCAATGGTTACAGGAACTAACAATTCATTAACTCTCAAAACTATTCTCCTTCCCTGTCAATAGTGGTACTTCTAATAGAGGTACCAATCTACTGGCCTGCCCAACCTGTGTTAATAATATCCAGTTTCCATTCTTATGAACTGCATGGTATTGTATATTATATATAATTTGTATTTTTTTATGTGGTGTGCATTTGGATTAAGATGAACAAATATCAATATTAATTTCAAATTGTCACAATCAAAGTTCATTAGTACTGTTCTATGCCAAGGGACTGGGAGTTCAAAGGTGCCCTGACATAACCAAGATGAGTTGAACAGTCTACTGTTTCAATGACAGAGCCATGGGACTGGAAATTAAAAAACATCATGACACAGCCAAAGATGAGTCTGCTCGTTATTTAACAGCCAACTAATTCATTGACACTACGGCAAGACAATTATTTAAGCCTATCCACATGATAATCTTGTGTGTGCTACCATTTAAACTCACTGTTTCACAGTATTATAAAGTTGCATATAACCTACAATGTGTCTCAATCTCAAACTAGTGAGATGTTTCACTGACACTCCAGTAGGACAGTCCAGTTCATGTGTGTCAACACAGACATTAGTCCTCAAACCCATGGTGTTTATTCACACTTGGAGAGTTGGACAGACGCCCACATGTTCACAAACCCACAAACATAATCAGTGGTTGTGTCATTTTAAAGAGCAGTTGACCAGGGGGGTTTCAGGCTCACTTCCTTCGGCAAACAACAGCAAGTGTTTAAAATTACTTGACTTCTAAATATGAAAAAAAATCAGCATTTATTAGAACACAGCAATTTTCTATGCTGCAAAGCTTCAACATTTTCCTTTTCATTCCACAAGGTTAAAAAACCCACTGGGGATCATCATTTTAACATAGGACCAATAACTTATTTGTGTGTTGTGCTTTTAGCATGAATATCATGCATGCACCATGTGTTAAATTAGCAAGGTAATGATTATCTAAAAACAGTGATGCTCATGTTTTGTATGCTAAAAACACAGCTTTTTCTCTTCAAATGAAAACATATTTAACCTGATCATAAATGGAAAGCATCTGTACCTTTGCACCTTTATTACTATCCAATGTTTTCAAAGATGCAAAAACATATCTAAGCACATCTCACTATACACTATACAATACAATAGTAAAGATGACATTTATTAAGTGAAGAGATGCTCTGTGCCACAGTTTCTAGAGATATAAAACCACAGACATATAGTGTTAAGAACAAGAGGGATATTTTCCCTGATTTCCATGTATCTGCAAAAGTCAGTCTGGTGTGGAAGGTTTGAGTGGCTCGACACAGTCAATCTATTTTGAAACAATTGATTCAAATGATTCATTGTGTTGAAAAGGTTTGTTCTCCCCATCTGTATAAAGCGTGTATGCAATGCATTTACCTTGCCTCCAAGTACTGTTTTCCCCTAAAGAGCCAGCCATCTTGGGTATCTACAATCAGTAACGCATGTTCCATATTTTGATCCAACAGATAATCAATTAGTTCAGCCATGGCCAGGTGTTCCATCTCCACAACAACACAGGTGCTCTGTTTGGCATTGTTCTTCCATGTTCTTTGACATGAAAATCAGAAGTAGGGGTATTTTAGTTGCTGTTGCTGTCTTTGATGGCAAACGTCCCAGTATATGCATCTGTGCATCATTTAACAATGGTATTTGCATTATCTTCAGGTTTACAGTCACAATACGCTTTTATGCATTTATCCCTATCAGTTTGCCATTTTCTAGAGGAGAATGAAAGGAACTCTTGTGCAAGCTGAAAAAATGTTGCTTAATTTAATATGGTTTTCAAAGTCAAGGACAAAGGGCGTTGTGCTGAGATTGGATCAGGGCCTAATCTGTTCTGTAAAAGATCGCCTTTATGCAAGTTTGAAGTATTGCTGCCATGCTGTGCTTTGGAACTAACAAAAACTGATTGTTAAATCTAAAAACAGTTTCAAACCACAATCAATAAACACAAAAATACAGAAAGTTACTCATTTATAATGGATATATTCTCTGTAAATCATAAAATAACTGATTGCAAACTAAAATCCAAATGAAGCAAAGCTAAGCAAACAAAAAAAGCAGAAATGAAAAAAAAAGCAGAAATGAAGGCATTGTAACTATATCTGGCTGGATTGTGTCTTGCTCTCTTGGGTTATCCCTGATGGGGGTGAAGTCCTGTCATGCAGTGGCAGATTTTAATAAGCTCTGGTATGTTTTTTTTTTTTTTTTTGCTTTTTTGACTCTGGTCTGTTCAGTTGGAGATGTTTAGCTTGAACACCATTAACCAATGGACAAAAAAGCCAACCTCTCTGCACTGGAAGGCTCGGGCTACAATTGGGTTACCTTCAAGAATAAAGTTATTGTGGGCTAGATGTAAGTGGTGGCCTATTCATACTGCAGTATCGTGCAACTATGAAATGAATTATGACAATCATAACCCCCACTTCATGCCAAACTGTGTGTATTGTACTAATACCTATTATTTAACTCTTCTAGACAGGTTTAACACAGCCATAGCATAAAAATTGGGTTTTCTGTAGATGTCATCTTGTCAACAAAAATTCAGCCATGTTTCAACGCTTCAGCAATAGTTTCACCTCTCCAACAGTGCTCACTTGTGTTGAATTAAAAAGTATTTTCAATGAGTCTGCCCTGGTATTTTCCATGCCCTGGGCAAGATTTTTTTCTGGCTAATTACCTAAGCTAACTAACAGACAGTTTATCATGTTAGCTAATGTTAGCCAAACAACCGATCAGATGCAATAAATAAACAACGGAGAAAAACTCACTGAAGAAACACAAAAAAGAAAAGACCAGGGATGGAAAGAAGATCATTAAAAAAGGAACCAGTGCAAGAATAGCCAGATGAGTGTGAAACACCTGATCCCAAAAAGAAAAGGAAAGAGGACACGGTTGAATTTTTTTTTTTTTTTAATTGCCTTTATTTGCAAACAAAAAGTGTGACAATGTTTACATGTGGGAGAGTGTGAAAAACTTTAAGTTAACATGGAACACAAATGAACAAATAAGACAAACAAACAAACAAGCTAGCAAATAACTAAATAGGGTTATTTTATCTATGAGTATGTGTATATGTGAGTTTAGGTGTGAGAGTGTCTCTGCCAGAGTAGATGGGTGTGGAAGATGAGAGGGGGAGAGGGAAGAATGGCTTAGGCCAATATGTCCTCCCCTCCCCCTTCAACAACAATAATGAACAATGTGAACATGTGTATGTATGTGCATGTGTGTGTGTGTGAGGTATGTTGTCCTGAGGGGGCCAAAGAGAGATGTCTGCTTGAGTGTGTGTTTATGCGGGAATGTCTGTGTGTGCATGCGTGTGCTTTCGCATATGTGTGTGTGTGTGTGTTGTGATGTCACAATATGTATGTATGTGAGGATATTAATATTGGTGTGGATGATTGGCAGACAGAGAAAAAAAGGTTGAATAGATTATGTTTGTAAAAAATCAATGAAAGCTGACCGGGAGGACTGAGGTTCTGTTGTGTTATTGAGTGGAGATGATAAATTTTCCAAGGAGATGTAGTCTGTAAGCAAGTTTTTCCAGTGAGCTAAGTGTATGGTGTTCCTTGATTTCCAGTTCATGAGGATAGTTTTCTTGGCGATGGTTAGGGCCACGAGGAGAAGTTTATTGTCTGATATATCTCGGTTCAGTGCAGATAAATATCCTAGTAGGCAGAGTGAGGGAGATAATGGGATGTGGCAGCCCAAAAGCGGGATAGTGACTCAGTGACTTCTTTCCAAAAGTTTCGGATGGGTGTGCAGTGCCAGGTGGCGTGATTATATGTGTCAGGACAGTTTTGAGTGCAGTGTGAGCAGATTTCTGATGTGAATCCCAAATTTTTTGAAATATTTTGCCCAGTGTAGTGCGTTCTGTGGAGTATCTTGTACTGTATGAGTTGTAGGTTAGCATTTTTAGTCATGAAATAAATGTTTTTACAGATTTGGGTCCAGAAGTCAGCATCGGGAGCAATGGAGAGGTCTTGTTCCCATTTTATTGATGGTAGGGATATGGTTTTATCTGACTGTAATATTATTTTGTATATTTTGGAGAGGAGTTTTTTTGAGGATGGGATATTAACTAAGTTTGCCGCTGCGGAAGGGAGGTGTAAATTGATGGATCTAATGTTAATCTGTGATTGAACAGATGATTTAAGTTGTAGATACTTCAAAAATTGATTGCTCCCGATGCCGTACTCCCAGACCAAGTGGGGGAATGAGACCAGAGTGTTAGATTGAAAAATGTATAAGATGTGTGATGCCCTTTTCAGCCCATCTGTGAAAATTGAGTGTTTTTTTGTTACCTAGAAAGTCAGGGTTGTTCCAGATGGGGGTCAAATTAGATGGACACAAAATGACTTGGAAAAAAAATCCAAAGATATCAGCTCCAACTTGAGGAACATACTGCTGTTTTGCAATTACTTCTCCTGCTCTTTTTTCTACTTTCTCCTCTGTTTACTTAATAGTGTGGACCTTTTCATGATGCATGAATGTTTTGCTGTTTTTACACGACTGTCTGGACTTACTGTCTGCCTTATCAACGAGAAATGGAGGGCCCAGGCCCCAAGACAAACCTCTGTGGGCAACTCTTTGTTTGTCATTCTTGTCTGATCTTTCTGTCCTGACCTTCATGAGGCAGTAAACCCATGGGTTTCCCTCCATTTTTAACATTTGTTAGTATACGCTTTTATTTATCATTGAACACGTTGGTTTGCTTCTTTGCTCACTGCATATACTCCAGAATGGGGAATAGAATGACCACAGGACACTGCACTGCTGTTTGTAGATGGCCACACAGCTGTACCACTTCAACATGAATGCTGCCAATTGACAGTTTCCTCTACTTTCAGCCTACTTCCTCTACTTTCATATTTTTCTGTTTTTTTGTTTTTTTTTTTTTTTTTCAAAACCTAAACCGGATATTTTCTCTTTTCCATGATGTTGTCAGATTCTGCTGTGATTGGTGTAAATTTGGGGACAATCCAAAATGAATTACTTTTCTCTGACAACAAACACTGCTAAAAATAACACATTTTTTTCTTCCTCTCCAGCACACAGTTCAGAGGTTATATGGTCAGAGTGGAGACCCTGGTGATACCAACAGGTGAGAAGGCAGATTGGCTTGTTATCGTCCATATTTTGGTGGACAATGGCACCAAAGAAAAGATGTAACACACTATGAATGCAAGAGAAAAGAACTCCTCATGGGACACTTTTGATGGATTTTTCCATTTCATTGATTTCATATTCCATTTCTCTCCAGGAAAGAAAAGTTTGTTCCCATTTTATTTATATGGATTTTTTGAGTTGGATGTTTTTATGAATACTGTATACACTGCAAACATCCATTACATGATGATTTATTTTTGAAAGTACATTATTATTTTTTCTATTACATTTTGATCACTTTTCTGCAGTAAATACTATTCTGTAATAAATACCATCTAGGATCTGGATTTTGACTGTATTTATGTGGGTATAACAGGCCTTTGTTTTCCTATGAGAAATCTGTAGAAAGAAATTAAAAGTAAAAATTGGTAATGATCCAATGTTTTACAATAGTATTCCAGGGGCAACAAGCCAGAAAGGGGAAATTAACCGGAAAAAGGCGACTGAGTGGCAAATGCCATCACACAGACCTCTCTTTCCCTTTCCTATTAGATCAGGGGAGTTTTTGTCAATGGATTTTCACTGTAAAAGTGTGGTATTTGCCACAGTTCTATTTGACATTTATTTTGTACTTATTTCAAGAAACTGTGGAACTAAATTCAAATATGCAAATCTGCCAAGCTTAAAAACTTCTGTGAGCGTGAATGATGCCTCAAATCGGTCAGCTGTATACTTCTTACTTGATGGATGGCAAAGGGACTTGCATTTGAGAAGGTCTATGTCTCTTACGGCTGCAGAAATTACAGCATGCCCTGGCTGTGAGTGACAGCAGCTGTGTAGGTGCTGGCAGATCCATGTCCCTCTCTAGCAGGAGGTTATGCTACAACAGACATTTGGGAAGATCTGCACTGTCTGTGACAATAAAAATGCTCCATAGCCGTATTGCTTTGAGCCTTGAGAGAATCACTGTTATGAGAATGGAATATTAAAAATATATATATAGATGAGATTAAAAAATATATATATATATATATATATATATATATATATATATATATATATATATATATATATATATATATCCTTGCCAATGTCAACATTGTGAATAATTATAAATGAAACATGACACATTGATCATGTTAAATCATTTAACCAATATAATACAGCTTGAATACATTTTCATAAATTAGTCATACCAAACACAGTCAGCCCTTACATGGTTTGTCCACCAAACTCTTTCCCTGCTTGCCCTCTCATTCACTCTAAATGTTACCATAGTCTCCAATAAAACACAAAATGCAGTTATGGTAATTTTCTTATATTAAATATAGGGCTAATACTGTAATAATTTGCTCATAATTGATTGTCAGTTTGAAGTAGTGTGCCAAGTTCATTTTATTAATAGTAATAAAAACTGTTTCTGTTATCCAACACATTAATGTTACAGCCTGTAAATGGTACCTTTTAGCACCAAGTTTAGTCACACAAAATGGAAATAATTACATACCTTTTGCAAGGTTGGGTAACTTATGCTTGGAGCTGGTTCTTATTCAATTTAATACTAATACTACTGCTACTACTACTACTACTACTAACTACTAATAATAATAATAATTTTTAAAAATAATAATTTTTAATATTATGTTAAATAAGTTGTGTATTTGTTACTTACTTTACATGATTTATTTATCTATATATTTCTTCATCCATTCAATAATTTATTCATTCATTAATTTTCCTGACAAGCAAATACCCGACTGGATAAAGGAGGATATTGGGCAGTATCGCAGCTAATTATTCCATAGACCTGTCTGGTGTTGCGGAGCAAACGTCCACTTGGATATAGCACTGCATAGCAGATGGAGTGAGTTACCACAGAGAGAAGTCCAGTTCATGAATTGATGTGTTAGATTAATGTGTAACATGGTTTTGCTGCAACTAGGCGATGGGTGATAAAAAGCAAAAATCTACAAAATGTGAATGAAACATTTCAGGACTCTATGAAAATTTTGTGAATGTGATTGAAGTGTCATTATTCATCATAATGATACATTAATAAGAATAATATCAAAAGAAATGCAATTATGCATTATAGTCTGAATGACAATGAGACTTCTTGCATAACCACATTTCAGTTTTGTTTTTGTGCTGTGCAAATTTTGTTTGCTGTTATCTCTCCCATAGCAACAGAGTGGGTCCTCTCTGCATGTGATGCATTTCTACATCATGCAAGTCTTCCTTGGCTATCTAAAGGCTAGCCGTACTGTCAAGGAGTTTTTCAAGAAACATAATCACTTCTATCCTAGAATCTATATATTTAGGTTCCACTGCAGCCTGATAAGTACAGCACACCTCTTATGATGTTGCACTTAAAATACTTATCAGATATGATTCTAGTGCTCCAATCATAGAGAAGGTCCTTTAGCAAAATTTAGCCAATTGCTAGCACGCCAAGACATTATCTGCATGTATGTGTGCATTTCAGCTTGCTACTATTGCGACAGCTGCAGAGTACATCACACTATGATACATTTTCAGAGACCATAGCAGTTCACACACTGCAGTGTATGCTATATCATTCTGTTAAACATTAAATATTATGGAAATTGTCATTGACTGTTTTGTATTTGATATCATAACTGAAAACATAATTTAAAAGCAATTCTGCCACCAGACTTGAAAGACTTTAACTTTTACTTGTATTTTCAGGAATCTCTTTTTATGGTGTACAGTGAAACAGTTAATAGGAAAAGTAAGTGATTTGTTTGAATGATGAATTGAAGTGATACTATCAGATCTATGGGGATTCACAATCTATGAGGATGACAATCATAAAAAAAACACTTTCATGATGCCCACTGCAATTAACACTTGAGAATCAACAAACCACATGACTTATACTCCATAAAAAAGAAAAGGAGTTTTAATACAAGTATTATGAAATATGATGGCCTTGTCAGTTTTGAAAATATGAGGGGGGCACACTCTCATTCTTTGTATGATGCACCTGAAATTTGGTTTCAAAAGTGCAAAATCTCTATGAGGTGTGTAAATAAATGAGTGTGATAAAAAATAAACTGTGAAATAAAAAAGAATTTACATTCAAACATGATCATGCAAACACAATCTAACCAGGCCCAGGGAGTGTAGGCCTAAATGAAACAGGCCTTTTTAAGCTTCTCAAAATCATGATATTCTGTATTGCAAATCCATATTTTATTCAGCTTTTTAAAAAATCAGTACATATTTCAGTGTTACTGCATTACATTGGTTTGTGTCTACTACATTAATTCAACAACTAGGGCTTAGACGTCCAGTCCATCTTAGTCCAAAACTATAGCAGTGGATTAAATTTAATTAGTGTGCTGTTTTTACTAGATCATTTGCATGATAAAATCTTTCAAAAAACTGTCAGCCTAATGGCACTAAGAGAAAAGAATGTAAGGCGGCTATGTGGTGGGAGTGCAAACTGTACTTCATTACTGAATATCTTTATGAATGCATGTTTAGTACAAGTATTCCTTTTAATGGCAGACAGGAAGCTCTGACCAGAAGAAGAAGAAGAAGAGAAAACTCTCAGTCAAAAAAGTTCTTAATAATTGCACACTTCTATTTGGCTTGCATTCATCTGTGATTGGCTTACATTGACCCATTTACTTTGCATATATCCAGCTAGTTTGAAATTAGAGCAGGTAGAATAGATTGTTGTGAGAACCTTTTAGTTTAGCAAAGTAAGTGATGAATCACCCTTAACACCACCCCTTAAAAGCACTTTTAATGTTGAAAATGTCTTCTTATTTGTTTATTATGACTATTTTTCTGACTATTTTAGAACTATTAAGACTGGGTTACACACACAAACACAAGCACTGTATATTTCTAAGTCTAGATTTATTCAGTACCACAGAAGCTATTTGGTTACATAATACATGTTGTTTAAGCAACAGATGTCCACAATCAGCACTTCTGTCAGAAAGTTGTTAGCAGCAGATGTTTGTCTTTCTCTTTGACATGTAAATTTGAAGAATATATTTGAAGTCATTGCATCTTTGTCATTAGACAGTGGGGGAAGGACAGATTTCAATGACTAATGGGAGAATGGTGGAAGTTTCTATTGATCATATTGTCTCTCTGTAAAAGGGAAATGATATGTGATGAAAAAGGAAACATTTCAAAAGATTTCATGAAACAGACACTGGAAATCTTACTTTGTGATGAATCTCTGCCACTAAATACAGCAATGGGTCAGATGACTAGATAACACAATTCATAGTCACAGTGTTGCTGAAAAGTTGTGGGTAGATTTATGCTAACATGAATTTTGAGACAGTGTGGCAAACATGCATCTGGACATGCATGCCATTGTCACAACAATACAATAAGGTTGACAGTTTGTTTTCTACCTTTCACCATGATCTGTTGTGGTATGCAGTACAACATGTGCATCTTTGGTGGTCTCCAGTGGGGAAGCCCTTTGACAAGTACTTGCAGTCTCATCCTTAGTGTTAGGCATTAAGAAAAGTGATTGATATTGGGTATCTCATGAGATTTTTTTGTGTAAAATTCATAAGTTGTGATTGCAGACAAATGCAACATTACCATAACATTATGGCAGTATTCTGGGTATTTGAAAATAAACCTGTTTTTTTTCAAATTTACTTAGGCATTTTAATATTATTGCATTTGCACAATCATGATTAAGGCCCTCAGTTTTTCTCCACCACATGACCGACAGGGATTTAAACCTATATTTCCACCTTTACGACATTCAGCCTTTGATTTCAGAGAGAAACTTTGAGGCATGTGAGTGCTGTGATGTAACTCTAAATGGTTGCTGTGACATAATAAACAAAGCGATTAACTAGAACAGAGGAGTAATATGAAGGCTTGAAGAAGCAGATGAAAATGAGAAAATGTTCTGTATGAATCACTTTGTCGTCAAAATGACAAATGGGATTGAAAATTTCCCATTGAAGCATACAACAGTTTGTATGATATGTTTGAAATTTGCACTTACAAATGCTGTCAGTTCATGACAGTGGATACCTCCATATCCCTGCAGAATTTTCATGATCTGTTGGTCTGTGTGGTAGACTGTTCATAATAGTGACGTTAACTGCATACATTCACCATGAGACAGTCTTAGGCCTGAGCATCCCAGGAAAACACCAAAGGAGACTTTCAAAATGGTATGAAAATATAAGGTTCAAAACACAATCCCTTGGTGTTCTTGTGTTATTCTTATTCTTGACAAGACATTTCTATTGTTAATTTAATGTTGCAGATCTCACTAGTGTAGTTATGTTTGCTCTGAATACAACTGAAAGTAGAATCCTCCTTTTCCATGTATAGATGTGATTTTCAATGATTAGCATTTCCACACATTTTGAACCTCTAAATCAGAAAATCATTATATTCTCATTTTCAGTATATCTCATTTTTTGTCAGAGGATTTAAAATTCACATACATATTTGTAATGAAGATTTCTTAGAAAAAAATCCTCAGATTATTCACATGGAAATGTAAAAAATGTAAAATGTGATAAAAAAGCAATGTAAAAAAATATATTTTTTAACTACGGTGGTTATCTTTATGGTAAAAGCTCTTGTTTTATTTCAATGGGTTAAAACCAGAATGGACCTCTGCAAACCACTGGTAAGTACCTGAACACCAGAGAGAGCTTTTCAAAAATCCCTCCCATTTCATTATTATAAAATCTTGTGATAACCAGCGATACGAAGGGAGAGTATCCTCTGTCAGCTTCAGTGTTCAAATCGGCTGGATTGGCTGATCTATGTGAGCACTGAAACAATCTTACCAGGTCCAAAGGCAGACTTTTCTGCAAAGTAGAGAGAATAAACAAAGACACTTCAATAAATAACACATGAGAGGGATTCAGCTGAACAAGATTTGTTGTCAGAAATTATCTTTCCTCACAAAAAACCTTTTGGCTTCAGTACCAAAATATTTTAGTGCTTTTAATAGTGGTTTTGCTTGAACTTTAAAGTTTGCCATTTATTAAAGGAAATTATGAGTGACTTCATATACAATTGTGACATTGCAGCCAACTCCTCTTTACATTTTAAGACATACAGTACATGAATGATGATGTATATTTTTCTTTTTACTTAGCTGACAGAACTTTTCTTTAGCCTCTCACTTCCACAGGCATATTTCAGTGAATGATTTGATTCTGTTGACATACTTCCCAGAAGATTATTACAGTGATTTCTGTGAAAAGTTGCAATGGAAAGTTTATTGGAGCAGGAACTTCACTATTTCGAGCTAGACTGAAAAAAACAATGTACTGTTCAAGTGATAGAAAGAGAGTATGGTCACCTCCTACCAGGGAGTCTGGCCTCCCTAAAGAAAACATGAGACAGGCCTTCAGGTTTTAGTAGTGTCCATCTTTTTTATTTTCTTATATCATGCTACCACCCTGCCCTGTATATTCAGTGCCTTTAGCACTTTCTGGGGTTATACATCATTACCATCTTATTTTGTATTGCAGATATGCATCCTCATACTTTCTGAGGAAAACATGATTTTCTGATATGTGAAAATGGATGAAAACATTCTCTTTCCACATTAAAATTCTACAGGCACATGCAAGTGCCTTCGTTCCGTACCCGTGGGCTTTGATCTCCCTCTGTCATGACCAGAAAGAAACCCGTAAGGGGCAGCAATCCTGCATGTTCTATAGCATCTGTCAGATCCAGATTGTGAAATATTAAAAATGCCCCATGACTCCACTACAGTTTACTGTTTTGTATCCCCTCACATATCAAGCTGTACATTTCATGTTCATATTCCTTTTCATTGCATTTTTTTTTCATATGTATCTATTACCATGGAAACTCCACAAAAAAGAAGAAACACCATTTGCTGCTCCTGAACTTAGAACTGTTGGTTTTCTTACATGTATGCTCTTCCTTGTTTTGAATCAGACCTAGATCCAGATCCAGAGCTCATCCTCAGCCTGTTTGCACCACCAGGCAGACAAAGCTGTGCAGATTCACTGATCTTTAAATTATGTGGATGGCTCACCTCATGCTCCAATGCTGCTTTCAGCCCATACAAATAAGATTCACATGGGTCCTTGCTTTGCCTTTGTCCCCACTCCAGAGGTTAGGGCTGCTGTATGTGTGTGATGAAATAAATGAAAGGAAACCTAAAGATGACACATGATCCTTTCCCTTGTTTTCAGTGTGCTCATGCCAGTCCTCCTTCTGGAGTAAAAGGTGTGAATAATGCTCCACAAGTACTTACCTTGCATTGCATTCCAAAATACATGAGGGACATTAAACTGATATATTTGTTTTAAAATGAAATAGTAACTAAAGAAATGTGTGCTCCTTGCTTCACCAGACAAAAAAATAAAGTAAAAAAAAAAAAATATATATATATATATATATATATATATATAATATATATATATAATCAGGAATGCTGATAAAAACTCATTTTGAAATCATACTCAAGATGAGATTAGCAAGCTGCATGTTTGAATCTATGCCTAAGAAATCATAAAAATACAATGTTTCTTGACATTTAACTCCTTTATCTCTCTTTAAATTCTGGTATTACTAGTCAATAACTTTGATCAATCCTAGCAAGTATACATGCAATTTAAAATCTTCCTTGCGATCCAAAGACAATAAATGCCTTATTGATCATTATAATCACATATTTCTGAAATACTGAACTGGATGATTAGACGATTTGCTAACATTAAAGCATGTCCTTATTTATTTATGGATTTTTAACTAATATCTGAGGTTTCAGCTAGGTGCTGGAAATAAAGGCATTAGTCATTCAGTTTATAAAGATATGAAACCTCTGTCTAGAAATGGCAGAACCATTTCCTTCTCTATACTGAGCAATTTAATAAGCATATGACACCTTTTTGTCATTCAGTATAGTCTTCAAAACCTGACAGCATTAGTGAAATTGTTCCAGTTTTTTTACCAATTATAATCCTTTATTCACCTAAGTGGTCTCCCCCTTGTCTGTGCCTTCTTTGGTTTTTTTTTTTTTTTTTTTAAACATATTTATCCTTGCAACCTTATGCTAAACCCAAATTGTTATACCACTAAATGAAATGCTTAATTCAAAGTTAAAGCT
Source organism: Megalops atlanticus (assembly GCA_019176425.1). NCBI lineage: Eukaryota > Metazoa > Chordata > Actinopteri > Elopiformes > Megalopidae > Megalops > Megalops atlanticus. Next base: position 67,804,472 of record CM032875.1, read on the forward strand.
GTCAAGTGTTCAAAGTTTGTTCTGAAGTCTGAAATCCACCTTTATGTTAGTAAGAGCAAATTTTTTTTGATTATTCATGCAAAAGTATATAAAAAAAAAAAAAAAAAACTTTACAAAAAGTTGTGCTTGTGTTTTTCTAAGACTAATTATTAGTGATTAAAAATGTCACATTTGTGGTTTAAAAATGTACAGAAATCACAGGATGTCATGTTCCATTATTTGTTATTTGTTTACATCTAAAAGCACAATGAAGAGGTTTGTGACTTTGCCTAAATATATATTTTAAATTTAAAATGTCTCACTTCTGTCACACACTGCAATGAGAGTTAAACAAGTGCAGAAACACAAAACTTTATTCTGGAATGGGTAAGGATAAAAACAGGGCATGAACAGACATTCACACAGGAGGCAGGCAGGAACCAAAAAACAGGTTGGATTCAAAACAAGAATCTGAGAAACCAGGCTTAGCATACCCTTTCACAAGAGTAGACTTTGCAAAGGAGAACTAAACAAGGGTATAAATAGGGGAACAAAACCTTGACAAGGTGGACACAGGTGAGGGAGATGATTGTTGATCAGACCGATGATTAGTAGATCGGCTGCTGAGTGCTGAATGGTTGAAGCCGTAGTGGGAGGAGGCGAGGTCGTTACAACTTCTCATATTGTCATTTGTCAGGGTTCAGGTAGGGACTCAGGCGCAGACAGCGAGGGAGGATGCACAATGGATTTATTGAGTCCAAATCGGAATCCAAAAACGAGGTCAAAACAGGCGAAGTTGAATACCAGGAAAAACACAGCGAACGATACCAAAAAAACAGATCCTGAAAACGTGGTCGAGAGAAACAGGGAAAACAGGCTGACCGCACAACAGATGAACTGAGACGAACTGGCAACAAAACAGAGACAAACAGGGCAGATATAGGGCTGAGCTGATGAGGAGATGGGATGCAGGTGAGCTGGCAGGCAGGTGGAGGCGATCAGGTAATCAGATGGGCGGGGACCAAGCGGAGAGCGGGGCAGGGCTGGAACAAAAACAAACCGGCTAAGAAACAGTAACAAATGGTAGCATGGCATGTGAATAGTCATGTAATGTGACTGTGAGTTCCCATCCAGATGAAACAAAATCAAAACAAACCAAGGTAGATCTAAGATGCCGAATAAAAAAACTAAACTTTTGCTTAATTTGCTTAAACAGTCATTATTCACAAATGAAAACTATTTCAAGTCACAGAGATGGCATGACTGAATAGTCATGATTAAATGTGGTATGTTTATTAAAAATGTTTCCCATCCAGATGAAACATAAAATCAAATTATTTAGATCCTAAACAGTGATTACTGATCCATTTTTGCTATTGATCAGTTTGCATTCTAGTCCTGACAATATGTAGTCCTGACAGATGTACCATGGGTAAATTGAATTTTCATATATCCATTTAATGTCATTGCACATCAAGTGTCTGTTACTTTTATTAAATGGAATCATTGTTGGATAAACTAAACTTAGCAGATAGTCTAGCCACAAGAGGAGAGATTGAATTTAACAAGTTATATTTATTTACAACACGCCCTTACTGTGCCAATATTTGTGATATACCAAGGGTTTGAGTGCCATGATGCTTTTATAAAATGGACTCACAGCTGGCTGAACTTAAGGTTAGCAACATAGCTACATAAAGTAGGAGTAGAAACAGAATTCAAAAAGTATTATTGATTACATGAAACATCATTCCACCAATGAAAGTAGTTACCTTGTTTGTTACAATGCTGTTGCTATAGTCCCATTCCTAACCTTAGCAGGTTCTTTTTGTAACTTCAAATAAATGCTTATATTTAAAGATTTAAAAAAAAGGTAGAAAAAAGGCAAAGTATTTCAAAATGATTCACAGGGAGAAATGTTATGTTGGAAGTTCTAAGAGGTCACTAAATCTGTAGCTATTACAAAGCAAGTGTAAATGACTAGCTCAGCCAAGCAAAAAGAATGTCTAGGATTTTTTTTTTTTCTAAGCCTTTCTGAAAGCCTTTATATGAAGAAATGTACAACAGATATGGTATAGATTTATATAAAATGAGGTGTAAAAGTCAATCTGTTGAAAAAGAGGCAGTTACAGGATGTTCACTGATGAACACACATCCCAGTATCCCTTCTTCCTGTAGTCTGAGCAGAGTTGGTCATAATCTGTTCCATGCTGCCGCAAATGACTGCAACTCATGCAACCTTTTACCTCCGTGGTGTTTATCCTCTGGATGTCCCCAGTATAAACCATCTTAATCATTTGTTGCTGTTGTAAAACTTGATCTACTGTAGGCCAACATAATGAAGTGTCAGCATTTTTAAATGAATGGTCTGCGGGTCTCGCTCAGCAATGAGGTTGTGTGTCTCTGATAATTCAGTTTATGGCTGAGTGATAATGGAATTCATGATTATCTGACAAGAGGCTCAGTATTGTACCCTCTCCTGTCAGGCAACTCAAAATGGCAGGCTTGACAGGGGCTAAAAGACACTATAGCAACACCGGACAACTTCCAATAAGCCTATCAAGGTGGGTGATGGGGCTAGATTTTCCATTTTAGAGAACAGGCCTTTGCGTGAAGTACTTTTATAATACCAATTGACAGATATAGAAAAAATACTGTGCATCCACTTAGAAAACTGAGCCATTGAAATATATGTTACCATAGTGATAAAACTGCCAAGAGATTCCTACATTTATTGACGCAAATCCTTGTCAAGAGATGTTTAATTAAGAATACTAAATTAAATTCAGGAATACCAAGTTCAATCATTCTGACAATGTGTGCATTATTTTCAATTAAATTTCCCTTCATATTTTTTTAATACAGTGGTGTTTAAATAAAGTGGTTTCGAAGAAGAATATTTTTCCTCTACACTTGACTGTCTGTGGTGCACTCATCCAAATCCAAAATGTGTCTTTTCAAGTGCTCGTAATGACTTAAAGCTATTTACTCCCATGCATACAACTTTACACTGTTAACAATATTCACAATTTAATGCTTGTTACTCCAAAATTAAGCAGCAGTTACAGTGCTTACAAATGTCAGTCACTATGGCAATTCCATTATTGCAAGTTCACCTGGCTGTTTCTGGCCCAAAAATGTGAGCCGTCCCATGATAATAGTGGTCTTTTGACTTCAAATTTTAGTTACCATGGCAAACTGGCTGCCATTCTACGAAGAACCCCCACCGCTTCCATGGTGCTACCCTTCACACTTACACAGACCACATTTATTAGAGGGTCCACATACAACACTGTAAGTATATTCTCCCACCTTGTTTCCTGCAGAATGTTGCATGAATAAAATATACAATCATTTGCTGCTACCTTAGACTAGTTCAGCTGGGCTCTATTTGGTATTCAATAAGAGACAGACATTAATTTAAAAGCTCATTTCAGCTGTGTTCTTAAACTTTTGGTCTCTTAGGGGTTGCTGCCAATCATCTTCACTCTCCAAAAGCTGAGCATTATAACCATCACTTTTCAGGAATATTCAAGCTTCATCAGGAACATTCTTCACAAACACCACAAGCTAAGTAGGTCAAAAGCAATGTGGTTGCCAGGTAGGCCGATTAAACTGCTAAATTATGTACATTTTATTGGTGCACGTTTCTAAGCTCCAAACCTTATTTACACATTGCCATGCACAGTACACTCTTTCAGTTTTTATATTATTTCCATTTTCCCACAATTGTAGTCCAATTATATGATTTTTACTTGACTTTGTTTTATGCACTAAAAAACAGATAAATCTCTCCGAGCATGTGTGTACAAGGCCACACTACTTGGCAGCTACATGCAGACACCACATTCACTCTGCCTTGAGACACAATCAGAGGACACATTTGTAATGCTTTATCGGACTTTTAACACCCTTGGTATGAAGATCCGGTCAGGGACACACCATCTGTTTGCTACAGATGCACTCCTACCATTAGAGATAGACTGGTGCACATCTCCCAACTCCTAAGAAAAAAAATGGATTTGCACTTTAAATGGCAATCATAATTGTGGCAAATAGTAATTTTTGTAGGTACAGGGTTAAAACATTTAATCAGTGTTGTCATCTTTCCGATCAAATCTTTTTTTAATAATGACTCTTCTGTGAATGTGAACGTGATCAAGAGAAAGAACTACAGGAAAGTACTGCAGGAAAGTAAACCGTGACAGTGAAAGTTGCCGAAACATTGAATTCATCCCTAATCCAGTCAGAAGAGGGGATAAATTACAACTCATATTACAGAAAGAGATGTAGTGAATACATATGCTCCAAGCTACTTTTTTCTCCTGGTGTGAATGATGGGACATATTTTTAACCCTTTCTGTAATTTATTGAGAAATTGGCCTCTACCTCTTGGTATAGCCTGTTTCTTTTTTGTTCTTTGTTGTTGTTTTTTTTTTTTTTTGCATTTAAAATAAGGGAAATTGTGAATAGTTGTGATGCTTTCTATTATTTTCTTAGTTTGTATGGCTTACAATACAGCAATCAATTACTTGTCTGTCTAGCCTTTCCTTTCCTTTCAGACTCCTAACCTCCTAAATTCTCACGTTTTACGCTACATTAACATTTAATTCTATGTGATATTTTGTATGAAAATACTGTAACTCAAAAATAATCATTTTCAGGTGACACTGGTTAGAAATTATGTCAGAAATTATTTTAAAGAAAAATAAAGAGCTGAATATTTCACATTTAACCTTACTTCCTGCAGATTGAATTAATTTTAGCTTTGAACTGTCCCTTACTTTCCAAACTGCTTGTAAAAATGTGGGAGATCAGTGTGGGAGAAGATATGATTTTTCTAAATTGTGTTATGTTAAAACACACTTCCAGATGAATGTTTTTCAACATTTTTAGCTAGGATTCTGATGTACTTTCCAGATGGCACTGCTTCTGCCTTTTCCATGCTTTTGTGTAATCACTCTTCTTTAGTCACAAGCCATGGCACTGCATTGATGATGGTGGAGTGTGTCTCAATTCACTCAAAAATAACACCCTTCCCCGCATCCTCAAGAATGCACTTGTATGATGTTACATGATTACGGACTTGCTTGCTCACTTCTCTCCCTTGCGGATTAGGACACAGCCAGGTTTATGAACAGACCTTAAAACTCCAAAGCTCCAAGACCATATCAAGGAGACTTCATATCACCAATGGTCATGGATACAACACTGAGGTGCCCGAATCTATTACATGTTCCCTGTGAAGCCCAGCAGGCAATGACAGAGATGTCAGACAGTACCACTGAGGTTGGCCCAGCACATTGTCACAGCTTGAGTTGAATGAGCCCCAACACTGGATCCCAAAGCTGACCAAGATACTATTAACTGTTGAAATAATCTCCATGATCCATCTGGAAAGACAGGCTGTGGGTAGAGCTATTCCCAAGGCTTGTTCTTCAAAGCAGATGAGTGACAGCACTTTGGGCAGAAAGGCAAGATTGGACCTGAAGATGACACCCACGACCACATTGTCTATCACATCTGCAGGGTCACTAGAACACTGCTTGAGCTCGGTTTGATAGCTGGAAGCAAGGATGTGTTAGTGAAAAGTGGATCATGTATAGATACTTCAGGTTCAGGTTACTTCAGGTTACTTCAGATCTGTCTACCTTTATCAGCCTTTAGGCGTACAGAGTCAGTGTTTAATTAACAGCTCAATCAAACATAATTAACAGAGAGCTCAAATAGGGGAAAAAAAAATACATGGAGTTCCTGCAGGACCATGGTTTCCCAAGTATATCTAGCACTGTCTCATGGTTTTGAAAACTTAGATGGTTAAGAGAGTTGATTCTTGCACAATAAAAGCAGAAAAAATATATATTAAATGAACCAGAATGGAACCACAGAAGTGGTTCTGTACAAAACCTGGGGTTTTATGTATAGTTGTAATGACCATCTATATATTTTTATGATATGCAAAAATATATAAATAATAACTGCCATTAAAGATTCAGGTTCATTAAGGATATCAAACATAAATGCACATTAAACATACTGAAGGTTTTTATTTATGTCTCAGATATTTTGAAGTAATCAATTTTAACCAAATTCATATTCCTTTCCTTGCTGCAGTCAGACTAACATCCCATTATCCTCTGTAAACAGTTTTATAACAAGAACCATCTTTGTGAAAGATTAATCCAGGTTGAAGAAAGGCTTTAACCTCTGCAGGTTTATATTGCAACAGAGCTCCCAGAGGAGTGGCAACTAATCCGAGGCAAACAAAGCAGACACCCACAATTATTAATCTATTGATTCATTAATATTAATCTGTACAAGCTGTTCCGTGCAAAGGCTTTATGAGTGTACTGATTCGTCTTTCTGGTTTGTACATACAGAAAAGGGAAGACAGGAAATTAACTTCTGTGAACACGATGAACCCTGCACTTTTTTCACATTTTGGACTGTTTTCTGTTTTTTTTAGCAGATCATTCAGGAAACAAGCCATACATCATTTTGTTTAGAACTTGTCTAAAGAATGTCAGTCAGTACTGTCCATAACATGAGGAATTATATATGCCCTTTTAAACAAGAAAACTGCTTTCTATAATAATCAAATTTGCTGTTGTCTATGTTGTCATCTGAGCTAAAAGAGATACCCATCTGAATATGATGAGATGATCAATAGGTGGAGATTGCATGCTCTGCAAGCATTAGCCTTTTTTTAAAATGTTCATGTGATCCTTTATAACATATCTGGTAAGGGAGACTTTACCAATCCATTAGTAAAGCCGACGCATTTAACGTAAATTAGCTAGCTAATGAGGTATTAGGACAGCAACAGAGCCACAAAATACTGACACGATTCCCAGAGCAGTCAGAAAGTATGTATGGCCACAGTTTAAGCAAACTAGCTAGCTGATGTTCTGAACAACTATCTCAACCTCCCCTCCATCAATGTCTGGGTTCTTCAGTCAGTTCTTTTGTGGGATGCTATGGCACACTGATGACGTCATAAAATTCCTTCACATTCAATTTTCACCAGACTGTTTCATATTCTGAATTAAACAGTACCAAATATTGTAATTCATATGGTTGGTATGTATGTAAAAATACTTTCATATTGTCTGTTGCTTTTGATGTATTATCTACCCAGTGACTAATGTGAGAGAAATTTTGAATAAAGTACACTGTTATGTTTTTCCTTTTTAAAATAAAAGAAATATATATTTCATTCTGATATTTTTAATTTGTACCATTTTATACAGAAATATTGAAGAGGTTCATCCTGGTACCAGAAGTACTTTATTTCAACAGAAATAACGTTGAACTTCTAGTCTGCTAATAGACGCAGCTCTGTTAGAAATTCCATGCATATAGTCCAAGCTGACTGTTTCGCTTCATCCTCATGAGGATGCTCAAGGGATCTGTACCCTGGATCACCTGACAGCCTTAGGTGACAGACATTCCCACTGAGTCCATTTTCCCTGAAGGTTTCTGTCTCCAAGGGAGTTGTTCCTCATTATTGCAATCTCTGGGCTTCCTAACTGACTAATTTGAGATTTAATTCTCCCACAGTATTTGCCACTCTAGTTCACAAAATCACAAATCCAGCTGCTTGTATTGTTTCCATTGTGGTATCCTCTTGCTATAGGTTTTTTTTTAATTTTTTTATTAAATATGATGCTATCAAGCTTTTAATGACTGTATTTGTTGCAGACAACCTGGTATGAAAATAGGATAGACTGAAAATATTTACAAAATTAAGAAATAAAGATCTTACAGTTGTTTGGTTGTGCCACAGACCTTAAATTAGCCTTATACTATGTTATACTCAGATATCAGGCACAGAACAATGACATGAAATTACTAGTACATGCAGTCAAGATTGAAAGCACGGTACATTTTGATCCATGGTCTCCTTTTTCAGTCTGTGGCATAAAACACATTATAATGAGTCAGCATATGCCCATGGTATCTTTTTCACTGGTAAGGAAGATGGCGAATCTGGCCATCTAGAAAGCATGAATGTAATGTTATAAAATGTAAGACTTTTTTCCTTAGTATATATGTACTCATAAAAGCTGCAGCAATGATTTGCCTGCAGAAAGAAATATAGGTTTTCAGACATTACATTATGATGGAAATAATGAGACAATCCTTTATGATTGGACAAGATATAGCATATAAGACCAAGATACAGACGACAAAACAGATGACTCCAACACTAAATTAATGACTGAAATAAACCACTTCCTTGTAAAAGAATGATGGATTATAAGAGAATATGGCTTATATGTCCAGTATGTACAAATACAGAGAAAAAAACTGTGGGAGGTTACAAATCTGAATCAAACAACCTAGAGATATGTCATGTTTCCTTGCCAAACAGAGGTTCTGTTGTTTAACATTCAGATTACTGCACCAGTCATGCACCAGTCATGAACATCATACGGAAGCAAACAAACAATAATGTACCAACTACATCTCTGAACACATTGATGTCGGCCAAGAAAAATAAATTGGATTTTATGTTTGTTTGAGATTCACGCAAAATAGAGTGACAAAAAACATTGTCTCAAACAAAAATGGCAGACAGGTCACAGTGAAGCTAAGAAACTGCCGATTACCTTATTATCTTAGGCCAAAACACAGTTTTTTTCTCTGTATTTGTACATACTGGACATATAAGCCATATTCTCTTATAATCCATCATTCTTTTACAAGGAAGTGGTTTATTTCAGTCATTAATTTAGTGTTGGAGTCATCTGTTTTGTCGTCTGTACCTTGGTCTTATATGCTATATCTTGTCCAATCATAAAGGATCAACAGTAATCAAGCCAACTGTTCTATTGTGCTGTTTATTCTGGAATGAACCTACTTCACAGTTGGTTACACTGTGTCCTGTCTGTTGTCTTTTTTTCATTCCACATTATTGAAGTGTCTCCTTATAAATGGGACATGCCTTTGTTCCCACCACCAGAGAAAAGAAGCATGTCCTTTTATAAAACTATAATTTTAGACCCCCAAACTCCCATAATTCTGGATGGATAGATGGACAAATGTAGACAGAAAAAGAAAAATATGGGAAATGCCAATACACAGTGTTAAACTCAGCAGTTAACCACATTCCATTACTGAAATTGTCCAAGTGAATACAGCAAGCAATGCATTTCCATAAACAATTTGAAACTGTTTATTATGAATCTGTTTTATTGATAGTAAAAAATCAACCTTTAACGGGTACAGTTTCCCACCAGTAAACAAATATTTTTGGAGATAATCGAAAAAGTTCATTGTGCAACATGAGTGTAAAATTGGAATTTATCTTGTTGTTAATTGAAAAAAAAAGTTGTTGAATCTTAACAAAATGAAGAAAATGCAAACCTAATCTCTTGAGTAAAACCTCCAAACCTGCTCAGGTGCAGTTTTTGTAACGTTGGGTATTTAATATTGGATTAATCAGAATTTAATCAGAACTATTATCTTGATGAAACAGCAGTATATATCAAAACTGAAATGTGCCTTTGTTTTCAATAACTGAAACTGGCGACAGAGGACATTGTACAACCTGACAAACAACCTAATATCCCCCACTACTGACTACTGGCCCATATTTTTTGTCTTTACTTCTGCTGTGCTTTTGTCTCTTCCAGTCTGCTTTTGTTTCATCCAGCATTGAAATACAAAATAAGAGGTAATGGGAGAGAATCAAAATTTTTGCTACTATGATATGCATGTTTTAGTTGTATTCAACAATTATGAATTGGCTTAAAATGTCTGTAAATGTCTTCCATTATTAAAATTATTGAACTATAGTTCTCTACACACATTTTCACTGAAAAGAATATTTCTACACAAAATGTGTTTAGAGGTGTTAAAGTAACAAAGACAAATGTAGTCGGTCTAAGTACATGAGGAGAATCTAAGCTCCAGATCTGCGCATAGCATATTGAGATACAACTTATGGCCAAGGAAAGATTGGCAGCCTGGCCAGAGCAGTGGGGCTCCAAAAAAATAACAAAGCAGGACACTACAAAAAAGCTCCTTGCCCAGTTCAACCCCAGTAAGTGCCCATACTCCAGTTCAGGAGGTGGTTAGCAGCATTTAAGTTTACACCCTCAAAAGAGGTGATAGATCAAAAACAGGGAGAAAGAATGCAATGCATCAGCGAGTGAAAAAAGCTAAACAAAATTCCAGGAAAAATGTGCACACAAACAGACCAGTGTTCAATGGATTTGAGTGCAAGGACATCAGGGTCACAATCAATAGTGTAAGGCCACATGGTCTCAGGCGGTGGTGACAAAGGAGAGGGAAGGGAAACAGTCAAACCCATCATGATGTAATGGTGGGGAGAAATGGACCTGTAATGTAGGTAAAAACATCAGAGCAGAGGAGGGAATCACAGGAGAACCTGCAGAAAGAAATGAATAGAAGAATAGTACAAGCAAGTGATCCAGGGGGCACTGGGAGGGTAGGGACAGTAGCTGGGATTTAAGTTGGAACATGGACAGGCAGAAACTGCGTGAGAGCAGATAACAGAAACCCCAAAGAGAGGAAAAGAGAGGCACAGTGTCTCAGAATGGGAGCAAATGCAGAGCTTGGCTGTATGCTATTTAAATAGGAAGGGACACAGTCAGGGCACTGCACTCAGCCAGCCACAGTCTGCAGGTGTATTTGGCTGCAGGGATCAAGAAGCAGGTGGGGGGTGACACTACAGAATGAAAGCCAAAGAGGCTCTGTGGACAGGTACAGGGAGCAGGAGAGATAGGAAGAGTGACTGGGACCACTGTCATGGTGGAGAAGCTGCCAAACTACAAGTGGTGTCAAGACTCGGCCAAGAAGCTCCCTGGGAAGTGAAGTGCTACAGCGCACTTGCTTGACTTACTGTATGTTTTGATAAGTCTTTCCAGGACACACTGCTTTGCTACCTGGTAAAGTACTACACATGGGTTCATTTCAAACAACATATACTCACCGCTTGGGAAGTCAGTGGTTTGATGAGGATTCAATCAGCCTCTCAAAGTACCAAATCGTTATTCTTCAGAAGTGTGGACTTCTAATCCTAGGGGCAATATGTATACAATCTTTTTGTACAACTTGCCGTAGGACCATGTGTACGCACAATCTCACGATTTGTGTATCAAACACCATGTACATCTAATTGTCTTCATAAATCTGAGCGTAAATTAGCGTGAGATTATGTGCACATGAACGCGCTTAATGTCCACTCCCACAATTGTTCTTATATGGACCTAGACACACCTTTAATCAGTCCAATTAGCATATAAAGATCCCAGGTAAATCTGAGTGAAATTCAGAGATTGATGTTGAGGATCAATGGCAGGATGTAAGAAAAGAAATTATTCAGACACGGAGATAGATCCAGGCCATTGTGCAACGACATTTGTAAGTGACATAGTGGAGTCGCAAATAATTTGGACATTGATTGAATGAAAGTGTTTTCGATTTACAAAAACAACTTCATCATCGTGCCTGTATTGCAATGTGAGTGCAGTCGATTGCACCAATTACATTAGGAAAACCAGACATCGCTGCAAATTGCATTTGGCATATTGGCCTGTTCCTGCGCAGTGTAAGGAAACTTAATATACCTTGGAGTCATCCGGGTGATCCCTTCCCATACGATGGGCATGATACGGCTCAGAGAGGACTGTGATATTCCCAACCTGTCCACAAGATCTCTTTGGAATGTCCCAGTGGCAAGAAAACCCAAGGTGGTTAGAACTTCGAGATGAACCAGCATTGCATGGGTTCTCTGCGTTTCTCTGAGGAGAAGAGGCTCCAGTTCCTCACAGAGGCTGAGGAGAACAGCCCTTGGCAATCTAAAGCGACTTATTAGACATACATCATCATTGGCAAAGACGTCTGCCTGGTCCCTGAACACACGTTCATGCCTGATTAGGTTATTCTCGATATCCTCTAAAAGCGCTAGCACAGCCATACTGACTGTGAATGCTTTAAGCTTATATGTTGTAAATGAGCCTGTTATATAGGAGTACTCATTAAAAATGTTTGATTACACATGGTGATCTGTGACATTTAAATGTTTTTGACTACAATGCCCAATTACAATGTTAATATAATAATGCCAAACTGACAGTCACGTAATGTCCAACTGTTCACAGTTTACAGTTAAACCAGTATTTCACATGGCATGTGTAGCAAGACTGTCAATGCATTACATGCACACACAAGCTAGCCAGCATGTTAGGCAGGGCTAACAACACACCTTTTACCTGGTTCGCTAGAACATAAGTCCGTCACGGCTAACGGCTATAAAACACTGGGTTGTGGTATCAAAAAAAAAAGGAATACCTTACCTGTCCTCATTCCTGGGGCGCCTTTCGTGTTACGCAACTTCCTTGCTGTCTTGGAGGTGGCCATAGACTCAGCGGTGTTGCCTGGCTAATTGTACGCGCCCTTTGCTGTGAGTTAAGGACATTGCTGGTTGCTGTTTTGCCAATTGGTTTTATTTGTGTTTTATTCGTTTGTTTTTATTTTACTGTACAGTCCGCGTTTTGCCGGATTTTAGCCGACATTACAGCATACCGCACAGAGTAGCCCACGTTTGTTTCCCTTTGTATTTAAGTTTTCCCTCTGTTATTTTCCTGTCTACGGTGTAGACTCGTGGTGTAGTGCAGTGGCTAACTAGCTAGCTAGCCACACACGCCGCGACTAACACCTTGTGTTGTATTGTTAATTTTATTTTACCCCGGTGTCTATCGTAATTGTTCTGTTTGTTACTGGGTGCTTAAACGAATTCTGCGGTATTTTATCTAGTTAATTTTAACCTGACAAACCAATTGGGGCTAACTGAGTTACTGACTCCCTTTTATTTTACCGTTGGTTTTAGTGCTTGTTTTACCTTTTTTATTTGCTGCGCGGTTCGGGTTGCACTTTGCGGGAAGGAGGCGGTAGCGCATCTTAGGAGGTGGCCGTCTTTTCACAAACTGTGTGTGGTGGGATATTGTGTGTTTGATTAACTTCACTTTGTGCAATCACCCTGTTGCTGTGCTTGCAAGCTGGTGTCGGATCACGAGTGTCTGTGGTGTCACTTCCACCTCCGATGACGTGAGTACCCCTTCCAGCAGTCGACTCTTACCCGCACGCAACCGGTGGCGCCCCTAGTGGCCCAGGAGGACCTATTGCGCCACCCTTCTGTTTTCTGTATGTATTTTAGTTGGTTCTGTTGACAATAAACCAAATTGTTTTACTTTGGAACTCACGCCTCTGCTTACTTATTCAGTTAAGGGTACCTGAGTGGGGAGCTCAATAAGGCCCTGTGAAATAACTATTTCCTTGGGCGCAATTCCCAAGGTGGCGTAGTCTGGACCAGTACCCCACGCTACACATGCATGCAGGGGCGTCATGGAAACTAAATTTGTGGGTGGGCACCATTTTCAGACATGTTCAAAACCACACACATAAAAGACATAAAAATACGCATACGCATAATGTTCTTTTGGACTTAATTGTACTAACACAAAGATTTAATTTAGTTTTTTTTTTCTTATAATAACCTGAATAGCCTACCACATAGCTGTCCCTTGCTGGAGCATGAAGCTTCAGGAGCATCTTCTGTTTGGTCCAAATCTGCCTTGTCCTGTCCTGTCATTTTTTAATCCATAAAACACCTCTAACTTTGTCTGCTTCATTCTACCAATTGAAATAATACAATAATATAAAGTAGTCACTGACAGGATGGTCATACATTCAACAATAGCAACAAGTGGGTAACTACAGTCAAGTTCTGTATGAGCCCTGTGGAAAGTTACTACATAGGATACTGTTTCCATCAGATTGGAAAAAAGAAGGCGGCACACAGAACAATCACACCTCCACAAAAAACAACTGGCTCATAAATGAATCGACAAAAACACACCATGTAAGTAGATACCGAACCATGTAGGCTAACTTTTTATGGTTGCCGTAGTGCATTATGCGGCGAGCATGAAATGAAGCAAGCAAGTTTGGCAGTGTAACATTTAGCTAGCTAGCTAGCTAGTTAACGTCATCCAGAAAATAGTCAGAAATAGTTCACTAGTTGTGTTCAAAGTACGTGACATGGAGATGGAAAAGGCTGTGTTGTGTTGGTGGCTAGCTAGCAAGCACTGACGGACAGTGTAATTGGTACAGGCAAAACTGTAAACTGACAAACGAGCTGTAGCTGGTCTGCCGTTATAACTAAGGATGGAGACCTTGCTGGCTAACGTTAGCTAGGTAACATTAACATAAGTTGATAACGCAGCTTCACAGTATGTCTGTGCTAGCATATTGATTAAATAGCTAGCCATGTAGACATGTGCGTGATATATTTCGACAGTTTTAGGCTACTGCAGCATATGTCTGTGGGACAACACAGGAACAATTCAGTTGCCTTCTTATTCTTGCAGCAGCACATTTGGTTGGCTAGCAATTGTAAACAGCTAAATATAGCTAACCTTGTTTACTGCGGCTGCGATGTGAGATGAACTCGTGGATAATGGGGAGTTATCGGTAGAAGACGGGAAGGATGAGGCATGGGGGTGGGGGAGGTGATTAAGAGGTGCAATCTGGTGGAGGAAGCTCGCTCATTTCAGCTAAACCTAGGCCGGGTTACCCTGACTGCAGGCTTAACGATGTAGGCAGCTTATTGATTGATTGAATAATTAATACATTTTTACAAAATATTGGGTGGGCATGTGCCCGCCTAAATTGATTGGCACGACGCCACTGCATGCATGCGTGATAACACTCATTAATGATTGACACAAGACGCATTTACTTGCACCACCATTAGTTCCTCTTGGTGTTGCCAATCTGCAAATTACAAATTTTATGTGTATGCCACCTCGACACCATGCGCATGCCACCTCGAGACCATGCGCAGAGGTACGCATGTTTTCCCGGCAAGCATCTCATCATAAATACCGTTTTAAGTGTAGAAAAGTGCTCAGCACAGTTTTAGTGCATATGCACCGTTGATACATGTGGCCCTAGATGTCCTACATTTCCCTGCCAATATCTGTACAACATGCAAACTAACACAAAAGCATAATAAAACACACAGCAAACTGTTTTTCACAGAGGGTGTGGGTACTTTGGAGCCCTTTCAATACATTCATCTGTATCTCACCACAGCTATCTGAAAAAAAAAAGAAAAATCAATAATAACCAGACAAATAATGCATACATCCACACTGCCACTTAGCATCCAATGTTAGATTCTTCACTGATACAGAGTTAAAAAGTTAAAGGACAGAACATTTACATGTGTACACAGGTCACAGTACAATGTATGCAAACTTTTCTGAAGACTTTGATTAGGTTTTCCACATTTTTTAAAATAAAATGGGACTAACACTGGGGTTTAGTACTCTGATGCTGTACAGGTGAACCAGCTGACCATTTGTCCAGGAGGCAGGTAGCTAAATCTCTCTTCAAATGCTAACAGTCATGGATCACAACACAAGACAAGGCTGTACAAAACATTACCACAAACCCGCTGCTAGAGAAAGAATGGCCAAAGTAGGGAACACAATGAATCTTCAGTTCAAGTCTGCAAGCCTCTGTCTCTGACAAACGGATTAAGGACTGGGTAGAGATAAAGAAGAACAACGCAGTGATTAGTTTAAAACAATCTGTTCCTACAGGATATACATAGGACACTGAGCACACTGCATGTTGATATGTTTCTGTAGAAGCCATATTGTAACAATTTATTTCCAGTTTCTACTGGATGTGATTAAACAGATTTGAGTAAACAACTTGTTTTCTCCCTCCTCCATGGTTTGGTAAATTATACTTTTGTTTGAGCATACTGGTAGACAATTTCCTTCTTATACCAAGAATCTGTCAGGGCTCAGGCACGGACTCAGACACGGATCACAAGTGCTCAGATTCCAAGCGTTTATTAACAGAATCGTCAGACAAGAAGGCAAACGTAAAACAGGCAGGGTCAAAACCAGCAGGCAGATTGGGTGATCAGGGCAGAACAGCAAGCAGAGACAAAGTCAAGGAAGAGGTGAGGCAAAAACCAGAAAATCCAAAACAGAATAATACAGGCAGGACCAAAACAGGCAAAAACACTGTAACAAACTGGCAAACAAGACAGAGACAAGCAGGGTAGATATAGGGCTGGACTGATGAGGTGATGGGAAGCAGGTGCGCAGGCAGGCAGGTGGAGATGATCACGGTAATCAGGTGGGCGGAGACAGGGTGGAGAGCAGGGCAGGGCTGGAACACAAGGAAAAACAACAAAACAAAAGCACATGGACCAGAATGACAGATGGGGAGAAAACAAAAAACAGCTAGGGGGCCGGAGTACTGACAGAATCATCTACATTTATAATGCTTTAAGGATCAAAATGGGGTGTTTCTTAATGCAGTGGAAACATCAATCTCTTGTACAAAAACAAATAAATATTTGGATGTTGTCTTTTTGCTAAATGTACCAAAAAAGATAATGTGAGATAATCTGGAGGAGGGGAAATTGTTGATTTACTTATGAGAAATACCAACACTGTCCTTTCAGATACAATAAATTGCCCTTCTTGAACTTCAGATGTTAGATTACTTCTGACATTTGTACTTGTACACCAGGCAGAGCTCTTGAATCTATGGAATAGAAGTTGCCATTTTGCTTTTAAAACTATGTTCTGTTTCGTTAAAAAATAATGAATCACTACTGTTCGCCAAGTTGAAGTCTCCCTTTCTTTCTATGTAGTTATTCTGGGTTATGCTCAGCAGTACCTTACTTCTTCTCACATCACCTCTGAAGTGTGAACACCTCAGGAGCAGAGCACATAACTTCTCAGAACACATACAACGGCAAGATGACTTTCAAAACTCTCCCTCATTGGCACTGATGAGGAGTCTAACTTGCAGCAGACAGATGCTCCCATGTGGAGATTTGGAGGAAGTTTTCATTGCAGATACTGTATCACAGAAAGCAAATGACAGAAAGCTTAATTATATTTTTGGCTACAGAGGGGCTTTTCCACATCCCAGTGTATGTAGTTGCTCCAGATTTTCAGGTGGAGGTAAACATAATGCATTGGAGGGTGTAACTTTCTCATCTGGGTTGTTCTACTGGAAATGATGTTTAAAACCTGATTTGATTATCTATATACCTCTAAACATGGTCACTGTTATCCGGGCCCAGCACCGGGAGAAAATCTAGAGGGGTGCAATTGCAATCTGGGATATAAGGACACAACTGGGGGTGCACTGAGGTCCATCTGGGGGTGCAATGCACCCCTAAGCACCCCCATAGTGCCGGGCCTGCTGTGATCTGGGAGTGTTTCAAACAAGTTACCATTGTAGTGTATTGTTTATTTCATGTTTCTGTCTTCTAAAATTAGGCATTTACCATAGTGTAGTCAAATGAACAGAGAAGAAAAGAAACAAATAAGCACGTACAATGTAACACAAATCCGTGTGTCTCATCATGCAGAGTTTGACTCGGACTGTAGTAGTTACCTTACAAAACAACCAGAGTTATGGATATGTAACTTTGTCCAAAGCTAGGTCACAACCAATATACTGTGACTTTTACAAAAGCCAAAAAGCAATATTACACTTTTCAAAAGATTCTTTATGCATTGGCAGCTCTTACGGTACTACAGATCAGCCCCACTGCATACTAGACTGCCTTTTGACAAAACAGGCTACAATACAACTCACGCCATTTCCACTACAGAAGGGGATATGTTGTATTTGAAGCTGCATATTACAATTGAAGAAGGAGCACCATACTTTGCTTTGAGGTATGGCCGAGCTAAAGCAGCTGTACTTTTATGTCTACCTACAGTATAAAGTAGCATTAAAAAAAAATAAATAAAACACTAGTCCTACACTAATCCCATCCCGGTCTACAAACTGAATGTGTTGGCTGAAAAGTCAAGTTTAAAGTAAGCATCATTCACACTTACAACACCAACTCCCAAACTCCTGTGAACAGTGCGACAGTTTTGTGAAAAGCTCCTGGCTTGATATTTTGTGAATGTGTTAGTCATTTCATTTAAAGCCTGTAGTCAACTCAAGCTCCAGTATTTCTTACAATTTTGAGGTAGGCTGCTGCACCTTTCTCCTGCTATGAGGATGAAGGACAGCCTGGTTATGGGTACAGGTGATAAATGTTTTATTTTCTTCACTTGGACCTTTAAATATATTCTTAAGCAAGAAAGGGAAATGAGTGTTGTCTGAATTTGTAGTGTTCTGATAAACAAAAATTCAAATGTGCAAATTTCACATTTGGCCGCCACACACATACAAAGAAAATTCTTCCTTTTCCCACCCAAACAAGCCAAAACCTGCCTTTTTATATCAATACAGTTCTGCTGTAATCTACTTAACAGTAAAGCAAACAACTTATTAAAGAGAATGTTATGCCGCAGGGCGGGGCGGGGGGCTACAGCTAATTTCATGTGATGAAATCATATAGTCACATACGAGAACTAAACTGGATAATATCTTTAATTATCAAAAAAAAAAAAGCCATACTCCATGGAATGCATGTTTGCTTAAACGTATCAATTAGTATCAGTGCTGTAGCAGCAGATAAAAATTACAAAAACAATAAAAATAATATTTAAAAAAATTGTTACCATACGTACTAAGACATCAGATGGAACATAAGATTTACCTTTACTTTCGAGTAAGTAACTAATTTAGTCACCCAACAGAAACATTTTTAGTTAAACTTTTCCAGCATGGTCAATTTACCACTCATTATTCTAAGATGATGACAAACTGCTGGATTCCATATCAAACCCATCCTTGAAAGGGGCTATCTACTCTCTTGTGCTTTGTTCATTATCTCAAGACCCCCCATAGTGCCAGCCCTGCTCATGTATGACAACTATACCTATTTTATTATCAGTTTGAAAAAGCAGGTGGCAAATTTGTGATGGCTCAGAGTCCATGGGGCTGATCAGTTCTGGCTTTGCCTGGGTATATGTGAGAATACTTGGGGAGGGGAATCAACTGTGGGCTCTCCAGGAAAAAGTGGTGTTGTAGGCAGGGCAAGTAGGGCCTAGTAAGTCTGGGCCTGGTGCCCCAGGGTGGCCATAGGGTCAGGTGCTCCAGCCCAGCAAGAGGGTGGGAGGAGAAGGGGGTCAGCATCAGACTGAGTTAATAGGGGTATAGGGTCAATACTTCATTCATTTAAGAGTTCAGTAGTTAAGAGCAAAGTTTGTAATGATGAAAATGCTAACATAGTTGTGTTGTCTTATTTATGAAAACTACTGCTCACACTTTTGTAGTCATGGTCCCAATTTTTTTCTTTTCACAGTCAGAGTTGGTGCATAAAATCTCAGAAAAAATATGATTAAAATAGCTGAGATACCTGATGCTGAATTTAGCCAGTCTGAATGCAAAGCTGGTTCCAAGTTAAACTGTAACAATGTAGGCACATCCCTAAAACACATACAGCTGTCACTTATTATTCAGAAGAAAGCATCATCATTAACTTTGATTTGGTTCTCACCTGTTATAAATTAAACTTTTACTACACATAAGCACTTAAAGCACAGCATAGCAATACTAACAATGTACAGTATATTCTTTATGTTTAGGAAACATGAACAAAAGGTCTATTAACTAGAACCAAGAAGAGAGCAATGGGCAAACAAGTACATTGTGATGCCTTTGGAACCTGTTGAATAACCCTGCTGAGCTGAAAATGTTGCATTAGGCTGCTGTAACCTTGCACCAACAAGACCACCCAAAAGTTTGCAATGTTCTGGCAGTCCTGGATGGGTTACACTGGCCAGAGTCCCCTCTTTGCACTGCTTTAGCGCCCTCTAATAACTTGTCAGGTGTCTATTATTTCCTCTGATGACACCAGGGACTGATGTGCTTACCCTCAGTTTAGCATTTGCTCTCCTGTGGTGCACCTTAGGAACTACTGTGTGAAAAATATCCATTGGTTGTAAATAATTGTATTGGAGGATTGCATTCATCAGGCTTCATTGTGAGTGTGGAAGACACTGCAGTAAGGCGAGCTTACTGCAAAAGTGGCGATTCTAAAGTCAGGGTGAGAAAAAAAATCTCAACTCTTTTGTGCCTGCTGGGTAGCATCTGTCACTTGTAAGCAGGCGGCCACAATTTGGCAAATGCTGAGTGCCAGAGGAATGGGGCACAATGGTGATTTGTCAAACAAGTCTTCCTAGGAGACGATAAAGAGGAAACGTAAAGAGAATATAACAAAGAAAGCTGAGCATGAAAGGCTCATGGTCAAAGAGAGGTAGAGGGTCACCAGTGTCAGTTCTCATGCATAGCATGTATTAGATATATTCATTTTTCATGAGATTAACTGCAGATTCCTTTTTTTCAGTACCCTGACATAACTAACTTCTGCATATGTTCTGTAATGTATGCTATACTGACCAATACCTTAAACAGATTAAACAGATTGAATGTTGTTACTTGTTATGATCTGTCATAGCTTTGCCATATTCAAGCTTTGTTAAAATTATTTATGGATGTGTATTTTAACTTTGACTACAACATGTTTGTACATATATATTGGGATGTTGACAAATGGAATGTTGACACTGAAATGAGCAGATCTGTACCCCTCCATCATGCACAAAGTAACAGGGGGAAGTAGTCCTTTTTTTAAGAGTCATAATGCTTAAATAATTTTTGAATGAAAGAAATTGTTTCTCACACCAGAACAAAATGTGTAAAAAAAGACTCTTATAACAGATGGCCAGCATTGAGGAGGAAATGCTTGAGTCAGCAGTGAACCCTCCTTCCCCCAGTACAGCAGGTTTATGCGTGTTAATTACAGTGTGTGTCAATATGAGGTACCTCAGGCCTGTTCACTTACCCTTCATGCAACCTTCTAATTCTCACACTCAGCAGACTGCCAATATATGACAAGTCAAACTCTTTGATTATGTACTCAGTTTGATATGGTACACAGGCACACCACAGTAAGTTCTCATTTCTTTCCAGAGGCAATCACCACTCTGTGGTCTAAATTATCCCTGCTGTCTCACATTAAATGGCCTTTGTGTACTCTCTGTGGGTATTCATTCATACAACTATATTGATAAGCTGAAAAGCACGTTTGATAAATCTCTCCTCTTCCCCTGTACGGAAAAATAAAAATGAAAATTTGTGATCGTCCAGGCAAGATTTGGAGCACTGGAATCACAACAAACACAAAGACAGGCTGGCATCTTCATTATCTCCATCCAAGAAGCTCAAACCCCATCAGCAGGCCCGACATAAATGGAAGTGTTCATTTTCACAAATGCATAATTCAAGCAGTGACTCGACCGATTCAAAAAAAGAAAAAAATAATAATAATAGGAACTCATCTCAATGTGATCCCATCAGGACCAAAGAGTTGTCTGTGGAATGAAAACACATTTTGGGGGTAATCCTAAGGCATGTAGGCTTTGCTATCTTATTGACAAACAGTTCTCTGCTCTCTCTCCATTTAGATGCTCTAGGATCACTGGCTTTCTCTGAAATCAAATTGAAAAACATTGTCCTCCGTGTCATTGGAGACCAAACAAATCAAAATCAAAGTCCTGTGATTTTCATTTCCACTCCTGCCCAAACAAGTGTGACTAAACCTTTTTCATAACAGTAAGGCAAACCGTATGAGAAGTCAATATTTTATGATAGTTAATCTGTGATTGCTATGACTAATGAATGAGCAAATGAATTATCAAGTTGTAAGTCCACAAAATGTTCATTGTCATTTATTGTTATGGCTTCACGTAGCTATTTTTGCTTAGCTCAATCCAACTTTTCATTCTCTTCATATACCTCTTGTTCTATCAGTTCAGCTGTTTGTAACAATTTCCAGACATTGTGTTCTCTCCCATAAGAACACAAGGAATTGTAATAACAAGAAAAGGCCATCCTCATCATTTAGCCCATATTTATAGCAAATCTATAACTTTGTCAAATTTGGTCTTGAGGGATCCAGGGCATGCTAGTAACAATTTAACAATTTTACACAGATGGCATATTGCAGTCCTAACTGTGACCAAAAAGTCCATTTTACAGTATAGGATAAAGGCAGGGATACAACCGAAGTCAGAGTTTCACAACTATGTGTGTGTGTGTGTGTGTGTGTGTGTGTGTGTGTACACATACACACACATAACAGTCTGAGCACATCATCTGTATTTATGTTATGTATTATGTACATCTGTATTATGTTACAACCTGACTTATGGAAAAATGGGTGGTATATTGAACATAAAAGAATGAGTTGCATATTGTATCATTTTCAGGGTTTTCTTTTTAGAGTACTGTACCATTTGGTGGGCTTGTGACAGCATTCTTCATGGAGGAATCAGTTCTGTTGACTGTAGAAACCCTTTGAAAGTCTTCCTCATGTCCCCTAGTAGAACAAAGCACATCTGAACACAATGACAGTAGATTCAGTGGAAACGGTGAAATTGCTACTTTGCACCAGATCTAGAAACTCCATGTACAGCATGTGCAGTATTTACCTTGACGACATCTTTTATGTGTACTGTTACTATGAAAGGATACTAAACACGCGTGGCACACTTTTATGTTCAGTCAATATCAGCGTTTGATTTGATTATTTAAAAACAAACATGTAACGGTAAGGTTTATTGAAGTTGTACTTACTTACTGCTAGTCTCGTCATCTGCAGCCGGTTGTATCAGCAGAGTGCAAGTTTGATCTTTACCTAAATCGAATGTAAATCGGCACTAGGTTCGAGTTTACGAACAACTAAGAGTTATACTGTTGCACCAAATCACATACATTCAACGTAGACTTAAGTTATATCTTAAAACTTACACCTACCACTAAGTGCAACATCCAAAAAAAAAAAAAAATAAAAAAAAACGTTAATATGGCTTTTCGGTTTAAGCAAATGGAAAATCTGCTGCAAAATGAAATAAAATGACGATTTTGTCATGAGTGAAATTCTTTTTTCTTGGTCTATGTTCGCCAGACATGGCCAAGCCTGAAATATATAATAACACCATGGTCTGTTATACAATGAATGAAACGCAAAGTATAGGCCTACAACACGTAACAGCTACCTAACAGAGTTGACAGGCTTGCATAACACATTTTTGTTATCGCCAACTTGAACAATGTTACACTAAAGACTACGGTAATAAGTCAGCTAAAGGTGAACCTTGATAACTTTTCTGTGACTATTGTTATAATGTTAACCTTCCTCTTATTATTTCTTCGTTTTTGTGTAGTTTCAATGTGGTTTGCAACTCCGGTTGTCTCTTTTGTTAGTTGTTCAGCAGAAGTTATTCCATTAATTCAGTTAAAATTTGTTGCTAGACAACCTTCAGCACCTCGAGAGAAAGCGTACTCCACAAACCATAGTGAATGAGCAAATGCACATTGGTACAAAATAAATATGCACAGGAAATGAATATGTTAAGTACTTTATTGTAAAATACACCGCCGTCCTTGTAAGACACACACCTAACGGGGTACATTCATGTAGGGCAGCTGGGCAGCTATCAACAGGCTTGTATGAAAGGTTAAAGGAGGAAAAATTGTCTAAGATAATTATTACAAACTTGACAGACGTAGGCCTTTCTCCCCTCTGACTCGGAAGGCTGGAACAATTGAATCAGCACACTGAGACATGCAGGCTATTGTACACAGCAAATGTCGAAAATGCCGTATTTCCTGTTTCCATTGTATGGTGCCGTTGATTGGCTGGAAACGATAGAAACATCAGTAAATGTGACAATATTTTGATTAAGGATCGCTTTACGCACTACTAGTTAAGCTGCATCTTAAGTGATCATGGTGCAACTGAAATTCAGTGCAGCACTAGTTTGAAACTAGCTACTCCGAACGTAAGGTTAAGATGGACTTTACACCCAAACTTACAATCGACCTTACACTCTGCTGGTGCAACCGGCTGCTGAAAATTAAGTTATTTAAATTGCCTTGAATCATACTTTGTTTTAAAAGAACAGTTTTAGAACCGTTATGGAAGTTGCTTGCTAGGTATCTAATTTAGTAAAATAATAATATAGGTAGACTAGCTATGAATGTAGCATTACTGTATTATGTAGCTAGCAAGCCAGCTATTTTTAAAGCGTTTGCTTTGAGTGCATTCAAAAATGGTTTGAACTGGCCAATAGAGGATCAATTGTCTTGTTTCTTAATTTTTGTTGACAAAATAAACAAGCGGTAGGCTGCTAGATAGCAAGTTAACGAGTAGCTAGTTTGTTAGCTGGCTGTGGCTGTAGTGGAAGTTTTCCATATTAGAAGTGCCTCAGGAGAAAATGGTTGCAGGTGTTATTTCTCTATTACATTACTTGTTCATGTTAGATCAGTTATCGACAGACATTGCTATGGTTTTGAAAATTAGGAGACCCAGATTAAGTGCGAACAAGCCGATAAAGGAGTCACAGAGCAACGGGGAAAAGCAACCCTGAGATTATCATATTCCTTTCCAAACTTTACATGCCCAAACCGTACCAGCGACCACGCCCCCAGGCTTTGGTGTACCTAACGTTAACATTTGTAAAATTGCATTGTTCATTATTAATCTGTGTTCATTCTGTTTGCTGAAAAGAGAGCTAGTTAGTGCTAGGTGACAAACAGTGGCAGAAGTACACCAGCACCATGTTGTCAGGTAACTGTCTTCATTTCAATTCCTAGCATTTAATTAGCTGGCTATGAGGTAACTTGTCAGACGTTATATGAGGTGGTTATCGTATCTAAATTTTTTTTTTTTTTTTTGGGCAACAGCCAGAAAAATAGCTAGCATACCTGGCTTTGACCACATTCGAATTCTTCTTGATTAGCAGACTGTCTGCTGTATTTTGTTTATGCAATACCAGTAGTTGCGGATACAAATGATAGTACTGCATTTACATTTGTTCTGTTCAGGTTGGTATAGTTGTGGAATTGTTTGAAATGTAAAAGTGCTAAAATATTGCTTATCAAAAAGCAACGTGGAAAATCAACTTAGCAAT
The DNA here is from genome assembly GCA_019176425.1 of Megalops atlanticus. Taxonomy (NCBI): domain Eukaryota; kingdom Metazoa; phylum Chordata; class Actinopteri; order Elopiformes; family Megalopidae; genus Megalops; species Megalops atlanticus. The sequence continues at coordinate 67,829,404 of CM032875.1, forward strand.
ATACACTTCTGCTTTGAAGCAGGTAAATATAGATAAGAATTGACTAATTAGGATCAAGCAGTAAAATAAATAACTATGCGTCACAGAACATTTGTTGCTTTAAATGGGTTTGACATTACAGAAGCCAATAATAAAAGCAAACCAGTTCAAATTAGGAGTGACTTGCAGCACACAAGCTGCTCAGCTATCTCCAGTACAGGAGAAGTTGAGGTGGAAGAACCCTACTGCTGAGGGAAAGTGTTCTGCAGATGTGGATCCATTTGACCCTAGCTAGAAGTCATGAGCCTGTTTTATGAAGGTGTGCTGAAGAGATACACAGGTCCAGTACTGAAAGTGATGATTTCTGGGACAGGGAGTGGGGAATAAAAAAAAAGAAAATTGACTATGCTAGCACAATATGCATGCTGTACATCAGCTTCAGACAGACCAATTGAGACATCTAATTTTCGTTCAGAAAATTCAAAAAATATTTGTGGGCTTCACAGTATCAGTACTCTGTCTGTATGCATAGCCTTTTTTTTCCAAAAGTGGTGCTTTCTGAACCAAAACTGCACATAGCTTGCTCTCTGGTAAATCACATTCCAGTGTGTGGCTGCTAATTTGGTTATTGAAAATCACCACTACTCTGTGGAATTTTACATTGTGCACAGCAGTACTCTAATATTAGCGAGAGACCTGTCCTAAACACAAAACATGCTAATGGCCACATCACTTCACCCTGTACTCCCATAACTCCTGAAACTCCAATTTTAGCTTTGACAGGAACTAGCACCACACTTACAAGGGCATTTTGACTTGTGTAAAGTTTCAATTATGCATTCAGAAGCATCCTCACCGAGACTCAGAAAATGGAAGCATTTGCATTGTGCATGCCGACAGCAATGAATGAAAAATGTCTGCTGTAACTCAATTTCTATCAATTGTCTCAAGCTCAGAAGGAGATTTGGAAAAGATAATTATAGATAATGGCTTGTAATTCCCATGCACCAGACTCAAAACTTTTTTTTTTTTTCCCCCAGACCTTGAGACGGCACAACGGCATTCAAATCTATACTATCCGTTACCAAAACGGAAGGGATTAACAAAAGGCTGAAGGATAGATTGAGCTTTATCTCAGCTAAGCCTAACAGAAAGAACTGTAAACAGTTCGCTACTGGCCTTTAGCAAAATTACTGAACAGCATGTTATGTCACTAAATGCTGCCTGCCTGTTTAAACTGTGATATGATTGAGGGATGCATAGTGAGCTTCACATTGCTGCACTGATGGTGCTGAAACATCCACGGCATTTTAAGTAAGTCCATTCACAGGGTGTAATAACCAAAACAAAACAACAAAAAAAAAACTAATGCATCAAGCCAGTCATGTAGAAAACAACAGAAAGCATTGGGCACAGTACATTTGCATTAACAGTCACTAGGTAAATTTTGCATGATGCTGTTGATGTCATTCTTCAGATGTATAGCGTGCTTTCAGATTAACCTTAGTCTTACATAAGATTAGCCTATAGATGCCATTCAAGCTGTTTTAAATGTTTTTGCTCTTCTACATCACTTTATACCAGGAACACATGGCAATTAGTCTGAGGTGGTCAGTAGTAACAGTAGTGGTTCATTTATTTTGAGGACCACAATGATGATGATTATTTTAAGCGTACTTATAAAGGAGTTGTACCTTATAGCTGTTCTATCATTTTGAATTTCATAATGCCCAAGAGTCCAGAACAAGTCCTGTTAAAACAGCAAGCTGTCCTAAGAAAGAGCAAAACAAATAAAGTAATAAGAGCAATTATAAATGTAAAATAGCATAACCTCATAAAGTAGACAGTTATGGCAGTTAAATTTCTCAGTTTTTTTGTTAGAACATGGCTTTTTATCCAATGGCCGTAAGTCACACCATATTGAAATTTACTTTGGTAACCTATGTCCAGTAATAAGAACCCTTACCCTATTGGCTGTAGAAACAGTGTTCCTGACAGCTGTCTAGCTCCAAACATTGTAAAGCCAAATATGACTTTCTTTTGGTATATAGTAACCAGCACTGGGTCCTGTATCCTAGCAACAGGATAAAGCAGGGGGAAAGAATCCCTCATGCTGCAGTTGCTAGGGAACTACATGGGAATGTTAAAACTTGTGTATGAAGCTATATAGATCAACCACTAATGGTGCTGTCTTGATGGAGCCACACCTCAGAAAATGAGGGATCATGAAGAAGCATCCTGTCTTCATACTGACACATTTCACAATTCAACTCCATTAAATATAACCGGGGGGAGTCACATATTCTGGAACCAAGCAATTCCAAAGCTAAGCAAGGTGAAACATTTTGAATGGGGGAAATTGGATAAAAAGAAAAGTGCCAACAGAGCAAAATTATGAGCAGTCCTCTGCAGAGCAGTTGAGAGCAGAGGTGTAATTGCAGTTATTTTACCCAAAAGACACAAGGGATGGCAGTTAAAAGTCCCTCCATGGAAGTGCCTAGGGGGGAAGGCCACACCTCTGTGATGAGCCGGGACTTGGAAAATGGGTCTGAAGTGCTGGAATCTGAAGCGGGAGAAAAGGGAATCAAGGTCTTTGTAACACAAAGGCAAACATAACCTGCCTGACTTGTGCAGAAGCGCTTTACGTAGTCAGACTGCCATGCAGTGGCAGAGTGACTAGAGCTGCCATATCAACAACATGACACCTTTGAGTTGATTGACTGAATTAGGGACTCCCAAGAAGCATCCTGTTTTCATGTCATTTTAAATCTGGAAACAAAGCACATTTTCACAAGTGAATGATTCATCAAGTGAATGGTTTTAATAGATTTACAACAAATTAATGGGGTTTGACATTCCTTCTGCAACTTCAAAAAAAAGACCATGGGGTGGTAAAATACGCAGATTTTATTTCTGACTATACTCATGTTGAAAGTCCAATGATGATTTTTTTCTTCCATGCTTGTGGGCTTTTCTTGTTCATATTTCACCCTTAACAGATGTGTGGCATTAGCAGACCAATACAGCAAGTCTACCATCTAAATTGGAAATGGCATTTTCACGTTTACTGTAGGTGTTGCAAACAGGTGGTAATGTGAGATTGAATGCCCTCAGTTATGGGCTGGAATTTTATGTTGGGAGGCAAGTCAATCTTTTTAAGCATGCTTGGAATCAGTGGTGCTAGAAGAGCTTGGTTTGCCTTCTGCTTAAGTGCAGTCCCCCTTTTATTCAACCCAAGCTGAGGTCTCGCCATCCCATGCAGCTCTTGCCATTCATTTTCTCAGTGATTTCCATATTATATGCATCAGTGCATCTAGCAGTTAATTAATGAGAAATTTTCTGTTTGGTTCCTGGCGCACCCTAATCCCAAACGTCATCACTGAGAGTAGTTTTGCTGAAAGGCATTTGTGTGTGTTTCTTCCCCTCCCTGGGCTTAGCTGAAATCCAGTCTACTTGCTCAGTGCAATCAGAACATTTGGGGTGTCTGAAGGTTTGATATGTGACCACTCATCACTGATGTATTGATGACTGATGAATTTAAATATCATATATAAATACCAAAAATGCCACAGGTGGTAGGTGGTGTGGTAAGCAGACAGATGGCCTTGAGGAGATTAAGGTGAGCATCCCTGGTAAAGACCGATTTAGCTTCTACTGACAGCAGATTGAATTGGGGCCAACATTTCTTTGGGGAGGATTGCAGTTTTGCCGCTCTTTCCTCACAAAGCCTCATACCTGGGGATGCTTGAGATAATGAAGTCATGCTGGGACTGGTCCCTGGAGCCTTCTTCCATGATATGTCAGGGAGAGTACAATCTGCTCTGAACGTAACATGTGGGTACAGCACCTCACACTATTGTCATTTCTCAGGGCTGACAGACATTTTCCAACCCACATTACCTGCCAATGAACTACATTTTGCCACTGCCAGAGAAGTGTAATGTAGTTGACTATAACTTTTACTCTGGATGGCCTGACATTTTTGAGAATATAAGTATAGTACACTATAGTATGTCACAACGCCTGTATTCAGCCACAATGGTTCTCTGCCATTCCTTTTCCTTATGCCATATTCTTATCATTGTGACCAGTGACACAGAAGACAAAACAGTTTACTTCTATTTTGCTGGTGCAAGTGCGACCTCACATAGACTATAAAAGGCAGGTTCCTGGACCTGAGTGGCACAGTCAACAAGGACTTTGCTTTTAGTGCAGGCTGAGCTCCATGGTTCAGGTTTGAAAACCAGCTATGTCATTTGCCAACAATGAGCAGGATCCCACAGCAACAGAAGATAGGTGTGGGGTAGATGAGCCAGGGCTTCCTTGTCTGACCAGTGTTGGCTACCTTGCCATTCCTTATGCACCTGCAAATTGCTTGGATGATGTCTACAGAAAATCAGCTATCCTCTGATGAGTGCCCGCGCTGCTGTAGTGCACTGTGCGACCTATAGTGTGAAGAATAACCATGCGAGTGTATCGGGGGATTGCAGAGGTTGTTATGGTGAGTGTTATGGTGAGTGGAGTATGTTACAACTGGGTTCCAAAAAAACGTTGTAGCATTAACAGGAAAGAAAAAAAAACATAAAACGGCAGCTTCCTTATCTGGGGGATTCTTGATTTGATCAGATGAGCTGTTTACTCTGCTAATGAAAACAGTCTTATGTAGGTCTGCATTAGAAGTAGAGCAAGGTGTTTCTGACAGGTGTCTTGCATGCTGACTTACCTACATGACAGAGCTCAAAGGTGACGTATACATACTCATCAGCCAATTAGCATCCAAGGGTGCGCAAAACCAATGCTCAGTTACTACTTCTCTGACTCTAAGACTCAAGTGGATTGTTTATTTTTACTCTCAATGCACTTCACAGAGGTGCTTATGTATTGGGTTTGATGGCCACAAAAACCTGCAAAGGTGATTGTGAGGCCTTGAGAAACCATAGAATAAAACTGTGGCAGGTCTTATATATATATATTTTTTTTATCTTGCATATACTTGGGTCTCTGCCACAAATAACATGTCGGCTGTCTTGTTTGAGAACAAATAGGAAGAGACCGTATTCACTAATGGAGCTGAAAGCAAGGTTATTTTCACTAATAGCAGCAACAGGAAAAGCAATTTGGCAAGGACAGTGCACAGCTTCTCTTCACGTCAGTAGAGATCTAAGGCCACAGCTTGCCTCGTCTCCAAAGATTTGCAGCATGAGCAGCACTAGATTCACCCAGGAAAAGGCTGGGGTAATGACCAGATAGCCTTGCAGGAGTTCATTAAGAACACAAAAATAAACAAATGAAAGCCCTGAAAGAACATCTGAGGCCCTCACACCCATCCCTTGTCACTGAGATTGAAAAATGCATGAACAACTCAGTCTATGATTTTTTCTTGAATGATGCTTTCCATAAAAGTACAGGATGCTTTCACAGCTGTATCCATCTGCAACACCTGTCGTGGTGAATAAAGAGAATTGTGAAACACATAACTACACTTCACCGACTGCGGATGATCCAGCTTGCAGAAAGTAAAATACAGCCAACATATGGAAGTTCTGCTTTCACTGCAAAATGTAAATATTTCCCATTTTCTCCAACTGGCATCCAGTTTTTTTTTTTACCATTTTCTGTGACTTTTATGTTATTTTATGGTCTGATTATCTGGTGTGTGTGTGTATCTGTGGTATGGCTCTGAGCCATAAGTGGATGCATTTGGAAAGATTACTTAGGGTTTTATATGACAGCAGATGAAATTGTTTAAGTTTGGTTCATGTGCCCCTTGGGTAGATGGCAACCTCTAAAATTATGACCACCTTGATATCTTCTGTCCCTGACCTCATAAAAAAGAACTAGAAGCAACGTATCATCAAAAACATTGTGAGTGGCTATCACCCATGGACACTGATGATGACTCACAATTGATTATTTAACTGACTAGTTTATACCATTGCAATTGATTCAATAATGAACTTTTTGTATTTCTTAATTCCCTTCAAGCCAGCAACCTGGATATACAGGATATCCCTTGTACTAAAAGAACACCACTTTGGAAATCTTTGTATGAAATTTCCCATACAGAGGACACTGTCTAATACATTGACCCACCCTATCTGCCCTATAATTATTTCTCCAGCCTGTTCAAGTTTTCATATGATAAATTGTTTTCTTCATCAGATGGTCAGGCCATTTAATGCCATTAAGCTCTTAGGCAAAATTGAAAGAAACACACACATGCACGGACATAGAAATGCAACAAAGACTATCTGAAGCACCCAAAATATGAGCAAATAATTACAGTTTTGCTCTCACCCGTATGTGTGTATTAGTTTTGATAGCAGTTCGGTTAACCTGCAACATAGGGGAGGGGGATACTAAAAATAATATTTTAAATTAAAGTTTAAGGGTCATGATGCTCATATTGATGCATATAGACAGGCTTGGTATGCAGATAGGAAATAAATTGAAAGAACCATCTAGAGGTGGAATATAATCTGTCCACATAATGCAGTCTTACTCATGGATGCTAATTAGTCCTGTTTAAGACTGCATCACAATTGCCCCATTCTTTTACTGAGGCTTGTTTATTTTTCCTATGTGTGTACTTTTGTCTTTTTTGAGAACAGATGTTCCTTTCTACCTAGTTCCTAGTTAAGCCTGAATTTAAGCTGGTGTTCCAACCACCCTTCACTGCAAAGAAACAACCACATAATGGCAATTCAAAATATATTATATCCACATGATATAATTCAAATACGAGGAGATAATAATATGATAAGAAACATGACTAAACTTCCTCAGTATGGAATTTTGATGTGAGTTTGATCCTGTATGATGTAGGACACATGCATGCATTTATATGTGTGTGTGTGTGTCATTTACAAGAAGATTCAGTAAAATGACAACTATTCTCTATGTATTTTGTGCATCTATCTTCATCAATAGAGATGCTCAGCTTTAAAAATGCCCCCTCAGCCAATGTAATTTCCTTTGTGCAACCTTGCCTGTTTAATGGCCAAAGAAATACATGATTATGGCTGCTAGTTTGTGATTCTTGAGAAATAATACGGGTGTTATAATGGGTTGTATAGTGACAAGAAAGTGCTAAAATGACACTGGCATTTGGAAGAGGGCTAAAAGACATTAACACACTGCACAGAGAGTGTATTATGGATGAATAATGCCAACTAATATGAGTCTGGACATGTGGCAAAGTAAATGTCAAAATGTATTTTACTACACATTTCTCAGCCAAATTACCCCAGCTCAAATGTTCTTACAGATTTAACAGGATTCCTACTTTAATGTGTAACTTGTGGATAAGATCCACAAGTTTCAGGTGGAAAATGACAGGACAATGATAGAAAACTTTAGATTATTTGATAAATCTCTGACTGAATAGATTGTTCATTTACACCACATGTGCAAAGAGTATGGTAGTGTATGGTTCTGCATGAAAGGACAGCTTACTTATTGCTTCATGATACATTTAGAAGCTCTTATACGGGGACTACAGAAAATGAACTTGTATTACACTTTTTAAAATGTTTTAGTACCAGTCGTTTCATTTTAAAGGATTCTATAAACTGCCTACATAGAATAAGCATTTATGAAATTAGCAATGTTGGTTGTGATGCGTGTCTGAAATGAATGGAAGGAATATGCATAAACGCACACACAGTGCATTGTGTACCTCAGTGGCTTTTAATCATTGTGTTTGGTCTGCAGTCAGCAGACTGTGAAAAGTATTTAAAGGGAACTTCCTCAAATATGTCTGTTGAACGGGATCCAGCTTTTGCATCTAATAATGCTCCTATTGTAGGCTTTACAGTCTTATTCTGGCAGCTATATATCAGACTATATCAGATCTGTGCAATCTTAGCATTGGAGGAATATCTAATTCCATTCCCAAAACCTGACATTTTAACAGTGTGAATTTGAGAGGACTTTGGATTATCAGATGGTAAAATGTCTTGAGATAATAATAAACATTTTTGCATAGTGAAAGTATGTAAAATGTAAGAGAAAGGAAAAACAGAAAAGGAATAACAGTACAAGCCAATTTCTTGCCAGAATTAGTACCCTTTTATGTAACATCAGACAATTAATAACTGCAAACATTCAGCATAATTATTTTGTCAAATTTTATTTTGATGATGGATGAGGAAATATGATGGTGGCCAACAACTTTTTCAAGACTCTTCCTAGTAAATGCAGATAACCTCAGGTAATATCATCTTGCTTTAAATCAACTGAATGACACTTTCTTTTTCCAACCCTCTTGCTATGCATCATTAGTTTCAATGTTAATTGGACTTTTAATATCACTCTGAAACCTGTTTATTTTTCCCTGTTGTGTTGTCAATTATAGTCTGTCCTTTAGGAGTAGATTTTAAAATAACTTGCCCCGCTTTGTAAATTCAGTGTGAAAATCCAATCAAATTCAGTGGGACATGGCTGTGTATAGATATTAAACACTTTTTAACTCATTTGTCATTGGCATTTTTAAATTACAAACAGAATAGCCAAAATAAGGCTTCATCGTGTTCAAGGACAGTAGTCTGTGTCTTACCTTGCTACTTTTGCAATACATATAGGGTTATATGTGTTTGGATATTTGATCCTCCAGCTTGCTAGATTGAGGAAAGTTGGATATGCTGGATAACAGTTGGCGTGCTCTAAAAGTAGTATGCTGTATGCTAATAATCAAAGATAACATTGTGATGCAGCACATTTGTGAAAATATTGGAATTAAACAGTATATTGCCATGTAGCACTGTTGTAGCAGTACTCTGTATATAAAGTGCAATTTATTTATTTATTTTTTGTAACTGTAATACATATTACTGTAAAAGGAACCGGTAATGTCAAATTCTGTTCTTTACTCACCCACTCAATGGCACCTCTGGATAATACTGGAATTACATCTTTACGCATGACAGAAGTGATATTAAATGGGTTACACTGTAACTGTGCTAATGGTTCATTCATTTCTCATTTGTAATGTACACACCAAACCTACCTGTCCTCTATTTCCCTCTCACACACATCAGCCTGCCATTATTTTTACTATATAGGTGCTGTACTGATTTAAAAGCCAACCATATAGAACTGAATGCACTTCACTCAAATAGTGAATCAAATCAAAATCAAAAAATCATTTATCAGCAATAACAAATATAGGGCAAGTGTAATTAATTAAATGTCTGTTTTTCCTCCATCAAGAACCTGCTGCCTTCCTCCTTCTCAGTCACCAGCTAGTTTGAGCCTCTTTGATAATTTTTCAGTCTTGAGAAATGTTTATTCCTTACTGCAGCTTTCAAAATAGAGACAGAAAAGATATAAATGTTTTACAGAATTCCCATTGCTGGTATGATTAACAAGTGAAATGATATTCAAATCAAAAAAAGTCTACCTTTGCTTACAAACTTTAACTTAATGTAACTCTCTCTTTGCATTCTGTCACTGCTCAGGGGAAACATCCAGGAATTTATTTTTTGGTGCTATACCAAACTAACATAAAGTTGGCCAGCTGCTGGTGTAAAATAGGCGTTAAGCTACTATTGTAGATACTGTTATATCACGTTAAGAAATGAGAGTCCGGATGGAACATTGTGTTTGAATATCTGGTATTTATCCTTTAGCTTTATTTTGAATTTTAATTATTTAAGATTAATTAACCAGCAAGTGGTACAGAGCTATTTATTTAGCAAGCTAAAGTAGAGTAACTAACTTAGATAACATTATCTATCTTTGAACCAGGTATCTAATGTTAACGTTACGTGACTAACAGGTTTCCTAAACCTGGTGGACAACATTCAACAGACAAACCACAAAATGTTTATTTATATCATCAATTGTCAATTAATCTAATGAGCAAATTTTAAAAAATGAAAATGATCAATTTATTTGGCTAACTATAAGAAATTTAGCTGACTGTACACCTTCTGCCCTCAGTGTGAGGCAGTGTGATTGTTTCTCGTGCAGCTTCAGTTGAAATTCAAAATATCCTTGTGATTGTACACTGATCAGGAAATGAGCTCCTGCCCGAATCTGGCTCGGACTCAAAGAATGACACTGTCTGTCCTCGTTCAAAATGAGCATGTTTATAAGCCCTAAAATAAGGAAAGAACAGGTACCTTACATAACACTTTATTAAAGGGTATCACAGTTAAACAATCTTATACTGCCTGAGCATAAAATATAACGTTACATCCGGATTTTCAGCCTGTGGGGAGGTGCTGATTAATGGAAAGACAGATCAAACGAGAAGCACATTTGCAAAATGTTTATTCAGAAATTTGTTTTTGTTCTTTTGTGCTATTTAGAAAATTGTTTTTAACTACAGACATTTCTCACAACATGCCAAGCTGTAACCAGAATCAGGCTGATCCACTTAAGCCAGATCTGGGCCAAACACTTAAATCCAAAATCAGCCCAAATGCCATAGCTTAATTTCAAGAGACTGTTCCAAACTCAAACTGGAATGGCCCAGCTGACATTTGCCATAGCCAACACTTGGCCAACAGTGCCAGATCCATATGGTAGCTGACATTATTCAATTCAGGAAATATACAATGCACAGGAACATGATACAAACAGTTATTCCGTTTCCAGAGCACTCCAGAAAGCGGCGCTGTCCTTAAATGGTAAACTCATAAAAGCATATTAAATGCTCAGATTACAATGGTTATGATATATATTTTGTGTTCAAAATATATTTGAACCTACTTACTAAGGTGGGTGTTTCAGAAAAAGACAAATTTGTTGAACCTCAAGAAGAAAAACAGAGGACATTTCTAGTATGCCAGTCTAAATAATCTTTCCAGGGGTCCTATGCAAAGATTTAATTTGTACAAATTATTTTAATTTCACTTCCCGTGAGGCCAGGAGCCATACTAGATACATTTGGCTTTCCATCAAACTCTAACGATGTATTTCAAAAAGCATGACAATTTTGTTTTGTGCAAATAACCGCTAGTAAATCCAAAATAAAATTTCTGCCACATTTTTCACCATGATTACCCATAAAATGCATCAGAACTGAATATGCCCAAACCATGTGTTTTATGAGACTGAAAAATGATCTGTGAATGGAGAGACAAGCAATCCCAGCTGACCTACCCACCCCACACTGCTGGGATCCAGCCCTGGTCAAAATTATTATTATTTTTTTTAATTAAGTGATAAAATTGTTTTTGTTGGTATGAACTTTATCAGGAGAGAAGCGACTACAACAGGAAGTCACATGTGATGCATACATACATTTACTTCAAATGGCTTGAAATGTGCAGAAAAGTACAAGGGGAGTTGCCCTTAAACATTACAAAACAACTGCTCCCAAATCAAGCCAACAGATAATATAAGACAGTAGTTTGGAGTGGGAATTAACTCTCCATCTTTTGGAAAGGAAGTATTTTTCTTTTTTACTAGTGTCCCTTTTGACACCCTACACGCATGTTGTTGAGGTTTATCTCCAGAGCTCTTCAGCCCAGCAGATCAAAGGTACTGTCAGCTCTATGCTTGCTCTCCCGGGCATGCTGAATGTGAAATGCACCTCTTCTCATGTAGTGCAGAATCTGTCTTAACAGCCCCATAAGATTTACCTGTTCTAGAAAGTAAGCTGTTTTACACTTGACTGCAGTCTTGTTATGATGACTACAAATGCCCCATTTTGAACAATGAGGCTTTGAAAAATCAAAGCTGCCCCATTTGCCAACCACAGATTACAGCCCTGCATTATAATTGTGTTTTATTCATGAGCTGAAGATACTTCTGTGTAAATGAATATAATGCACAGGAATAATATCAATTTTAATTGCAACCTCCTCAACACTGCCAAGATTCGGCAAGTGTATTAATGTATAACTTACATTAATTTATGGCTCTCTATTGATAGCTATGCTAGCACAGTTCTTGGCTAAGTGATGAGATAACTATGTGAAACAGGCACAGATGTCTTTAAAGTTTAGGCTGTTCAATGAATGATTGAGGGGGCCAAGGGCTTTATAAAAATAAGCGGAATGACCAGCTGGGAAACATTTATGAGAAGCCCATCTTTTTACTGTGCGTATCAGACAAAAATAACAACAGGAACCAGATGGAAAAAGTTCCACCAGGGAAAATATGTCCCTCAGTCTCCTCGCTTCCCACAAGATCTCCCTAATTAGTGACAAGGCTGCTTCCTGCGGAGCAAAGGAGCAGTTTTTGCATTTGATTATTTTGGCACGATATGACAACAAATTGGAGGGTTGTGGTGCTTGGAAGGCAGAGATGGAGTTCATTACAAGGGCAAGTCTACAGTATTTTGGATGGCTGCCATCTTTTTTTATATTCAATCCATGAGTACGGTTTTCGCGGAGAATCCCCACATTGAATGGTCTACTACATTAAGTACTAATGAGTTTACCTCTGTAAAGGTGAGCAGAAAAAAAATGGTCCACAGAAAATTCTACATTTTGCAAGCATTCTGTGTTGAAACTGATGCTAGTATTCTGTGGGCTCTTGAAACAAACAGGGATGAGTAAGGAGAAAGAAATCAAAGGGAAGGGCATTTTTTAAAACCATGCTAACACCCCATTTAATATCATTAAACATTTATTCATGTTCTGCCTCCTTCTTCCCCTACATCTGATTCTATAAAACCCTGCTGAATCCCTGAGTGCTGCACCAGTGCAGTCAAATGAAGTACAGAGCAATCATATTTCCTGATTAAAAATATAATGCAGTCGGCTCCCGAACTCAGCTGCTGGGATTATTAATGCACAGTTCGTAATTTGCCCCCTCTAGGACGGAGTAGAGAGGCTGCTCACTACAGCAGACTTGGCAGATCGCTCCTTTGATCTATTTTCTGGAGCAGAGTGATGACCAGGGCCTGACCACCTCAGAGTCACACCCTCTTTCCTCGGCTCTGGATGGGCTAACTGCTGACTACACCAAACAGACCTGTTAACATTTAAATAATTAAATGCCGTCTTTGTGTTTCCGTCTCTGTATTCAGCTGATTCATTCTTTCTCAGAAGAAAAAAGTATACTGTGTAAATCAAATATGAGAAAACAGAACACCCGCACTTAAAAGCCAGGCTAATGGACTAACATTAGTCTAAGCTCATGTGACCTTTGTTTCTAGAATAAAATCCATTATTTTATAAATAATCTGAATTCTTTTTGCTCTTTAAAATGCTGTTAGACATATTTTTTAAGCAGAAAGAAAATGTCCAACGTTTTACTTTTATCGCATGCCTTTTCCTATTTAGTCAGGGCTATGAATGTGTATGGAGAGGATTGTGCTCAAAATGTTCAGTAGTTTGCACTATGTTTCTACTGTCTTAACACAAGAGTAAAAAGTTCATCTCTGACCAATTAACACTTACAGTCATCCACTGGGTGCTATAAATACTCCAGAAAAGCTTCAGAAATGAAAGCTGCAGATCTTAGAATGAGGCGGCTGTTCCTAACAGGATGACTGGATGACACTTGATGCAGCTGAGTCTTTTTAGTAGTTTACGTTTTTAACGGGGAATGGTATGGTAGTCATTCATCAGACTTTTACTGTTGTTCTCATGTAATAATTTTTTTTTTTTTAGGGGTTCAGTGTGTATGTGTCAGGAGTGGACAAAGTGCCCAGGCCCGCCCCTACCGGTTCTTTCCCTTCTAGGGATCCGCCTGCCACAAGGACACCAGGACAAGGTGAGTAGGAGTAACACGCTCTTTATTTTACAAAAAAAATGGAAACAAAATACACACAAATTCATAAAAAAATGGAAACAAAATACACACAAATTCATAAAAACAAAGAGACGCTCATATGATTCCCGCCTGCAGCTGTTCTCCTTCCCCACCCTGCTACCAACTCCTGTCCTCCCCTTCCCGGACCCAGATAGCAGGTGTGCAAACCCACACACACTAGGAACCCACACACTACACACTTGCCTCCCCCACACGTGCCCTACTGCAATACACTCTGTGATCTGGCGCCCCCGCCCACCCGGGCACGGGGAGGGAAGGGACCACTCTTCCACACCAGAGGGGAAGTCCTACCGCCGTGGGGGGGGCTCCGCACACACGCGCGCACGCACACCAGCTAGACACACACAAAATGCAAAAGAAATTTAAGGGGGGAGGTAGCTCAGTCCGCGCCACCGTGCCGGGCCTTGCCTACATCCCAAAATAAAAAAGGAAGAAACACAAAAAAAGACAAGCCCTCTCCGTCGCTCCCGCGGATGGGCTGGCGGCTCCGGTGGCGACCACGTCGTCTTCTCGCTGACCGCTGCACCAGCTCCGCGGGGCCCCACTGTGGGAAACAGTTCGGCAGCCGGTCCGCCCCCTTCCCTCTCCGCCTCGTGCCAGGGACTCATGCACACAATTGTCAGCTCGCAGTGTCGTTTCCCTCTCAACTGGGGGATCCACCACCCGGGCACGCACTTTCGCGGGGTGGGGCTCTCCTCGGTACCGGCTGCGTCCTAGAACTGCTCACAGTTTCGCTTCTCCCTCAGGGACTCACTGCGGTACTCTTCTCTGGTCGCCGCTTCTCTCTGGAGCCGCCTAAAAACACACACGCGGACTCTCACTCCCACACACCTAAAGCAAAAGGAAAAAAAAATTAACTAAACAAAAACCAAACCCCAAACCCCCCCCAGGTCGCGACTCCCGGGGCTAAACCAAATGTAAAACGAAACAAAACAAACCAAAAATAACCAACATGAGTTTTGCCGTGCCGGCATGCTCAACGGAAAATAAACCAAAAGATAATTCTCAAATTAAAACCCGTGCCCTCGGCCTCCCAGCATCTCTCCCGTGCTGCTCCCACTCACCTACCTACATAGTTCTGGTGTCCACTTAACTAGATAGGCAGCAGGTGCGGAACACGCACCAGGCAGCGAATCCCGTCCGAAACCCGTTAATTCAATAATTGCGTTTTACCCAGCTGCACACCCGAGCCCCCTCACTCTCCCAGGGAGTACAGCGCAAGCACTTACTGCTGTCGGGAAAAACTCCTGACATATGGAGGTACTGTGTGTGGTAAGGGACATGGTCAAACAGTCAGTCACTACAACCTTAGTAAGTTCAGCTGTGCTGGTTTCTTCTTTCCCCTGGCCTCAACCGCACAACCACAAGGCCAAGCAGTCAGTCTCCAAGCAGAAGCACCCCTTCACACAGTGGTCAGGAGAATGCATTAAATAACCAGTTCCTTTGGCCTTTCCATCTGTTGGTCTTGGCTCAGATGTCTGAACATGGGCAGCAATCTGGGTCTCCATTTGTAAACAAGCTTGTCACACAACCAGTCTACTTTTGTTATTTCATTTCTATTACCCGGTGTTATTCCTTGTCTATTTATGTAAGGCAGGAATAATCAAGTATTTGATTCCGAGGACATCATGTGACCTGAATGCTGAAATGACAGTCCACATTTTTTTTATACTTTTCATTTTACCCAACCTTTTCCAAGCAGACTTAAACCAACAGCACACCTACAATGTCTGCATTTAGGAAATTATCTCTTCACCTTCACCCCCTAATGTAAGAAGAAACTGAAGTCTTCTTCTGACACTCTTCTGAGTATCATGGCACATTGGATCGTCCAATCCTACTACTATCCATCTTTTTGACAGCAAGCTAGCCGGCCCATATCCTTGCAGTATTTGAATGCCTGTCTCTTTCATCAGTGAGTAATAAAAGGGAATAGCAGAGATTTTTCTCCTTTCATATGTTGCTTCTATACTACATAGGGTCATTGAAACCTGCTACCCAGCAGACTAGTCATTTTGAACGGATAGCAAGATACGGTAGCTAGCATGGGAGCCAACTACAGTATGAACCCACCTGCATCATGTGGACTGGAGATGGTTATTATAGCATTGGTAAAGATGGCTTTATTTCCCTCATTTACCTTTTGTAAGTATACTATACGTAATTTTTCATAGCTAATGGACTGTCCCTACTTAGAAACCCATTGAGTATACTATTGTTATTTAATATGGGCATAATAAGCACAGTCAATTTGACCTTTTACTAGATGTGTTTAAACATAAGCATTGTTCATGCATGACAATATATATATATTTTCCAGTTACAGTTATTTGCATGGGACTGATTCATTGACTAGTAAAATGAAGCTTGTGTCATAAAGAATTGTACTGGTAGACACTTGTCTAATTAATGTTTTATCAGCTAATATCCGTTGATAGTTATCATTTTATGATCTCATGTAGCTTGACTTGCAGCTGTTACTGTCTTCGTCTCTGAACTGCCGCTCATGGGAGTATTAATTTCTTCACATTCCACTGTATATGTATTTTCTAGGCTATAAACTTATTAATTATTTAATTAATTTCCTGTTTGCATTTGTTTGTTTGTTTAGTTTCTAGCTAATGTCATTTCATTTTGTTCACTGATTATTAGCAATAACCAAGACAAATATTGAATAATCTTGTTTATTAATTAATTACATTGTTGTCTTGTCTGTATTTTGTATTGACAAACCAGGTTGTAACAAACCTTAAACATTCATACTATTAAATTTGATATTCAATGCAGAATTTAAATATTCTCCCTAAAGGGCCAGTGCTTCTCAGGAGATAGTGATATTCCCTACCAAGGTGCCTGGTCTAAGGATAAGCATAACACTTCCAGCCAAAATGGGGGTCACTTAAGGAGGTTACCTCAGGTCGCGTGAGGAAATGTCAAAGCTGATAATGTTTTAAACTGTACTTGGATGACACTACATTGTACATCTGTGTAGCATGACATAGCTGCCACTGTCTTATGCATGGAAAACTGTTCCATGCTTGCCACTGGCATCTGAGACATAGCCAGACGCAGGGCCAGGGGTCTGCTGACCAGACAGCAGTTTGTCAGCACCTATGCAGCCATTTAAGTCAAGCTCCACTGAAGGATAGACTAATTCTGAATAGTATACAGTGCTTGGATACTACGTATCTCAGTGCATTCTGGGGCAGCTTTATCCACACAATGTGGAACAATACCTTGTTTGTCTTTTGGTGAGACATAAAATGGATGCAGTGAAAAGCTGTGCATTATATGGGGAATAGGGAGCTATCTGGGACAGAGCCATAACTTTAACCTTTAATCTGTTGCATTCAATGACTGCTCACATATTATAAAATATCTTCAAAAATGTTCTTGTGCTGTTTATGTCAAAACAAATATGTTGTCAAATCTATGTTTTAGTTTGAAACACATACAAACTACAAGATAGATATCAAAGTTGCTTTAGTTAAGCTGCAGTATTTTAATAACTTTATTTAAAATGATTTATTTAACTTTATTTAAGACATTTCTAATGAAATATACAGACTTTGTGACACACTGTATATTCATTTTATTTTGGATGTCATATTTTATGATATATTGACATTTCCTTTTCGTACTGGAGTAGTCAGTGATGCAAATTAGCACAGTCCCTAATGACGCTCTCAGTGGATTAACTTTGCCATACAAAGAACATATGTTATTTATATAAGCAGACATTCTATGATAAAATACAAGCTTGTCAAATAAAGAGGAGAGGAAAAAAAACAGCTGCCTGTTTGAAAAAAAGTGAGAACACCAACATAAAAAAGATCAAAGCAGGAAAAAACCTTGAAAGCAGGACTGAATGCCAAACAGCCACAGTAAACTGTTGATGTTTAGAAAGATTCTGTTGAAACCCTTTTAGTAGGTGTTCTTAGAAGCTATTTCAGCAGCCTGATCTATGTTTACTCCAAACAAAAACTGGAAATGTGTATTAAAAACGGTCTCATGTTACTTGTAGCTACATCCTGTAGCATCAATAAATATGTATAAATAATATGGACTCAGTTTCATGTACTGATAAACACAAATAGATACAGTATAAGTGGGGATGTTTGAAGAATGTTCTTTTCTTTGTTGTTGTTGTTGTTTGTTTGTTTGTTTGTTTTTTAACAATTTTAACCCCAGGGTGTATATTTTCAGACAGGGCTTTAGTTGCCTTGCCAGGCAAGCTGTGATGAACAGTTTTGCAAAGCTGTATCTAGAGAAGGAAATGATTATTCCCTAAAAGTGCATTACTTATATGTAATATGTATAGATCCTGCCTTAACTGATGATAATACACCATTCAAAGACATTTGGACACCTCTCATGAGGAAACAGAGAGAGGGACAGTATCACACTTCACTCACTACCATGTCAAATAACTGATAACAATGTTGAAAAAAAAAATCTGAATTTTAGCAAGTTTTCATTATTTCTTCATGTACTAGGAACATAATGATTTGTGAGGACATCCGACACATATGTATATTTCCTTCACATGGAGCAGAGAGACACTTTCTCATAATCCTTTAGTTATTCACATAATAATAATAATAATAATAATAATAATAATAATAATAATAATAATAATGTTATTAACGTTTAGTGATTCATCTTTAGTGAAACAACACTTCAGCATTAATGATGGATTGATGCTGGGAGGAACACATATGGTCTTATAGTAGGGTTAGCACAGCAGGTCACAAAGTAATTTTGATTGATGCACTGTACAGAATGGAAAAGACTGGAGGCATCTGGAGGTAAGCAGCTTATGCTGCTCTTTAGTGGCCAAAAGTTCATTTTCAAAAATCTTAACAAACCTTGGCAGTATAAATTATGGCCTAAAAAGACATTTTAAACATTTGAATTCATCAGGGCTATCATTCCAAACGGGTAATTTTGGTGGGTGCAGAAACAAACACATACATTCCTTGCAATTAATGGCATTTACCATAGCACTTACAATTCACTTCCTACTATATGTTCACTCATCTTGGTCTAATTTCTGGTGCTCTGCGACTGCCTTGACCTAGCCTCACAAAAATGTCCTGGACTCTTGCTAACTCCCCTGCCTTACCCTAACATACCCTCCAAATTCCTCCATCCAATGGAAAAATTGATGTAAATTCTTAATTCTGAAATGGAATTATTTTTTGTGTGATGTTATTGACAATACTGTAAAATAATCCTTGCCCAATCAGATCTTTACCTTTATGAATACACTGTCTTCGTAGACCTTAAATGCATTCTGTTTCGGAAAAAAGTTCTTATCTTGAATCTCAACACAGATGTGTAAATGTGCTTTCAGGTTAATTGGGGGTCCTCCTGACTTGCTATTTCATGAGCAATGTTAGGATCTAAGAATACTGACCCTGACATATCAACAGCTTACATGCAGCATGTGTCTTAACACTCTTGAGCTATAGGTTCAACAAACAAAAATATACAGTATATTGTTAATTATATTAGATTTAAAAAAATAAACATTATTTAATATAACATCTTAAATAAAATCAATATAAATTTTATATCAATATAAATTAAATATAATATTATATAGCTTACCTGCAGAACATTACTTTGGGAAGGCAACATAGCTGAAACAGAAATATTAGACACATAAATATAAAATCTTGAAGTTAAGACAATTTATTGAGTCAATTACCTTCTCACAATCATTCCTAGACTTTTCCAGGAGGAGGAACAAAGTAATTATTATATTTAGATTGATGATTCTGATGTGTGACACTGATTAGCAGAATGGCTTTATTCTGATTGTGCATGACAGCAATCCACATAATGCCACCACACAGCCCATCCCTTCAAAGAGTTTAAAACAATTGCCTGAGGGAGGAATGACTCAGAAATAAGAACCAGCAGAACTGTCAAAAATAGGCATTAATACGGTGGAAAATACGGAATTATTTTCATCACTTCTTGCAGACTTTTGCTGTTTAATCTGATGAGTGTGTTGATAATAGGTCCACACTCACTGGTCTTCATTTTAATTCATTTATTCACAGTAAATGTCAGCGACAGTGGGTTGCCCCATGATCACCTTACTTACCTTTTTAATCAGCCAACAGCCAGTTTCACCAAGCCAAGGTCACAGATGAGGCTGTATGGTTCTGAAATTTCCTGTATTCAGGTTGTACACGAATGCTTTTGACTAAGGCAAAACTCTTCTATATTTCTTTTTCGCTGCCTCCCAGCTATACACCCACCTGGACACTGCTCAGTAAAGGAGCTCCCATTTCAGGTAATCATGCAGCATCCTATAGCACACGTGTGCACTCAGAAAATAGCCTAGTGCACTCCAGGCAGCTTCTCTACTTGTACTGATATGAGTACTTTCCTCCCGGGTCAGCTTATAAACCCTCTGATGTCTGGTCAATCACAGTACAGGTGCATCCTGTCAGTGGTGGACAAGCCCTGCCACCTTGCACTCACTGACACATACGGTCCTAATTCTGTTGACATAAACACTGATATTTGATCATGTCCAGTGACTTTAATTAAACACAAGACACATGTTTAATTACATATCACCATTTTATTTTTTTTTTCTTATTTCTTCCAAAAAAAGTAAGGTTCATAATGCTGTCATTGTGAAATACATAGAAACACTTTGAACCTATTCATGCAAATAATAATTCTGGCATGTAACCCAGGCAACACAGTAAAAAACGAACACACTGAGGTCTTTTTTTTTAATCTAAGTGGCACATTTACCTGAAGTCATCAATCACTTGAGTACTGTCACTACAGTTTCATTACTTAAGCTTCGTTTAAAGACCATTTAAAAGGGTAGATCCATAAAATCACTACTTTAGTGGTTTTCCAGGTGTAGATCTGATCAGGCTGCCCCAAGACTTTCAGAATGACATCATTCCCTCTCAGACCTTTCTACTTCATTATTCAGCAATAAAACATCAACCCTCATCACTAATCAATAAAACAAGAAAATCACTTAAAGCGTCTGAAATATATACTGCTATATTGTTATTTCTGTTGTTACATGTACAATATTAATACTAGCCAAACTTATTCAGAGTTTTTGCATAGCAAAAAGGTTCTCCTGTTAACTTTTTAATAATACAGGCATTAATTGAATTTTTACAGGAATATCATTATGATGGGCACCCTAGAAGCACCCTAGATCCAAACTGCAGTGACATAGTAGTAGGTACATGGCAACTACAAAAAGAAAAATAAAACAACAATGACAATATTTAACCTTTCCTGTTAGTAAAAATCTAGACATCATACCTACTTCACTGAGGCAGTGGGCAACAAATCAGCAGCCTCACTGACTTTGTGGCCTAAGGATCAAATAGGGTTCACGGGACCACTGAGGACAATATTTGCAGGCTCAATCAAAAAACGTGCAAAATGGTCAGCATTTTTGTGATAGAACCAAGGAGCCATAGAAGGATTACACCATCCCTCTCTTTTTCACTTGATCAGTGGGGCATAAAAATTACATTTACCATGATCCATGGATGCACCTGCAGTAAATTATTCAGACAAAACCTGTCTGAACTTTTTGAATGAGATAACTTCAATATTTCAGTTTCTGTCCTTAGTGACATTAGAAAGGTTACGCATAGAAAAATGTTACATGCAGCATTCAGCTGCACTGTAGCCAGTCATTTTTAAATTAAGTCAGAAAAATTTGGTCATTTGTCAGTAAAATGTAAATTGGTTTTGTCTGACATACATGGCTGGACTCAAAATGTTTGGCTTGGCTTTTTTATAACTAAATAAGTATATTATTGTGATGTATTAATATTTGTATCACATGACTTACCCTATTTATAGAATGATCCCATAGGCTGTTTTTTTTTTTTTTTATGTGGAAGTTATGTCATGTTTAAATCCTTCAATAATCTCATATAATGATGTTGGTGGGACATAGAGTTGAATGATTGAATTTTTTGAAATATAAACCATAAGATTAATACATTTTCACATTGCTGTAAAATATGATTACCTGCTATTTTAGTGACACATGTTATATTGCACATTACTTTCTCCATTTAATGATGATTTTTATGATATATAATTTTAGAAGATACTCTGTTCTATGTGTAATCTACTCTGTGAGTCAATGCATCCATGCCCCTGAAACAAGCAAGCTCAAACCATTAAATTGTCTGATGATTAATAGGAGAGGCCAAACTGCTGATGAGGCTTCTGCAGAATCATTAACTAAATCAAATACTGCTCATTTGTCCCTGGCACAACCAATACCATAGAAGCCAGCATGCAGCTTTCCATGCACATTTTTCCCTAATTACAGCCCATGGTGTGAAATCCTAACTTTATAGCCCAACTATTGGCAAAATATACTGCCAGCCCCCTGAAGCTTAGCCATTTGGCTGGTATGTGTGCCACACTGTGGACATAACCAAGCAAACAACTGAAAGGAAATCAACCCCTCTGTTTTTACACTTATCATTTGGATTAGGAGTAACAGTTGTAAAAATGCAATAATCTATACAGACACATCATAAATCACGTGAATGGGGTGGGCTCAAATGGTTCAACTATTTAAATATGTACAGGTGAGAAGAAGCAGGTGAGGAGTCAGAGAGAACCAGTATCCTCCCAGTTGAAGGCAAGACAAAGTAAAGGCACAGTAACACTCCATTTGCAATGGGTTGCTCAGGGTGGAGTCAGTAGCAAACAATCTCTACATTGATGGAAAAGCCCACCAGACCACATTGAGCCTCGGTAGTTTTATCCCAAAAAGGCCATTACAAAATGTTTCATAACCAGTAACAAATGATATTAAGTGCAGAGTCATTCACAACTTAGTATATATAAGACAAAGAAATTTTATCCAAAAAACCTAAGGAAATTGAAGAACTAAATACCTTGACAATTATCATTTGCTTGACCCTAATCTAGCCTCTCAGAAATGGTATCATCATATAATGTTACCTATAGATTTCACAAGACAGAACACCCAAAGCAATACTCAATGAGACAATTTCAGACCCCCTACAAAGTATGTTGGGGCAACTTCAGAAAGGAAACAAATCGTAGACAAATTGGGAAAACCAGATCTACTTGGATATCCCAGTCTCACTGGCCCAGTGTTTATCTAATGGCTTCTATGAAAACTATTTTAGGTTTGTTGATTAGAGCCTTGATTTGTGAGTTTGGGTAACAGATAAGAGGAACAGAAAGGAACATATTAATTTAAAGATCAATTAGGATAATAATCTACATAGATTAGACCCTGCCTTTTGACATTAAAGCTTCTGCATAGGGTGAGCTAATTTTATTCATGTATATTTCTAATTTTCATCCTTTCTTTTTGTATTTCTGTGTTTTTAGAACATATAATATTTCCATATTATAGAGTCCCAGAGCAATGCTGATTTCAATCAGCCTGAGGTATAATCATGAGACCAGGCTGACCAGGCATCAAACTGACCATAAGCATTCTGGGCTGGTAGCTCATGGGATACCATTTCTCACAGACACTGAACTCTGACTCTGGATAAACATAGACACTGAGAGAACACGACAGTAAATCATTAATAATGGGACATCTGAGCATATCTGTCATGAAACAATGATTGCCACTAAGCAAGGATACACATTAGAGTGTATTTTTGAGTGGTTACCTTTACATTCTTGGCATTTTTGTTGAGCCAGTGTTGTCTTCCAAGGATTTTGGAATACACAAAAACTTTATCATTTCAGAGGACCTGCAAGCAAGAGAGTTCAAGAATCTGTTGCTAGGATAGATTCCTCAGTGAAACTGTGATCTCCTTTGTGTGTGTGTGTGTGTGTGTGTGTGTGTGTGTGTGTGTGGGGGTCACTTTAGGTAACAAAAGAAATTATTGTATGTAGGTGTCTGAGCTTTGATTTAAAATACACCAAATTTAGTTTAGTTGAAAATCCTTCATTGCCTTCATTTAATAGAAATTGCAGACCAGAGGGGAAATAGCACATAGGTACGCTCTTTGTAATTTATCAGGACATAGACAGCCCAAAGTAATGTTTGTGAAAAAATGTATCTCTTCCCACAGAGTGAATATTGCAAATTTGGTTGACCTAATCGTGAGTAAAGGGCTTACGTGAGTAAAGGGCTTAGTACTTCTCACCTGTTAAGTATCCATTTAATCCTTAAAATGAATAATTTCTTTTTTTTGTGGAAGGTATATTTCATTTCAGTCGTTTTACATACGTATTGTCTCATCAATCTCCTTGGCACTGTTAATGCCCTTTCCAGTTAATCTTGTTGTAAATTCAACAGACTTGGCCTGTTTTCACTATGCCTGTCTGAATAATTTACAGCTTTTCTCAAGATCCTAAGACTGTGAAGTCAAGGTAAAGTATTCACCTGCACAGTTGCATATTGATAAGATGTAATGTCTAATATTATAGATATGTAAGCATATAAGAAATAGATTATAACAAAAAGGTTTAACACAAAAATACAGGACCATATAAATGGCATTATGAGTCACATGGTGATAGTCCCTTATATATTCACATTTACAGAAAAGATCACGTCTATTTTCCATATAAATTTCTCTTTCTTCTTTTTTATAATACATTTTTAAATAAAAAATTAAAAAAATATATTGCATGCTGAGCGTATGATAGAGTGATTCTGTTCCAAAGCAATGCTGGTGTTTTCCAATAATTTATTGGTATTTTTAGTTTTCTTGGGACTTTTATTCATGTTATCACATTCATTCAAACCTCACACATGAAGTAGGCATTTGGCTGGTTAGCTACTATAATGTACTGTATGCATATCTTAATTTCTATTGAGTAAATCAGAGACATGTTATACCGTACATTACTTAAAAACTGCATACTTGTACACACTGAAATGCTCATAATTATAAGCTATAATTATAAGCTATAGATTTAATTTAAGGCATTCCAACTGAAGCTGATGAATGTCTTACTGTTGAATGATGAATGTCTTACTGAAGTCTTACTGTTGGAATGCCTCCAACAGTAAGACTTCAGTATCAGCTTCAGTTCACCCCTGGGGGCGACAATGTGGTAGTAGACCTCCTCATATAGATGCTCTATTCCCCTCTCCAACCAGTCTCCAACCAGTCTCTTAAAAGACTGAAGCAAGCACTGGAAAAAGACCCCACACTGTCTACCCTGCGCACCTGTATGTGATGTGCCGGGTGGCCATCATGTGTTTCTGAAGAGCTTCTAAGTACCGTAGCGTGCCATCAGTTTGCAACAGTACTGTTTCATGGTGTGAGTGGGTTGTCAACATGAGTGGCACATGTGATTGAAGAGAGCACATTAAACTGCAGATACATGTATTTACTCCCAAGTTGCCTAGTCATAACACCATTAGATTAGAATGGCTATTTACAACACATGCAATATGATTACTTATTTTCCAATACAGATTCACATAACTTGCAACATAAGCACCATAACACAGTTCTGACTCCCAAATCGGAAAAAAAAATCCAGCTAACATTAGCTTGGAGGAAACAGTGATTTAATGTTAGAAAGTACAGCAAATGTGGTGGTGAAAACTATGAGAAGCTTAATAACACATGAGTTACTAAAACAGTGATGTCATAATCAAATTCTAGAACTGCAGGTGTGCACAAGCTGAAATAAGTCACACTGTGGGGCAGCTGAAAATATTTTAGAACTTACATGTGAAAGGGTTAATTCTGAGTTTTGCTGTTTTGGGAGATGATGGAGTTTTTCAGTTCACAGTTTATAGTTTTGCGGATTATATTGTTGTATCTCCAGTATTTTATTATTTTGGTTGTTATTAGTTATCCAGATGGTAGTCAATCTCCTATTGGCTCAAAGAGCATCACACACACTGCTGCTTGAAAGTTTGTGAACCCTTTAGAATTTTCTATATTTCTGCATAAATATGACAGAAAACATCAACAGATTTTCACAAAAGTCCTAAAAGTAGATAAAGAGAACCCAATTAAACAAATGAGACAAAAATATTATACTTGGTCATTTATTTATTGATCCAATATTACATATCTGTGAGTGGCAAAAGTATGTGAACCTCTAGGATTAGCAGTTAATTTGAAGGTGGAATTAGAGTCAGGTGTTTTCAATCAATGGGATGACAATCAGGTGTGAGTGGGCGCCCTGTTTTATTTAAAGAACAGGGATCTATCAAAGTCTATCAGGGATCTATCAAAATCTATCAAAAAATGTTTTGTGGACGGATGAGACCAAAATAGAACTTTTTGGTTTAAATGAGAGGCAACATCAGGAATCAATAATGTAATGGGCTTATAAGATGGTACCTTTTATAGCTTTAATATGTTTTCAAAAGGATGGTAATAGAAATGAGAGCATAAGGCATTAACTTCCCACCATGTTCTTTTCATACAACCTACAGCATCATATTTATTCCATAGTAAAACATTTCTGTTACTGGTGTGTTGGTTTCAGGGGTTACCATAAAATTTACCTTAGCTCAGTGTATCTTCCATTCGATTTAACAAAGGTTTTCTCAGACCTCCACATAACTCTGTCTGCCCTGAGCAGGTTGTTGGTGGTCCTATTACATTTGAATTATCCAAGCTTGCTCTGAATGTCAGTCAGTCCCATGAGAAGTTGTTTTGGAAATAACTTGCCTTTTTGCAAAAAAGGTTTCAAAAAGTAAACATTTTCTGGATATGCAGCAATTGGTAAGCAAAACATTCTGTTCATGTGAAATAACACACTGTGATATTGTCGTTCACTGGTTACTATTTAAAACTAAGGCAATATTTTGTCAGAAAAGTCTCGCTCAGTGCTAACTATTATATCTAGTATGGTCATAGAGGTTTTAAGGTGCAGTTTAACTAGGAATTAATATGTAATTCATTCTTATTGCAAGGACAATGCATAGCAGGCGATGTAGTTGTACCATCTTTTGTGTAGTTTAACTGATGTTTTAGGGTTGAAGGCTTACAGTACAACCGTCAAGTTGTTACTGACATACACGTTCATTCATTATTTTAGACAACCCTGCCTAGTCATCACCCACCAACCCCACCATGACGCAGCAATTGGTACATACCTGTGAAATGAAGGTTAGAACAACATTGTTGATAGGGTTCAGAAATGCATGCTGTGTCCTTCTATCCTCCTTGGGTTTACATGGAAAATTAAATGCCCTCACATTTCTAGAGTGTGTGAAATAGAAACAAAGGGTTGGCAGCCAGGATGTAGTCAGTTTGGAACCCCTACCATGATATGTTGTACAATGTTTCTTTATTTGAATGTTGTTTAGAAAGTTCCTTTCCTGCAGAGCAATATGTAAAATCAGAACCTTTATTCTCAACAGGAAATGCTTGTTGTTTCTCGGGTGGGGCGATTACTTGGGTACGCTGGTATTTGACTCAGACTTATCAGAGGGGTAATAAAAGAACACATGCTGTGGGAAATGGTGCTGGTGTCTTTGCAGGGGGGCAGACTACCTTCAGGACTGCATGCCATTAAACAGTTCAAGAATGCGGTGAGGCTAAAGAAAGGACATAAAATAGATTGTTTGCTGCTCTCCATTGGCACTTGAAGTGGCCCGGAAACATTACCTTGAATGCTTTAAAGACATTCAAGTCAAATTTTGGTAATATGTTGAGAGTTCAAACAGAAGTTTTAACATTGTGTCACAATGTTTTGACAAATACCTTGTTTTCAGATGTGAATGTAGAAGAACACAGATCTAAGCTGATTTACTGTAATGAAAATATAGATTAAATACAATGAATTAAATTACTTAGGAGTAGAATGAATTCAAAATGTCTGTTAAATTCCTGCCTCTGATACAGTAGTGCAGTGGGCATTTCAGATACACTCAACTCCATATATACTCATGCTGACATTCTATGCTTCTCAGGTGCTGTCTGTTCTGGGGCTTTATCAAATCTCTTTGAGGTGTTTCAGAGGGACACTGAAGCTATATGATCTGTTGGACTTGTGGCAAATGTCAGGTCATTGAGTTTTTGTTTGTTTCATTTGTAGAGAGGTAAGGCACAGGTAAACATATATCTGTGTAGATACAGTGCAACTGCATTAGTGGATACTCTTATCCACAACAACTTTTCATATGCCATCCATTTATGCAGATGGATGTTTACTAAGGCAATTGGGGTCATGTACCTTGCCCAAGAGTTCAACAGTGGCGCATCTGGGAACTGCACCAGCAATCCTTGGGTCACAACTGCTTCTTACCAGTGTCACTGCTACCACTAATAAAATGTGCCATTTATTTATTTATTTATTTAGCTAAGAAGTAAATATTTATTCCAAGAGGTCATTCATAGTTTGTCCTTTTATGTTTGTTTGGAACAGCTGGCAAATTTGATAGTTTTGGGTCAGCTTTGGTGTTTTGGAGTGACATTCATGGTTAATGATAATGATGGGTCTGTGCATTGATTATGGTAATATGGTGAAAGAAACCCAAGACTACTATTTTAGTAACCTTTCCAGCAGTGTCCAAGATACTTGAAATAGCCATAATGAAAACATTATAAAGACAGATGATAAAAATGAAAAAAAATTACACATAAGCCATAACTCTATGTATTGCTTTTAATGTTATCCAACTTCTCAAAAATAATTTTATAATGATGTAAATTTGTATTTGGTGTAAATTAGATACACAGCCCTAAATTAAGTAAGTCTATGTTAAAATCCCTACAAACAAGAACAATAACAGACTGAAAATGAATAAAAATTTGCATTGTGAGAAAGCTGCATTTATTGGGCATAGATGGATGTTTAATAACCATAGGCTTCATTAAGTGGATGACATCAGCAGGCAAAGAACAGAGTAACCAGCTTGACAGCTGTTATTGATGTCCCTATAGACTTTACCTTTCATATAAAATGCATATGAAATAAAAATTAAATATTTCATTTAGCAGACTATTCAAGAGATGTAGTGGCTTTGGTCAGCATTCTTTCCCTCTCTATTAGCAGAGAAAGCTTGGCTCTGTACTATTTATTAATTGCACCATATACCATTCAATAGTCCAGGATGTTCATGTTGCAAGAGCAGAGGCTAATGTGGGTTTTATATATGAATATTATTCTTCTAAAGGGTAAAGGGTAATTTTCACTTTTCTTTTCAAGATAACTAGAAAGAGATGAACTCTTTTGAGAGTGACAAAATGTGAAAGCGATGAATCAGCCTTTTCAAACCACAGACACTTAGAAGGCCCCTAATCCAATGTCATTATGCAGCACTTGCAGAATGAACTGTAGAAACGATGAAACTGCTAATGTTAAATGAGAATGAATTGTTTTGTCTATATGTGGAATGTCATAAACAAAAAATGTCAGCATGTCTTACTTTTTGTCTGAATCTTACATTTTTTATGAAGAAATTAACATATCCATTTTCATGGTTTGAAAGGCGTGGCCTGCTCTGTTCTAAACGTTTTGATCATTTTGGTCATTTCTATACAATCCACCTTTTTGCCCTACTGGGTACACACCACTTGGATGAGCTCCTGACAGTTACAAATCACAAATCATAGTTTATGTGCATTAGCTGCCCTCTATCTGCCCTTAGACACTGATCTCTACTCCATTCCCCAATCACATATGTCCAGCACATCAGTGAGATCCTAGTTTGTTTGATTTCCTCTGAGCTACACCACCACCTCATCACCTGCCCCTTTCTCAACTCCATTATCGGCACTGATTGCTTCTGATCAGACTTCAGGCAGGCCTCTGCATCACCTTACCTGGCCTCTTGTTCTGTCCAGAAGAACACATAGTGTCCTGTCTGTCCTTAAACTTCCACATTGAGTGGGCTGTTCAAACTCAAACGTATTTTCTCAAACTGAACATTCTTTCTTGCTTTGCAGCCTTTCCGTCAAATGAGACAGTATGCCTTTTGGTGATAGACAGACCATTCAGCCACATCTGTCACACCCTTGATTATCGTTTCAGACGTCTGTGGTTTTTCACAGAGCAGATCACTAGATCCTCCACCAGGTGTAGATTTGGTGAGGAAGGCTTTAACTGACTTTCCTTCTAACTGGAGGACCACTCCAACAAGGTCTGTAAGTGAGCTTCCATTTATGTCCCTCAAACTACACCCAACTTGAGAATGTTTAATCAACTGAAACTCCAAGATTATCAGCAAAGCATTAGCAAACCACCTTGAACCTGTCAATCAACTCCTCATCCATCCCAATCAGACAGGTTTTATCAAAGGATGGCATTCAACAAGTAACATTGAAAATCAACAAAACATTGTAAATGCAATTATTGTATCTCTGAAAGAGCATTTGACAGAGAAAACTGGACATTTATATTTGTAACACTGGAGAAAATGGTTTGGGGGAAGTGTGTATCCATTGGATAAAAATGCTTTACAATGCACCCATGATAACATTCACTATTACACTATGACATAACCTCACAATGCTTCACATTTCACAGGAGGAGCTGACAAGGGTGTCTACCCTTTTCATCTATATTTGCCTATATTCTGAAGAAATAAAGAAAAAGAAAATAATTCACAGTATTACATTAACATAGCGAATATTACATTACTGGCATTTAGCATATTGTCAGGGCTCAGGCAAGGACTCAAGCGCGGACACCAGGGCTTCAGGTTCCAAAAAGCTTTAATTATGACGTCAGGCAAAGTAGCAACAGGCAGTGTCGGTAACAGGCAGGCAGTCCGTGGGCAAACCAGGGTCGAAAGCAGGAACAGGCAGGGTCGGTAACCAGGCAGGCAGATAATCAGGCAAACAGAGCAAGGCGGCGAGCAGAATCAAAGTCAAAGGTACAGGCAGGAACAACAACGGCAAGACTTACAGGAAAAAAGCACGGCGGGAATGAAACAGGACAAACACTGCAACGATCTGGCAAATAGGACAGAGACAAGCAGGGTAGATATAGGGTTGGGCTGATGAGATGATGGGAAGCAGGTGTGCAGGCAGGCAGGTGGAGATGATCAGGTGGGCGGAGACAGGGCGGAGAGCGGGGCAGGGCTGGAACACAAGGAAAAACAAAAGGACATGGACACAATGACAGGTGGGGAGAACATAAATACAACAGCTAGGGGGCCGGAGTACTGACACATATGCTTTTATCCACTTACATAAGTTAAATTTTTTCCCCAATTTTATCCATTCCCACAGCAGGACATTTACTGAGGCAACTGTAGGTTACATACCTTGCCAAAGAGTACAGCAGCAGCGCCCCAGCTGAGAAATGAACCACAGCCTTTCAGTTACCAGTCCTGCTCCTTAACCACAATGTTACACTACCAAAATATGCATGTTCAGAGTCCATTTCAGCAGGTTAAGATAACTGATTAAAAACCCTGCTGGGGCCTCACTTAATGGTTTTATTGATGATGGAACAAAGCTGAAGCAAGCTCTCTTTGTATTAAAAAGTGGGTATTGTAATTTACACCACAACAGTAACAGTTCAGAGTGGCTGTTGAGAGGATGCATGGGGTCAGACATAATAACCTCTCCTTTCTTGTGTGTCCCTTCCTTGTAGATGTGACTCTTCTGTTTCACACCAATGATTTAACCATTGATTAAGGCCACTTTGCCCAGGAGGTTTTTAACACTGGTCAGGGATCCAAGGCATGCTGCCATGCCAAAAGATACAAATGACTCAATAAAATGTCAGTAAATGTTCTGAAAAACTGAAAGGTCGAAATTTAGCCTTCTCAGTTGGGAAATACAGGCGCGATTGGCACTTAGCCAGTGTTCCTTCAGAGCTCACCCCAAAGTTAAGATATTGGTCGATTTGTGTGCCCAGGTGTCTGTATTGCCCAACCCTCTCAATAATTTCATTGTCTATTTTTTGATCCTTTGCAGGGGTTAAGGTTAACATAGTTCATTTTGCACCACTGTGAGAACCTGTCCATTGTGGAGTGGAGCAGGTCATCGGAGTTGGATGTGTCAACAACAACAGTGTCATCTGAGTACTTGATAAAAGCCATGTCAGAGCAAATGTTTCTTCAGTCATCTGTCTAGGGTGTGAAAAGTACAGGAAAGAGCACTGACCTTTGTGGTGATTCAGTGTTTACTGTTTTCATGGCACCTGCTCCTTGAATTTGACCCACTGAGGTCTGTATTAAAATGAGATATTCAATAAAATCAGGTTGCATTCATGCTTATCAGGTTAGATTAATGTTTAAAAGTTTCCCTCCCATTAGTTGTAGTCAATGTTCTACAACATACAGTTATTAGTCCTTTGCTGTTCTCCCACCCCACCTGATCACTTCTGCTGATCATAGTCTTTTATGGGGTTTCAAATCCACCGTAGTCCAATGACTCAAATATGGCAAACATATTTTCTGTAGCCCTGCAATATGTTATCCAACTCTTGTCATCTATAAATTCATCTTTCCAATTTTTCATATCCAACTCTTGTCAGGGTTTCGACGACGGCTTCCCGCAATGCCCAGCAGGGGTCCTCCTGACAGCCAGTCTGTCCCGGTTGCCTGCTGCTTCCCTCAGCCCCCACCAGAGGGACTTTCTTGTGTGTGCATCATTGTCTGATTGTTCACATCTGTTTGCAATTAGACTGAGTGTTTGGTGCATTTAAACCCCACCTGCTGCATTGTTCCCTGCTCAGTCTTGAGCTTGCCTGCACACTGTGCCTTCCTGTGCTAAGGCTTTGCTCACTCAGTAAAGTTTCTTTGTTTGTTGTAATCCTCCTGTGTGTCTTGAATGATCTCTGAATTTGGGTATCTCCTGCTCAACCGTCACGGCAAGACTGAGCCATTCCATGGATCCAGCAGAGATCAACCAGCTTAAGACCACTCTGGCTTCTCAAGGATCTGCCGTCGAGAGACATGAACAAATCCTCCACAAGATCCTGGGAAATCTCCAAACCCTTGCTTCAGCACTCCAGACCCATCAGGTACTGATTGCCTCATCTCCTCCTTCACCGTCCGAATCAATGCCTCCTGACCCATCTTCATTGTCCCTGCCTGGCCGGAATCCCTGTTTACCAGCCCCAGAATGATACGATGGGACTCCATGCAAGTGTTGAGGATTTCTGATCCAGTGCTCACACAACTTTGAACTGCAAGCTTCTCTGTTTTCCACTGTTCAAAGGTGGCATTTATCATTTCCTTGCTGACTGGCAAGGCGCTTGCTTGGGCCACTGAGATTTGGGAACAGAGGCTACCAGTTTGTTCAAGCATTCAGTTTCATGGAAGAGATGAGGCGAGTTTTTTTTTATCACCCAGTGACCGGACGTGAAGCCGCTAAAAGGCTCCTCCAAATCCACCAAGGCTCCCGCAGTGTGGCGGACTTCACCATAGAGTTCCGCACTCTGGCTGCAGAGAGCTAGTGGAATCCCGAGACGCTAATATCCACCTTCCATCATGCACTATCGGAGGACATCAAGGATGAGCTGGCTTCCAGGGAATCAAAGGATGACCTAGAGTCGCTCATTGATATGGCCATCCGGGTGGAAAATCGCCTTCAAGAGAGAAGGAGGGAACATCAAGGGTTTTCCGCCTCTCCCACGGACTCAAGCTCCAGCTCCACTTACAAGTCTCCTGGTTGCCACCAAGTCCCCTTGAGTCCGCAGACTCCTGACCCAGAGGAGCTCATGCACTTGGGTAGAACCCGTCTCTCGCAGTCAGAATGGGATCGCACAATGCGAGAGCGGTGTAGCCTGCACTGTGGGGCTCCCAGACATTTGCGCATGTCCTGTCCAGAGATTCAGGGAAAAGTCCAGCCTTGTCCGGGAACAGGAGGTCCGTGATGAGGTGAAGTCTCTCCCCTGAGTCTGCTACTCCTGGGGTCCTGCTGACAGTGCACCTCTCATAGGGAGGGGAGGAGCATATCCTTGATGCCTTTGTCGACTCCTAAGCAGCAAGTAATTTTCTGGACCTCGCCGTAGCCAGACGCCTAGGTGTCCCCCTGGCTGACCTTGACCGCCCGCTTTCCATAACAGCAGTGGATGGAAATCTTCTGGGTTACGAGCAGGTGCATCAGTGTACTGTTCCCATTCACCTCCGCATAACGCACCACCATGAAATCATCCAGTTCCATCTCATTGACTCTCCTGAGCTTTCTTTGATCCTGGGGTTCCCCTGGTTAGTCCAACACAGCTCTCACTTTGACTGGTCCAGTGGTTCATTAGTCAAGTGGGGGCCTTCATGCGTTCACCACTCCTGCTCTCCCAAGTTGCCACCCTGCTCTCCCGAGTTGCTGCCATTGATCCCTCTGGAGTACATGGACCTCCAAGCGGTTTTTTGCAAGAAAAAAGCAACATCTCTGCCCCCCACCACTGTCCCTACAAAATTCCGACCTTCTACCTGGAACCTGTCCCCCTCGAGGAAGAATCTTCTCCTTGTCAGGTCCCGAGACTGCCGCCATGGATAACTACATCTGGGAAATCCTTGCCTGTATTTATCTACTTGGACGACATCCTCATCTTCTCCAAGTCTTTTGCAGATCATGTCCAGCATGTAAGGCAGGTCCTGCAACGACTCCTTGACAACACCCTCTTTGTTAAATTGGAGAATCGTGTCTTCCATGTCTCCACAGTACGGTTCTTGGGCTTTATCATTGCAAAGAACTCCATCCAGATGGACCCCAGCAAGGTTCAGGCAGTGAGGGACTGGCCAGCTCCTTCCACGGTGAAACAAGTGCAGCACTTCCTGGGATTTGCAAATTTCTTCCGCAAGTTCATTTGCAACTTCAGTGCCATCGCTGCTTCCTTAACTGCATTGACCAGGGGATTGCCCACAAGATTCATCTGGATGCCTGAGGCAGAGAAGGCATTCAATGTTCTCAAACATCACTTTTCCTCTGCTCCTGTCCTGGTCCTTCCTGATCCAGAGCTCCCCTTTATTGTTGAAGTGGACGCTTCTGATGTCGGGGTAGGCACGGTCCTGTCCCAGAGGTCCACCAAGGACAACAGAACACATCCTTGTGACTTCTTCTCCCGTTATCTGTCGGCTGCCAAGCGTAATTATGACATCGGCAATAGGGAGCTGCTGGCCATTAAGTTGGGTCTGGAAGAATGGAGGCACTGGCTGGAGAGTTCCAAACATCTCTTCCTTGTTTGGACAGACTATAAGTACCTGTCGTACATTCAGGAGGCGAAGTGGCTGAACTCGCGCCAGGCAAGGTGAGCTCTTCACCTGATTTAACTTTGCTCTCTCCTACCATCCAGGCTCCAAGAATCAGAAACCTGATGCCCTCTCCAGGCTTTTTGACCCCCCAGATCGAGACGAGGTCCTAGAGCCCATCCTGCCCCGTATTGTGGTTCCTTTGCAGTGAGGAGTTGAGGAAGCCGTGAGAGAGGCACAACAGAGGGAGGTGGATCCAGGTAACGGCCCGCTGGGTCGTCTTTTTGTCCCTAAGACTGTCTGGTCGTAGGTGTTGCAGTGGGGTCACTCATCACCCCTTACCGGACATCCTGGAGCTATTCGGACCTTGGAGTACATCCAGAGGCGTTTTCGGTGGCCCTCCATGGAAAAGGATGTTTGTTCCTTTGTGGCTGCCTGTTCCATCTGCCCCCAAAGTAGGGACTCCAGGTCTAGACCTCAGGGCCTTCTCCATCCTCTACCTATTTCCTCTTGGCCCTGGTCCCACATCTCCATGGACTTTATTACGAGCCTACCCCAGTCTAAAGGCAACATGACCATCTTGGTGGTAATTGATCGGTTTTCGAAAGCCTGCTAATTTTTGCCGCTACCCAAGCTCCCCTCAGCCTGAGAGACTTCCCGCAATGACCAGCAGGGGTCCTCCTGACAGCCAGTCTGTCCCGCTTGCCTGTTGCTTCCCTCAGCCCCCACCAGAGGGACTTTTTTGTGTGTACATCATTGTCTGATTGTTCACATCTGTTTGAAATTAGACTGAGTGTTTGGTGCATTTAAACCCCACTTGTTGCACCTGCTCAGTCTTGAGCTTGCCTGCATGCTCTGCCTTCCTGTGCTAAGGTTTTGCTCGCTCAGTAAAGTTTCTTTGTTTTTTGTAATCCTCCTGTGTATCTTGAATGATCTCTGCATTTGGGTGCCTCCTGCTTAACCGTGACAACACTTGAGGCTTCTGTTGATTCCTCAACACCTACTCAATGCAGCAACTGCTATAGACCCTGGAATTGTCCTCACTGAACTACTGCTACTCCATCACTATATGACAATAGTGATGTTTGCTGTTTTTCTTTGCTCAGAAACTGAAGACAAGTGACATTGACTAAGAGGATTTGTGTGTGTTCAATGACAGGATAGGGTTTGTCATGATGTAATGAAAGAAACAAGTAAAACCAGACTACAGTGTGACTTCAAAAGATGTGACTAAGATGTCCAGAATATTTGTCAGCTATGACTAAACTAACACTGAGACGAAAGAAATTATTAAAATGTGACTAAGACTAATATGTATTTTAGTCCAAAGATGAAAAAAAGGCTGCAAGAATTACACTGTCAAACATACAACCCTGTGGTGGAATCTTATGCCCAAAACAGGTCAAATTAGCCCGTTTAGTGATTTTTTTTTTTTTCAATAAATTTAAACATCTTGATACTACACTTGTTGGTGCAATGCAAATTTAAAACACATGTGTCTTTATACTATAAATAAAGGAGCTCCTGAAGTATGAAAAACATTTTACATTTATTTATAAACATCACATTTATGATATGCTGCAAAAGCATCATGGGTATTTTAGGGTTCAGCAGAAGCCTTAAATGTACATTGTTCAAGCAAGGCTATGAAAAAAAAAAAATCTAGTTAGTAGTACTACTATTTTGGAAGTTGGCATACATGACCATACAGTGTCTGGCTGCAAGTTTAAGATTCATTCCTACCTCTGACCAAATATTCCGAACTGAAAATCTATCAATCAAAAGATTTGTTGTTGCACTTGCACAAACACTAGGTAAAAATGGTGTGGATTTCTTGTAGACACTGGATGTAGGTTTGGAGAATGGTGTTGAATAGTGACATACAAATCTTGTGTCACATTTTTACTAAATCTCAACTGTGATTATACATTGCAAACAAGAAGGGGAGCTGTCAGAAAGACAGAGGGAGAGAGCAAACCTGCCTCTAACTATCAAGCATATCATTTCATCTACCCTGGACACATCTATAGCCAGGTGCAACATCTGTTGCCAAATGATGCCAGACATTCATTGACCCAGGTCAGCCCTAGGTCTGGGTTAACCTGTATCCGGTATGCCCTACACCCAACTGATCCATACATCATTAGAAACAGGGCAGTGTATCAGGAGGAGTTTCCTTTATTAAATGACAGTAAAAAACCAAGCTATCTAAAAGAATTACCCACTTTTCTTGTACAATTCACCCTCCCTGTCCATTCAACTACCCAAGGAATGCAGAAAAAAAAACATTTAAATTAAACTTATCTAGCTTAATTTTAAGTTATTTGTCTTTCACAATAATCTCTATAAACAATACAAGGATATTTCACCAAAGTTCCCCTCTGTACCTATCTGAACTATAAATCTCAAAGAGATGAGCAACTCTTCAGGTTGCTCTTTAGCAGTCACTAGCCTCCTTTGTGTACTTACCTCTTTTTTGTAATGGTTGGTTTGTTTAGAGTTTTAGAACACAATTATAAGGATGATTTAAGGAATGATTTAAGGAATATAAGTGTGTTCTCAATCCTGTAGATGACTGCAATTCCCCTTCACTGGTACTTGAACAGATCAGAGTGGAATCTTAGAGTGGAGATATTGTTGGATTGAAGACAACCCACATTTTTTTATTATTCTTTCTTGTATCTGTATACAGTAAGTTGTTATTCCTTTTACTTCCATGTTGGTATACATCTTTTATGGTGTAACACCTGAGGATCTAAGTAAGGAATAAGACTAATTTGAAGTCTGGGGATATTTTCTGCAGTATTAATATTATAGTAATATAATATTTTCTCACATCATAGACTTCACAATTAAGCCAGTGCACCTCCTTGTCAGTATTATTTTCCTTCCTGCAGGCTGACTAGTCCTCATGTATGAGAGGGCTGATTCATGACACTACACAATCCCACTGAAACCAGATGAATGCATTCAAAATGCTTTGCCTCAAATGTATTAAATTACAGGGGCTTGCTGGGTTGCAAAGGCCTGTAATGTTGATTTTGGAGAGGGATTGTGGCTAGAGGGTTATTTTAGAAATACACTCTCTACAGCTTTGGATTTGTAGTGCCTCATTTTCTCCCTTTCATAAGTCAAACACTCAGCATTTAATAGACTAATCGAGGGGTTCTCAAACTGGGGGTCATGGCCCCCAGGGAGTTGCACAGACATTCCTGGAAGCTTGTGAGGAAGTTGAGAAAAATAAGAAGATGACAATGTTAGCAAGCAAAAGGTGAATATTACTGGGTAACACTTTCTGTTAACCAATAATACACATCAGCATCCTCCTCAGTATTCTTTAATTCATGGAAGTTGGAGTGATCTACATGATGCCATTGCAAACAATACCAGAGGCATGCAAAATATGCAGGTATTATTGGGTAATGGAATACTAGCAAATGTATTGATGCTGGTATGTTTGTGCTCAATAAGGTTGCAATGCCCAACGAAGAAAACACTGACAATGAAGGCTCCATCTGACTCCACACCAAACTGTATAGAAACATTTCAGGTGGTACTAATTGAAACACATTAAAGTGGCTAGTGGAGCTAAGCCACTGGGGGAAATGTCAGTCACTCAGTTCACATAAGAATATTGTGTCATAATGACTATTAAAGAAAGTGTTTTTGGTGTTGGTGAAGGCTGTAAAACTAAGAAAGAAGAACAATGATGATCATTCTGATAGGGTCTATTGATGCTTATGTAATTCATGTCATTTATTGTAGTTAGCTGTATGTGTAGCAATTAGTCTCACAGGTCTGTGCTCTATAAAAATAAAATATGTATGCTTGTTTATTTCTTTTTCTTTCTGTACAGTTTATTTGAACCAGACTCAACCATCATTAGCTCCACCTCAAACTTTGAATCAATGTTTAATCGGAGCTTGCAGCATTTTTGGTAGAGCTGTAGCAACACAGAAATGAGTTTCCATAGATGTCATGCTGTCACGACAGCAGCTTTAACAGACGATGTGTTTCAATTTGGCAAGAAATTCCTTTATCACCTCCTCCAAACTGTGTTTTTTGTGCTGAGTAAAACATATCCCTGATCCTGAACTTAGTGTTTTATTGATAAAGGTGTTTCATTTCAACAAATGGGTACTTTCAGCTGCATGAACAATTGAAATGAATGCTTTTTCTTTTTTTAGTTAATTGGCAAGGTTTGATGACAATATATCATTCACCTCAAATGACAGGCATTCCATCTACATTAAATTGATTATACTGGTAAGTGCAAACAAAAATACATGTTGCCAAAGAACCTTACAAAAATGTTACTTAATGTTAAATAATGTTAAAATGTTAATATTTAATGGCAAATGAGTATAAGACTTTCCCTACATAACTGTAAAGATAAAGTGATTCAGAGTCAAAAAAATATATATATATATCATAGATGTTTCCACAAAGGAAGGATAATGGAATACGTCACAGCAAAACCATGATTGTTTTAGCTTTTCTCCTCCTATGTGGACTATGGATTCATATTTTCAGTTATGATTGTGCTTCCAGGGCACGCCTTGAGGCATGGGAGTGTACAGGGTGTGATTTAGTTTAATGTCAGAGAACAAAAAAAAAAAAACAAGTAGAATGACAGAAATCCAGGCACACACAGGGCAGCTGTGAAGTGGAGAGAGACAAAATGCTGACAACTGATAAGTTCTGATCCAAATTCATTTATAGTGGTAAGTAGTCCTAGTATTTTTCCCTTGAGGGTTTACACCCACTAGACTACTTGAAAATACCATTTAAGAACCTTTAAGAAATCAAAATAACTGAGGCCACCTTGGGATTTAAAAGGAATGATTCAACATAAGACTTTTTCATTAAAGGAAATCTATAAACAGAAATTTCCAATTTGATAATTTGACATATTTTCACATGGGGGAGGAAAGACATATTAGCAAATGCAACCATTAAGGTCTTGCAAAGCTATGGGTGCAGTCATGGGGCTGAAAGATTTTCAAGATACTGATCACTCTTAAAGCTCATAATTGAAGCATATATTGAATGCAAGCAACCAGTCAAAATCAATACTACAGCTCACCCTTACATCCCTTGTGGCTTAACCACCACTCTCTTGATTGCATTTAAAGAATAAGAGGTCTGTAATGGTCAGGCCTCAATGGGTTATTTTCCTCCTATGTGTGAACGTGCCCTAAAGAACACCTACCTGAGATTGACTAGAGGTGCAGTGTTGCAGGGATAAAAATCACTGAAAAGGCAGAATGCAGCAGGAGAAATGAGATTCTTTTTTTATGTTGACAATAGACTGAGCACACATGAGCCTAACACAGAAAGGGATTGTAAATGGAAATTCTTTGACTTGAAGTAAAACCCCCATATTTCAGTAAAACTGTCTACGCTTCAGTAAACCCGTTATACTAGACTATTGCCCCAACTATCTTGCTATACTACTGTGACCTGATTATACCAAGCTGTGAACTCAGGAGTTTCCTGGGTTCCCAAATTTAAACAGGACCACTTACATTCCAGGTTTGCAAGTCAAAATGTGTGATCAGAAAAGACACTGCAGTTCAGCTGAGCTCAGTGTCTCTCTCAAATTACACAGTTCACTGACAAATAAGCAAAAGTCTGAAGACTTTCAAGACAATGTTACCAATAGAGTTCAGTTAAGTAATTTTAGGCAGGACATGTTTTTTCCCCTTTTTCAGGACACTTACAGTCCCCAATTGCTGACCACCTTTCTTCTTGTCAGCTAACTTGCATTGCTAATTTGATAGCTGGCTTGACAGATTACACTTTCATGCTCTCAGGTTTTATGGAATATTGAGTCATTATGACATGTGCCTATAGGATACAGCACTTCATTGACATTCAGGACCTGGCAGCAGAGACGGTTACATTGACATTTTTGTTGCATAATTCTGCATTGAAAGTGTGCACCTATATAACTAATAAATGCAGTACCATAAATGTTTTCAATACACAATGCTGAAATATATTTTTTTAATTCTCTGAATCAGTTAATATATGATGCTAGTCTGAATGCAATGCAATTCCATGCAATCATGCAGCCCACAGCTTCAAAGTGTTGGTTTACTTGGTTGAATATAATTGAGAGAATCTGAAAGAGGAATCTGAACTCAAGGTTAGCAACAACATCTACAAAGGAGGATAGGATTCCTTCATGACAGGAGTGTAGGGACAACCATCAACAGACAAACGTAGGTCCAAAAGCATAATGAATCCTGATCCCCTTTTACACTGAAACAGACCTAAGAATTTACAAGGTTGGGTCCCATCTCCAGGGTAGCATTCCCAGGTCCAATAAAGCAGGAAGACCCATTTATACCAAAGGAAAACCCAGGAAAAACACAGGTTACTAGGCCTGTGAAAAAGGGAGTCTTTGAAAGCCTTGTCTCCTTGCAGTGCTCTGTATTGCCTATGTTGCCTATTTATATGTAGGCAAGTAAAGGACATTATATAAGTGTTATATTATTATTTGGTTGTATTTTATTATCATTAGTGTCGTATGTGTCGTAGTTTCAGACATGGACATGTTAAAAAGCCTGCATGATTATAGTCCTTTGAGCATTTCTGTATGTACTGCAGTGCTTTCACATCCTGTCTTTAAAATCAGAATATGTTACACATTGCAAAGCCCAAAACTAATGTCTATTTTTTTTTTTGGCATTTCCATTAATTTGACTTCCCATCCCAAGATGATAACGCCCCCATACACACAACTATGGATGAAGTGGATGAAATGTGGATGAAGTCAAACACTGTCCATTCCCTAATCACCAGATCTAAACATCGTTCAACTTTTATGACAATTTCTGGACTGTAGCTGAGGGGCCCTCCTACCTGACCCGTGAGCCATGTAAATCATTTGCCATTGCCACACAGTCACACCTGACACCCCAGTGCTCCCACTACAATCCTCCCTCCTTTGGAACAGTTTGCTCCATCTGTCGGTCTAAGAATAAATAGACTGATACAGAACAGAATGAGGTATAAACAAACAATATTTATTGAATAGAATATTTTCTATA
This sequence comes from Megalops atlanticus, assembly GCA_019176425.1. Taxonomy (NCBI): domain Eukaryota; kingdom Metazoa; phylum Chordata; class Actinopteri; order Elopiformes; family Megalopidae; genus Megalops; species Megalops atlanticus. The sequence continues at coordinate 67,871,269 of CM032875.1, forward strand.
GAATCTTAAGATAAGTAAATATTAACATTAACAGAAATTGTAGAAAATATAAAATGTAGAAAATAATAAAATATAACACTTTGGCTCTGCTGCCTGGTAGTTAGTCCAGTCCTCACAATATTATAAAATTAGCTTTGGCTATACAATGGAAACATAAGCCTATAGGCTATGGCTGCAGCTATATGTTTCAAAATAGTAAAGGCTATGGCTGCAGCTATATGTTTCAAAATAGTAAAGCACGCGTTTCATTTTGTTCACACACGACACAGTTATCTTTTCCAAGCTGCAGTTTATAAACGCTGTTGCCCGTTGGCGTTTATCAAACATAATAAATAGTTGAATTTCACTCTCACTTTTGTCAGGCGCAAAGTCACAGAACACAGCCCTGGAAGTGGCTGGCAAGCAAGCAAGACACAGACAGACAAAGAGAGAGATGCACTGCAAGCTAGCACATCAACTTAACGTCACTTTTATTTGCTGACATCAAACTTGGAGAGGAGAGAACACAAGTTTACCCGATTGCTGTTCCCGCAATTCACTCTCATTGTGATTTTTTTTTTCTCTTTTTGTGACCAGAGGGATAGCTCCGCTTCATCCTCTCATTGAAGTTGTAAACATCGACACCCGCTTTGACACAAGGGGGAGGCGGGGCCCTTGCGTAATTTGTGGGGCCCTACACAACTTGCGTAGTGAGCATATAGGGCCGCCCGGCTCTGCCAATATCCCACCAGAAATCGGTTAAAACTTGCATATTAGCATTTCAAGAAGGACTGAAATGTGCAAAGCATCTTATTTTTTTCTATAACACTTCATGAGGATTTTAAAACTCCTACAATATTTCCAAGCTACTACTTATTAAAACAATCTTTTAACTTCAGTGATGGCCTTCTGTTCACCTCAGAACCTCAAGTAATAACGAAGACAATATCAGAGACATATATGAAGACAACCTTGTAATGAAACTCTGAAATTGACCTAAACTGCTAACTCACAAATTCTGCTTGTGATTGATCTGATTCACTCTGAGGACAATGGTTGAGAGCAGATGAGACTGCTTTCAACTTCAGTTGTTATGGTTTAGGGTCATTACGGAGGCTCGTACCAATGGGTTTTGTGAGTATCTGATGACAGATGAAAATACAACATCCAGCGACTGTGGCTCACCTTCTAAAGCATCTCCACCTGAACATTGTGACAGGCAGCCACACTTGGTAATTAACTTTACCTCACAAAGTTTGAATGGGACGCGACAGTCTTCAACAGTGATGAGTTGTTATCCACCTCCGTGTCATCCATCACTGACCTATATAAACAAATCACAACAATTTGCCATCCGTAGCCAAATAATGTTATTAGTTAAATCAGCGGTCCATTGATAGCGCATTACACCCACTTTAGGATTGATGAAGCCTCTCAGCCACTGGGCTCCACATGCAATTCTCCACAGGACCTTGTGTCTGTCTGTGGCAAGTGAGAGAAAACCACCATGCAGTTAGTCCATTTAGTCTCACACCATTTCTGTCAAACAAAGGTTATCATTGAAATCATTCATGGTCCTACAAAGAGCAATAGGCAACATCCAGGTCCATTCAGGTCCTGTGAATCGTATTAAGAATGTAAGGGCCAAAACAGTCAAACCCTTGTAATTTCCAAAATGCCTCTGCATTGGCTTTGTAATTTCCTTTCTTATCCAACTTTGTTGTTCATTGTTTTGAGTGACAAGCTCCATATGAAGAGTAAGACAAGTCAGTCATGCTTAAATTCATTGAACAAACCTGATGAACCTGAATAGTACAAGGTCTGGCAAAGGATGGTTGAGAGTAATGAATACATGCTAAAGCAACTAACAAATAAGACTCAAAATCAATTGGTTGATTACCAATAATGGTCTGATGAGAAATTTTCCTGTTTATTCATGTTTTCTGTGATACCCAATGGGCCCTTGAGGGAGTGAGGGGGAGCTTCCCTCTGTATTTTGAGCCTGAAAAGCTTTCCGTTTTCTCTGTCTTGCTGGGTGGCTTGATTACACATATGAATACATCACATGCTGAACTGTCACCATCTGCTTTTCATGCAGGGCTGTTATGGTGGTCATGCAAATGCAGTATGTTCCAGGGCAATGAAGCTAAGCTTTCATTAGCCACTGACTGATTCCTTGGATTGAGGAAAGCACATGAAAACTCTAGTGAAAGTAATGAGTAAGCAACACCTATACAGTTACTAATTGTCACAGTTCTAGTAATTACTGACTCTCTACGTGAAACAGCAAGAATCTTTGCATTATAACTAATCACCCACAATTCTGCAGTTTTACAAAACTATTATGTACCTAAATGGTAACATTATTTCTGTTATCAGTAATTAGTTTGACTGCATAGTGTTTCTAAACACTAATTACTGGGGCCATATCTTGGAAATGACATTGTCATGTCATTTCATAGAAACTGTACTGTAAAATAAAGTGAAACCTTTTATCTATAAAATAACTACCCATTAAGTTCCCACATCCACCTGTAAAGCTTGAATTGAGTCCTTACATGCTAATTACCTGGGAAATATGGTGGTGATTACTATGTTGTTTCCTAGGAAGTGCATTATAAAATAAAGTGAAACTTTTTACCTGGTTATTTTCCAGTAATTGCACATTTACTTTCCACGTCCACTGGTAAAGCTTCCACTCAATATGAGGTCCAAAGGGCTGTCAATGCAAGGAAAGTTGGCTATCATTAGGCTGAAAAAAACCAAACAAACCCATCAGAGAGGTAGCAGAAACATTAGGAGTGGACAAACAACAATTTGGTACATTCTTAAAAAGAAGGAATGCACTGGTGAGCCCAGCAACACCAAAAGGCCTGGATGACCACGGAAGACAACTGTGGTGGGTGATGGCAACATTCTTTCCATGGTGAAGAAAATCCCCTTCACAACATCTAGCCAAGTCAGGAACACTCCAGGAGGTAGGTGTATCATCGTCAAAGTCTACAATCAAGAGAAGACTTCACGAAAGTAAATACAGAGGGTTTACTACAAGGTGCAAACCATAGCAAGGCCAGATTAGATTTTTGTTTAGAAAACATATAAAAAAGCCTGCCAAGTTCTGGAACAATACTCTTTGGACAGATGAAACTAAGATCAACCTGTACCAGAATGATGGGAGGAGAAGAGTATAGAGAAGGGAAGGAAGAGCTCATGATCCAAAGCATACCACATCATCTGTGAAACATGGTGGAGGCAGTGTTATGGCATGGACATGTATGGCTGCAAATGGAACTGGGTCACTAGTGTTTATTGATGGTATGACTGCTTCAGACGCAGCACGATGAATTCTGAAGTGTATAGGGCTAAACTATCTGCTCAGATTCAGCCAAATGTTGCAAAACTGATAGGGTGGCACTTCATGGTACAGATGGACAGTGACCCAAAACATACTGCGAAAGCAGCCAAAGAGCTTTTCAAGGCAAAGAAGTGGAATATTCTTCAATGGCCGAGTCAGTCACTGGACCTCAACCCAATTGAACATGCATTTCACTTGCTGAAGACAAAACTGAAGGCAGAAAGATCCACAAACAACAACTGAAGACAGCTGCTGTAAAGGCCTGGCAAAGCATCACTAGGGAGGAAACCCAGAATTTGGTGATGTCCATGGTTTCCAGTCTTCAGGCAGTCATTCAGTGCAAAGGATTTTCAACCAAGTATTAAGAATGATCATTTTATTTGTGATTATGTCAGTTTTGTATTTGTTTAAAACGGTTTTCTTAAATTCTGAGAACATGTATTTACAATGCTGTGGATTATTTTTGTAAAATACATTTTTTGTCAGGAAAGAAAGACCTTAAATGTTATCCAGTACTGTCAATGGTCAAAGACTTCCAACAGAATTTAAAACTAGCTTCACCATAACCCTTCCCCATGGTGTATCCCACAAAGTGTGATGCCATACTGAGGAACCAACATATATAAACCAGTGTTCTTTCATTGATCCTTACACTCATTAGAAATACATCAATAAGCATTCAGTAGAGCATTACACAAAACAGCATATGTTGCAGCAAAATGACTGATGCACAGAATTCATATGCTTGACAGTAAAGTAGGTTTATATCAGTCCATTGTCCAGTAGTATAGGGTAATTGATTTATTGACCCTTTCCTCATAATTGGTGTGAAAGGAATAGGTTTTCACGATTGGTCTGGGAAAAGGAAAGCCCAAAGGCAGTGTGATAAGGAATAGCGAGAGTTGGTTGAGAAGATCATTTCCTGTGTCACCTGCTTCATCAGAAGACTCATTTTGTTCCTGATATTGAGCTAACATTGCAATCCTAGAGCATAACATTACATTGTCATTATGGCCCATACTTCTGCTAAAAGTGATGCAACTCCTGATGGTGCCCACAAGCTGTGGGTTCCAGAGTATAATGTCCAAGGCTAAATATTTATATTATAACTGAGGTCATTTCCCACAGGGAGAGACATTTCTCAAGGTCTTAAACTAGAAGTGCAATATTCAGTAAAAACAATAATGTCTTGAAATTCTAATTCCTGTCGAAAAAAAAGGGCAAAATTGTGAGTATTTTGCACTTTTGGAGTGTTCCTAGCCTTCAAACGGAGTACTCTAAATTTAACTGCTTCGTGCAAAAACGAGGTATCAGCTACATTACCTCACAGAGATACAATGTTTTGCAGGAGATAAGGTGATGGACTTTATCATTTAAAAATTGCTTTTTCCAAGTGAGACAGTCATTCACATTTACCTAGACATGGCTTTTGGTGTGATTTTTTTTTTTGTATTGTCCACATTAAAAAGGCTGCATTTTACTTTTGTTTGGTCATTCATTCATTTGAAGATTCATTTTACAGGATTATGAGGGTTTCAAGGACATCTTACATGTTGTCCAATGCTATCAATGGTCCATACCAGAAGTGTGGACTTAACCTGTTTTTATTCTTTTTTTTTTTTTTTTTTTTTTATTTTAACCATAATCCATCCCCAAAATGCCATGGGCTACAAATTGTGCGGCCGGATACTAAGGAGCTGGTACAAATAAATCACTGTACTGCCATTGATCCTTAAAATCTTGGTGGAAAAGACATCAATGAACATTCAGCACCTTACACAAAACACAAACTTGTTTTAGTAGGATAAGCAAAACCTAAGATGAACACACCAGACAGCAAAGCAAGTTTATAACAAAATCCATTATTCAGCAGTATGTGATAATTGAATTATTGACCGTTCCTCATAATTGGTGTAAGAGGAATGATTCTCATGATTGCCCTGGGAACTGGAAAGCCCCACATAGAAATGACAGACAACACAGGAAAGTGTCCTTTCAGTGGTTTTTCCTGCCTCCTGCCTCCCCAGAATAAAATATGTGGAAAAAACACACACACACACACACACATATATATATATATATATATATATATATATATATATATATATATATATATATATATATACAGTATATATATATATATATATATATATATATATATATATATATATATATATATATATATATGGATTTTTTTCTTGCCAGTCCAGTGTCCGGAAAGAATTTATTTTACCGGAAAAATTTGAAATTTACCAGTCACGTTTCATTAACAGTCTATGTTACAAACGCAAATATAATGTGCACCTAGGTTGATGAAAGAATGACAATGACCTCAAATCAGTTTGACTATTTATTGAACAATAACGATTAAGCAAAACGAACAGTAATGATTGAGCAAAACCTCAACATTAGCCACTAAAATGTAGGCTATTACGAAACATCTGTAACCTGCAACATCTGTAGCCTGTTTAAAAAGAAGGCTAGGCCTACATGGCATCAAATGTTGCCTATAGGCTACCAAGTAACGTTTTATTTTCTCCTTTTTTCATTGCTGCTTCATCCTCTGCTGCCGACTTGAAATCAAATGTGTCCAATGTGTCTTTGCAGCTTGCAATGTGCAAAAGCCGCGTCACTCTCTCCTCCTCCAAACAACTTCTTAGCGCCGTCTTAATTCGATTCTGCAGAGAGAAGCCCCTCTCTGCTGGCCTAGTAGCAAGTATCGCACAATAAAAGAGCGCACCCTTTTGGGGAAAAAAAGTACTGTAGGCTGTTAATAGGTTGTTTCGCTGTCAAAACGCAAATGTCCTTTTTAGGGATAGCCTTTGTTATAGCTATGTTTTGTATGAGCATTATTACCGGACATTTTGACCGGCAAGTTTTTAATTTATCGGTTTTTTATAAATTTTACCAGGCAGAAACCAGTAATTACCGGATAACGGAAACCCTATATATATATATATATATATATATATATATATATATATATATATATATATACTGATGAGCAAAATAATATAATGACCACTCACAGGTGAACTGAATAACATTGATCATCTCCAAACAAGGGCACATGTCAAGGTCTGGGTAGATTAGATGGTAAGCGAACAATCTGTTCTCGTAGTCAACATGTTGGATGCAGGAGAAATGGGCAGGAGTAAAGACCTGAGCAACTTTGACAAGGGCCAAATTGTTATGGCCAGACAACTGGGTCAGAGCATCTCTGAAACGGCGTGGGGTACTCCTGGTCAGCAGTGGTGAGTACCTACAGACAGTGGTCTGAGGAGGGACAAACCACAAACCGGCGACAGCATGTTGGGCACCCAAGGCTCACCAATGCACGAGGGCAACGAAGCTATCCCGTCTGGTCCGAACCGACAGAAGGTCTACTGTGGCACAAGTCACAGAAAATTTTAATGATGGTAACGGGAGGAATGTGTCGCAACACACAGTGCATCGCACCCTGCTGCGTTCAGGGCTGCGTAGCTGCAGACCGGTCAGAGTGCCAATGATGACCCCTGTCCACCGTCGAAAGCACCTACAATGAGCACAAGAGCGTCAGAACTGGACCTTGCAGCTGTGGAAGAAGGTCGCCTGGTTTGATGAGTCCCATTTTCTTTTACATCACGTGGATGGCCGTGTACATGTGTGCCGTTTACCTGGGGAACTGATGGCACCAGGATGCACTGTGGGAAGACGACAAGCCGGTGGAGGGAGTGAGATGCTCTGGGCAATGTTCTGGTGGGAAACCCTGCGTCCAGCCATTCATGTGGACGTAAATTTGACACGTGCCACCTACCTAAACATCGTTGCAGACCAGGTATATCCCTTCATGGCAAGGGTATTCCCTGATGGCAGTGGCCTCTTTCAGCAGGCCACACTGCACACTGCACACACTGCACACATTGTTCAGGAATGGTTTGAGGAACATGAAAAAGTGTTCAAGGTGTTGCCCTGGCCTCCAAATTCTCCAGATGTCAATCCGATTGAGCATCTGTGGGATGTGCTGACAGTGCTGGACCGACAAGTCTGGTCCACGGCAGCTCCACCGCGCAACTTACAGGACTTGAAGGATCTGCTGCTAATGTTTTGGTGCCAGATACCACAGGACACCTTCAGGGGTCTTGTAGAGTCCATGCCTCGGCAGGTTGGCGCTGTTTTGGCGGCACATGGAGGACCAACAGCATATTAGGCAGGTGGTCATAATGTTTTGGCTCATCAGTTTATTTATTTATATATATATATATATATATATATATATATATATATATATATATATATATATATATATATATATATATATATATATATATATATACTGACACAGCATAAATGGAAAATACTAAATCCCTTCAATAAGTAGTCCAAACATTTGACTGATTGACATAAAAAAATATAAAAGAAATATATCCCAGACCAGGCCAATGACAAAATGACAATGCTGTGAGATCACGCACTTTGTAGGCTGTCATCCATGGAATATGTTTCACAACTACTAAGTGCAAGTGAATCAGAAAAATATGCTTTCTGAACCCTTTTTGATAGAGCTTATGGCAATGCAAATGCATTACTTGATTCTATCATTGTGTCATTTGTGTTTTTTTTTAATTTACTACCTAACTCTTCTGGGATATAATGCCATTTCATAGAATAGCAACCACAAAATTAATCCAATCTTTATAGTGAAAGTCCATGATTCAATGATATCCAATTTGACTCCTGTACAATTTATAACATTGAAGTGATAGACAGTATACAGTATTATTCTTAATTTAGTATTAAATCAAGCTTTACTTATGTGCAAACTCGACATTTTCAAAATGTTTTTCTTTGCATTTGTGACATATGTGGCCAGTAAAATGATTTTACGTCTCCATAGAATACGGTCAGGGAATTAAAAACAGTGAGGAGCATTGCTAAGAGGAGAGAATGTGTATGACAAGGACAGACACTTATCAGCATCAACAGGACAGCTCTTCTGCTGATTACTGTTTACTGTAACAAGCACATGAAACTGTGTTTACAATGTTAACATTGCCCTTATCTGCTATGTGTACAGTTCTGTATATAGTGTTATTTTTGTACTTCACTATAATGCAAATAAACATGTTGAGCCCTATTTAGGCAAAAGGAGTACAGTAGTTGAATGCAAGACACAATCAAATGGTGCTGGTCTAAAGAGACATGTCTAAAACACTAGTATGTTAAGGATGCTGGCACAAGCAGTGCAAGTGGGAAACGGGCAGGGAATAACTCCTTAATGAGTTGAAGGTGTGAGGGAGGTGTGACTGTGCATTCACTAATCAGGATGCCTGCCACATTAACTTTAAATGAGCATTTGTCCCACCATTGTGTACCATAATTTACACTGTAATGGGATACTCAGACAAGGCTGATTCATGTAGGCAGAAGTAAACATTCTCCCACATGAGGTTGATGCTTGTATGCTTGTATACATGTATGGTACCACCTTTGGAACCCCCTTTACCTTCAGCTGTGAACCTAACCTTGGAGGAGATAGTGGAAAGTAACATCTCTGCATCTGAGAGTGTTCTGCTGTGTTAAATGTACTGTGTTAAATGTACAGTGTTTGATGCATGAAATGTATTTATTGCTAGCATGCTGCTAATGTTATCCATGAAGACAGATAACACTGTAGCAATTAAAAGCCTGACCAAAACTAATTTGTTGATTTAATGATAGTTAGCGCTTAATCATTACCATGTGAGCATGTGTTTATATGGGTATGTATTCGTTATTTCTTTTTTTAGGCATAATCACCCCCTCTTGTAATCATTCCCACTTGCCCATTGTATTTCAATAGCTCTACCCTATGAGACTCTAATGTTATCCCCCTTGACTAAAGCAGGTTGAAAGGAACAGAGAACATTCTCCCTATGAACAGAAGGTGCTGTCTGGTGGCTGCTTTTATTACTGATCCAAGGCCAGATTGGTTGTTTAGCTTGCAGTGCTTCTGTTAGACTAGAAGGCAGGGCTGACCACAGATCAGTTCTCAAGGACATAATAATAGTGTTTGTTTACTCAGGTGGTACTCTTATTCATATTTGATAAGAGGTTTATTTATATATATTTTAAAAAAACTTTAAGGGCTAACTGTAGCTAAGTAATAGCTCTGTTAGCTAATTTCGGCAATGCATGGTAGCTTGCATGACAACACACCCTACTGAGAATTGCTAATGGTAACATTACTGAAAACATGGTTGATCTGATTTTGCATAGTAGTTCAGCTCATTTGACTACAGGGTAGTCTGGTGAACTTCAGTTATACAAGTAATTAATATGTAGACAAATACGTTTCTCATTAGCTAGCAGGCTGCCTTTCTACCTTATGTTCTAAATACACGGTTGCACTTCAGAATTGACTGATTGTTCAAAAAACAATGTTAACAGCAATGTGACATGTTACATTATGAAATGTTCGGCCTTTTTTTTTTTTTTTTTTTTTTTTTTGTTGAAAATGTGCAAGTTCAGAATTTTCCAAAAGACAAATACAAACAAGGACATTTGCTGCAGGTCTCCACATCTGGGCCTCTCAGACTTTGCTAATTCAAATTATGACAATTTACACGCTAATCATCTGAAACATTCTACTGTGTTTAGTGACACGTCAAAAAGATCCCGAATGATTTAATTTCTTCACCTGCATCCTCAGTGACCAGTGATATCAAATATATATATATATATATATATATATATATTTTTTTTTTTTTTTTTTTAAACCTCACGAAAAGGGTGGCATTGCTTTAGGAATTGGACTGCTCCAGGTTTTCTAAAAATTTCGCATCTAGGGTTGTCTTCTGTTGCAGACAGCTATAGCAAGTTACTGTAATGTTGAGAATGAATTAATTAACATTTGTTTCTTAATAAACCATAAAGTTTGTGTCATATTATTCAGTCTACATTAAATGATTTCTGTATTTTCTTTCCATTAGCAGTAGGCGGTTTGCAATGTGAGGACAGAATTCAGTTGTTGTGAGACAGGCACTTTCCCATATCCAGTGCAGAGAATATTCCACAGATAGAGAGGGTCATAGAGCCATGCTGTTATACAATCGTGAAACACTAAGCATTTTCAGTGTTCATGATATATTTTCCTCACTTTCCAATATTCTTAGTGAGTATAAGATATTTTGTGCAGTACTTTGGACAGACTTGTTCTGAACACTTAATCCTGTGTCAGGGTCTCTCTTTGCATTTAACAGAAGAGCTTTGCAGTGGTGAGGCGACTTTCTTTCAGGGAGGTGAAAGAATTTATCTTCCTTTTGTGTACCGTTGTATTGAGTGTACTCTTATATTAAATGATAAAAATTAGCTTATTATCTTGATAAAAATTAACTTATTCAACTGAGAATTTAGCTACCTTTATTTATTTAAATCTTAATTTAAATCACGTATTTATTTTGTTTCGGCGGCATGACTCAACAATTGAATTATGTAACGTCCTCTGATCCAAGGTCATATCAGAATTAACCGTGATCCCCCACCCCCCCCCCACCAGCCTTTAGACCCTAGCCCCCACCTGATCAGACCCCCTCTTATATTCCAAAGTTGGAGCAATCTCAATGTGCTCACACCACAGTTGAGTAAATATCACATATGCAACAGACTTCCAGCTGAGCAGAGCTGGACCTGGTTCAACCCCATTCTTCACTTGCGTTTCTGTCTTGCAAATGAAATTATTGCACAGTTCCCACTCACACATGTCACCGTTGGACAGCTGCCCACTGTTTGCCTACTACATAAAGACCATGAAGACCATCAGGCTTCCCACATTGTGAAATAACTACAAGGGCAGTCTGCGACTAATAATTCCATTTGGATCAGAAGTGTTTGCAAAGGCATCTTCTTTATTTTTAGTATCCCAACAGCTGATTTGTTAAACAAGGGAAATATTAGTGTGATAGTCTATGCTAAGCAAAAAGTATTTCAATAAAAGGTCACTGTTTGCTGTTCTAACACAAAAAAATCCATGTGATTTATTAAGCTTTGCATGCTGACTAAACCTGGTGCACAAACAGATCTCAGCCATAATATCATTTAAACATCTTCAACAGAAATAATGTTCAATTCTGTTATGCTGTGGAAGAGAAACACTGTTTAAAGCAATTTATTTCTAAAAGCACCTACTGCCAGTGTTTCCCTAGGAAATACCTATACACTCAAACTGGTGGCAGTATTCTACTTTTTTTTAATGATTATTTCATTCCCATATGTGTTATGTACTGTGAATAGGGAAGGTAATCAAAGGGACTGTCAACTAACTCACCAAGTCAAGGCACTACCAAAACTACTACAATATCACAAATGTTGGCACAAAATAACTGTGATTCTACAGATGTTATCATCACATGCACCATCAACAAACTATCTTGTCCAGGAGATCACTCATCCCTGAATTAAACAGCAGTCCCAGATGATGTGCATGTCATGAAAGCATGATCTGTACATTGATGTTCAGTTGCTGCTATATAAGGTACATGATTGCCCATCCAAGATGTCAGAGCTCAGGACACATTTGTTCATGGAAGTTTGTTAGTAAAAACAACCTATAATCCAGTGATTAGGGAATTGTTTAAAGATTGGGAATCACCCTCAATTTATGGTATTAAAGGTGCGGCCAATTCAATCTTAGAATGGTGTGATCATGTGAGTGGGATTTAAGTGCTGTTACTGCATAACTGCTTTTAAATAATTTTATTCTGTTGCCATTTTATAGAATAAGAATAAGAAATGGGCTGACATTAGCTACAAGGTACACACCTCTAAAATGTAAAATGAATTATGGCATGAAAAAAGCATTCACTTTAGATTACTTATAATTGGCATGTATTTTAATGAGACAAAATCACCCACTGGGGGTGCAAAGGAACCAGGTTCCATTTTTACCTTGCACCACAACCTTAAACTTTACTCTTCCTAGTACTTTCCTTGAGTCATAACCTTGTTCTCAATAGAGAAGAGAGACGAACACACAGGCAATTTTCAATATTACTCTGTTCAAACTTGAGGGTTTCAAAAGTAAAAAGCTAAACACAAATATGTAAAAAAAAATCCAAGAATGAATGATGGCTGAAGAGCAAGTAGAAAAAAAAATGCAAATAAGCTTTGACAAAAATCCAATACTTTTCACTTTTTCTATTACCATAAAGAGTGAAGTAAAAGTTGGCATTTGCTTTTTAACTATTCTGCATAGTCAGATCCGCCAACAAATTTCTGTTTCATTCTTTTCCTTTTGTGCACTCAAACTCTGCAAATGAAACTCTTGTCTGTCTAGCTAAACCTACAAGGAATTGACAAGACTGTGTTCTTTTATAAGTTCTGAAGAAAGGAAAATGTATTCTTTCAAAACAGATGCATTGGAACTGATTGGAAGAGAGGAAGTTGGACTCTGACACTGTGCAGGTAGAATATCAGTTCAGCAGTGAAGGATAAAAACATAATTTTTTGTTTGAATCTGGCAAGGGTAATTATGACTACCAAACCAACCAAACTGAAATAGGTGAAAATCAGAGTTAACAGAAAAAATAAGAATGCCAAACATGAGTCTGAGTTACTTTTCTGCCAGACCAGTTAGCATGTTTAATTGAATTAAAGTTAAAATCATCAACGATTCTTTCTTTTCTTTCTCTCTTCTCAATCCCAATAAATACCTGCCCTGAGACAACGTCCTGACATTAACATGGAAACAGTCCAGGCAAGTACTTACCCCATCACATTTGCACAAGAATAATGCTGTTCTCAGGTAGCTCTCTTTGAGGAGCTACCCCAGAACAGCAAAGGTCACATAACTTGGTGTCTCATGTGACCCAGTGATTTCACTTTTCGTTTGGTGGCTTGTAATACCTCATGCCTTTTTTTTCTACTATACGATTTTGAATTAATCTGTTTTAGCAGGTTATAGGATGTTGTCTGCTCACTCTTCTGCATGTATTGTTGTTTCTGTGACTTTATTAGATGCATTTTAGTTTTCTTACTTTGTATGTCACTTGGGTTAAGAGCATCTGCTAAGAGACTACATGTAAGTGTAAAAATATACCATTTCCCTATGGATTTTTTTCACATTTTTTCACATTCACGGGGAGATAAAATACTTGGTCTATTACCACAGAAATTTTCTTTGCATCCAAAAGTTGTTCACATTGCACATTACCACAACAAGTAGTCCATTAGTACCCACATGAATTATCACAACCTACTAATTAACTATTAAAAATCCCATTATGTTTGCACATTACCACTGTATCTGCAGGATTATCTGCAGGAGGTTCATTGGTGATCAAGTTGCTTAACAGAATGTTGAAAAAGAAAAAAGCAAAACTTGACTACTTGAATCAAATGGCCATAATGTGCAGTAGAAATAGATGTGTTGTTGCTTGTTTACTGCAAATGTAGTCAGCACATACCTTCCAGAGTGAGGTACTGTTAATGTACACTCATTGTGAATCATGGTTGGAGGTGTACAAGCACCAGTCTGCAGACCTTTTCCCTGTGCTTTCTTAAAGATAACTGCTTTGGCTGTTTTGAGCTTCTAATGACAGTGTCACACCAGCTATCATGGCAATCTTAATACATAACAGCTGTGTGATTACCATTCACCGCACAGAGAAAATATCCATTGGCATCTACAGCTGATGTCATTTCACACCAGTACTTTCAGCTGCATCTGAAACAAAACCTACAATTACACATTTCTTCATCAAAGGGGGAGAGAAAATAAGGCTACATTTTAATAATTAATCATGAATTGCTGCTTCATTAACCACACTCCATATTAATTAAGTTCAATAAAGGTCACTGCAAATCAAATTAAAAACTATTGTATGACATCTCTGCATGAAACAAATTAATGAATTTCATAGAATTACTTGAAGGCATATTAAGCACAATCCACTCTAAGTCGAGCCCTGGGATGTTTTTGTAAGGTCCTACCACAGACCCCCACCCACCACCACAAAAAGATATAATTTCTTATCATTGCCAATATATGACGATCGGTCCGGTAGCAAAAGGGCATAGAAGAAGATAATGCTACCCAAAAAGTACAATTTAAGATTTGAAAGAACCACATCGAACACTGGGACAAAAAGGCATCTTAAAGACACCTAGTGCAACAGCAATGAGCTGTCCGCTGCAGTTGCCTGTCCTGCAAATATAGTTTTGAGCCTGTTGTACCAGGTTTGCCTGCAACCCCATCCACTGCGTGAGCATGGGAGAGCCCAGACAGCTCATTATCCACCTTGTCTTGGAGACACTTCGATCGGTGTGATAAGGGCCCTGTTGCTTTTCCGCCAGGGTACAGCAGCACGTACTCTTCCGCTGCCTGAGCACTGAACAGTGACTGCCCTGCAGATGGGAGAGCTGGCGGCTCCTGGAAGCACTGGAGTACAGTAGGAAGTGGCATTGCGACATGGCGTGTGACAACAGGCATGACAATAAACAACTGCCTGAGCTGCCTTCAGCTCTGAACAAAAGGAGGAACTAAATATGTATGGATGCTCTTTCTCTTATTATGTTTTTCTTTTTTTTATTTTCTGGGAGGATGTATTCTGTAAGCCCTGGGTTTCCAAAATCCTAGAGAGCAGACAAATCTAAAGATATGATTCATTAAAAAAAACCCTACTTTTATGTTTTGAGTTTAATGCTGGCACAGGCCACAAAAGATTTCATGAGAGAATTCAAAATTAATGTAACTACCTCGGTATTAATTTCGACCTATGCACTGGTAAGGCCTTTCAGCACACCAACTTAATACATTCTCTGATTCTTTAACTGTATTGGATTTTTTCACACAACATCTTTTCACCACTGGGCAGATTGCTGAAGAGTCTAACTTTATCTCGAACAGCAAAATGTACAGTTCTCAGAGGAATACTGGAAGTAACGATTGTATTTGTTTACTACATGTTCTTATACATTAGCCTCTTTATAAAATTGACCAATTTTGTGCATGGCCGTAACCAGGGTTTGAAAAATAGTGAGGTCCGGGGGAAGGGGGCTTGGTGTTTAGGTTTTGTCAAAGTTGTTGGAAGTGCTGATGATGCAAGGGGCTGTGCTCGCGCCCTCTCTCACAACTCTCACACACAGCGGACACTAAATAACAATTCTAAACTGAATTAAGCATGCACTCGTCCTCAAGTCCTCAACCACTGATTTATTTATCCAAGTGTATTTAGCTTCAAAGTTTATTTTAAACTCTAAAAAAATTACCAAGGTCCGGACCTCAGTGGCCTCATAGCTGGTTACGGGCATTGTGTGTACTGTTATTTTATAACTGTTTGGGCCATTGGAAAACCGTAAAAGGAAATATACCATGTGGAAAAATAATATACTCTAAGTAAAGGCTCATGTTAGAAAGTTAGTTCTGAGGTAATGTCTTCAAGGTCATCAAGCTTGTTATTTTTAATGAAGTACTGTATGTGGCTTTGGAAAGGTTATGAAATTCTAAATGTCTGTGGGTTCATGTGAAATTCCACTGTATGAGTCAAATCAGTCATTTGTCATGACTTGTATTTACCTGTGTCTCCACAGAATCCAATTACAGAATTTGAAAAAAACAGAATCCAAAATAAAGCCTGTACTCTGTGTAAGTCATCAGATGAACACAAAATTGTAAATGATAAATTTACACTTACAAAGGGATTTGAGGTACCTTTGAAAGAAACATTCAGGTTGAATAGGCTATAAGTAATTTTTGTGTACCTCAAAGTCTCTTTTATCACTAAAATGCAGTCCTATTGTTTGAGATACCAAATGCAATATATTGTATTATGAATGTGAAAGAGCATTGCTGCCTTCAGGTTTTGAGATTTAAAGGGAGAAAAAAGTCAACTGCTGTGGAAAGGCCTGTTACTGAGTGACTTAAATAATGCAACACACTTCCCTTCTGGGCATGAGTGCCCACTGTGTATGAAGGCTTTGAATATACGTGAGCTATATCAAATATTTACAGAATTTCAATGATCCTTTCATGTCACTATCATTAAGTGGTGCTAGTGTTAGGTGTTTCAATTGGCCAAAATTCCTTGAAAAGTGCTGGCTTTAAAAAAACAACAACCAGCTCTAGGGACCTATTTCAATGTCCTGCTCAACTTTTAAGAGAATTATGAAACCTGGCAACATCACCATTAAATTAGTAATGGAGAATGCTCATCCTTGGCAAAATGCTGACCAATGAGAATTTATTAATTGAGAAAAGAGTAAGAGAGAGTACTATTACTACCATTAATACCAGTTTTGGTTGCTCACCCTGCTTAAAAAACGAAGCCCTCAGATTAGATTGGACAAAGAGGAATTGACTCAACCAAGACAAAGTTTCTGCGGGGGATGGGGGCCCTCAAGTAAAATTTTTAAACAGGCAGCAAAATCATTAATTCCACTTCTGCTACAGGTCACGTGCATTTTTTACAATCTTCTATTTGTCTGAGCAAATCAGAAAGTTCTGGATGGAGCATTCCCTTGAATAGCCTTAGGCAGGTCCTGGAAGGATCATATTGAACCATATCATATTGATCATATTGGCTGCATGTAGAAATTGCTTGGAATTTTCAAAATTCCTGCATGAAGCACATCCTTCCAGCTTGCAATCCATGGTAGATCCCATTTTCAAGGGATGATTTGTCATAGGAATACTTATGGAGTTGTTTGCGCGCCTTTTCAGATCCTTTATGCAAGGTCTTAAGCTGAGCGTTATGGTCTGGGTTCAAAACTGGCTATGTCATTTGCTGACAATGACCAAGAGGCAGTTGGCTTTGTTCATCCAGGGATAGGGTAATTCAGCCAGGGTTTCCTCATCTCATTGCTTGCATGTGTTCTGATTTGTCGCATATCTGAGAGTCCCACGGACAACATCAGTGGAGTGGCATCTATCCTCCAAATTTGTGCCCACTTCACTGTAGTGCACTTTTTGACATGTAGTACAAGAAGCCATTGGTTATGCGTACATGTATTAGAGGGTTGTAGTTCCTGCTTCAGCACTCCTGTATGAGTGCAGGTAATGTTGAAATGAGAAGAACCTACTGAACAGTACATCTGCAAATTCAAAACAGTTGAATGAAGGAGAAAAGTAAAATTCTATCTGCAAGGCAGTGAACCAACCGAACAGGTATTTTGTTTGTGCTGATGAAGACTGACTTTATGTCTTGCTTTTAAATCTGTTGCATTTTGTCTGCTCTGGTTTATGTCGATTTTAAACTACTGAACTGTTGTCTTGCTTGGTGCTCAAGCAGTTGTCTCCTTATATTTACCAGGTCTCCCCATGTATATTACATTACATTACTGTGATTTAGCAGACCCTAATCAGAGTGACTTACAGAGTGGTTACTGTCAGTACATCAGCTTGATGTCTTGCTTTTGTTGTGTTTCTCTGTCTTCCTGTCTGTCCATGTGGGTGTGTCTTTGTTTTTGTTTACAGCCCCATGTGCTCTGTCATCCCACCTCCTGTCCTGCCTATCTGCCTTTTGGCCACACCCACCACCTGAAGCCCGTCCTGCTCACCTGTACCCAGTTAATTCATTATTCGTCATTGTATAAATACCCCTCTGTTTTCTTTGTTCTTTGCCAGTTTGTCTTAGTGTGTTAACCTGTTTTGTTCCTGCTTGTTGTTAGTGTATGCACTTGCACTTGACTACTGCTTTGCCCCTTGGATTACTCTTCCTGCCTACTGATTTGGAACAATTCTCTGCCTGGTTAGTTTGTCTATTCTGCCTATTTGGATCCTGATTTCTGCCTGTGCCCCTCTGTTCCTGGTTACCCGTTTGATCTCCTGCGAATGACTCTGTATTTTTGGATTTGCCTTCGCCTTGTGTTTTTGGATGTTCTGCCTGTCTTTGTGGATCTTCTGGTTTTGATTTGGACTGTTTTTGACTACTGTTGTGCGGCTTGAGCCGTCTAATAAAATACCCAAGTTTGGCATTCTGGTCTGCGCCTGGGTCCTTCCACCTGAAAGCCTGACAGGTTACAGTTTTTACGTGTAATTCATTTATACAGCTGGATATTTGCTGAGGCAATTCTGGGTTAAGTACCTTGCCCAAGGGTACAGCAGCAATGCACCAGACGGGAACTCAACCAGTGACCTTTCAGTTACAAGCCCTGCTCCTTACCACTATGAAACACTGCCACCATTTATCAATTAGTGCTTTGCCTTTCTATTTTGGAATAGGCATATTTGGAAGAGACCGTTTGTACTGTGTATCCATAACAAGACCAGAGATGTTTGTTTCTCGTGCAGAGATTATCAAACTCAACTGAAAAAAGTGGTCTTTAAGGCAAAGAGAGAGGCAAACTTGTTTTGTTCAATGGAAATCTCTGGCCCTTGATTCATTTAAGTCTTGGGTTGCACACAAATGACAGCCGCTGAACAAACAAACCTCCATGGTTTGACAAACAGAATGGATGTCTGATCCTCATCCCAGCCTAGAGCTGAGACACAGTCATTCAGAGACAGAATTATACCCAAATAAGTAAATATTCAGTGGTACACTGCACTGCTCTTGTAGCAATGATGAACGAAGGATAAATTAAATGGAAAAGCAACAAACACTTAGCTTTCAAGGTTACTGATCTCATGCAGCCCAGGGCCTTTGTATTTGCTTCATAAAGTTACATACCTGCATTAGCTCAACTTGCACTCAAGCAAGTGCTAGAGGTGTAGGATTAAACCTCCACTTCTGGTTCATTCACACAAAGTTCACAGCAGGCTACCAAGTTGCTGCTTATTCTTTCCATCAAAGAGAGGATCTGCAATTTACTCTAAAAAATCAGAAGCACCACAGTTCAGGTCTCTCAAGAGCCTCCTAAGAGGATGACTAAAACCACATGATTAGAGAACATTTAGCCATTGTACCATCCTTACAAGGTTTATGTGCATCATTATAAGCTGTAATAACATGTCCATAAGTTTTAATGGTCACTGAGGGAAAGTTGTAGGGCCTTTCTCAATTAGTACCCGCATGATTAATAGGCATCATTGTCAAATCTCCAGATAGCCTAATTAGTAAGCAGCAGGCAGCTCAGACTTGCTGCATGGGTGACCATCACCTGTTCATAGCGGCAAAATCACACCAAATGACACATATAAATGGCCAGCCTACGGTTACAACGTTTAAAAAGGAAATGAGAGTAAGAAATCCAAACAGCTACATGTCCTTCCCTTAAAGTCAAGCTGATCCACTTTGACTGGGCAGAGCTAGATGGCATACAAACATGTTTTGTCCTTGTTTTAATGGATTATTTATATCATTTCAAGAGTTTCTTATCACTGCTATTCCTTTTTTTTGGTTTCTTTTGTTTTACCTCTGCTTTCAAGAGTATAACACCTTTGACAATTTGTACAACTTTATGTCAAATAAAATTGCATTTCAATTAAATAATGCCACTGTGTAAATGTGTACTTGTACTGAGGAAATCACATTCTTTCTAGTGTTGTGACATAACTTCAACCTGTATCTACAAGTGCAGACAGGTCACCCTTGGAGCACTATGCAAAATGATATGGAAAAAGAAAATGTGAGGTGCTAAACAAGCCCCTTGCTTACCATATGCAGTGTTTCCCATTTAATTTCCTTGCTGCCATGTGGAGCATGTATGCGTTGTACAGCATGGTGTGATTTTAAGGGGGTTATAAAATTATCATATGGCGCTACAATTGAGAAAGAATGGATGCTTATTCAATCAAAGATAAATAAAACAATTGTTTTTGTATGTACAGTATTACTGTCTGTCTGATGCTTCCAGTATTCATGTAGTATGCTTGACTATAATGTCAGGACTTTGCTAGCATAGTGTACCTTCAGTTTATGTCGGGAAAGTGAGGATTTAATAAAATTCAATGGTCTGAACCCAGCAGTCTTGAAATTAACGCCCTTGTTTATCGTCCGGCACTCTGAATACCGGACACAAATGACGTCAATTACTAAAACTCCTCACTTAACCAACATGTAAAATAATAATAAAAAATGATTTAATTTAATAATTATTATCAAAGATCTTAATTATCAATTAAATCACCAAATTTGTTGATAGGAGATGAGCAGTCTGGTGGATCAACCTTTGCCAGAAATATAGAATCACAACTGGAATAAATTAAAAAGGTTTATTAAGCAGTTACACTAAGACAAGACAAAAGACTGAGCCTGGGCTACAGACCTGGTCCACTACCTTAACAGACACTAAATTACATACAGACATTAACAAAACAAGAACATGAATGGATCACAAAAATGGTGAATGAATGCGTGCAGAGAAAATTACCCAAGCCAATTGTTTACCTCTCCCAAGGAAGAACACAGGAACCACTCACGATAGCAGCAAAACTCCCAAAAAAAAATGCAAAAAGTTGCAAGATAAACTGAGCCACGGACTGGATGACTGAACGGATGACTGAGCGTCTATCTGAGCTGAGGCCAAAACTGAGCAACGACAAAAGACTGAGCCCGAGGCCTGTTCTAGGCCTGACTTAAGAAGAAGCTCTCTCCACCTCCCTGACCCACACATGATTAATTTTATGATTGGGGAGTGCCTGGAAGTTTCTCCAGGACTTAATTTTGTCCTTTCGATCCAAACATCTGGAAATACCAGATATATTTTCAAGACTCTCATCTTTGCATTCAGCTCTTCATGAGCATCGCAATGACACCAAACATTAATAGGCATGGGTTGAGAGGAGAGAGTTAGCTGAGAGGAACTGGTAAAATGGTGGTTTTGCTGCTATATTGAGAAATACATGTGTTATCACACAACATTGGGTTTTCACATTTTCCATGACATGAGAGTACAATTACTGGGGGGTACAAAAGGGTAAATGATCCAAACGTATAGGTACACACAAAGAAACACACACACACACACACACACACACACACACGCTGATTGTGCTCAGGAAGGGGAGAAGGGGGGAGAGAAAGCAACCCCCAGCAGCTGTGGTCTACCAGGATGCTACAGCTTAAGCAACTTAGATTGGCTAAAAAGGCAGAGTTCTTTAAGATTATATTAGAGTATTTGGCACCTAAACCTCTTTCAGATTACCAAACATGACTGTAGCCACCGTTTAGCCAAGGATTCTACATCTGAGGGGCAGATTAATGCTTACCAATAAACAAAGCGGGCATATCACGCCCTACTTCCGCTTTTATCTGGCAAAATAATGTGAATCCAAACAGTCAAACATTATGGTTGAGGTTTTAAGTATCTGACTAGGTTTTAGGTGACTTCTTGCAATCTTAAAGTGATGGCTGCGTATTTTAAGTAGTTATGTGATCCGTGGTCACTGATTTTGGGGTATTTATGGTGGTAGACCATTTGCCCTCTTGCCTGCTATGTGTGTATTTGTTGACTTATCTTATCTGCGCTTGTTCTGGTCCTGAGTAGGGAAAGGAATCCTAGAAAACCCAGACCAGGGCAAATAGCCATAAAATGCATGGTACTCTCGCGACATATATATATAAACTCATCCTGCATTTAACTCATCCTATACACTCATCGCCATCACTGCTTACGGAGCCGTGACATTTCAAAATGGTCTCACACCCCTCCAGAAGCAGAGAGAAGCATGGCATCACTGCAGCTAGCATCCTTCCAGGGTGACAAACTTAGCTAGGGGTTGGCCGAAACAATTAGACCCTCCATACGAGTCCCAAAGCATGAGCTCGGCGATCGCTGGCTACTTTCCCATCACCGTGACGTTCACTGCTGTGAGTGAGAGGGGTGTCAGGCGCCCAAGCTGAGATGGTAGGCCTATATATTTCCACGTTTTAACAGTGCGATTAAAAAGTATAAATATAGTACAAGAATGTGCTGATGAAATGTATTTTGCAGTTCGTCTTTATTGATAACCTACATTTAGCAAAAAAAAACAAATATCCGAATAAAAACCGAATACCTACCCAACGAACAAATATCCAAATAGTCAGGTCCAGCCCTAAAATATATATATATATATAATGTATATATATATTCACTGAGTATACACTGTTACTGTGTAACTGTGTACAACTGTGTACTGTGTACTTATAATACATTGTAAATAGCAGTTCATAATTCTGTTATTACACAAACTCAATGACGTATTCATGATTGCGGCAACAGTCAATACAGTTTCACAACATCCATACATATAAATTTAAGCTTTCACTGTCATCACTTTAGATATATCTGACATTGAGGATTGTTTACTGAGGCTGCTCATATATTCACATATCCTACATAACACATTCATGGTCATTTAGCCTTAGACCCACTCACATGGACCCATGTCTGAATTTACTTAGTAGTACTATAGGTGCACAACTCATCTCTGAAGGACTTAAGTCAAGTTTACCAGCATTCAATTCAAGTCTAATTTGGTTTCTTAAAAATTGCTTACAACTTCTCCATAACAAAAATTAAGTACATAAAATGATACACCATGTGAAATGCTAAAATTAGAATCTATTTTGTAGAATGTTCTATAAAACTCAATCATAATCATATTTTTAAAGGGAACAGAACTGATAAAGTGATTCACAGCTGCCTTTACATTGGTCAATAACAAATACCTTTGTCAGTACTCCAGCCCCCTTGCTGTTGTGTTTTTGTTCTCCCCATCTGTCATTGTGTCCATGTGCTTTTGTTTTTCCTTGTGTTCCAGCCCTGCCCCACTCTCCGCCCTGTCTCCGCCCACCTGATCATCTCCACCTGCCTGCCTGCACACCTGCTTCCCATCACCTCATCAGCCCAACCCTATATTTACCCTGCTTGTCTCTGTCTTGTTTGCCAGTTCGTTGCAGCATTCTGTTTCGTTCTTGCCAGGTATTACTCTGTTTTTTCAGTGTCTTCTTGTCTCCCGCCCTGGGTCTCTGTGTTTGCCCGCTGTTCTGTTTGGTGTGTTCGGTCGGTCTGTCTTCTGTCCCGCCGTGCCTTCGTGGTTCCCTGTCTGTGGGGTTCTGGTCCTGTCTCCTTGGCACTCGCCTGCCGTTCTGCTCCGGCGGCCTGGGCCGCCCGCTGTCCTGCCTCCGCTCCCTGTTGCCGGACTGCCCGGTTCTGCCCCTGTCCGGACCCTGCTTCCCGCCTTCTCAGCCCCGGACCAGCCTGCTGTTCTGCTCCGGCTGCCTGGGCTGCCCGCGGTTCTGCCCCAGCTCCCTGTTGCCGGTCTCCCCGGTTGTGCCCCTTCCCAGACTTCACTCCCGCTTCCCGTCTGCTCTGCTCGGACCTGCCTGCCCAGTTTGTGACCCCTGCCTGGCCTTCGGATCTCGTCTCTGCCTGCCGCTCCGTTCTGGTTGCCCCGCTGCCTGCCTGCCCATTGCTGACCCTCGCCTGTCCAGACCACGTGCCTTGCTCTCTGTTTGCTTTTTTGGACTGACTTCCTGGTATTGATCCTGCCTGTTTTTGACCCTGTCTTTGTCTGCTCCTGTGGTGGTCTTCAATAAAGTCACTCCGGCATTCACCTCCGGGTCTGCGTGTGAGTCCTCACCCCACATCCCTGACAACCTTAGACTCAAAATTGCTGTTTCTGAAATTCATAATTTATAAATTATGCCTCCTAACACATTATGCATGGCTGATAAACCTAACACAATGATAAAGCGATAGGCATAAGTAGGAACAAAACAGAGTAAGGGCAGAAGAATCTAAAATTTGATGGTACTGCTGTCTTGCATTACCCTACCACAAACCAGTGCGAAGCTGATGGTATTACTACAGGGTTGGCTTACATGACATTACCACCTGTGGATGTGGTGGTGGCTAAATGCTGGGATGATGTGGTTCTATCTCTCCTACTTTGCCCATTGATGTTTTCAGAAGGGATGAGGGACAGTTTGACTGAATTTGCCCAGTTAGATTCTCAGCAGATGGTATAATTTCGGATAATGGTCCTTGTCTTGGTTATGGTCATATTTTGAATAAGCTGCTTACATGTATTGTAAAATACAACCACCACTAATATCCCTGTATACATGGTAATCAGAATAACATGAGTAAGACTTATAAAGCAGTGTTAGTCAATTCCCAGTCTGTGGACCGGTGTCTGTCAGTGGTTCATGTGCTTGCTTTGCTGTGCTTTATGGTCCACATTCAGTCCCAGTCATGTCACCAGCCACGATGACCAGGAACCACGATGACCAGAGGAATAAACTGGTTTTATTCCGCAGGCAATAGGGGTAGGTATGTCGGCAGGGGCTGCTCCTCTTGCTGCTCTCAGGCACCTGGTGGTTGCTTGGTTGATGTCAATGAAACCAAGCCCATCCTCCAACTGGAGTTTAGTGGTTGGCATGTTAGTGCATTGGAGGATTGCATTTTCTATGCCCCTGCACCCCTGCATGAGAAAAGTATGTTGTCATGGTGAGACAAGCATAACCCAATTGGCAATTCCAAAATAGAGCTGCTTAAAGGGAAAAACACATAAAAAGAAAAGACAAGTACAAAAGAAGATGCACAATGAAAATGAGGGCATTGAAGGAAAAGCGAAATCAGGGGTGTTGTCTCCTTATACCCTAATGTCTATATGGTATTTATGACTTTTTGCCCCCCTGCCCCCCATAGCTGACATTAGTTATTTAAAGTGTTGGTAATGACACCACCTGCTTTTTTAAGTGGTCAGTAGTGATGCGCGGATCAGCTCTGATGTCACCCGAATCTGCATGTACGCTTAAATCATCCACCCGCCACCCACCCGAACAAATTATTTCTCCGATTTAGAGACCTGCACCTGATCACACATTACCATTATTTCTCGGTGGGATGTATGTAAGCGTGATGATATGGTAACATATTACACTAAGGTAGTTTATTTATAAATAAATAAACATTTAAAGTAAAAGTTGGCAACAGGTATTTCCACAATAGCCTGAACACAGGCTGACATCTTTAATCCCTTCAAACTAAAATTCTGAATGTCAATGCAACTTCCCGAACACAAACAATTTAAAAGCTAATAATAACGTTTGACTGCTGGCCCAAATAAATAAGTGATAAAACATAACGGGGCAATTGCTCGGTCGTTAGCTTAGCTGCGGTTTAGAGTTTTACATGGTTTTAAACGCGCATGTTGCGGAAAAAGTCACGTGGCTACTTAAGCCCCATTGCTGCGTCATCGGTACCTCTGGTTTAACCTACTGTTGAGGTTTAGCTTTATCTCAGTTGCTGTGTCTTCAAGAAATTTTATATCAGCCACTAGAGGTCACTTTTTGTGCATATTTGCTTAAACCTGATACTGAGGTGGTTTATGGAGAGACTAAACCATCTCATCTGCAGAATGAGACCTACATCACATCCTACACACAAACTGTAGTAATATTTTGTTAATGTCTGCCCCCATGTAGGCCTATGTCATCACTTGCTTTGACTGTGTGAAATAAAAGCTATATAGGCATATCTCTTTATATAGTCCTATAATTAAGGTTTGCAGAGATAACGTTCTACATCTTCTTCGAAAAATTGTAGGCTGTTAGTGCATAATAGTGCATTCTTTATTGATCACCAGGATTTTTGCGCTGTGCAACACCGTCAATTTTAAACAAAAAGAAAAAAAAAATAGATAGACCAAGCCTATACCATTGGACCCAGAGATGGGGCTGCCCTTCCCCCTGTCTTTTGACTCTGTGTAACCTTTTCAGACCTTAGAGCCACTGCCCCTCAAAATGTCCATGCGCATCCCTGAGTAATGATAATAATTCAAGCATGATCCAGACCAAAATGCTTATAAATAGAGGGTAAAATAAAGTTGTAACTTTAGTTCCCTTTCAGACACTTCAATGGCGACAGGATCCAGGAAGGGTCTTATTATTTATTTATTGCAGGGGAATAAACTTTATTTTTGGCGGATGTGAAGTCAATTGTATAAGAAATATATAAGCCTAATAACAATTACAATAGCCTATAATATTTATATTACATCGAGGATCCAACTCGCAAAGAATCCTAAATTGTGTCATTAAGTGGCATTCTTGTTAACTCTATGTTCTGGGAGAGAATATCTATATATATACGGGCTCTAGTTCTGGGTAGATCTCTGGGTTTCCAGACAGTTTAACTGCGAATCAGCTGAACCCGTGCGTGTTGTTATACAGCAATCACGTTTAGCTCAACACACAGCTGTGCATTAAACGTATGATACTTCCGGTTTAAGTAGTACAGTATTAAAGCGCAGCTAAGCTAGCTGACAGAGCAATTGCCCCAACGCGTTCAGCAGTCCCAACACAGGCTGGCATATTGAGGCTAATCAGTTATCTCTTCAAAATAAAATTCTGAATGTCACTGCAACTTCCCAAATACAAACAATTAAGAACGAATACTAATGCTCGAAGGCTGTCCAACATAAATAATAAATAGGCCTATTACGTGCTCACCAGTTCAAAACAAATTAAACAGTTTGTAGCTTCTAAAGCCTAGAACCAAAACTGGTGCGAGTCCAGCCTAAACGTATAACATAAATACATAAATGGCCTGATCTACTTAGACTTTTTCTTTGCATACAGCGTTTCGCAGCTGTTGCATATGACATACCCAGCACTTGACTCGTCATGGTTAAGTATTTCACTAAATCGCTCCCACACGGAAATTTTCTGCCCTTCCTTTTTTTGTTTTTAATTCTCCTTTTTTAACTTTCTCTTGGATCCTTTTTGCCTCCATTGCTGCTTAAGACAAATGGACGCCGCAATTGGCGCAATGAGAGTCTAGTCTGCTAATTGGTGCCTGACAAAAAATTAAGCTTAAAATATGTTCACATTTTAGAGAATGTGACTAATATTTTCCTCATTAATGATGTATTATTTCACCCACCCGCAACCCATCCGCTATTAATCAGAATGTTCATTTTTATGACTCGGCCCACCCGATCCGCGGGTTAACCGTGGTGCCCGCGGATATAACTGCGATCTGCGCACCACTAGTGGTCAGTCTTGTTGAATGACTTTTTTCTACTTTAAAGTATAAATAGTGCCAATTTGGTGCCAAATGTTTGTAAGTTAGAAAACAATAATTCTAATCATAGACTGCAATTCAGTCTCACCATCTACTCACCTCAAATCCTAGTACAAGTCCTGGTTCTCTCCTGCCTAGACTACTGAAAGTCCCTCCTTGCTACATGTGCAATTAAACCTCTGCAGCTTATACAGAATGCTGCTGCTTAATTGGTCTGCAATATCCCCATATTCTCTCATGACTCACCCTTCCTGGTCTCTCTTCACTGGCTACTGGTGACTGCTTGTATCCGCTGTAAAATGCAGGCATTAGCCTGCATGAGGGGAATGGCTCCCTCTGATCTTCAGTGGATCACCTGAGCCTACTCACCAGCCAGGCCAATGCACTCAGCTTCTTCAGCATGCTTCTCTTTTTTCCCCTCTCATAACCTGACATCCCAGTCACACCCATTGTTTGTCTGTGTCATGGAACAAGCTTCCCATTTTGGTCACAATAGCTGAAAAACTAGCTTCAAGCTAGCTTTAATGGACTAACTTCATTTCGGGCTGGAGATCCACCTCTTCAACATACACCTCAAGCCCCAAGTCTGACTTGTTTTTGTCACACCACAGGGCACAAAATATCTTTGGGGTTCTTTATTTCTTAAGCAAAAGGGGCTTCATCTGTTTTATAGAGTAAGCAAGAACAGTAGTCTGCCTGCCACCTAGATTGACACTTGATATTCAAGTATGTATGTATGAAATTCACCTATGTAGTATGACAATATACAAAAATTGGCTCAGAAAACATAAACCACGAGTCTAAGATATTAAATCAAGCCTAGTCTCCAGAATATCATTGTGTATGAAACAAAAGGCATACCATGAATAGCAGAACACTGTACATAAGACAATGTCAAATAAAATTTCTGAAAGGGGAAACATTCCCAAAGGCTCACATTTAAACCAAAGGATTCCTGTTCTCATTTGAAGTGAAGTGAAACTACAAAGAAGCAGTACATTATAAGAGACAAAAACAAAATAAAACTCACCGTGCAACACAAGTGGAAATGGTCAGTTTAATGTGTTGCACCTCAGCTTTACTCTTTATCCATTAAGAACAAGTTACAAGTCTGTAGAGAAGCTGGCTGTTACTTCTCCAATAAATGAGCCCAAAAGAACCAAAGTTTATCTATCTATCTATCAGTCTAGCCTATACTAACGTCCTCCAATTACCATCTTGTGTTAAAATCTTTGAATCACCACAAATATGCCATTTTAGTTTAAAACATGAAGAAATAATTACTTTTACTACAATATTTGTCCAACAGTGATCAACACTGCACATGCTTATTACTTTGCATTCTGCCCCCACCTAATTCCTACTACACGTGTCAGGAACATGTTACGATACTCTGGCAAAGCTCCAAAAACCCAGCTCACAGAGACAGTGCCGTCTAGTGGATTGTCCATAGTAAAGCACAATTTACTACTAAGTTACATGTATTTTAGAGTTTTATGTAATTCGGTGTGTAGAGGGTGTGTGTTAGCAGTATATTTTTGAAAGGCAGAGTTGCAAATTCTCACAATCCAGCCTGACTGCCAATTTTGTGACCTGAAGCCTAAAACAACACTGGAAGGACAAAATGAGCCTTTCCTTTGGTGAAAACCAGTCATATTTTTTTCTTCTGGTGGGGTGGAGTGCAGTGGGGGAATGCAATAAATGTGTTCATGTTTGTGTGGGAGTAGGATGCATAATGAGGGGATTGAATCCAATGCAGTTCTAAAATATGAGAGATGAGTGGATGACTGGTGCTCCTGAAAAGCATGTATGCAAACGTCAGCTACAGTCAACATCTGTTATGGAGCACAAGTTCACAGCATAAATCTATTGTTAATCATGAAAGCAAAACACAAATGACATTTAGTCATTTCATATTTTTATTGGTGGAGTGATTAGTTGTAGCAGTTGTATTATGACATTTTAAAAACAAAATTTAAATGACAAATTTATAGAGATGAATGGTTTCAACCTTTATAATCATTTGACCAATAGAATTAAAAGCAAATGAAAACAAAAAATGGTATGAATACCAAAATAACATGGCATTATAAAAGGCACTTGAGTTCAGACTAAAACTATATATAAACCACCATTTGCACAGCCATTCTCCTCTGACCTACTCGTAGTTGGGACATTGATGGCTGTAAAACAATAAAGGTCAAAAGGTCCAGACACACTTCAGCATATAGCAATATCAATAATAAAACTTAGCATTATGTTCACCTTGTATGAGATACCTTCCACTGTGGCTTACAAAGAATCCATGTCAAGATTTGTCCTCTCAGAATCTTGTTGTTGCTCAGAATCTTGTCGTAACACTGTTTACATTGCATGAGTGATGGTGAAAAATTCTGAAATGCCAGACTTTTCATCATAGCTTTGTAATGGTTTCAGGACAACACACTGTGCACTTAAAGATCTCCAATCCTTGTTTAAAATATAGCAACTTCACTGCAATCTTGAAAGGGTCACAAATAATCTTGATGCTTACTTTAAAATGTGGTTGCCACACTGGGAAACCAGCCATCATTTTTGGTTGTCTGAATTGACAGGTTGGTATATTTTATATATATTGAGTTCACTAGATATAAAACAAAATACAGCTTCTTTGCACCCTTACATTCAAACAATGTTGTCATGGTAAATCATAATATTTAGCTACCAGGCTTTCTATTACTGCATCATCTTTTCCACTACCTGCTCAGTGACAGTAGTATAACTTATATAGGCCTGCTATTCTTCTAGTAAGTTGAATAACGTAGGTCAGTGTAGCTGTGCGCAATGTTTTAGTAACCTGGGGCAGATCACTAACCATGTAATTAACCATGTCTTTAGGAAAAAAAGCCACAAAAGAGGCAGTCTGCTATGCTAATAGGCCTACTATATCTGGCTGGCTTGCAAGCCACCAGATGGGTGACGTTGTTTTGGTGTAAAGATGCAACGAAGGGCAAGAAGTAGCACATCTGGTCAACTGATGCAAGTTTATTTAACCCTAACCCTAACACAACCCACAACCAGAAAGCCACAAATGGCATCCGTATGAGCTTAACTCATTCTGCATTGAATAACTTGGTCATTTTTCAAAGCAGAAACTTCCTGATTATTTTGCAGTGTATGGGAGACTTTTCGCTGTTAATGTGGCCAATACATCATCAGTGAATGGAAAACTGACTGTGCAATAGTGGTTCTGCTCATATTGTTGCATCACCAGAAATTATCTCCTTTAATTCAAATAAAACTTCAGCTTATCTCCATTTAATATCTTGCAGAGACATTTTCTTTGCTATGTACCAGATGTATGGGTCTTACAAAGCATTTAGTCAGATGTCAAAGCAATACATAATGTTCGCCTAGTAATAGCTGCAGTGTATTCAGTATATTCTCTTTCAACTCAGCTGACCATGTAGACAACAAAACAAAATTTGATTATGAATGAAAGCAGTTTTTCTTTTCATCAGTAATAGGACCGAAATACAATTTATTAATGCACCCATTTGATTTCCATCACTTAAAATGTATATAAATGTATATATTTTGTTGAGTTTTATGCCACTATTTATGTAAATAGTTATTTATTGTTGTGATCTATAGTCTTCTTTTGCATTTATTCTATATCAGTATTTATGTAAATAGCTACTGTTTTCCAGTGTGTTATAAATCAATAATAATATCCAATTCCTCATGTCATAGTCAGGGCTCATAATGACATTTTCCATTTGACAAATTAGTTTTGAACAGAACAATATATGGCATGTAGAGATAGCTGTTACAGATCCTGAGTGATCCACCTAAACCAGAGGGGAGTCTAAAGCAACCAAAATGATGATTTTTTTTTTTACAATTCTGCTTTGAATTTTTCTCTTGGCAGTGATTTTCTAAACTGACTGGCATAAATCTCTTTTGTGCATTTTTTAAGTTTTTACTTGATTGAGGCACCATCCACAGTGTTCAAATGCATACAGTATTTGAAACCTTTTCTATATGTTCAGATTTTGGTCTGATTTCCATTTGTTTTTACATGTTTCTCATAGAGCACATTCTTTTCCTTTTTTCACACATACTCAGTACTTTTCCTCATAAGAGATGCTGTACTCTAATGTATTTTATCTGATTGAGATTTTTTTTTTTGTTTTGGAACTTCTTTTCTCTTCAATTATGCAGACATTATGCAGTCTCTCCTTCTCATTTCCCTCCTTTTCTGACTATAAAATTCTATATTGAAAATCTGAATCCATGTTTCTGCAGGAAGCACAGTTTCATTTACTTTGCTTGCTGGTACTGCTGATATTCTGTGTTTATATAGCTCTGACCCATATGACCCATATGTTTTAGGTTTACCAGCAATTAGTATGGATATGCTTGGGTCAGTGATCCTGATATGTATTTGTGAACAGCACTGGAAAGCTTACTGAACATTTATACGGAAGAATGCACTGAACATACACCTCTGGGTCTTGCCCACTGGGATCTGTTGAGTAAGACATTACCCATAGGATTAGATTCAGGTTGATGTTCATTTCCACGTTAGGAGTGGAAATCAATGAACGGCAGTCTCACATCAAGACCCTGGCCTCTTCATGTGTGAGAAAATGATGTGTACATTGGAGATGATGCCATGATACATTTCTTGTATGGAAATTGTATATGCAAATTCCCACTCCTTCATTTCCAGGAATTAGGCAGAAGTGTGCCAGGCACTGAAAGCATGTCATCATGACATTTGTCAAGCCACTAGGCAGAAATTTGGAGGACAGCTACATGCTTACAGAGTTTCTAATGTTTTGGTATGAGATACAGAAAACACTTAAGTTAGCTGTTTGTGACAAAGATTTAGTAAACCATAACTGTTGTTGTCTTTGCCTGATGCTTTGACAGGGCTAACTCTTTGGAATTTTTCTCAATATAAATTGGCTATGAAATGGGAATGTCTTCAAGGAAGCCAGCAATATACTACAAATGTTATATTATTCCTTTTTGTGAATTGAGTCTGTCTGCTTACTAAGGTGCTCATATTTCACATGGTTGCACTGGTGTAATCCTTTGATTGTAGACCAGCACTCAGATCCTGAAAGTTTACTTGACCTGAGTGGATTTTATGACCTTTTCAGACTTCCTATATTTTGTCCCTTTCAGTTTCTCCTCCCTCTACTTGTTCACTCCTTTGGCATCTTTCAGTTGCTTGTTTAATGTTTGTTGTACTAGTGGTCCTTCAACTCAATTTCCAGAGCCAAATATTCCTTTTTCCTGTTTTTTGAAAAGCTTTTTTTCTGTTGACAACAGTCTCTTCTTTGATTTTGATGTGCTCATAAGTTTTATTGACTCGCTCTAACAGGATAACAGGTGAGAATATGGAGTAGTATGTATTTTCACAGTTTCATGAGCTTTCAAATGGCTTATTGCAACCCCACTTGTTTCCATTTGTTTCTTTGCCACACCTATGGCTGAAAGTTTGGTGTGGGATGGTGGGATGAAATGTATGGTATTGGGATCTGACATACTTAATGGGATCTTCTTTTCACACTTTTAGACATGTTCCTGAAACAAGGATTACCAGTCTGTGAATAGAATATGTGGTGTGATGTGATGGAATAGTATGCTTAAGTGTATAGTTCACGGTGTGCATGTCTCCTAATATAAAAACAACTGCCATAATACAGATAAGACTTTATTCTTTGTGACCTGTTCACATTTCACTGCTGCATGCAGTTCATAAATTTTGTTACAGAATTCACAACATCATCCAGGATGAGAGGGGGCAGAGTGTGCATACCTGCTTACCCTCCTTGGGTCTATGATGTCTATCTCCTCTCCTTTAACTCTTGCCTCCATAGTTATTGCTTTCAGATTTGAGTATCTGTGAATTCACAGATGAAATATCCAGAGACCAGAGGAAACACTGTTTTCCCAGCAGCAACAGCAGCAGAAAACAACCAGAAGTTCTGGAGGGTTATGATTACAAAGTCTGGTGAATACTGCACAGTTTAGTTTCCACAGTAGCAAAAGCAAAATTGCACAATAAAATAACAGAATGTAGCAGCAATCATTTCTTTGCAAATAAAAAATTATATAACCTGCAACACAATGTTTTGCCATCCTACATATCTTCTCAGGCACTTAGAATTTTAATAATGCTACACAAAGTACACTAAAGGAACAGAGGACAACTCCATTCGCCCATTTGCTGCTATAACAGTGGCAATGAACAGCAGACAGAAATAACTGCACCTTTTGGTAGAGACAATTCTGCAATTGCTGTTAGTATTAGCCACACAATAGACAACCACAGCACAGATTATTTTATTTTGAATATAACACAAAGATATGTTTGAGGAGAGGAGAGAGTACAGAGGGTTGCCATCATTTGTTAAAACATATATGGCTTGATTTACTAAGAACACTGATAAGGGTGACTGTTTTGCATGCACAGTAAAATTGCACATGCAATGTTTTTTATTTTTCTTTTTGCAGGCTGTTTCTTCAAAAAAATGTTTACATGTTGTGCCTCGTTTTAATTTTGAATGGCAGATGTAGATGTGCAGTTGGGCACCAGTTCAGAGAATAAGTGCAAGTGAAAAATGAAAATTGATCTTCAAGAGCTTGGACTGTTGGTAGAGGAGGCAAACAAAAACATTGCAGAGCTGCAAGATACTAGCATAGCAAGAAGAAAAGCAATATGGAAGAGTATCTATTAACTGGTAAATGTTCAGAGAAAAACAAAAAGAACCACTGAAATAAGGTGCTTCACAAAGTATAACATCAGGGGTCAGCGCTGCCCTGGTGTAGTCAGGGTCTTAGCAGGGGTATAATAGGTGTGATGACTAGACAGATGACTGGTCTATATAGATTTTCCCTTGCATTTGAAATGCAAATTAAATATACCCTTTCCACTCAGAGTGTATTCTTCGATTATGCCATCTAATTCTTGTGACAATAATGGCAGCCATTACAAAAGCCCATGATAGAGCTTAGGCCAACACCTCCTTCCCCCATGTATTACATATATGTGTAATTACCTTTCAGACAATTGCTTTGAGCCTTGGTAAATGACATTCATTTTGATACAACCATCTATTAGCACTTTCTCCCCCCACTCCAAAGGACAAACTTCCTAACAGTCTGAATTAGAGGTGATGTGCACTGATACTTTTTGGGATTTCACACTGATGCAAGTTTCAAGTACAAAAATTGAACTTCTCATTGGATGTACAAACATTGGATGTAATGTTCCATCATATAAAAATGTTAAGCCAAATCTACTTGGGAAAAGCAAAACACAAAACTGTAAAACTTAAGCAAAAAGACAATACAGTCAAGGTTGATCATATAAATATTTTATAACTCCCCCTGCATTATGTAGCCTTGCTACAGTGTCTGAAAGCAAAAAGTGTATCATCTCAAAGGAACTGAAGCCCTTCCATGCCATTTTCAGAAAACTGATCCATTTTCTGATCAATAAACACTTTACATTTTGTATAAATGATGTTCCTCCATTTACTACCCAACTGAGTTTTTGGGGAAGGATGTTTGGCTATGTACAATTCCAAGAAGCTGGAGACGGGAGCAGTGATTCTGTGTGCCATTTTTTATCCTGGGCCTAGAAAGAATCAGTACATGTATTTACTGTAGATGCACCGCATAAGAACATAAGAAATGTCATAAAGATGTATGACATACAATGATGCAAGTAATAAAGAGTGGCAGGCGTTAAATGTGGTCAGAGTGATTCAAAGTTTTGGCAGAAAACAGTAAGTGGGAGGAACATTTACATTAACAGCCATCTCTTGGACACAACAACATGGTGTAATAATGGTGAGTCAGCCCAGACTGAATAGCTACATGCTACAGAATAAGCATTCATCTG
Source organism: Megalops atlanticus (assembly GCA_019176425.1). Classification (NCBI taxonomy): domain Eukaryota; kingdom Metazoa; phylum Chordata; class Actinopteri; order Elopiformes; family Megalopidae; genus Megalops; species Megalops atlanticus. Next base: position 67,906,416 of record CM032875.1, read on the forward strand.
CAGATTTCATTTTAGGATATCTGCTCCCTATACCCTCAATTTATCTGATCTGATTCCAGGGGATGCGAATATCATGGTTAACATTTCTGGTCAACTGGCAATGTTTAATTGGCAAATGACAGTCAAGTTAAAATAAAGACAGACTTATCTATACAGGCCCTTTCTCTGATGTACAAACAGCAAGAACATCTCCATATTATTTTGCTCTTTCAAAAAGATGTGCTATGATGCTATAGAGGAATATGATGCTTAAATGGGCTTTCCACATTCTCAGCATGTGAGTGAAATGTACAATAACTATGTTCTTAGAACAATAGCAACTTTGAAATGTTATCCATGTTCCATTTTATATTAGGTCATAAAGGTCACAAATTACATTTTACATTAGGTCACAAATACAGGTCTTCTCAAACATTGACACCCTGGATACCAGCAACTGTGTGCCATATAATATAAAGTTTCACATAATTCAATGGCTCCTTTAAAAGCCCAGTATTTCAGGATGGACTGACCACATCATTTAAATAAAATAAAAATTTAACAGATTTACACAACACGCATTAATATTTGTTTTTATTTTTTTTTTTTTACCTTTTATATTTTTCACTTTCCATTTCCGGATAATTTATGCATATGATATTGATAAAAATAAAAACTATTTAGTGAATCTTCACTAAGTAAGCAATGTGTTGACATGCATTATGAGGGAGTATTCCTGACATAGAGGGTTTAGGAGGAGGGAACAGAATGAGTGACTATGTCTAAAGTAGAAGGGAAGGTTAAAGGTTAGAGGCAGAGGAAATAGGGTAAGAGTATAGGGGTAAGGACAAGGGAGTAGATATCCTAAAATGGACATTGCCTCCCCACCTCTTAGCAGTTTAGTGCATGTCCTCCCGAGCCAGGCAACAGCAACCTACAGATAAAAGCAATGGGGATTGCAGATTGATGCCATTAATTAACGAAAGGTTTCCCGATTAATCTTCTGTCGGTGGCCCTGTTCTATTGCACTGTCCATGACTGCACAATGCATACTGTACGTCTCAGCCAAGACTGCAGTGGAACACAGTTAACTCCGGTGCTACTGTGACCTGCAAAAATTAATGCTAGAATGAGCCATTCTGGCTATGGGTGGAAGAGAGAGAATCTGGTGGAAATAATGTATTTTCTAAAAGTGGGAATGAGTACCTTTTAGGCTAATGAATCTCCACAAGTGCTGTCATTGTCTCAGGGATCTGAGCAATCCACAAATAACCCATCCTTTGATGAATTAAAATTCACGAGAAATGCAAATATCCAAAAGGAAAATGTCAGAAGAGAGGTAACATTAAAGACTTGGTTAAAACAGGATGTTCTAACAATTGACAGTCTTTGTAAAAGGCTGCATATAATGGGCAAGGGACAGATATTTTCAGATCAGTAGTGCTTTCATAGAATTTCCAGACATAATGGAGAGAGGTGGCGCAGGTTCCTCCAACTATGAAACTGCAATTTGCATCCTGGCATTGCTTAAAATTTTTCAAAACTGTCTAGAGTTCAGGATTGAAAGCCCCCTTAAAAAGAAGCTAATTTTCATTATAATACCTATGTGAGTGATTATTGTATGTAATTAAAGGATCTACCCAGCTAAACTGTTTAAAAACTGAAGTATTGCTGAATCGTAATGATTAATCATTTATTTTTAAGGATAACCTTGGTTGGTTAAATGTAACTGCATTTTCTGTGCTGACAGCAAATGATAAACTCAATTTACACCAACAAAAATAGTCAGTTTTCATAATCTATCTACTTTTCTTCACAATGTGAGAACATTTTTTTAACCAAATGTAAAGATATGACAAAGTCACCCTTACAGATTAGCTTTTCCAGTGTTTCTCAGACCTGGTCCTGAGGACCCGCTGTTTATGCTAGTTTTCATGCTGAGCTGAGCTCTCAATTAATTAGGTTTAATTGAGCTGTTAATTGAATACCAGCATACAAAATGGGCCCCCAGGAAAAGAAAAAATCTGAGGAACAAGGAGCCATGCAGCTGCCTAAGATTACAACCTAACATACCTAAGTAATTTCAAGAATTTCAGCACTTATATAAATCTGGACCTTTTGATGTAAAACCATGGTATTTAGTTGGACCAGAATAATGCAGATTCAATATTTATTGGTTTACATAATGTCTGCGATCAGCAGACAGAGAGAGACTCATCTGAGATGTCCACCGTTTCTCCTGCAGTGTATTCAAATATAACAGATAGGACGCCATGGTTTGAATATTAACCAGTGGAATGAGAGGAAACATCCAAAGAAGAGACATCATAAAAAGTAAGCATTTGCAGTCCTGCTACTTAGTCATTAAGAGGAAATATCAAATTGGCACTTTAATAAAAAAAGGATTGACTATACCTTCACTACTATTATTATTATTATTATTTGTATGTACATATAATAAATTACAAATATTTTGCTTACATGTGGCTGGAATATTGACTGTAAGGTCCTGGGGCTCTGCAGCCAAGAGCTTGGATACGTAAGATGCTAATGGAGTGAATTCACTGAAATATGAATTTCAAAGCTTGGGTATTGATCCCATCAAGGAGAAAATTAACTTGACAAATGAAGAGGAAGGTCCCGTGGACTCTGGGTGTCCTTGGCTCCCTCCGGTGAGCTGCTAACTGGTAAGGTGCTTGCTCCTTGAAGGGTCAGCCCGCCAGCCTAATTTACATTTCCAATATTGCTTATCCATTCATGTAAGACATTCATCCAGGTGACCACAAAATAAATGATTAAAACCAATAAATCATGTGATTATTGGGGCTGTTATGTGTTCAGCTTACTTTCTGTATAGTTGGCACCATTGTGATGGACATGTCAAATGATCTGCAACTCTTTCTTGCTAGGTGGTCTCTAATCAGGTCATGGCTGTTGGTAGAAACATGTAATTTCCGATTCCTTCTGTGCAGATTTCAGTTCTTTTACAAAGCTTTTTTGGTGACTTCACGTGGCATTGCATGTTGGAAATAATCTTCTCTGCTTCAAATAATGTAAACATAGGTGGGGGTTGAGTGGTATGTATCAATGTCCTTTTTTAAATACATCATTTGTGAGATCAAAGTGTTGATACTGAATAATGTGTCAATGCATACTGTATGTGTTAATTCATATATGTGTTTGCAAGAAATGAAATACCTTATTCTTTATTTTCATGTGATGAAACCCAGGCAGCCAGGAGCCAGTGGAATTAGAGCACTTCTGGAATTTCTTTAGAAAATGGAGAGAAATAAGCATACACTCTAGATACTGTACCAGCATAAATATGCATCTCACACCCACAACCTTGATTTTCATGCATTACAGATAGGTCTGTCAATATAAGAACCCCAAAAGCCGATTTCCAAAGTTCCTGTCCCTGGGGACACTTTAAGGTTTGCTTATAATCATTCTGTAAACTATGGCAAATGGAAGGATATTATTCAGGAGAACACACATACCAGTTTTCTTTTAGCATTCTGTCATCAAGATGTTCTTCTGAGAATAAACTGTAAATTAACTGTCAATTAATCAGATACATAAATAAATAAAAAAAATGTTTATGAAAGCTAATTTTGGTATCTTGACTTTCATTAAACAGCCTTTTACTACATCATATTAGACAGAAACCCAAAGTGAATATCAGTAATAATTCCAAGAAAGTAATGTCACATTTTATTCACATTATAAACAGATAATAATAAAAAATAATAAACAATGCTTTGACTCCATAACCTCAAAATTTAAAATGAATTTCGACATTTTGACAATAAGAGTATACTCTGAATTCTAAATTAGTTAGTGAATTGGATTTTCTTTCACAGAATAAATACTTGTCGTCAATGTCATATATCATCATAAATTAAGTATTATTTATTAAGTTAAGCATGCTACCACCACAATGACTGCTGACCCCACACAGGAGTGTGGGGAGAGGAGCATGCAATCCTCTGATGTACTTGCACACCAACAGTGACTATTTTTTTTCCCCACACTATAAAACCCACAGTGTACTACGAGGCAAATGCCATTGGAGGATTGGTGATCCCTCTGATGTTATCTGAGTAACTCACGGGTGCCTAAGTCCAGGAATACATTGCCCAGGGTCAACAGGATCTGATTAAATGCCGCTATTCTCTCTCAATCACACTACAATGCCTGTATCAAAGGTCTGCCATGTAAGATTTTTTTGTCATCGCTCCTGCAGTGTAGACAGTGCTACAAGGAGATTTCTGAGGGACCACTGTCACTACCCAATAGAAAGTTCACAGTGATCAAAACAAACAATGGTAAAAAGGAATGTGGCTACTGCAGCATCATCCATGTAGACCAAAGAAAATGTGAAGAAATTAACAGAGTTGTGGTAGGAGCACAGCTGCTGATTTAGTATTTCCTGTAACAGCTACTTTAACTGAGGGACAGGTGCTGGAGAGGGAGTGCTGGCACTTCAGCAACGTGTTACATTATTACTCGTGGGTGTGTGAGTGAGTTTCTGAGGGAGATCATGGTAGCTAATTAGCCATTCTCACTCTTCAGATGCATTAAGTTGGTGAACAAACTTCCTATTTATTTTATTTTATTTTATTCTATTGTTGTGTTTGATATTTTGACAGATGCAACCTTTCTATGATTTTATTTTATTCTATTGTGTTTGATTTGTGCTGGACGGTGCTGTTGTGACACTCAAATATCCCTCAGGATTAATAAAGTATTTCTTATCTTATCTTATCTTATCTTAAATGATAGTGATAGACAGTCATGCATAGCCTGTTCAGATACTGCCTCCTTACAATTTCAGGTGAAATGCAAAACTGTGTCTTAAGTGTTCACGAAAAAGTCATGCTGGATTCATGAAACATGCGGAAGCACCCGATTTCGTTCTTACTTGTTCATATTATGATGAATTCCAACTGTTGTTAAATTAGATCCCCATGCATTTTACATGTAGTTAGTATAAGTAAACAACGTCATATAAGGGCATCCTTACTTCCAACTCGCAACATAGCTGAAATTCTGCCAAAAGAGAAAAAAGGAAAATATTTTCTCTGATTCAGAGATGTAAAAAAAATTTTGACAGAAGTCCAGGACAGTGGTAAATCACTGGTCAAAATAAGAATTACTTTGAAACGACTCCAATATCTAAATCAATTTTTAGATCAAAACATTTGTACTTATGCTGTCTTGTCTAAAAATGAAATTTGTATTCGGATACATGGGAAGTGGAAATATGACTTCAGAGATGTAACTGGGAATAAAAATGTGCATGCTTACATTCATATCTTGACTCAATGTAGTCCTGCTCTCTGTAGTGATTCGCACATAGGTTCTCCTTGCCTTTCATTTGGTGGCAAGACAATGATATGTTTCATAGCCATATTGTGGAGGACACAGCAGGCCAACCACTATGCTACACTGCTGGGGAGGCAGTGTAGCATAGTCGTTGTTGTCGTCATCGAATGGTTAAGTGGTTAAGGAGCAGGACTCGTAACTGAAAGGTTGCTGTTTTGATTCCTCACAGGATAATGCTGCTGTACCCTTGGGCAACATGGTTTTACACAGTTCTCTGCTGTGTACAAAAGTGTGCCACCTGCTGTATCCAAACACATCCACCAGCCTCCATCACAGAGCAAAGTGAGCGTATATGGTTGTCTGCACAACCATTCGTGGTGGTCGAGTTGAACAGTGTCATCGGTATCATCAGGCAGGGTCTGAAAATGACGTGGCCAGCTTTGACCTGGGCTGACCCTGTGCTTGAAACAAGTGCTTTTATTTTCTGATCCAGTCAGGAGTCCCTCCTTGATTTATTAATGAAAGCTTTGGGATTTTTTAGTGAAAAATGTTCTAATAATACAGGTTACCAGATTACTCTTACAAGTAAAAATGAAATAGCTGATTTTGAAAATACCAATAATATGCAATGAGATTTTGTTATGGATTTGATGAGTAAATTTTACAAATAAAAACACACATTTGTAAAAATCTATGCAAACTTTACAACTCTTTTTTGTTATTGATAACTTGATAATCTTTTGTTACCATGTTATAAAAATCAATAAAAACACACAGGGCAGGTAGAGAGATGAGGATTTTGTTGTTACAGTGCAAGCATTTAAAGTTTAGATAAACAATCTCTAATAATGAAGATGGATGCAGGAACTAACAGTACAGGATAAGAGGAAATTGGGAGTAACTTGCAAAAGATGGAAATACTGAAGACAGAGCATCTCACAGTGTTCCATCTGGTGATATATTATTTACAAAGGACGAACAAAGCAGTATCGTACAAGAACAACTTGCAAAAGTGCCCATGTTTAATTAAGGCAGCTGCTCTGCAATCAAGCCTAACTGCTTTATGGAAAGGACATATTTACTATAATGAAGGAAAAAAACAACTTGACTGCACTTAAGTTGGGAAGGTGCTGAAACAATAAACCATGTGCGGACCCTTAATTGGGCTTAATATATCTGCTGACTTGTTACTTGCACTTAACAGCTTCCTCTACAGCCTGCAACAATGCTGCCATGTCAACATCACGGCAAGGTAATTTACCGAAAGGCACCCGCTCAAGAAATCTAGTGGAAATTTCTACTAACACATAAACACAATTTTATTGGGTTCTTCCCACTGAGCCAACAACCCTGGTTCCGCTCACTGTAAAGCTTTTAACGTCCCCACCTGGCCTTGCTTAAGCAGCACAGAGTGGACATTCTTGTAAAATTTAAAGATGTTTTTAGTGGAACTAATATGATTCACGATTATTCTAATTGGTGGCTTTTGATGTGCCATATTTATAAGCTTGTATGGTACTGATAGTTACAGCCTCAGGTTGATGAAAGAAATACAACCATCTGTTTACACTGAAAAGGAGCAATCTGAGAGTTCAGTGCACATTATATCACTGAGGTGAATATGGCAATCTGCACATGCCAGACATGTACAACAAATTAAGTACAGCATTGCTTATTAATGTAGATTATTAATTATAAAGGCAAAAAATATGGCTAAGGAGAAGATTATCCTTGCCATTTGATGTAATATAAAAAAGTTTTGGGCATTTTCAGAATGGCTGTAACAGGGTCCTTTTTGAGGAAACACAGTTGCAATATTCATCTGAAAAACTCTCCTACTCAGAACTATATATGTGTATACACACACACACACACACACACACACACACACAGTGGATCTACACACCCATTCAAACACACCCATTCAAAATTTCTTGTTGTTGGTGTTTCAGAGGCTGAAATCAAGACAAATGAAGTCAGACAAATGATATTCAAATGAAAAACTTTGAATGTCTTGGTTGTATAAAGTCTGCACACCCTTAAATTTATACTTGGTGGAAGCACCTTTTGTTTTGATAACTGCAGTCAGGCTGTTTCTACCATCTTCCCACATGTAGATTTTATATTTTTCTTCCATTCTTATTTGCAGTAGTTCAAGTTCGCTTAAATTGTGAGGGAACCGCTTATAAATAGCTCTGTTCAGGCCAGTCCAAAGATTGACAATGGGGTTGAGCTCAGGGTGCTGACTGGGCCATTCCAGGACATTCCTTTTTTCCAGCCATTGCACTGTGGATTTGTCTGTGTGTTTGGGTCATTGTCATGCTGACAGGTGAAATTCTTTCTTTTTTGGCAAGAGTAGCGGGTTTTTCTCTAAATTCTTTTGGTATTTTGCACTATTCATTTTCCCCTCTATACTCACCAGAGCTCATGCTTCTCCTGAAGAGATACAGCTTCATGCTGCCACCACCATGCTTGACAGTAGGGACTGTGTTATTGGTTGACATTTGTGTTGGCTTTTGGCAAAACATATCATTTGGAATTAAGGCCAAAAAGTTCTACCTTAGTCTCATCAGATCACAAGACCTTTTTCCATGTGGCAACCGGAGATCAAGAGTGTGTTTTTGCATAATTTAGAGAAGACTGGATGTCCTTTGTGAGAAATGGCTTCTGTCTCGCCACCCTACCCCACGGCTCACAACTGTGGAGAACACATGAAATTGTTGCTATGTTCATTTGGTAATGTTGCTGTTGGCCTCTTAATGGCCTCCGTAACGAGTTTCCTCCTTGCATGGTCATCTATCTTGGAGGAACAGCCTGATGTAGGCAAGGGCCTGGTGGTATTTAATCCCTTTCTTGATTCTGGTTTTTACTGTGTTCTATGACAGATTTAAGGCCTTTCATATATTTTCATAATCCTCTCTTGATCTGTACCTTTCAACAGTTTGAGATGTTTTGTTAGCTCCTTGTTGCCCATAGTTTCCTCATACTGGTATGCACTAAGAAACAAGGAAACCTGCTGAGAAACCTGAAGGAGCAGCTGATTTTGTCCTGAAGTAACCAGATTCACTTCAGTTGGTAACAGGGGGTCAGTTTTGGGCATGATTTGGATGGTGAATGGTTACACCTGAACAGAATTACAACTCCCATTATAAAGGGTGTGCAATCATTGTGTTTTATTTTTTATTTATTTATTTTTTTTAAATTAAGAAATGCATTGCCTTTTCTTTTGAATTTGACACTGTGGGTTACCATGTCTAAACGCAAGTGGAAAAAATGGATTTAATGGGTTTTCATTTCACTTCTCAAGGCAATGAAAACAAAACATTTTGAAATGGTGTGTAGACCTTCTTGATCAACTGTGTATATATATATATATATATATATATATATATATATATATATATATATATATATATACAGGGTTGGGAGGGTTACTTTTAATATATATTCCACTGCAGATTACAGAATACTTGCCCTAAAATGTAATTTGTAACGTATTCCGTTAGATTACTCAAGGTAAGTAACGTAATCTAAATACTTTGGATTACTTTTTTTGAGCATGTTCATCCAACTAAGCTTCTGAACTGTTATTTTTAGAAAGTTCAGGCTATGTTCACACGTAGCGTCTTTTTGATGAAAAACACTGGCCAGAGCATTTTTTCCAGTAAAAAAAAAACGCTGGCAGCGTTTGTTCCAAAAAGCAGTTGAGAGCGTCTTTTGTTGCCATAACAACAGTACAATTGTTAGCGATCTAGCTGGCTATACACTGTTGCAGAGCTAACGTTAGCTAACAGGCTAGTTTTGCTAATGACAAGCAGTAAACACAAACACTTTCCAGAAACTCCTAGGATCCGTCAAATCTGACTCCAAATGGCATCTTTATGATGAATGTTATGATACAGATTAACTGTCATGTTGTACAGTTCACTATGCTCAGAAACTAGCACAATCCGCTGGTTGCACAATCACTTCTGCGTTCTACTTATTACTGCTCGGTTGTTTCCGGTTCAATTTGGCGACGTTCAACACCTGCTGTCTACAAAGGGCTACCAAAGTTGAATATCACCGATGTTCATCGGATTTGCAGGACGACTAAAGCACCAACCAGCAAATTAGACAAAGGATTTAAATTATATGCTGCGTCTTTTATATACACAGCTACGAAGATAAGAAAACAACTATTAACTAACTAATGCTAGCTAACGTCAAATGCTAGCTTTCGTTATACAAGTTCACTAACAACTATGTTAGCAGTGTACCTGTTAAAGCAGAAAGACATAGGGACTGTATAGCTAATGTGCACACTTCAGTATTTATTTAGCCTATCGCAAGTCATATCGTCATCGCAATAGATTTTCCTCATATCGTGCAGGCCTATTCCTAAAGGCCTACCAACTTGGACGTTTTCCGTGTCTCCCTGTTTTATCACACCTAATTTGATTGGTCACATAGGCTAATTTTATCAAGTTAATAAGGATAAGATGGAAACGTGTTTGTTTGGGTGATTTACATTAATTTACAAATTTACATTAAGGTAACACTGCTAATATGCACCATCTACGGCATTATAGTTATCAAGGAAGGTTAATCAAGTTTGTTTTAGTAGGGAGAGAAGGTAGGCTAACGCTAAGCATTCAGGAGGGTAGGCTTCTTCTAGGAACAGGGTTCAATAATAACACACTGTTCTTATAATAACCTACTAGCTCTTTTCCACGAAGCAGAAGTTATATTTCTAATTTCAACCATCAAGGGTTGTTGGCTCTATGAGCTGATCAAGTGTCTGCTGCAGACCTTAGTGTGAGAGGAAATGGTGAAATTATCCCTGCGTATGTTTACTAGCCATTGTCTTCTCAGGTCGGGATGGGTCGGAGAGCCATGGAAACTTAGTATGCCGTTAAATTTGGATGATGCCCCACAAAGTGGGACACAGCTAGGGGTTCAACGGATCACAAAACTCACGGCTCGGATCGTATCACGATTTTTCCTGATCGGATCATTTTTCGTATTAGCAAAAAAGGGGAGACACATATAATTTTGCTTTCCATTACTTAAAGAACTTAATATATACATTTTACACTTGATCGTTGGACTTAACTGCCAGCTAGCTAGCTAACTTTAGTTTCAACTAATTTGAACAGATGAATCTGGGTGCTAGTTCTTTCATTAAATTAACTAGTGATAGCTAGATTGGTAGCGGTATTATCTAGCTAGCAGGTTAATGTCAGTTGCAACTAGCTAGTCACTTAGCTAGCTGGCACAGTAAGACACAAAGATGTTCATACAAATGTTCGAATAAACTTGCAAACATAAAACTATATCCAGAAAATTATTAACTTATTGTATGACTGAATAGTGAGTGAGTGAGTGAGGACGCAGCCTTCGTCTTCGCAACGCTTCTGCTAAGTAAGGTTGCTGGTTTTTACATTTACATTTATTCATTTGGCAATTTTTAAAATTGCACTTGTATCTTTTCACTGCAACTCTGCACCGAGATTTAGGAAAGTATTACTTTAAAAAGTAACAGCGGCAGTAAAACTGTATTTCACACTATTATGGTTAAACTTTGCAATTAATCCGCGGTTCACATGCGTGCCGAACCGTGGGCGGGGATCCGTACAGATCACCGATCAACTACAGTCCGTTACAACGGTTACACCACTAGACACAGCAAGAGTATTTCTTCTTCCTGTTTTTGAAAATGTTCCGTCTTGAACATTTTCTAGCGTACACTCGTTGTGAAATAGCCTAAACATTACGCTATCAAGAGCTCTCTAGCTAGCTAGCTCCAAGAAAACAAATAGACCGGAAATAACCGAGCAGTATTATTTTTAATCGGAAGTACGTCACAAAGCCTAGTGCATGTAGCGCATTAACTTCTCCACCGCTACCTTCTCCATGTTTGGTGGTTGTTATGGGAAATGACAGGTGTCACTACTCCACTTGTGATTGGTCAGCTGTCAAAAAAGCGTTTGACATAGGGCAGCGTTTCCCTGAGCCATTGCTGTAAAAAAAAAAAAAAGGTCCATCGGAGTGAACGGAGTTGACGCGACTCTCTCTCTAGATGGCTCCGGTGTTTCCCAACGCTACCCCCGGCGGCACACTGTCCTGCATATCTTCTGTCTATGCTTGGTCTACCTACCTGACTGAACTCATCAGTGGCACGTTTGATTAGCTGAGCACACCTGATTTAATCAAGCAGCAAGGATAGATAGAAGATATGCAGGACAGTGTGCCGCCAGGAGTAGGGCTGGGAAACACTGAATTTAGGGCGTTTTTTTCTGAAAAGTTGACCTTTTTCAACTGAAAGAAACGCCCTGAGCGGCAGAAAAAAACGCTGGCGACGGCGTTAAAAAAACACTCAGGACGTTTTTGAAAACACGGTCTACTTCATAGGATTATTATGTAAAACAGACGCTGACAGCTTCAAAAAAGACGCTACGTGTGAACACAGCCTCACTTAGCATTGTTGTGGCTAACATTTTGGCACCCCCATGTTTAGTCTATGGGCATTTCATCGCAGGTTCTTCAGAATTGTAAATGTTAATTAAAAAACTGTACATTACACGAAAACATGAGTTAGAAAAGGCACGAGCCACCCTAAATACATTGTGCGTGAGAAAGGAGTATCTTAACAATTTGTATAATATGCGTAGTGTAAAATTGTTGGAGTAATCGCAGTTTTGAACGTGAAATTTCACTTGTGTTGTCACTCTATCTACTCGTTAGCTAGTTAGCTTTAATACTATACCTATTAGCCTACTAGCTAGCTGAATAGCTAATTCAGTGCAGCCAAACTATGTAAGACAGCTAGCTAGTGATCAATATTAGCTTAAATAATGAAAAAGAGAACTTACTTCAGCATGCTTCTTCAGGTTAGAGGTCGACTCTTTTGAAGCGGATAGCAGTTTGGTTGCTGGCAAACACAGCTTGCATTGTACTGTTATGTCGCGACCTTTGCCAAATTTGAAAGTAAAATGGTCCCGGTATTTCCATAACATAAACGCGTTGCGCTAATTGCTTTCTGTCTCACTCTCCATTCTACTGTCTTGTGAGTCAGGCAGGCTGCGCGCTTTTTTCTTTTTTTTCGTGAGGGGCATATGGGAGATACAGCCCGGAGTTGCCTGTCATAGATAGATTTTGGATAGATTTTCAAACTGAATAAACATTAAATGGAAAAAAAAAAAGAAATTAAATGAAAAAAATCCAATGTTATCCCTTCAGTAATCTAAATATTTTTAAAATGTAACTGTAATTTGATTACCATGAATTGAAATGGTAACTGTAACGGAATACAGTTACTCATATTTTGTATTTTAAATACGTAACGCCGTTACATGTATTCCATTACTCCCCAACCCTGTATATATATATATATATATATATATATATATATATATATATATATATATATATATATATATATGACAGTGATTGTGCCATTGGAAATACTGCATATCCAGTCTTTTAGGTGGACTTATTTGCATTACAGACAATTTATATGATTAAAAAGAGAGAAAATCAAACCTACTGTTGTCAAACACTCTATGAAAAAAAAAATGCTACTGCTGCTCAGTAAGAGATAAGAAGCTAGCCACATTCTATTCTCATGAATATGAATTGAAATAAAATTGTTTTCTCAGTTAACCTGTCTGCTATTTGCTTATTTCACCCTCTTGTATACTAACTCTATCCCTGGCATAGTAATATTTGAGAAAATCCTGCATGGTAAGATGCCTGAAGCCTGGAAAATATATGATGATTCTTGAAAATCACATGCAAGAAACAGAGCCTGACACATGTTACCAGGGGGCTATGAGTGTGAGAATGGGGGGATTGTACTACTTTATGAGCCACCACCTCAGGCAACAATTTCAGAGCCAAGATACTGCCCAGTGGACAGTGATACTTTCATGTAAGGCTATAATGCACCTATCCAAACTCTAGGACACATAAATTGTTTTGTCAAGTTGCCCAATTATTTCTTTCAATTTATAGCGCTTCAGGTATTGCAGTGGTAGATGCTTGCAGAGGGATGAAATAAGTAATAAAATAATTAAATAATCTTGCCACAAATCTGTAAATTCCTCATGTTCTGATTTGGCCAACATATAAGTTTTGGCTTTGTGCTTGTGTATATTGTGTTGCATTTTTTTATACCATGGCTTGAACAAAAACAGATTCTGACAGGTTGAGAGGGTGTGTGCTAACCTACAACAGCACAGGTATACCTAAAACATGCGGAGCTATAATGTAGTTTCACCAGAATGAATGAACCAGAATGAATACACAAATGCAGACACTTAAAGGACATTTAATAAAATAATGAAAGTAAACACTGTAAATAATACAGTAAACAGTACCTTAACAGTAGCAACACATAAGGTAGCAACAAATTAGCAGACAGATAGCAACTATCCCATTTGGGTGACTTTAAAATTGCATTCAGCCTGTCATCCTGCAGAGATGCAGAATCATGATTGCATACCAGTGGCGGCAGGTAGGCTGTGAACCTGAGGAGGCTTAGTTGAAGCAACTTTGGCAGCAATTACAGCCTCGAATCTTCTTGGATATGATGCGACAAGCTTTACACACCTGGATTTGGGGATTTTCTGCCATTCTTCTCTGCAGATTGTCAGTACTCCCGCCCGCTAGCCGTTGTGTTTTTTGTTTTTTCTGTCCATGTGCTTTTGTTTTTCTGTGTTCCAGCCCTGCCCCGCTCCCCGCCCGGTCTCCGCCCGCCTGTTTCCCTCATTGCCTTCACCTGCCTGCCTGCGCACCTGTTTCCCATTCCCGTTATCAGCCCTGCCCTATATCTGCCCTGCGCATCCCTGTTCTGTTGCCAGTTCGTCTCGGTTGCTTCTTGCCTGTTTCGTCACCGCTTTTTGCTTCATGCTGTTTTTTCGTTGTTTTCCCGTTTTTGACCTGCCTGTTTTTGACCTGTTTTTTTGCCTGCCGATTCTGCTCTGTTTGCCTGTACCTCTGCCTGCCCGGTGTCTGACCCTGCCTGCTCCGTTACCCGTTTTCTGGATTTTGCCCTTCGGACTGCCTTTCTGGTTTTTGACCCCTGCCTGGTTTTTTACGGTTATGATTCCTGCCAGTCGGACTTGTATTACCTGCCGGCATTTGTTGGTCTGCGACTGAGTCCGTGCCCGAGCCCTGTCACAGATCCTCTCAAGCTCTGTCAGGTTGGATGGAGACCGCTGGTGGACAGCCATTTTCAGGTGGGTTCAAGTCTGGGCTCTGGCTGGGCCACTCAAGGACATTTACAGAGTTGTCCCTAAGCCACTCCTGCGTTGTCCTGGCTGTGAGCTTAGGGTCATTGTCCTGTTGGAAGGTTCACCTTTGGCCCAGTCAGAGGTCCTGAGCACTTTGGAGCAGGTTTTCATTAAGGATATCTCTGTACTTTGCTCCGTTCAACTTTCCCTCAACCCTGGCCAGTCTCCCAGTCCCCTGAAAAACACCCCCATAGCATAATGCTGCCACCACCACGCTTCACCATTGGGATCGGTGGAGTGTTACAGTGATGGTTGTCCTTCTGGAAGTTTCTCCTATGTCCACACAGGATCTCTGGGACTCAGCCAGAGTGACCATTGGGTTCTTTGTCACCTCTTTTACCAAGGCCCTTCTCCCCTGATCACTCAGTTTGGCCGGGTGGCCAGCTCTAGGAAGAGTCCTAGTTGTTACAAACTTCTTCCATTTAAGAATTATGGAGGCCTCTGTGCTCTTGGGAACGTTCAATGAAGCAGAATTTTTTTTGTAGCCTTCCCTAGGTCTGTGCCTCGACACAATCCTGTCTCTGAGCTCTGCAGGCAGTTCCTTTGACCTCATGGCTTGGTTTTTGCTCTGATATGCATTGTCAGCTGACAGACCTTATTTAGACAGGTGTGTACCTTTCCAAATTATGTCCAATCAAAGGAATTTACCAATCAAGCTGTAGAAACATCTCAAAGATGATCAATAAAAATGGGATGCACCTGAGCTAAATTTCAAGTGTCATAGCAAAGGGTCTGAATACTTATGTCAATGTGATATTGCAGGTTTTTTATTTTTAGTAAATTTGCAAAAATTTCTAAAATCCTGTTTTCACTTTGTCATTATGGGGTATTGAGTGTAGATTGATGAGGGGAAAAATGAATTTAAACAATTTTAGCATAAGGTTGCAACATAACAAAATGTGAAAAAAGTGAAGGGGTCTGAATACTTATTCAAGGTTACGTGTAATATGCTCATATGACTCATTATTGTTGGTTATGACTGATTATGAATGATAATGTTTTTTTTAACTGTTTTGGGTCCTTGGATATATATCTCTGCATTTACAGAAGCTCCAATGAAAAAGTTTAAGAGCCACTGTTACAGAATTCATTGTTCTTTTTTGGATTCAGAAAATTTATTGACTGTCTTCCATTACACGCAAATCCTGCCACAAAGTGTGCACATCAGTACAATACACATCAATATTTGTGACAGGGAGTACCTCTTACAACAAACTGCATGACATTTTTGGAGTATTTTTTTTTTAATTTACTAAAGCATTCTTCTTCTTGTAATTCTTATTTTAATTATAGCCTCTATTAAGTTTCTTCACTGGAATGTCATCAAAGTGCAAACTCATCTTTTAGTTGTGGTGACTCTGTAATTACAATTTCCTTAAGGATGCTGTACAGAGAGAGTAGAGTATTATTATCGCCAAGCACAGCGCATGGTGATTTGTGCCTGGATCTCTACAGGGACATAAGGACTTTGTTTATTATTAAATTATGCATTAATTTTGATGTACCAGAGTTTTTTCTTATTTCTAATTCTTTCCTGATTGTGAGAATGTATTCATAAGCACTGAATTAACTGAATTTTTGCAAGATGTGGGTAATGAATTAAGAGAATTTGGAATTAATTAATCAAGAAATATTTTAATTTGCATATTACAGCTAAATTTCATAGACATACTATGTATGACAACAGACAGACTGAGAAATGGCTTTTAAAGTAGGCTAAAGTAGAAATAAGAAAAATTAATTTTGTCAGACTATGCAACAAATACAGTAAATCAAGACCACTCACCACAGCACACTGGATATCCCAAGTGAGTATAAGTGTGCTGTCTCCACCACAAAGCTTGATCTCAACTCTGTCAGAGTGATCAGGTATTTAGTATGCTTCACATTCATTTAGACAAGGTTGTTGCAATATTTGCCCCCAATATAAGGGTCAAAATGTAAAATTGCTGCTAGCTATATTTGTGCTGATGCGGAGCAATTGCCATACCACACTGAGCTGCAGTTGGTGAGTATGCTCTCAATGGTACAGCGGTAAAAGTCCACCAGTATCCTAGGACACAGGTGAGCTTTCTTAAGGCTCTGCAGGATGTAAAGGCACTGTTGCGCCTTTTTGATCAGGATGGAGGAGTTCAGGGACCAGGTGAGATCATCAGAGATGTGGACGCCAAGGAATCTGAAGCTCCACTACAGCTCCATTGTGTGCGTGGCTCCCTAGCTCGCCTGAAATTCACAATGATCTCCTTGGTCTTCTGGGTGTTAAGAGTCAGGTTGTTGTTGGCACACCACGCGGCCAGGCCCACTAGGCTAAGTAGCTCAACTACGCCACCCTGGGACTCCACCCAAGGAAACAGATATGTTGTACAAGCGACCCCCCTCAGGTAAGTTTGTAAAAGGAAGGAACAGAGACGTGGCTTCAAGTTTAGAAAATGGTAAAAACCAATTTATTGAAAACAAAATCCTGGAAGGATTGACCAACAGGAAAATACAAAAAAGGATTTCAAGCTTTATTACAGTACCAATAAAAAAATTACAAAAATACTGGGATAACAACAGTAGACAAAATCTACACAAAGCTACTACAGCGCAGGACAATACACAGGATAGGCCGACTGCAAGGGGAAAACCTGCTGCACGGGGGGAGATGTCTACTTACCACATGTGCTCGTGCCTCCACACTCACACCCACTGCCAAAGAAAAGTGCTATTAAGTGCAGTGCAATCTTAACCACATGCAGGTGCAAGGGAAATGAGGAAAGCCTGTACTAGCGATCTCCCTCTGCAGTGCGGCCACTCTGCTCCAGAGATCTAAAAAGGTAATCTAGTTAAAATACACAGACAGTGGCCCAGTTGGCCTGTCAAAAAAAGACGGGCAATTTACACGTACAAGTTTACACACATAAAGTGAGTCCAATACAAAAACCACAGTCAGAAAAATAAGCGACTTGCAACACTGAATACAAGGTTGTAAATCCAGAGGACAGCGCTGCGCGTACAATGAGCTATATCCAGGGCTAACAAGATGTAGCTAGCCTGCTAACCCAACACGGAGCGAGTCAAATACGCGTTCCGCAATTTAAACAGGGCAGAAAAAGCAGCGACTGTTCCTGTAATGAAACAATGATGTGAAGGAAACTTTATATAGCTGCTAGCTAAGCCGCAGTCAAATAAAACATTCTGGGTCAGCTAACCACCGTAGCCATACTCATGGTTTTCTCCCGCAACAGCACTCCACCACGACTATGGAACTCCGTCTGAGGTCTACAGAAAAGCAGAGCAATACAGAGGGGTTCAATAAAGGAATAAAGGAGCAAAGCTAAAGTGGTGCTGCATAGGTGCTTCCAGCGATTGGGAGACTTTTGGGAGAGTGTCATGTAGGCACGTTAAAGCTAAGGCTAATAAAAATGAATAATAGAAGTGCATGCGGGAAGATACCTCACATAGGAGTCTGCGGTACGTGTCCAAAAGATCACCGCTTAGGGAACCCACACCTATCTAAAATAAAAAAGTCCCATTAAAACCAACAATAACACCTGCTCACCTCCAAACAAAAAGCAAATCATCTGGAATATATCTACACTCCGCAGTCAGGAAGGGGAAAGAAGATGCATGAATCTCACCCGGATATCTTATGCTGGCTTGATCAACCGTATTACTACAGAGCCTATATATACACACGGTAACCACATTGATTGGCGATGCCGCTGTTGCGGTGATCCGGAAATAATTAGGCTACTACACTGGTTAAGCCAAATTTAAAGGTACGCCGACATGACATTCACGGTCAATGAGTCAATGAACAGCACTCTGACGTAAGAGTTGGGACTGTCCAGGTGGGTCAGGGCAGAGTGGAGTGCCGTGGAGATGGCATCCTCTGTTGACCTGTTGGTGCGGTATGCAAACTGATGGGGGTCTGGGGTAGTGGGCAGACAGGATTTCAGATGTGATAAAGCCAGTCTCTCAAAGCACTTTGCAACGATGGGGGTGAGTGCAATTGGGCGGAAGTCATTCAGGGCCGTAGCAGTGGAGTGCTTCGGCACTGGCACGATGGTGCCGGTCTTGAAGCTTGTGGGGACAACTGCCTGAGCCAGGGACAGATTGAAAATGTCAATGAAGACCCCAGCCAGCTATCCTGCACAGACTCTGAGCACACAGCCAGGTATTCCATCTGGGCCAGCTGCCTCCCGTGCATTCACCCTGCTCAGGGTGGTGCAAACATCAGAGGTGGAAAGTGAGAGAAGCAGTTCACCAGGTGGGATATCCACTTTGTGGGTGACCTCCTTGTTTCCCCAGTCAAAGTGAGTGTAGAAGTAGTTGAGCTCATCAGGGAGGGGGGCAGAACTGGATGGGCGCACAGTACTGGGTGGTTTGAAGTCTGTGATGGTCTGTATGCCTTGCCACATGCGCCGGGGGTCTGAGGAGTTGAAGTACTCTTCGATCCTCTGTTTGTATATGTGTTTAGCCGGGGAGATTCCCCTCCTCAGGTTGGCCCTGGCTAAGCTGTAAGCCTCCCAGTCTCCAGACCTGAAGGCTGCATCCCTGGCTTTGAGCAGGAGGCAAACCTCTCTGTTCATCCAGGGTTTCTGATTGGGGAAAGCTTTTATTTGTTTTTGTGTTGTCACTCTGTCCACACACCTGTTGATGTGATCCAGGACAGAGTTGGTAGATGAGTCATTGTTAATCTGAGAGTCTGTGGTGGCATGGGCAGCAAACACACTCCAATCTGTCTGCTGGAATTGGTGCTGAAGAGCAGAGTCAGCACCCTCCAACCAGGTCTTGATGGTCCTCATTGTGGGTTTCACACGTTTAATGACCGGGCTGTACTTGGGAAACAGAAACAATGAAAGATGATCAGACTGTCCCAGGTGGGGGAGGGGAGTGGCTTTGTAGGTGTCAGCCACATTTGTATAGATGTGATCCAAGGTTTTATGTTCCCTGGTGACGTACCTAAAGCTTTTATAATGGTTACGTCAGTAAAAGAAAGACCTGCACATGTAGGAGTCTCTGTTTATGAAGGTGTATATTAGCAGTAACACTCATAGCTGCAAGCTCCTATAAAACAGTTTGCTGTGTCTGATAATTGACTCTCACTCTATTTCCCATTCCAGCATTTTTATCTTTCTTTGTTCTCTAAAGTTAATGTTATTTTGAAGTCTGCAGTTCATGTAGACCACAACAACTAGTCTTGGGTTTGTATTGACATATGTATGTGTGTCTAAATGGCTTCTATCTGAGGTATTGCAGTAAATTAGACTGAGGTTCTAGGTCTATCTGTCCTTTTCTTTCTGTCAGTAATTGTGGTTTAGGCATGCCCTCTGAATGAGAAATCCTTAATTGGGACAGCATGATTTGTTAGAATGTGTGGAAGACAACTGTGGTTAATAGCAAAGGCCACATGGCAAGACAGCATTAAAATATAAAATAGCTGCAAGCAAAGAAACAAGTTCTGATATGTGGTAACCTCTGTGACCCAAAGCTACAAGCTATGAGTAAAACATTCAGAAACTGAAAAAGAGTATGAAATACTAAAAACAATACACAACACATTACACCTACCCCCATTAACTGAAAATTGTTCTTTTCAATATTTCATTACAGAACACTTATTCACCACTTGCATGCAACTGAGTGTTGAAAGTGTAATCAGAAAAAGAAAAAAACAATATTTAGGATATACTTAAACAAATGCTTGTTTACTCAAACTGAATACCTGCTATCAAAGCTTGGCTATTTGTTGCATCTATGAAGCTATTCTTACTTCAGTTGACATTGTAATCTGACATTAAACCAAAAAAGAAAGTGCATGCAAGCAGTGGCATCGTGCCAATCAATTTAGGTGGGCATGTGCCCACCCAATATTTTGTAAAAATATATTAATAATCATTCAATTAATCAATAACCTGCCTACACCGTTAAGCCTGCAGTCAGGGTAACCCGGCCTAGGTTTAGCTGAAATGACTGAGCAAGTTTCCTCTGCCAGATCGCACCTCTTAATCCCCTCCCGCATCCCCCACCCCTCATCCTTCCAGTCTTCTACCAATAACTCCCCATCATCCAAAAGTTCATCTCACGTCGCAGCAGCAGTAAACAAGGTTACCTATATTTAGCTGTTTACAATTTCTAGCCAAGCAAATGTGCTGCTGAAAGAATAAGAAGGCAACTGAATTGTTCCTGTGTTGTCCCACAGACATATGCTGCAGTAGCCTAAACCTGTCAAACTATATCATGCACATGTCTAGCTAGCCATTTAATCAATATGCTAGCACAGACATACTGTAAAGCTGCGTTATCAACTTATGTTAATGTTCGCTAACTAACGTTAGCCAGCAAGGTCTCCCATCCTTAGTTATAATGGCAGACCAGCTACAGCTCATGCGTCAATTTGTAGTTTTGCCTGTACCAATTACACTGTCTGTCAGTGCTTGCTAGCTAGCCATCAACACAACACAGCCTATTCCATCTCCATGTCATATATTTTGAACACAGCTAGCAAACTATTTTCTGGCTGATGTTAACTAGCTAGCTAGCTAGCTAAATGTTACACTGCCAAACTTGCTTACTTCATTTCATGCTCGCCACACAATGCACTACGGCAACCATAAATAGTTATATGGTTCGGTATCTATTTACATGGTGTGTTTTTGCCGATTAATTTATGAGCCAGTTGTTTTTTGTGGATGTGGGATTGTTCTGCGTGCCTTGTTCTTTGTTCCAATCTGACGGGAACAGTAGCCTATGTAGTAACTTTCCACAGGGCACATACAGAATTTGTATGTGTATTTTTTATGTCTTGTGTGTGGTTTTGAACATGTCTGAAAATGGTGCCCACCCACAAATTTGGTTTGCATGACGCCCCTGCATGCAAGTATTACATAATCAACAGTACAAATACATTTTATGTATTTTTCTGTTTTATATCATTCTATCCTTCTTTACATGGATGTACTGATATAATCAGTGTATATTACATAGCATGACAATAAAATACAAAGGAACATCAGTGACACATTGTGTTTGTTGTAGTTGTTTGTGTGGTTTATGTGTGATTATTTTATTCAGTTGAGCTCAAATATAATTCACTTAAGTGTATATTTTTAAGAGAAAAAAACACTGTAAAGAGTTTCCAGGCATTGTTCATTCATTGAAGCCTGACATGTACTCTGTCCTAGAGGAAGACATTACCGATCATTCATCTGCCCTCTCATCGTTTGGGTAGTTGACACATAAGGCCATCTCTACAACTATGAATTCTGCTCAGGATAACATTAAATTGGCTTTTGTTAGAGAGAGTTCAATTTTTAAGGGTCTTTAAGGCAAACTGAGTTTCCCCTATCGATTTTCATCACCTCAGGCATTTTTCTCAGTGAAACCGCAGATGCCATTGTACCCAAGGTGCAGCAATGCTGTAAAAAACACTGAAGCAATGAAATTTGTGGAATGGGCAATGGGCCCGAAGATGCATTGCTTTTCACCTCCCTCCTTACACTGCTTGCTACAAACTACTGTGAACATGGTTAGATATCGCACTATATGAGATCATATAGCAAACCTCAATTGTGAACCGTAAATAATCTGTAAAGTTGTTTGATTTTGAAAGAGAATCAAATAACCATGCTTGGGTCCTGGTCATTTACCATGGTGGATTGGTCCTTTATTTTGATGGGTTGGTGGTCAATTATGTCTCTAGTTGCTAATTCACCAAACTACTTTAATCATTACTAAAATATTATGTTTACCCCATTATTTGCCAGCATTTCCATGTACAGAACAAAAGTTAATGTAGGTGTTATTTTTCCCATTATTACATATGATAATATGATAATTAACCTGTATGATAATTAAATTGATGTACGATCATTTTGTATCACTTACATTGATTTTAATTTCTGAGTTGGGCATTATCCCTCAAAAAGAACCAGAGTTGTAGAGGCATACATGAAATATGAAAACATGTCTGCCTGAATGGGTACCAGTGATTGCCTACCAGAAACTGCTGTTTAACAAGACAAAGATCAATTATGTTCTTTGATTTAGCAGTGTGTTTACTCCTTTGTCAGAAAATAAGTATTTTACATGTAGGTACCTTTCAGTTACTTTATTGTTGTTGCTGTGAATATTTAAACACAGTTTCATTCATTACATCAGTAAGTAATGATTTTTACAATCAGATTATACAAATTTATATTTTAAACAAAACCTATAACCAATGCTGTACTGAATAAGTGTTTAGCCTTAGATTTAATCTAAACACTTGCTTTATCCTTTACTTACATGCACACATTACATTTTTGTTCAGTATGATTAATTATTTGTTCATTTTTGTTTGTTTGTTCACGTGTGTTACTTTCTTTGAGGTTTTTTTTATTTCTTCATTTTTTTGTTTGTTCTTTGGTTTCCCAGTGGCAACAATGTGGATCCGGTGGCAGGGTATTTTTTTTTTTTTCCTGTTGTTCTTTGGCCATGTCATAAAGGCAACTCTCTGCAGGACAAGCTGCTGATCCCAGCAGGAAAGTGAATGAAGGCTGAGCTGCCAATCAGACCCCTGCCAAGCAGCGATCAGGGTGACCACCTCACAAGAGCTGGAAAGCCAAATCAAAAGTCAACCATCTTCACACCTCAATCTGAAAATCAGGGACAAGCAGAGACTGGTGGGGGGCGGAGCTAAAAATTTAAAAAGGCTGGGTTAATTAAAGGCTGGGTATTTGTCATGTAAAAAAAAAAAAAAAAAGTTGAGAGTCATGGAGTAGTCATAGATTTTTTTTTTCTGAAAATCAAGAAAATCAGACCAAAAAAGGATAAAAGTCACAGAAAATAAAAAACCAAAAACTACACTACAGCAGAATACCGTATGCACAGTTGAATCAACTGCCAAGAAGTACTTTTTAAGATAATATTCCTCAAAAATCTACTCAAAAAATGCATGAGGCTTCAGCTGGTGATTATGTGATGTTCTCAGCAATTACTCAGTTGCCTTGAACTGTCTCAGTTGTCTTAGAAACTGCACACATTTGCCATATTAACACTGATAGCCAAATGAATTCAACATTTATGTGGCTGCACTAATATTTGCTTACACAATGGTACAAACTAAAGAATCAGAAAAAATATGTTTTGGTTCACTTAGCTGTTTTCTCATAATAACTACTGAATGAGGTACAGCTATCTCATTTTTTTCTCTTGGATTTAGTATAACTAGAAGCCAACCTGTCTTCTTCAACTTGCTAACGGGAATAAATATTCTAACTCCTCACAACAGTGTAAAAACTGGTAAAGGGTATTCAGGGAAAACTAACCATCACCTACCTGGCTGTTTAGTTTTTTTTTCTTTTGCTAATTTGTGAGTGTCATCACAGGTGCATCCAATTAGGCTAATTAAACCAGCTAACCAGCAATTGTAGGTATCCTGTGGCCTATCCTTTGGCTATAATATTCAAGTGACCCTACCTGAATTTATGTAAAATGTTGTAAATGTTCAGTGATCACCAAAAGTACAGAAAAAAGATACAAGTCATGGTATTATCTGCAACAAACATGCAGCCTTAGTAATAGTCTGAAAGGACATTCTCCCAAGCACCCCCACCACCCCATGCACAAGCCTGCAAAATGTGAATGTTGATGGTCAAGACTGATTTATGAGAATAAAGGCAACTCCCATTCAGCCATACAATGAGTAAATGGTCTCCACAGTGGATAATGTGAAGGCTCTAATAATACCCATATCACTCGTGGCTGGAAACATGTTGACATAATAATAGTCAAATATCTAGACATTATTTATTATTTAGCAAATCATGTCAACTCTCAGATCCCATACTGTACTGTGGGCACCAAACTACAGACACTGTTTAAAAAAAAATACAAAATGCAACAAGTCTCGTTCAAGACTTAAGATGTTTAGGCAGGCAGATGGCCTTATTTATTTGTTCCTTGGCTGTGAATGCTACTATATTTGCAACATCTAATCACTGATTCACAAAGGTAATTCCCAAAGCTAGCCAGCTTTCTTTTCCGGGGAGGTTTGTAGCTAGTTTAGTACGTTCAACAATGATGGCAACATTGATTAATTTGGCCGTTTTTGGTACAGTGTAAATGGTAGACCAGTTATCTTGCTACGAAGTGTAAATATATATGAGTAAGATGGGGTGCTTGTCTCTTAATCGGCTATATTCAAAGCTAACATGCTAGCCAGATCAGTAGCTATCAGGGCGATCATGTTAGATTGCTGAGGTCTAATCTCAAAGCGTTTTATTTTGCTTTACAGAATGAGTCACATTTCCTTTTCATGTAACAGTCATTCACAAAATCATTCTGTTGGAATGTTTATTCTAATCTATTCTCACTTCACAGTGTATGTCAATTGTTATTTTCTTTCCTCCTGATGATGCCGATGCCAAAATATGATGATGATTTTTACTCCTGCAAGCCCCCAAGCCCAACTGAATCTGTCTGAGGTGAGTTAGGTGTGCTTTGCAATGACTGTGAATTTAACTCGCTAGTCTAGCAAGTCTGTCAATGCTAGGCAAGATCTTGAATTCCAGATGTTAAGGTTAGGTATGGACTGTAAATAAAAATTCCAATTTATTTCAATAATTTATGTCACAGTTTTGATGAAACAACACTTTTTAGACAATATGTGTACATTCACAGGATCACCTTCTCCCCAGAGAAATCCCTGAAAATAGACATTTTTTCATGTCAGATAGGGCTGGGGTTGAAATTGTTTGTAGATTTCAAAATTCATGTTTAACTTAACGTGATTACGTTACATTATTGGCATTTAGCACACACTCTTACCCAGAGCAAATTGCATCAGTTACAATACAGCTGGATATTTACTGAGGCAATTTGGGGTTAAGTACCTTGCCCAAGGGTACAACAGCAGTGCCCCAGCAGGCAATCAAACGGGAAACCGTTTGGTCACGAGTCCTCCCCTTTAACCACTGCTACACTGTTGCCCCTTTATGTTATCATTTTAATGAACAAACACTGTTCCAACCTTAAAACGGATTGGGAATTTCCCATCCATATCCATGAAGTGTATTGGTTTAAGAAATTATACTCTGAGCTTGAGCTGGATACTAAAAATTAGGGATGCACAATAACTGTTTTTTACAACCGATATCGATAACCGAAAAATTCCTGCTGCTCGTAACCGATACCGATACCGATAACCGATAACATTTTTTATAGTTTATATACACACTTCAGTGTAGGAAGTTTAACATTTTATCACAGTTTATCTGTGATGTGTAATGAGCATTTTACGTAATTTACATCGATAAATGCCATCCTTGTTAATTATACAATCTCACGTTGTCACTTTCGCAAGCACACAAACTACAGACAATCTGCACTGTTTCGCGAGCATAATCATTTATTTAGATTGGTGTCAATTATTGTGTGAATTATTTGTTTTATTGTTAATCAAGGAGGATAAAGGGGAACAGGCTGAAAGTAATGATAGATTACTTTAGATAGTGTTTCCGCTTCCCCTGTTTCCAGCTCTCCCGCAGCCACTGAAAAACATACGGGAAAAAACCTAACGCCACATACCGGGGATAGCTGTTATTGCGCTAAAAATAGCTGTGCGATACATCGCGATGGCTATATCGTGCATCCCTACTTGAGTGTAAGAAAGGCTAAGATGTAGTGAGCAAAGATGAATTTAACATTATAGCTCTGCCTCTGTCCTAACCAAATATAAATGATGTCACTACTGTTGTAATCACAATAAAAACAAGAACAGTTCCAATTTTTCAAATGAACATTTATTATTATTATTATTATTTAGGTTTCTTATATCGGTTCTAGTTATTGGCGAAAATTTTATTATCGGAGTTATGTGAATGACGTAATTTTTTGCTACATCGGGCCGATAATTATCGGTGCCGATAGTTATCGTGCATCTCTATTAAAAATGTAAAAAAACTCCTGAGCAAGTGCCAGTTTGAAATTTGACATATTAATTTGTTTAATGATGTCAACTACGCTTGTGAATTTTCAAGCTCCTACTCCCTTAGGATCCTCTTTGACGACCCCATTTTTGTAAAGATTTGAACAGAGCTTGAAATTTTTTTTTTTTTTTTTTTTGTGATATACTGTATGTCAATGGTAATCATACAAAAGTGCAACATTATTTTAACAGGCTGCCTATTTAATACTACTGGTTTAATCAATTCCCACTACCTCTGTCCCCCTGTAGAGTACCCCTGTAGCCAGCTTTGAGGGCACCAAGGTCTGGACCTCGGTAATTTTTTTCCCTCTCAGGCTGATGTTTTGCATTATATGTGTGTGTGAATGAACATGATTTTATTTTGTGAACAAAAGTGTTTTGACATTATTATAAATCCCCCTGCTGACACATCTATTAGGCTAATGTTAGAGCATAGCCTAGGCAGAACAGTCAACAAATCTGAGCGAATTCTCTGTAGGCCCTATGGTCATATCGATCCGCCAAATAAGACATATTTCAGCCAATTAGAACTTATTCCTCAGTGATAAGCGACCTTGTTTCTGTCACATCTGATAGTCGGAGGGATAAGAACAATAAGAGCCTACCAGCAGTGAGTAACATTTTAGTGTCTACTAAGTATTGTCCTCTTTTTTGAAAACCAAAATATGGTCACCCTAGACCGTGAATATTAACGTTACATATTTACCATGTTCACATATCTGTTGAACCGGTCCGTTCACTACCTGTGGGACAGCAGCGCTTCCGCAAGACATTTTGTATCAGCTAAACGTTATCAAGCTAGCTAGAATGCTCATCGTTATCAAACGCTGAATATAATACTGCATTGTATGATTTACTAATTGACAAAAATGATTCAGGAGCAGCCTGCCTAAAATTTTTAGAAAAACTGTGTTTGCTGAGGAAAGAGTGAGAAAGAGAGTGGTAGCAGGCAGCGCGTAGCTCTGTTGCCAAGCAACAGTGAGGCCACTGTCAAACGTCTCTGAAACAGCTAGCTAGCTTGTAGCGTTAACCAAACTATAACATCCTCATCAGTAATCACAAGTGCAGCATTGGCTGGTACTCTGCTTCTTGTCAATATGATTTCATCTTATAGCACTGGCTAGCCTCATGATTCGACAGCTTTGAAAATTAACGTTACCTGTGCAATGTGGTCCAACAGACTTACTGTATGTTGCTATATCAACTTACAGTACTCAAGGTTAGCTAGCTAAGATTGGCTGCTAACGTTGGTCACCTCAGGCCACTGTCTTTTTTAACCCATTCATGTCCATAACAGAAACATCTTTGCTTACAAGAAGGGACTAGCCTACTGTGTACTTAAAAGTGAATTGGTGGTAAGAAAGAAGGGATGTTTGTTTAGCCTACATTTTTGGTACAAAATAGCCTATTAGAATTACAAATTTTCCTGGGAAAAAAAGTACAAATGTACAGCTATAAAATAAACCCACTCTACTTATGCTTCTGGACCTCAGTTAAAATTTTGCCCTGGCTACGGCCCATCATGCAAGCACAGTCAGTCAGACTTCCGTTAGGTTACAGTCCGTGCGAATGATCACGCATTGACAATAGTCAATGGTATTAGCAGCGCTGAGGCAGTGGGGGGGGCCCAAATCAAATTCTGCTTAGGGCCCCATAAAGGCTTGGGCTGGCCCTGGATATATCTTTTGGTTTGTGAACTGTAAGGATTGAAATTTGAGGAGAAAAGTAGAAAAGAGAACTGTAAGTCCCACTAAAATTAACATTAGTATAATGTTCAAATTTACTAACATTTAATTAATGTTATAGATGGTGCAGAAATGTAGTTCATTGCTATATCTTTAATGAACACATAAAAATATATTATTCTGGTTTATTGGCATCAATGGTGTTAAAGAATACTGAACATTAGAAAGAAAAGGAGGTCATCTATATTAAACAACTTAAAATTTGTTCATTGTGTCTGCCCATTTTAATGGGAAACGAGATGCTGTTGCTGTAGTTATAAGGAATGGTAACTGGATACAAGTTAATTTTATTATTATTGTTGTTGTTATTATTCATACATGTAGCAACATTTATAATGACCTCTGAAAGTTCACACAGGAACCTGGACAGCAGAAAGAACAAGGACAGTGCAGCAGTAACAAAAACAGAATTGGTGTTCATGGAGTTAAAACAGGGCACGGGTCATTAAGTGGTCTTGTTAAACCAGGATCCCGTACCTATAGCCGGGACTGCATCATAACACACCTCTCAACAAACAACCTTACCTTTTCCTATTGCTTCGGAAACATAATGTCCATAATAACCACTGCTAAAAACAGTGTTTACAAAACTGGGATATTATTTTTAGTATGATACATGAAATTAATCCACTTAAGTGAATTGTATTTAACTACAGAAGAATGGTAGCCTATGCATTCAATGCGCTACATGCACTGGGCTTTGTGACGTACTTCCGATTCAAAATAATACTGCTCGGTTATTTCCGGCCTGTTTGTTTGCTTGGAGCTAGCTAGCTAGAGAGCTCTTGATAGCGTTAATGTTTAGGCAATTTCACAATGAGTGTACGCCAGAAAATGTTCAAGACGGAACATTTTCAAAAACAGGAGAAGAAATACTCTTGCTGTGTCTAGTGGTGTAACCGTTGAAACGGACCGTAGTTAGTCGGTGATCTGTACGGATCCCCGCCCACGGGTCGGCACGCATGTGAACCTTGGATTAATTGCAAAGTTTACCCATAATGGTGTGAAACAGTTTTACTGCTGCTGTTACTTTTTAAAGTAATAATTTCCTGAATCTCGGTGCAGAGTTGCAGTGAAAAACCAGCAACCCTACTTAGCAGAAGCGTTGCGAAGACGAAGGCTGCGTCCGAAATCGCTCGCTCGTTCACTCACTCACTATTCACGGTCATACAATAAGTAAATAATTTTCTGGATATAGTTTTATGTTTGCAAATTTATTCGAACATTTGTATGCATCACTAGCTAATTTAGTGAAAGAACTAGCACCCAGATTCATCTGTTCAAGTTAGTTGAAACTAAAGTTAGCTAGCTAGCTGGCAGTTAAGTCCAACGATCAAGTGTAAAATGTATATATTAAGTTCTTTAAGTAATAAATGTAAAGCAAATTATATTTGTCTCCCCTTTTTTGCTGATACGAAAAATGATCCGATCCGTGACACAAAAATCGTGATATGATCCGAACCGTGAGTTTTGTGATCTGTTGAATCCCTAGCTGTGTCCCGCTTTGTTCGGCATCATCCAAATTTAACGGCATACTAAGTTTCCATGGCTCTCCGACCCATCCCGACCTGAGAAGACAATGGCTGGTAAACATACGCAGGGATAATTTCACCATCTCCTCTCACACTAAGGTCTGCAGCAGACACTTGATCAGCTCATAGAGCCTACCCTTGATGGTCGAAATTAGAAATATAACCTCTGCTTCATGGAAAAGAGCTAGTAGGTTATTATAAGAACGGTGTGTTATTATTGAACCATGTTCCTAGAAGAAGCCTACCCTCCTGAATGCTTAGCGTTAGCCTACCTTCTCTCCCTACTAAAACAAACTTGATTAACCTTCCTTGATAACTATAATGCCGTAGATGGTGTATATTAGCAGTGTTACCTTAATGTAAATTTGTAAATTAATGTAAATCACCCAAACATACACATTTCCATCTTATCCTTATTAACTTGATCAAATTATGTGACCAATCAAATTAGGTGTGATAAAACAGGGAGACACGGAAAACATCCAAGTTGGTGGGCCTTTAGGAATAGGCCTGTAGGATATGAGGAAAATCTATTGCGATGACGATATGACTTGCGATAAATAAACAAATATTGAAGTGTGCACATTAGCTATACAGTCCCTATGTCTTTCTGCTTTGACAGGTACACTGCTAACATAGTTAATGTTAGCGAACTTGTACAACGAAAGCTAGCATTTGACGTTAGCTAGCATTAGTTAGTAGTTGTTTTCTTATCTTCGTAGCTGTGTATATATAAGACGCAGCATATAATTTAAATCCTTTGTCTAATTTGCTGGTTGGTGCTTTAGTCGTCCTGCAAATCCGGTAGCATTTGGTAGCCCTTTGTAGACTGCGGGTGTAGAACGTCACCGAGTTGAACTGGAAACAACCAAGTAGTAATAAGTAGAACGCGGAAGTGATTGTGCAACCAGCGGATTGTGTGTGTGTGTGTGTTTTTCATATTTACCATATTTTACAAATTACACAATTGCATCACTAGAAATAATAATAAAATGATTATAAATGTATCACCATTTCATTTTCACAGCCAGAAAATGTATCACGTTTGTTATGAAATTGCAACAATATAGGGAATCTAACACAGCTCATGGAGGTTGGTCAGACATTGTTCTGTCCAACTTGAAGGAGAGAACAGTCACAAAATTATACATTTTGTACAGTGAAATTATTTGGGAAAAAAAATTGTGTTCATTTGGCCACAAAACACTGCAATTTAAATCAAGCAACAAGCCCAATGCCAGGTAAAATCATGAACCATCTTGTCTTCCAAACAATACTGCACATGCTCGTTATTGACTAGTAACAAAATTTTTTTCCCCATCGTTAATAAGTCCCAAAGTAGCATTAGGCATTAAAAGAATTCTCATGAGCAAAAGGCACTCAAGCATGCCAACACAAAGTTATGGTAAATGTCAAGGCTGTCAATGGGAGCATCTCTTGTGAAATTCCAGATTGTGGTGTACACACTTTACAAAGCTAACAACCCATAGTCTGGGCCCTGGCTATGAGCTGCAATTTAATGAGCTGCAGATTTTGCACAAGAATGTGCACAATAGTTATGAGATAGTCAGCATATACCTCTATAAATGTAAAATTAAGTTCCAAAAATGATACAAAAGAGAGAGGACAGAGATCATAATAAATTCATCACTCAAAATTTTCATTGAAACAAAACATCTGTTTCTTTTTTATTAATAAAACACTTTAAAACTAGATGCTCAGTTCCACTAGTAAATGTCTGCATGAAAGAGATAAAGAAAGAGTAGACAGTGAAACAGAAATAAGTGTTTCTTAATTTTACTGTTTACTGTTAATGAAAAAGATATTTCCATGACATTGTCTGTAGATAATTCGCATTATAGAAAAGAAGATCTGCATACTGTTGCTTGCTCCCAAAATTTATACTGGTGCAAAACATACAGATCATTCAGTCCTGACTGGAAGCTTCTTTTTTATTGGGGAAGGGTGCACAGATGTGTTGACATTCCTTACACATACATTTACAAGCACCTGACATAAGTGGAATGAGTTTATATTTTTATGGCTCAAAAAAGTTTGAGTTGTGTTACAATTACTTGTGTTTATACATTCACTACACTATGCCAAATACCCCAAATAAACAAGATCAACCAGTTACCCTAATTTCCTGGCTACCTTACTTTTCTTCTTCAATAGTGCCTCTATTTGAGAGATGTCCTGTTTGTCAAGACAGCCCGAAGGGTAGCAGACAGTTCTTATGGGGAAAGAGAAACCATATCTCTAAATAAATACATAAGATCCCTCATATGTTAGCTTAGTGCCAGCAAAAAGTCCATGGTACTCTTACTAGGAAGTTTGTATAAAAGCTTTTATTGACAGGGCATATCCAAAGGAAATTTAAATGGCTGAAGAAGCACAGCCACTGCTACTGGCCACCTACAGGTGTGCCTTCATCAGGGGTTGATTTATTGTTGCTATCTGCTTAAGTGACAAGGTAATAGGCAAGAAATTGCATTATAGTACTGTAATATGCGTGGCCTCTGAGCCTGGTTTCGGCCCCAGTCCTTATTGGCATCCTCACTGCAGGGGGGTAGGGAGGCACTGAACCACCAAGCTGTACCAACCGCTCAGAACGCATCAGGATGGTACAGCTAATCTCACTCGGTACGTGACCACATTCATCTGTTCCATCACACAGCAGGGGCCTACCCACTTGGGATCTACCCACTTGGGAACTTTGGGCGCCATCCTCTCACCCTCTTTGGCACCCACACCAGCTCCCCAGGGTTGTAGTTCCTCCCTTTGGTTTACTGGTCATACAGATGCTTCTGTCTGGCTCCAGCTCCAGTGGATTGGAAACAACAGGAGGAAAACTAATAATAATAATAAAACCTGCAAGCTGCAACAGCCCAACTGATATACACTGAAAACAGATTAGCATAAACATTCACCCTGATAGCTACAGATCTGGCTAACATGTTAGCTTTGATTATAGCCCAGTAAGTGACAAGCATCCTATCTTATATCTTCATATCCATTTACACTGCCTACCAAGACAGCAAGGCTACCATTTACACTATAACACAATGTGCAATGTAAAATGAGGGACTTAGTTAAACTAAATGGTTCTTTTATTTAACCCTTTCACACCGGTCACACCACTAATGTTAGCTTTGAGGTAACAGCGATTTAACGTTAAAAAATATAGCAAATGCGGCGGTGAAAACTATGAGAAGCTTCATAACGCTAATGAAAACATAACGAACCATGTACTGTAACACGTGCGCTACACAGCATAAAATGAGCTACATGCGAAAGGGTTAACATATGCTTTCATTGATTTTACAAAATCAAATGGCAGTAGCATTTTCTATTGTGTTAACACTGATCAAAAACAACTGGTGTCAAATGAAACAAAACCCATGCCCGCATTCTAACAACAGACAGTAATTGCTTAATACTTGAGGTAAATGAGTTAATACTGTGCACGAAATACTCAGTATTAATGTTTCACAGCTGTTCTTGACTGATTACATGAGAAGCTGTTTCTGTCTATACATACAACAGCAGTGGCACCAGTGAAGATTCCAAGCAGGATTGAGTGAAATGCGGATGTCTCTGAAAGGCATTATGAAACAGGATGCCTTCATACCTGATTGCAGATATCATATCCAATGCATGTCTCCATCACACTACAGTAACTGTACATGAAGGCACATGAATGTGCATGCAAAAAGCACATAGACTCTCTAAGTGCTCTTGGTGAGCTGAATTTAGAAAGCCAGTATTTTCAGAGTTAAATGCAAACTGCACCTGTTTCCATTGAGCTTGTCACAGCATTATTCCCCATCAACTCTCAAGAGCTGACTCTAGGGTCTCTAATGGAAATATAACCCTGTGCATGTGTTCTTTCCACATTAAGCCTAAGAATGCAGTGTCAAGCTACTAATATCCCTTGCATCATAAGTCACCATATACAGTGGCACAAAGTGATCCAGTGAGTATAATTTAATGTGGCCCAGTGCCTGTATAAATCTCTATATGATTCCTTTACTCGTCATACCAAAAATACTAACATCATTTTGCTTGGCGACACAATAGAATCAAATTATATTGGAGTATTTTTTACATCATTTGCATTTGATTGAATCCAACAATAAAGACATGCCATTATTTGAGGTATTGTAAGCTGTGGCGTGCACATATATTTAGACCTAATCCTCTTTTTGAAAGAAAAGGGAAAAATAATTCTTTTAAAATTCCGCTGGCGCAATGCAACAATTGTTAGCTGTGCTGGCTAGAGAGGCCTGCCATCAAAGGGATTATTATTTTTAGGGAGAATAAACGGAAGCCATTTTTTTGGACATGCTTGCCCCAAGGGCAGCATCCTTGAACATCTAGTACCTTTTTGAATGCTGCCATTCGAGGGATACTTTTACATGTCATGATATTCCAAGCAGATCATGTGAGACAGCTGAAATATTTCTCAAATACAAAATGGGTGCATCCTGACAACACGCCAGCTACATTAATATACCCTTCATGTAAAAAAACACATACACACACACACACACATATATATATATGTATGTGTGTATATGTATGTATGTATACATGTATACACACACACCAGTGAGCCAAAGTCACAGAAGTCACAGAAAATTTTAATGATGATTACGGGAGGAATGTGTCACAACACGCAGTGCATCGCACCCTGCTGCGTATGTGGCTGCATAGCCGCAGACCGGTCAGAGTGCCCATGATGACCCCTGTCCACCATTGAAAGCACCTACAATGGGCATGTGAGCGTCGGAACTGGACCTTGGAGCAGTGGAAGAAGGTTGCCTGGTTTGATGAGTCCCATTTTCTTTTACATCACGTGGATGGCCGTGTACGTGTGTGCCGTTTACCTGGGGAACTGATGGCACCAGGATGCACTGTGGGAAGGCGACAAGCCGGTGGAGGGAGTGTGATGCTCTGGGCAATATTCTGCTGGCAAACCCTGGGTCCGGCCATTCATGTGGATGTCAATTTGACATGTGCCACCTACCTAAACATCGGTGCAGACCAGGTACACCCCGTTGTGGCAATGGTATTCCCCGATGGCAGTGGCCTCTTTCAGTAGGATAATGCGCCCTGCCACACTGCACACATTGTTCGGGAATGGTTTGAGGAACATGATGAAGTGTTCAAGGTTTTGCCCTGGCCTCCAATTTCTCCAGATCTCAATCCTATCGAGCATCTGTGGGATGTGCTGGACCGACAAGTCCAATCCACGGCGGCTTCACCTCATAACTTACAGGACTTGAAGGATCTGCTGCTAATGTGTTGGTGCCAGATACCATAGGACACCTTCAGGGGTCTTGTAGAGTCCATGCCTCAGTGGGTCGGCGCTGTTTTGATGGCACACGGAGGACAGCATATTAGGCAGGTGGTCATAATGTTTTGGCTCATCGGTGTGTGTGTATACATATATATATGTGTGTGTGTGTGTGTGTGTGTGCATGTATATATTTATATATAAAATTCATAGAGAGGTAATTTGTGTCTGAGATGGGGTTTACATCCTTCAGCTGTAATAACATGCAGGAAGAACAAACAGAGACCACTGTATTTTGAAGCATTGGGCAAAGTGTCAAAAAAGCAGTAGAGACTAGGGCAGTATGCAAAGTCAAATATTTGTGAATATGCCTGACTTGGCAACCTCAGTGACAAAATTAATGTCTTTTTTATGCAGGAGGAGTGAAGTCAGTAAAGAAAAGTGTACCGTTTATTGCTTTGGGGTGTGTATTTCTTTATTTATGTGTTTATACTTCTGAAGGTTGGCTCTCAGTTACAGTTTGCTGTAGCAACATAAAACTGTCTTAATTAGATTTCCAGAACCCAAGACAGCAATTAATCACAAAAAATGGAGTCACAGAGCCAGGATCAAGCCAAACTTTTAGCCATCTACAGAAACACTGCTTTTTGCTAATTGCCTTTTCCTAGCAGTAGGGTAACATAGTGTAAAAACTCCTGTGGGATAGATGTCCACTGCCTGTACTCATTTAAACAAATACTAGACTGTGAAGGAAAGCAATGTCCATTCTTTCTGAGATCAAGGTTCGAAAGAGCCAACACATTTGTGGGAAGTCTACAACAAAAATGCTTTACATTTTGCAATTATGTCTGAAAAAGGTGAGCTTTAATCAGTGTGTGGAGGGTGGGAACTCATTTCTTTGTGTGGGGGAGTTAGGCTGAAACTTCTGGAAGGTCTGTAAAAGAAAACATGGTAAATGAAAAAAGAAAGGCAGAACATATCAATAAAGGTCTGCAGGGAGAGGCAAAAGGTGTAATTCATAGAATTTTTCCACAAAAATAGAGACCGACATCATCCCCATCTGCTATTTTGCAATTCATAGACACTGTTTTCCAGTGCATACAATTAAAGTAATTCATAAAACAAAAATTGAATAATGAATATACCACCTGCTCAACTTTGAGGTAGGCACATTAATAAGTTAAAGTTATTTCACATTATCATAGAACCATTGGTATTTTAACAGACTTGTTTTAATGATAATAGTTTTGCCAAATGATTTGCAGTTTTTAGTGACATTCCAATTCAGATGTGCCAGATTATAATGCTTTGGTTTTATGCTGATGCTGGATCTGTGCACAGAATATTGACTGCTTTTGCTTGAGTAGTGCATTCATGGGAATGGGGGCTTTGATCCAATTCCCTTATCATTTTGAACTGAGAAATGGCAACAAGGGTACAAATGAGGGCACAAGAAGATGCTTGCAGTTCAGCTGACAGACCATCTGAGATCCTTGTCAGGAAGTGGAACCTAAATTAAAGTGTCCTGGGCTTCACAACCAAACAGTGTTGACACTGACCAAAGTCACCAGGGCATTGCATTTCCAAACTACAGGGTCATAATTTATGTGCTTGACTGGTTATTGTTACCTATATGTTTCAATACCCCAAGTTACAATGCAATGAAAGGACATAACTGTAACATTTAGCATAACATTTAGGAATTCATATATTAATTACATTACTTTTGTTGTTTTTGGTTTAACTGGTCCTAATAAGTTTCCAGCTATCTATTTGATTGCAACCACCTGAAATGCATAAAATTGGTTATTATTGCTTTATACCATTATTTGGGTAAATTGTTTATGTATTGATGTGATCTATAGTTTTTTGGCATTAACTTTATATCAGCATTTATGTAAATAGATATTTATTGTTTGAGGTGTGCTAAAAGTAAAACATTGTTAACTAACTTAAAAATTTAAAATTATATTTTACATGGTGCTCAACTTTTTCACATTATATAGCAATAGAATCCTGAAATGGTTTTTATATGTATACAGTTCAGATAATCTGTACTAACACTCTCTGAAGAGATGCTTCAGCTGACACTTGCTGTTGCACTTGCTCCCTCCTGCTTAGCATTAGGACCCTTAACCACTGTTGCCAGCTTAGCGACTTTGTCGCTAGATTTAGCGACTTTTCGGACCCCTTTAGCGACTTTTTTCCAAAAAAGCACCTAGCGACAAATCTAGCGACTTTTTGGAAACCTTAGCTACTTTCCATAGAAGAGAGTGGCCAGTACTGCCCCGCGAGCGAGAGGCACACCTCTCTGCGTCTACTCTTTTCAGTGAGTGGCAGAGAGACGGAGCAGCACATTCAGCACGGCAGCTGACATAGATGTGAATGAGCTGCGCATGTGCAAACAGTGTTGCCAAGGACCAATCACTAATCTGTATTGTTTGCTCCTTCTTCGTTTTAACTTAAACTATTATATAACACTGTCTGATCACTCACTAAAATGGAACATCTTTCTTGTGGTTTGTTACCCAGACGGAGGCTGTGCGCTGTGTGAGAGAAAAAACAATAAAGATATTCCTTCACTTCTAACTTTCTCTCTGAGTGATCATTTTACATGTAAATATAGCCGAAATCACAGCACAGCCGTTGTCTTTAAATTATGTGTATGGTGATTTTGTCAGGCGACTTTGCGGTTATAAAATCAGAATTTTAGCAGTGCAGAGCAGCAGCTTGGAAGTGACTGCTGGTTAACATGTAGTCTTAATGGGCTGCGTTTCAGTCACTATTTCATACTCGTCCCGTTGTCTGACAACAGAAACAGAAAAATATGTAAATGAGAACAGCTTTATTGGGAATTCGGCTGTATTAAAATACAGTATATGTGAGCACAGAGAGTAGGAGAGAAGTGACCTGATGTAAAGGGCTGACAACATCTGACACTAGGCAGAATGCAAATACGATGCAATGACATCACAAATATGCTAATTAGCTCATGACGTCATCTAGCAACATTTAGCGGCTTTTCGAGCAGGCTTTAGCTACTTTCCATTGAATGTAGTTGGCAACACTGCCCTTAACCCTAGTTTGCAACGGATGACTGACTGTCTGCTGCGGCCCCATGTTGCTGTGAAGAGACAATTAAGGTAAGAGTGACTACTACCTCTGTGCAATGTTAACTAAAGTTTATTGGACAGTTTAATTGAAAAAATAGTGCATGTAGCCTAATAGAGAATAAATTCAGTAGTTAGCTACATTGGTAGCTAACATATGAGGACTATCCCTGTGCTAGCTAGCAAGCTAATGTTGGCTTGCTTTAAACCAGCTAGCTCAGGGGTGTCAAACTCATTTTCACTGAGGGCCACATCACTAAATTTCTAGGTCATCGAGGGCCAAATAATCATTGAACATCCATTCAAAAAGGGCAACCATGAAATCTGCATGGCAGTACAATGTGTTTTTTCAAGACAGTTTGAACACCGTTTCATTGGGAATCAGTAAAACAACTACTAGGCTAATTTCCCATTCATTTTATTCCATTTCAATACATTTCCAACTTTTTTGTTTCATATCTTTTAACATAGAAATATTAATGAAAATGAGTGCATTCAACAATTTCAATATGTCAACAGGCTGTAAACTTGCCATATTGAACTTGCCTGTCCTCACTACTCCAAAAACTGTGTGGCAGTAAAAACTTAACAATTTGGTTTCAAAAGTAACATCTTTCAAATTCAACTTCCATACATTTCCCATTCATGCATTCATTCATTCATTTGATGTTTTCAACACATAGGCCTAACCTGTAGTATAATTATTAACATTTACATTCACTATGTCCTTGGTGGCAGTAAAAAGTGTATTTGTGTGTGTGTGTGTGTGTGTGTGTGTGTGTGTGTGTGTGTGTGTGAGTGTGTGAGAGAGAGAGAGAGAGAGAGAGAGATTTAGTTGCTTTTCCCTGACATCTGGCATCTCTTGGTCTTGACCAGCAAATCAAAATCAGGATTTAGTTTCTGCACTGTTGAAACCTTCATGATATGATTAAGGTGGCTATGTGTAATTCGATATCTCTCTCTGCAATTTTGTTTATATTCATTACAGAAAATGCTTGCTCACAAAGATATGTAGTCCCAAACATAGAGAGAAGCCTGGCTGCAAAAGCAGTTACTTTGGGATAACGGGACCCAAGACCCTGATAGAATGCTTCAAGGCTCACTGTATCAAAACGTTGCTTCAATAAGGTGTCGCATTGTAGATCAATCAGCTCCAACTGGAGATCTGCAAACGGCACGTCAGTAGCGCTGACGGTGAACGGAGCAATAAATACTGAGAATTGCTTCTCAAGTTCGCGGAATTCCTGAAAGTGGGTATGGAATTCATTCTTCAATGCAGCTATCTTCCCTGTGTAGCAGCGGCCCAAGTGAGCAGTAGTAGCGGATTGCAAGGCCAAGGAGGGAAAATGCGCTAGGTTACTTTGGGAAAGTTGTGTTTCCCAAAGGCTTAGCATACACTCGAACGCACAAATACTTGCGTACAGGTCGGTGACCAGTTTGTTCCGACCTTGCATGGTCATGTTCAAGTCATTCAAGTGCCCTGTAATGTCAACCATAAATGCGAGATCGCAAATCCAGTCCGGATCTCTTAGCTCTGCAACAGGTCTCCCTTTAACAGTCATGAATTCGGCTATTTGTTCTCGTAGATCAGAAAATCGTTTTAATACAGTCCCACAGCTTAGCCAACGCACTTCGGTGTGGTAAGGTAGACTGTGGTGAACATTGTGGTCGGCTAGGAGGTTATCAAATTGGCGGTGATTGAGCCCTTTGGCTCGAATGAAGTTGACAGTTCTGATGACAACAGCCATAACATTGTCCATTTTCAGTGTTTTACAACAGAGTGCCTCTCTGTGGAGTATACAATGAAAATTCCAAAACTCACCCCCTCCACACTGCTGCACTTTCTCTCGAAATCTGGCCACAACTCCAGCTTTCACACCAATCATTGATGGTGCGCCATCAGTCGCAAGACTTACGGCACGGGCCCAGTCCACTCCCAATTTATCCAAGGATACAGCGAGACTACTGAAGATGACGCTAGCTTAGTAGTGTCAGTCATGGGTACCAGTTCTACGAATTCCTCCATGATGTTACAAGTAGAGTCAACACTTCTAATAAAAAAAAATAAAAAAATAAAAAGGTTGTTGCCACCTAGTGGATGGATGACAAATTACATTTTGTGGTAATGGTAAAGAGTTGACGCAAATAGTAGGGCCTGTATTACATCCTCTGGTTGACGTGCAGGCCGTTTTGAATCTTTGTGAGGGCCGGATGTGACCCACGGGCCGTATGTTTGACACCCCTGAGCTAGCTGGTTAACAACTTAGCAAGTTGATACCGAATGAATGATAATGTTAGCCATTAAATCAGTTTAATGTTGTGAAAATTCTATTTGCTTACTCTGTATTGTTGCCAACTATCAATGCAGACATTGCATGAGAAATACTGAATAAATCACACTTCTGGTGTGAGAGGCATTGGTTTCATAAGAAATAGCAGAGTCACATTGGTGGGACAGGTGAAAACATTTAATGAGGCAAACATTTTGCTTGAGCACCGGTATACAGTTATGTGGCCAAATGTTGCGTCCTCCCAATACATATATTTGTTTGGGATACTGAATGAATCGTATTTCTGGCACGAGATTCATTGGTTTCAACAGTAATATTGAAAACATATTGGCGTCGATATCGTGAGAAAGTGTTGAAAACGTCTCCTTGAGTTGAGCCAGCGTCAAATGCGTGGTTAACAGGGCAGTTACCAAGCAACATTACACATGTTACATGTTGTGTGCTCTTGAATGATTTCAATCCATGTCAGTCTTCAGTATGGGTTTGTAGTAGCTAATTGACACACAGAATGATCTATTTTAGCTAACTAGGCTGATATGGATGCCACAGTGAATCATGCACAAACAAGTCCCATCCTAAAGTAGCTATAGCCAGAGCTACAGTACATGTGTGGCAGCTGGGGATGCAGTTGCACACTTTCAAGGTGCGTTTTAACCGAACGCATCGCGAAATTTCGCTTTGCTTTCCTCGCACGGTTTGATTGCTTGCCTGAAAAATGAACAAGTGAATTTCGCGCCAATTCACAGCAAGCATTTTTGATTACACCAACGCTACTAGCAAGTTTGCTAGACACAATAGAGGACAGCTTAGTTATCTTGCGTTGCTACCTAGCTAGTAATTAGCATATATAAATACCGCACACAAGCAGTTTGTGCACATTTCTTGTGAACTCTCTTTTTTAAGAAGTAATGTTTCTCTAAAGTTTCAAAGTTAACGGTCAACACAACGATGAATTCACGTTTTGAAACATCAGCTAGCGCAGCAGTTTCTCAAACCTCTCCTGGCGGCCTACTGTCCTGCATATCTTCTAT
The DNA here is from genome assembly GCA_019176425.1 of Megalops atlanticus. Lineage (NCBI taxonomy): Eukaryota > Metazoa > Chordata > Actinopteri > Elopiformes > Megalopidae > Megalops > Megalops atlanticus. Next base: position 67,947,959 of record CM032875.1, read on the forward strand.
CTGTCCGTGCTGCTTGATTAAATCAGGTGTGCTCAGCTAATCAAAAGTGCCACTGATGAATTCAGTCAGGTAGGTAGAGCAAGGATATACAGAAGATATGCAGGACAGTGGGCCACCAGGAGAAGGATTGAGAAACGCTGAACTAGCAGACAATACCAATCAGCCTCAGATTTCTGAAAAGGGGGGGTTGCTTCTAGCCCTGCTTGAAGGTGATTGGCTTTCGCCAGGCGAAATTTTCGCTTGAGTTGAACATTTTTTAACTCAAGCAAACACTCCGCCCATTCGCCTCCTGCCGTTGACTTTTCATGCCTCCTGCCATCACTTTTCATGCATTCGCATCGCTCGTAAATTTCGTGTCGCGTTCGGTTAAAACGCACCTTCAGAGCTAAATCCGTTGTTGGCGTATGCTTCTTGCCCCTTGGTGGAATTTTACTAATCTCATACATAACATAACAAAAGGTATTTTGCAGGGACGTTTCTTATAGTTTTTTACAACTGCTTTCACACGTTTTCTGAAACCAGGTCTCATTTTTTCAAAACTCTACACACAAATCCAAAAATTGCACACACAAAATGCAAAATGCCTCATATCTCCTGCAAAATGAAACACTGCATTCAAAATACCATAAACACATCTCAAAATCAATTATTTGCATCAAATGGCAAACACTTTTTTCACAATAGTAAATTTTTGGAGATACCATGTACACACTGTTGTTCTAAATCTAACACTGTTCTAGAGTGAAAGTAATCTGCTGAGAGGGGTTGAAATGTACACAGTAAACACCAATGCAATGTTGAAACAGAAAATATTTATTTTTCCGAAACATTAGTGTAGTTACTGTAGTACAGTGTTGTATGGCATACAAGAAAACAAAACCATATACCATATGGAAATTTGTACGGAAACCATAAACATATGTAAAACAAAAGTAGAATTTTTAGAGGAAAGAAAAAATTATTGGGGGGTGGCAAATCAGCAGTGCTAAGTTGCGTTCCCTCCTCCAAACAGCAAGGGAAGAATCTCCTAGAGTGGCATTTCCAACCTTGGACAGAGGCAGCGTCTATGTCCCCACATGCCTCCTCCATTGCCTGGAGAAGCGGCATGCAGGCATACAGCTGATGATCATACACTTTCCAGCACCACGCAGAGAAAAATTCCTCAATAGGATTTAGAAAAGGTGAATATGGGGGGAGGTACACAACTGTGAACTGTGGATGGGTGGCAAACCAGTTTTGGACCAGAACAGCCCAGTGAAAACTTACATTGTCCCATATTACCACAAATCTGGGCTGCCCTGGATCCGGACTTTGATCTGGAACAAGCATATTGTGAATTGCTTCCAGAAAAGTGAGCATATGGGCAGTGTTGTAAGGACCAAGCGTGGCATGGTGGTGGAGGACACCGTTCTGCGTAATGGCAGCACACATGGTCACATTTCCCCACGCTGTCCAGTGACATTGATAACGGCCCTCTGTCCTATTACATTTCTCCCCCTGCGCCTGGTTTTGGTGAGGCTGAAGCCAACCTCATCCACGTAAATGTATTCATGGAGAATGGCATGAGCATACATCTCCAATATTCTCTGTAACAGACAAAGAATATACAGATCAGTAGATATGGTACAGTCCAATACTCTGGCTCTGTAGCCAGATTGGTTAGTGATCAGTTATGCAATTAGTGTTTGCACATGTGAGGAGTGGGTTCGAGACACTGGTGAATAAGTGTAGCATTTTGATTGGTTGTATTTGGAAAAGGCAAGCAAGTTACTTCCTGTTCGATTTTTGTGTCTTAGGTAGAGAATCGTGTGTAGTGTTTTGCAAAAAGTGTTTTATGAAATTGAAAACTGAGTGAAAGGCTGAGAATTAGCTTATAGTTTTGCAGACTTGGTGTGTAGTTTTGCTCTTTGAGTGACATGTTTCAGAAATCATGTATGTGACATGTAAAGATTTTGTGTGTAAGCAGTTTAAAAGAACTGTAATTGCTTCACTTTCTACCTGTAAAAAACTGTCTTTTGACTGTAAAAACATGTAGTTAAGTAAACTGCAAAAAACAGTAAAATGTTGAGTCAACTTAAAAAACTAAAAGTTGAGCAAACTCAAAAATGTAAGGCAACCAGATGCCTGACCTTTTTGAGTTTTCTCAACTTCAGGATCCAAACAGTTGTGCCAACTTGCTTTGCTGAGTTAGGTTGTTAGTTCACTCAAATCACTATTTCAAAGTGAACAAAATCACAGTTACTATTTGATTGTACTTGTAAAGCAAGGTTGATTAAACTTAAGTATTCTTCTGTGTGAACTCACAGGGTAAATAAAAACAAGTCAGCACAACTACTAAGACCTGAAGTAGAGAAAACTCAAAAATGTTAGGCAGCTGGTTTTTTTACAGTGTACATATTCATGTAAACTTTTTTTCCAATTAGTTTTCAGTAAAATGATATATGGCATGTGTGGATGGCTATTTGCAAATCCTTAGTAATTGGCCTAAATTGGGTGCATAAGGCTAAATGGGTCTTATTTTGGCAAATACTGGAGAATATGGCTACTGCCTCACACCTTACACACTGACTTCATTCAAATTGAATGCCAGTTGTTTTGTTTTGGTTTATTTATCACAAATGGCAACACCTTGTCTTTGCTTTCAGAAGCCACAAACTTCATAAGTGAACAGACTGTATTTAATGGATGTCATGCAGTATTATTCATATCTGAGATATTTCAGTTCTCTGTGTTTCCTTACATGCTTAAATTAGGAGTAGACACATCAGAAAGCATGCCAATAGGATTATTTCCCACAAGTAACTGAAATATTGTGTAACATACTGATGTCAATGAAAGGCATTTACAGTTTTCACTTACACAGGCAGATACTGTTATTTACTCTAATGCCACAAAAAATCTGTTGTGTGTTTTAATTAGTCTGGCTATTATGGTTACAGGCTCAAATCTGTTTTCTTAAAAAATGCTCTACAGCGATCAAATGTGCCAGCATCTTACTTTTATATAGACAGCACTTTTACTGACAAGAGTCATTACAGCAAACCCATTTAAAAGAGATTCTGGCACACATTCACCTACTGAAAAGAGAAAATAACTTAGCCACTGATGTGAAGTGAGGTGCCTTACACATAAGAAACCAATCATTCCTCGTTAGTCATTTACATTTAATCCTTCAAATTTAGCATGCTTCATCCCCATTGACAAATGGTGTCCAGAAGGAGCTGGAATGACAGTCTTTTCTTAAGGCCTTAAGAAGATTAATCAAAATCTGGTTGATGGGCATTTCCCTGTAAGTGACAAAAAATGCCAGTATCTGACACAGCTTGTGTCTAATTGACCAGCTTGAGATCCAACGAGCCACAACAGTTGCAATCAGGTGTTATTGCATCTGTAATTTGGCGTGTCAGGCTTGCTGTGTACCTTCCATTTTAAGCAGACATGGCGTTTGGCTGATGCCTTATGCAAGTTATCATTAATGCCTGTTCGCACACACACTGACATTCTCCCCAGATCAATTCACACAGCCTGCTTAGATCATGTATTTCCTAGAGATTCCGTTTAGTTGTTGACAATGAATGAATCTTACTCACAGTCCAATCAAATGCTAATATGTCTCTCCTGCCATGATAAGGGTCTGAAACCTCAGTGATCAATGCTGTGAATAAAGTGATCTCTCACATTGACGCTATGAAAGAGCAGTATTTTGATTTTTGGAAAAGTACATTCCTCATTCTACATATATGATTCCAGAGTGTTCGTTATTGTTATTTTTTGTTTACAGTAACAATTTACTGCATGGAAACCTCATGGCAGTATTGGTATGCCTTCAAACCTTTTAAGTGTTGCCATAAAGCTAATCCAACATTTAAGGTGAAACTTCTTATTGCTTTGCTATGCATTTTATATATTTTCCATGAAGATTGAATTCTTTTCACAAACTCCTGCTTAAAGCTCTTAGATTAAAAAATCCTGTTTAAAAATGCAGCTTTTAATATGGCATGTATTTTGTTATTTTATAATATATATTTTATATTTTTATATTTTATAACATGCATTTTGTTTTATGTCATCTGCACAATATATTTAAGAATGTGGACTTATGCAAATTAAGGACATCTGACAAATGCAAATCATACAAATACATTATTTTGCATATGTTGATATGTGTGGATTTCCAAGGCGCATGAGTGTGACAAAGATTTTGGACTTTCATATTAGCAAAGATATTGGGCGACTGATCTATAATGTTAGTGAAAACTGAAATCCTTTGCCTGCTCTTGACTAGGCATAGGATTTATGGCCCATGTAACACAAAGAAAAGCATATGTCTAGGTGGTCCAACAAGTGTAAATGATATGTCTGGCTTAAAGTGCTGTCCCACATCTCTAAGCTCTAAGACAGGCGTAGGTCCAGTTGGTGAAACTTGCCCCAGGGTACTGTATGTGTGCCCCTGATGGTTAACCACTGTTTTTCTTTTTTTCTGTTCCTGGCTTGAATTTGTTCCATGATCACAACAGCTTTTCGAAGGGATCATGCTAATGAGATGCAATTTGGAGGAAAAAAAATATACAATCTCTGAAAAACCCTATTTATGCTGTGATAACTGTGGGACGAAACAGCCTTCATAGAGATTTCCTCCTAAAGCAGGGCTGTTTAACTCGGATGTATTTTGTTGTTGATACACCCACTTGTGCCATTGTGGAATTTGGCTTTACAATTTCAGAGTGGCTTTGGGAAGCATTTGTATCAGAATGGAAGGACAATGAAGAAGTTCAATCAGTTTCAGAATTCCTATTGATTTTTTATCATTATTATTATTAATGCAAAAGAGGACAAAACAACAGACATTTAATTTTACTAGGCCTTTATCAGTGTAAAATGGACCTGCTCATCCAAACATACATCCCTCTCATACACATACTGTATGACAGTATCCCCCAACAAAACAAGGCTAGATATAGGCTAGAAACAGGCATAAGAGGTTTAGGGAGGATTACTGGTGTCAAACTGTTATTCAGAAGATCACAGACATAAACACACTAATGATGAAACAACTATCCAATGTGAGTGAAGCCACATGGGCAAACAAAGTGCCCTACCTTGCGAAATTGACAAAGAATTGCCGCCTACTACAGTATGTGCTCATGAGAGTTTATGTAAGCATTGACCTTAATTTAGATTAACAGTGCAAATATTTGTAATTCATTAGAAACCCTGGAGAATTCTGTTGCCATCACAAGTTTAAAGTGGTTACTACAATGCCTCAATACATTGCTCATGGGGAATATAGTGCACAAATATAAATGCTTTATTAGTGTTTAAAGTTAACTCATCCTCTTTGTGGTTTTTCATACCAGGAAGATAAATAATTTACTTGCATCCTCTCTCCACATTTTTATTATTATTATTTTTTTTTCAGGTTCAAAAAAATGATTTAGTTCAAGTATGTATAATAGGTGCTGAAGCAATTTGTGACAGTTGCTACAGTTTTTTTAATCTCTAACAATTTTTATTGATTCACATTATGAACAAAATAAAATGGAAAAATATATACGCACAAATAAAATATATACACACAAAAATAACACACAAACTGAGTAATACACTATAATAGAGTAATCTGGTGGGTGAAAATATATATTTATTTCTTGTGTGATTAAAAAGGAAGGCTGTGTTTACATCTGGAGTGAGGCTTTTTAAGGCATTGAAATGGTCATTTTCAAGACTCCACAAACATTCTCTGCCCCACTGATCTGCCCCATAGTTGAAGTGCTTCTTCATTCTGCTCCTGGTGTTCAGCGCTGGAGTCAAGTCTGAAGAAATTTATCTGAGATAGAACTAATAATGTAAAACCACAGGTTAGATCTATACATTGCTACTAGGGAATCGTGATGATGATTATCATTGTACTTAGCAAAGTAATAATCTACAAATGTGTTTTCCCAGATCTAGGTTTACTTTAAGTCTGTATGACTGTGAGTTCAGAGCAGTATGTTATTTTTCTTACTTGCTTACCCACTATCTCCCAGCAGCCACTCGTCAGTAATGTCACCATCTGACAGCGTCCCACTTACTCCAGATGTAACTATCATGTGCACTCCCTGGACATTTTATACCTGCTTCAATGGCTCTCATTACAGCACTAGACGCCACCTGCATATCGATGGAGCGAAAGCACTTTCTGCATACATATAGTGTGCATACTCGCTTTCATATGGGGCTCTGATGCCAATTTGACATCCATTAATAGCACCGGGCACCCTCAGTAGACCGCACAGTGCGTAAAATTCCACCTTTATCTGCCACCTGTGCTGTAGCTCAGGGAAAAAGAAAAATACAACCTTTCTGATTTTAGAATGATGTGGATGCTTTGCTGAAGCTGAGGCATTCTCCAACAGCCTAGGAAAATAACACAATGCCACAATGAAGTACAGTTATACAGGCACTTTGCATGATGTTAGCATCAGCATGCTTTGAATTTGGCATGAAGAAATTTGCATTGGCTTAAAGGTTCTACATGTGGTCATCTATATTTGGCAACTAACTCCATTTCTGATTACACATTGAGCTGATTCACACAGACCTGAAAAATTCTCTTAGCTGATAAGTAATCACTACAGCACTAATTTATTTATAGAATATACATTTTAAAATAATTTGAGTAATATATTTTCAGATACTTTAACTAACTAATAATCTTGTGTTCACTTAAAGGGTAATATTTTGCCCTATAACATTTTCCTGCACAGTCATAAATGTTCTTCCTCATATGTCAGTCTGTCCTGTTTCACTAATGCACCGGAATAAATCAATAAGTAATAAATGGTTCTTACCAGGCAATTCCCATGTGAAGGTTTCTTCTGTTATTGCTAATGTTGGAAAGGTTATTGGCTGCTGCTTATGTTTGGCTCGACTCCCTTACCTGAGAAAATGCCACATTCATAAAAGGCTATGGTCCCTTCACCAAATTCTTGTACAAAAAATCTCTATATAAAGAGAGCTGGTTAATCCATGCAATGGATAAAAATGAAGTTGCAGTTTATTCATGTAGGGCTGTTAACCCTGAAAGACTTACAGCAAGTCCAACAAATTATTTCACTATTCAGCAATGCATATGCAGTACATACTGCAACATGTCTGCAATAGAAGCTCAGACTATTATCAGCTGAGCTGACATTTCACTAGAAGTTGTTCCCTAGCTCTCCCTAGTTAAAGGCAAATTTGTGGCCATGCACAAAAATGGAACCAACTTCAAAAGCACATACTCTCTTGCCTGGGTGCTTGAAGGAAAGGAGTCCTACAGCAAGCAACATTCTTTTAATCTTCTTAAGAGCCAGGTTCAAACGTAACATCGAGCCATACCAGTCCAGTCACTGAGATACAGAAGGGGTGATGGGGGAGAGGTATTGGACTCTTGGCACATGAGAGCAGCCCTTAAGTCCTTATTGATTTGCTATGCTTTCATAAACTGGTGTCTTCATTTGAAGGGCAAACATGTTTGCAATCAATCCATACTGCACTGGATGGAGTGGAAATACATTAAGTGGTGCAAAGCTACACAGCTGTCATTAGCACTACATTGTCCCAACAAAGAACAATACAAGCATCTGCAGCAAAAAAGGAAAAGAGGATCTGTTGAGGAACCTAATTGTCCTTTTGCAACCCTGTCCTCCCACACGTCTTCCTCTGTGCTCCTTTGAAGCGCACACAGGACATTCCTTTTTAATGAATCTAATTGGTAAACAAAGCATCAAAGCCTGGGATTTGTGCCTGAACAAGGAATGAGACGCGGCTTAACGGGGTTGTGGTTTCTGAAAGCTCGCCACCCACCGACAATTGAGCAGCTCAGTCATTTGAAAAACAAAAAGCGTACTTCTTCTATTTGTATGGGGTCGGGACTCCCCTTGATCCCAGTCCTGAAGGGACATATTGTGCATATCATGCTTCCACAAGTATTTCTGCATTTCATGCCCCAGTGATGAGAGTGAGGTGTCACCATGTTGTCCCTTATTCCTTTCATGCAAGAAAAAAAGAAAAAAACAATCCAGCAATGTTTGTAGCACACCCATGAACCACGGAAGATAGATAATATATTTTTAATGAGTATTGCAGCGTGGCTGTTAGTGACTTAAGAATCCTTTGATCAAAATCGCTCCTTCTGGGCTTCATCAAAATGAACCGGGTAACAATCAGATAGCATCATATCTTTTTTTCCAAATCAGCAAGTACAGCAAACTAGAGTAGAACTGGAATTGAATGTTGTATAAATCTCATTAACATTGATAATTCCTGGCATTATTGAAGTGATTATAACATTTTAAATAATTCACACTGTGAAGGCGTTAAGGTACGATGTAGTCCCAGCACTGAATTCCAATGCTGTCCAAACATTTATGTTTCAGTAACATTACTCCACACATTTTCCTCTTCATAGCATTGTATATTACATTTGGCAAAAAAAAAAAAAAAAAAACAACTAAAACACACCATGCTGCTCCATGTTGTTTGTGGAGTATTTCAGTGAAGTCTTTATGTATCTTGTTTCCAAAAAATCAACAGATCATGAGAGGTTTTCCTCTTGTTGTTCCTGTTGTTTTCACCTCATCTACATTTTAAGATGCATTTCACCCACATCATTGTAATTACACATGCATCCCTTACACCAAAGCCCAGACTGTTTGCTTTTCATCTGGAGGGGTAGAATAAGATGTTCACTTGTCTGTTGCTTTATGCACTGGGAGCAGAGTTTCTCCTGTAAGACAGTTTATGTTTGTTTATGTTCGTTCATTATTGAAGGGGTTCCTGATTATTGTTAATGACCATTTATAAAGTGTCAATTAATAATTGTCATTAGTAAAGTGTCAGTTGATCTCTATCAGGAGCACCAAGGCTAGGATGATTTCACATGTTATTGGTTATTACTGAAATAGTCATGTTTTCATTTAGGAGTATGGAAAAGGATTACTTACTAATCCTTAATTATCTCAGCGTGTAAAGCGTGTAAAGGTGCATAGCTCTGGTGTCTATGTTCTGTATGTCCACTAAAGGTTTTAAGTAGTTGTAATTGTAATTGCACCTGCCTGAATCTTGAATTAGACTAAAAAAATCACTGCCTAAAAAAGAAATGTCAGGAGCATTTGAAAAGGAATCAAGTAGTTGAATAAGTTGAAATACTCTTAATTGAAATTCAATTACATGTATTTACTGTAGTTAAGAAAACCTTATATGTATATTGGAGTTAATAGTATGTGTAACTGGCAGCCAGATATACATTCAGGAACCTAAAAAAAGTCTTGTTGCTGCAGGCAGTATTGTGCATTATTGCAACAGTCATTCTTCCTAATCACATTATTTAACTGATAATTGTTCACAGAGCTGAGGCTAATTGGTGCATTGCATGCTGCACACATCTTAATCAGTAATATCTCAGTGATTCCAGAAATAAGAAGTTTATTTTGAACCTGCCCTTTTCGAGTACAACCAGCAATAGTCCAACCTTGTTTGTGCAGTGGTTTGATTCATAAGGATGTTCATTCATGATGAATAAACTCTTTGGTGCATATTTTGATCACTGATGAGTCTGTTGGGACCATGATTACCCTGAGGCATTAGCCTTCCCAACATTTTAGAACCAGCAAGAAAAAAGTGCTACATCTAAAAAAATGCTTTAAATGTTTAGGTATTTATTTCTCAGCTGTTTATTGATTTTTTTAGGGCAAACAGAGAAGAGGTCATATATACAAATTACCTTGAAGTGAATTATTAATGCAATTAATAAACCATAATATTTCTTCACTCTATTAAAAGGAGCCTTTGACTTTGCAACAGTAGATTCCAATGATGACGTGGTTGCAGGAACTGCAAATACAGGGCATTGAGAAAGGGAATGTGTTGATGAAGTTGCGCACACACTGCCTCACTAGTGATCATTTATGAAATGTGATTCTTATCTTTGATAAATGGTGGATTTTGGATCAGAGAACAGGAAGAGACACATTGTATACACTACAAAATTAAAAATCACATTAAATACAGAGAATGATATGATGGTCACAAGAAGGCAGAATAGGCAAAACCAAGGATTAATGAATGAATAACAGTCATTACTGACAAGTACAATGCCTTGTAGGATGTGAGAGAGTTCAGCTATGAAAACCCACACTAAAATGGCAGTTTCTGTTCTTTTCATTGATATTCTTTGCTCACACCTACAAGCAATGTGGGGTATAGCATGGGTGTATAAGAACAGACTAAGATATACTTCATATGCAAGGTGTGAATAAATATAAAAAAACACTGTCTGCTACAAAAGTCTAAAAAGACCAACAGTTTGAATTGATTCAAGGGTGTATGGATTTGTATACTTGTTTTACATATTTGCGTTGTCTGTGTGCTATTTGAAAAGCCCTTGCAACAACAGAAATATATGACCTTGTAATGAAGCAGACTGGGATCCAAGTGCGGAAACACAAGTTTAATTCCAGAATCCAAAGGCGTAGTCAGGGACAAAACAGGTCGAAAACGGGAAATCCAAGGAGCAAACAAACCAGAATCCAAAACACAAGAGCAAGGTCCAAAAACAGGCGAGGGGTCAAAAAACACAGGAACAATCAGAATGCGAGAATAACCAACAGCTCAGTAATGACTCAAAAGACAATACCTCACAATGAGGTAACCAAAACAGAGTCCTTATAAAGGCAGGGCTTGATTGCTTGAACGCACCACAGGTGTGGTGGAGCCAGGCTGAGCGGGGCGTGGCTGAGCTTGCAGAGCGGGGCGTGGCTGAGCGCGCTGAGCGGGGCGTGGCTGAACAGGCTGACTGGGAGCAGGTGTGACAGACCTGAGTAATGGCTAGAATGGGTTACAGAAAGACAATGGGTCAATTCTTGGTAATACAGCTGTTTTTAGTAATATAAATTTAGGCAGTGTCAGAAATTTTTGTCTTAATCAATTTCTTTCCCCAGGTAGACAGAAGGGGGTTTAATCCCTACAACCCAAAAGCTGCAAACTGAATAACGTGGTCATTTTTCTGCATAGAAACTTCCTGTTTATTTTGTTATGTACAGAAGGCTTGTTGCTTTAAATGTGTTAAATACATGAACAATAAACAAAAAACTGGCTCAAGTCTGCCTGTATTCCTACATCACCAGCAGTTCTCTTTTTTACTTCATGTGCACAGTCATTTCAAATGTAGAAACTGTTTTGCCATGCATAACAGGATTGTATACAGCCAAGATGTGACCCTTTTTTAAACTTTTTAAAAATACATTAAAATTCATATCATTTTCATATTTAATGTTATGAATTTATATTATTATGAGTTATTCCCATTGGATTGTCTTTTGGCAAAACATCTAGTACTGATATGGTCTGTGTTGACCTACCAGTACTTAATAAATCGAATTTACAGCAATGCCTTTTCTTTTTCCACATAACCAACTGGAGGACAATGCGCAGTTTGTGTGGGAAAAAAAAAAAAACAAATCCTGTCTGTAAGGCAATGCTGCTGTGCAGGTTGATTGTCAATAATCGTGCATTCTTGTTTCTAAGCCCTTTTTCCCTTACAAGAGTTTTGCCCTTTATGTGCATTTTTGGAAGGGTCCCACCCACGTGCGCCAGCATTGAACATAAGAACTCTTAATTTGTTGTTTGCACTACATTTGCAGAATTCACAGGCTACACCTCCTTTCAGTTGTGTCCATCTGTTAGTGTTTTGCATAACAGACACACTAAATCACGTACCGTCAAACATAACCATGTTTTATGTTTCAGTAACCATCTGCTGCATAGGGCAAATGTTTGTCAATGTGCATCAGTCTGGCTTATTCAAGCATATTGGTTAAACTTTACTGATGAGTCCATTGCTGTTCCTTATTAGGACAGTACGAAATTTCCCATATTTTTCAGCTTTTGTTCCTTTTTCTCTTTTCGGGAGATTGAGTAGGGGGGTGATTTTTCATTCTTTGGTTTATGTCAATTATTTATTTTTAGTAAGCTTCGTTTTTAGCAAGATGTAAAGATGTCCTCAGGTGAGTGCACACTTATCCTGCACTGATGGCCCATCAAAGGCTGCTGGAGTTACAAAAGGACAGATCTGATAAACTGAAATATCTGTCTTTCACAAAAATAATGACGTGGACAAGACAGTTCTTGACCTGCAGGTGCCCTCTCTTATACAAACATACTGGTATAATGCTCCTTGAAACACATTTTGTTGTGTGTAAATGTCAGCATCTGTGGGATGGGTGTTTCAGCTGGTGAGTGCTGGGGGCGGGGTTGCAACTCACTCACTTGAATGTGCAGCACCTGCGAACAGTTAGCCAGAAAAGTGAGTGGGATCAGCTTGCTGTTTCTGCAAGATGGTTTTTCTTTTATACGTATAGCAAAGCTGTGTTGTGAATGTCTGTGTGTCTGCAGTTTTGTGCTCCACCTGCAGATGCCAGAGAGGAAACCGTCGAGGGGGAAATTGCAGGATCTGCCAAGTCTGGAGAGGTGGTGACCGTGTGTGAGGGTGCAACAACCAGGGTGCTGGCACATGTTGAGTTCCCTCACCTGTCAACAGGTTCAGGGTGTCAGGAGTGGTATGGTGAGCATTGTCCTGAAGGCATTCACGGAAGGGAAATGGAGAGACTAGCGTGAGAGGGGCTGTTAGAATCAACGGTGGCTGCGGGACTCATTATTTTAGTTTGATGGTGTGCTTGCCCTGAATCCCTGTATTGTATCTGTACTTTGTGTTGTGCATCTTGTAGTGTCTTGTGTAGTGTATGTGGATATATTCACAGCAGTTTCAGTCAGTTGGTGACTGGAAGAGGGATTCCCTGGGGATGCGGGCATTAGTGACATCAGTATTCACCTTGCTAGTGGGAGTGTAGTGTGTGTGTGGTGGGGAATGACTCATTATATGGAGTGACTTCAGGAGTAGCTGTGCGCTGTGCTGCGTGTGGTGTACTGGGGTGTGTGCAGTGTTCTGTGATGCATGGAGGCCATGGCCTTGTTCCGCTGCATGCAAGATTTTTAGAGTGCTTACCTGTGTCCCGGGTGAGGACAGCTGCAGGGATAAAGGTGGCTGAAAAGGGAAAAATCTCTCCTGTGGGTTATTTTGTACCACATGTGTGATTTACAAATTAAGTAAAATAAAGATTTTGAAATTTCTACTTATTTCTGTATCTGTGATCTGCTTGATGGGCATGTGGTGAATACCTGTTGGGGGTGGTCAGAGGGGCATCCCACTGGTGCTGACATAAACAGTTGTTCAATAAAATCAATAAAAAGGAAACCTGTTTTATTGAGCCATATTAAAATAAAACATATTAATTTCTCAAATGCAGAAGCATTGTGTGTCTTAAAAATGTTACGTTCTGTTCAAATATTGGTCAGGGTGCAGTATTGGCCGGTTAAGTATGAGAATAACTAAATCAACATTAACAGTCATTTGGAGATGATATTTTTTTTTTTTCCATATGTTCTATGTACATATGGAAACACACCACCAATGCACCATAGTACATAATATACGTAATATTATGTACTATGGTGCATTGGTGGTGTGTGCCAGATCATATATCTATCTATTCATTTTTTAGTTAACACAAATGTTTTATATTTGTGTCTTTTGGTCAATTCTCAGCAGCACCACCGGTAATGTTTGTGAAACTTTGTGCCTTACAGTGCTGCCTACATCACATCACTTAAAAGGAATGATCCTGAGTGATGTGTTGTTTTTTTTTTTTTTTTTTTCCAGAGCAAAGCCCTGAAGAGGAAGATATTTTTAAGGTTATTCTCCTGAGGCAGAGAACTTCTGTGGGAGAAATCCTTGAGACAACACCTTCCATGCTAAACAAGGATTTAGCCTGGAGACCCAACAGCATCTCCAGGGCACCACCGATAAACCTTGTGATTAACGTGTGCTTGTAAGCCTGTTGGGAGAAATCCCACTCTTGTAAAACCTATGTAGCAGACCCAGAGCAACCAGAAAACTGGCCCAGATTAAAACAACCTTGATGTGGATCCATGTAGGAATTGTCAATACTTGGTTTAATCGTTTTCTTCTATTGAATGAAAAACTGCCATCTGTCAAGCAGTTACATGAGTATCTGTCACTGTAACTATTGCGTAAGTAATAGTTACAGTAACAGTACAAGTAACTATTACCATTTAATTTAATAGTTAACTAAAACTAACATAACTAATTTTCAGGATTGTGAAAATGCAGTTCTCTATTCGTTTACCTTTTTCACTGTCATTTCTACTATGTATGGACATGGATGGGGATTTCTCATGCATATCCACATCTCCCCCTACAATAATACCTGGCCAACAAATCATACAAACAGTCATTGCAGCAAAGGTTGCTGTTGAAGATGGTCAAACAATTATGCAAAAAACATGTGTAACCCTTGTAAATATACAAGAAATTACCCCCCCAACACCACCAATGCCAATGGCAGTTGATTGGGAGACATAAAGTTTTTAGTTTTATGAATGGATTAACAAGATATGAATTCAACAATTCTAATATGTGTGGCCGAGTCAATTGTACATTGAACTCCACTGTCCATCAGCCTTTGTAGCAGTGCTTTGTGGCATCTGGCTTTGAATGTCATAGTGAACTGGATCTGATGATTTTCCATGTAAGTGAAGAGAGAACGATGGGGCACAAAATGTAATTCACATAGCCAACCTATTTAAGGTTTGCCAGCTAACATTATTGCTAATTAAAGCACTTTGTGGTGACACTTGATGATGGCCATACATGTAACCTAACTAGCCAATGATTTAGTAATGTTGGCTCATTAAATTATAGACAGGTAGCGAGCAGCTACGTAAGCAGTCAGATTATCTCAAGGTACATTAGTTCTCTGTTGTTCTATCTATAAATGAACAAGATAGCTATCCAACTTTACCTTGTGATGCACAGTAATACTGAAATAAACCAGGAAAAGGGTTCTATTGCCTATCTGCATTGCCAAGTAAGGGGGTGAATGGTAGAGATTAGGTTTTCTAGCTAAGGTTAGCTAGCCATCAAAAGATGGTTGTTTTTGGGTAAGTTTTGAAATCCACTGTTGACAGTAATTGGAGAACTGTCATTGGAACTGGAGCAGCATGGGATCAGAAGTGGGGTGGTGCTCAATCAGGTTTCACCATGCGGGCAGGTCTGCAGTTTGACAGACTAACATCCGAGTTTTGGATGTGTGTCTTGAATTAACTATCATGACTTAAAATGCTCAGATTTGGGTAGCTGGATTTCAACATCAATTGCTAGGCTGAATATTCAGTCTTGGTAAATGAACAGAAAATTCAAATATTGACTCTTATTGAAATGTAATTAATTGAATTATTATGAATTCTGTTAAAAACTGATATACAGCCCATTACCATTTTACGGCACATTTGGCTGACCCTTTATTAATGCTTCTCAAAACCTGTGGCATAATGTCTTTAAAACGGTTTTATGTCTAAAAAATCCATACTTATATCTCTTAATCATTGTCTTTGATTCAAATTAACTTCTAAACGAATTACCACATTCATGCATTGCATTTGTTTCAATCTCATGTGTACTGTACCTGTAAATTTATCAGTCTCAACCATAATGACAGCTAAGCTGCCTGTCATCTCATGTATCAAAAGCACTAGGCTTTAACAGAGGAGTCTGTGATGGTATAATTTACCTCTTTGTGTAATGTTGTGAATGCAATTTGCTATAATGCGACACAGTCTGTTTTGTGCCCCTCACCACACCTCAGTGTGTGATATATTACTTTGCGCATTTACGAGGCAGCTGTGGCACAATATGGTCCTTTGTGAGTGTGCTCTGCCACCAAAATGAAGATAAACTACACTGAGGTAATTGGTTGTTCTTCACCATCCATTTTCCATAATGGATCATCTTTATATATACACATAAAGGAACAATAAACATATCTGGAAGATAACGTTAATGGGCCGAACTGTTCAGCGCCAGCATGAATAAGCCTCTCTCCTGAATATCGATAAAACGTAGAAGAGCTGTCCTTTGAATGGGGCTGCACCAAGTGTATCTAGAAATACAAAGCTAATAGCAATTAAATGGCAGAAGGAGTAATGCTGAATAATCTCCACAGGTAATTGATATCACAGTCTCCCAGTGGAGATTCTCCATTTGTAAGGTGTTGAACACATCCAATGCACAAGCTTTCTGTATGTCTGCCTAACAGACTGCTAGTAATGAACACCCTGCCTTGTACCTGATGAAATTGAAAAACTTGGAGAGGAAAATGAAATGCTCATATTTAGACTTCCACTTGAGATACATGAGCAGAGACATAATTTAAAATACCTTTGAGTGCTATGCGCTCCCTGGATCATACCATGGTAGTAAGAAGAGATTGTCAGCTTTGCATTCCCTCTATCATCTCTATCTGCTCTATCTTAGAGATCCTCATTGGTAATCTGGCTCCAGAGCTAATGTACAGTATCTAGTGTGCTATGTGTGCATGGTCTCTCTTTGCCATGCCCTTAATGGATAAAACTACAAATTGAAAATTTAGCTACAAAAATGGCAGAGAAAGAATTGTAGACATTAAAGATGATATATTTAGGTTTTCAGTGATGATATATAATTTACCTAGCGCTATGAAATTCAACAGTACTGTGGTAAATATGTATTGTCTGGAAGATTTCTACAGAAATATAACAAATAGTTGGCAATCTTTGTGAAAGGCACATGATGCTGGAAATTTACAGCATAAACATGGTACTCCTGCACTGCTGGGAGAAAGGCTTAAACAGAATCCTGAGCAGCACCATATCCTTATTCTCCTCTCTCGCTGGCTCTGTTTCCATAAGGCTAGCACAGACTAACTTAAGACAGAGACAATCAATCAAATGTGACTGCACACAAACACACAGCAGGAAACTGAAACTTGGCCCTTCAGAAATACTGAGGGGGAGAAGATGGCTTGTCTGAAGGTGTTGGTTTTCGTCTGCTGTGTCTTGGAGGGTGTATGTGCCTGTGTGGTCTTGGAAGGGCTGGGTGTCAGTGCTGCAGATTTGCAGCACTCCCTGGGCAGCTGTTGTTGGAAAACCAAGGCAACGTCAGGTGTGAAACCACAGACAGACTGGCTCAGGCATTAATGTGACCCAGCAGCTGCTCCACACAGTGCTTCATCTGGGGGCTTAAGCTTCAAACAACACTACCTGCCTCAGATCTTAATCACCATAAGGCTGTAACATTATACTTCAGGCATGCTGAATAATTGAGAAGACACTAGAACCCCCTGCCCCTTTTTTAGAGGCCTTACAATTTTTTTGTTTGTGGGTAAAGTTCCATGTTTTTTTTTGGTTTGGTCATTTTTATTCTCCACTGATTTTTTCATTAATCCATCAGCACTTTTTCAGTTATTTATCCATTTGCAAATTTAGGGTAGCATGCACATTATCACTTTATTATTTTCCACAAGTGAACCTAATTATACTATTTTATATATTTTTTGGTACAGCGCTCATCAAAATATGAAATATGAAATATCATAAATAGTCGCTGTTGGCACTGGTAATTTGGCAAAAACACAGAAAAACTAATAAATTTGTTGGTTAATCATTGAGGACTTTCCCTGTTCATACACACATTCAAATCATAGCCTGTATTTGTCTATAACACACAGTTAAAGGGTATCTGCTTCACCTGAACCTACACCCTTAATAGACATATCCTTCTCTGATTATTCACTGAGACTAAAACATTAACAAAGGTACACTGTCACCCTGAGCAGAAAGGTCCTAGCTGTTTTTCCAGCGTTGTATTGTATTGAATTGGATTGCATTGAAACTTGTATTATATTGAAACTAGCACTAGTAAGGCATGCAAGCACCATTACTCATGGTGGACTAGCATTCTGAAATGCCCGGCCAAGTGGGAAATACAGTGTGATCACCACATAGGTCAAGAATAGGATGGTCAACTTTACTAATGGTTACTGAAAGAAATGCAGGTGTGAAGGCCATCTGGCCAGTTTAAACAGTTGTATTTATTTATTTACATTTCTAGTACATCTCAAAATACAGAAAATTGAGATATTGTGTCCATCAACTGAAACTTAGCGTTTTATTATCCATGGAAGCCCATTCCACAGAAATCTGAAATGTCATATGAGCAGTGGACATTAAAAAAAAGGGAAAGTTGAAGCACTTCAAGAATACACAGCAAGACAACTGGGGCTCAC
The DNA here is from genome assembly GCA_019176425.1 of Megalops atlanticus. Taxonomy (NCBI): domain Eukaryota; kingdom Metazoa; phylum Chordata; class Actinopteri; order Elopiformes; family Megalopidae; genus Megalops; species Megalops atlanticus. The sequence goes on from CM032875.1 coordinate 67,966,162, forward strand.
CATTGAGCACTGAGAGGAAACCATACAGTAAAGCTTAACACTTAGCATGTAAACTATGCTAAGCGGTCTTACAACCTACTTGTAGCATACTTGTGATTGTATGCTGCTACACAGAAATGAGTAATCTGAATAATAATTATAGATTTACATGCTGTGATTCATGGATATATCTCCATATCTCTATTATATTGAACTAAGAAAAATGAAATGGTTTGATTGATTCAGCAAGGGAAGAATTAAAGACAAGTGTTTGAGGAGCAGGAGGAATACCATCCACAATATTTTCCATATACTAATATTCTGAAAACAGTTTCGGAATAGATCATAAGAGTGGGAGTTCACAAGATGCTAGGCTTCTCACAGCCATGTTCTCACCTGTCACTCAATGCATATATAGAACAAAGTCTTTTTTTCTGCATAATCGCTCTTTTTGTGCCTTGTTTTTCCATGTTCCTACACTGTAAAAGGACACACTATTGAAGGCTACATATGTAAACATGCATGCTGTTTCCATAGAAATGCCAAAATGAATCACACTACTGGAATGTGATGTGTACCAAAGTAGTTAATTAAAGCGTGGTTTATGCATCCACCAGAACGCATGATAAAATAGAACATGAAGTTCAATTATTCATCAGCAGCTCCAATTAAAAAAATAGAGCTGTGGAATACAAATAACAAATGAATATTTCATTTTTTTTTAATTGTTTCTGAAATTTAGTGTATATGGGAACTTCAGTTCTAGGGTCATGCAGGGTTAATTAGTGTTATGCTTCTGCAGCACTGTGCCATAAGATATTAATGAAGTGATCCAGAGGAGTACACCGCCCAGCAGACACCTCCTCCCCACACACATATTCTGTCTTCCGTCCTCCCTCTCCTCCCTCCTCTGCCTTCACAAAACATACTGTAAAAACTTGAAGGCACTCAGTCGAACTCTTGACAAGATTAGATTGCTTAGGAGAACAAAGACGGCCGGCTTGGACCACACTGGAAACAATATGGAATGTTGTAATGGGGAGAGAATGAGAGGGGTCAATATGAAATATTGCTGTCCCTGTCACATCACGCATATTAACAGAGTACTCTGTCTCTACTTTGTCATGCCCTGAATCCGACAGAAAATGCTTTTTTAACAGGACTGAATGTAGCTCCAAATTAGGGGAGCTGTTTGTCAAATACTTCTGATAAATGTGTCTATATTTTTTTGTTTTTATTATTTTATAATATTAGTTTAAATTACATTACCTACCTCATGTTATTGCTGTCTTTAAAAGAATAATGCTTTTACCATATTGTGCATTGGTTTGATTCAACAATTATTCTTATTCTTATGTTTCCAACATCATGATATGAGCAGTTATAAATAGCAAGAAGTGCGTATTGAATCAATTTGCCACCGTAACAAATTGTCAAAGGAGAATTCCAAAGAATGAAGGGGGGAAAACTCATTCTACATTAAAATGATTTGCCTCCGGCTTTCACTTTTATAGTGCAGTTAATTTGCATTAAAATGAAAAACCCTTTAATTCCGCATGTGTCCCTCTTTGATGAGCCTTCTGATGCATACTTCAGAAGGGGTTAAAATTTTCCCTGCGGCATCTTCAGTAATGTGCCGATGGTATTTAGTGCTCTATAGTTTGTCTCTGTCGAAGAGTGCACTTTCTGGGCCTTTGGAACACTCCTTTCATAAATTCCATCCACTGCATCCTTGCAAAGCATAGGCCTGTTATCTGTAGAGTGATATCAGTAATCCATGCACTACGAATAACACAGTGTAAATCACTGTTAAAAGGCAACACAGAGACAAAATCTGGCACCCTAATGAAGTATTGCAAGTTTTTTTTTTTTTCTGCCCATTGGCACAATGGAGATGCAGGGACTACAGGAGAAAGTAAATATATTCCATTTTACAAATGTGATCCACCCCCACCCCCACACCAGAAAACTGACAATTGGAAATTATATTTAGATCATTAAAAAAAAAAAAAAACGTGCTAAATTCGGTCCAGTAATTGTGTTAGAGAAACATAGTTGTCAAATCCATAGAACAAAAGATGAGATCGTGTGAATATCTGTTAAAACAAGCAGTACACATTTAGCCTCATGAACAGTATAATTCAGGGTCGGTTTAAAAACCAGCAGGAAAGGCATTATGCATCTCTCTGCTCTTCCAGATCTGAGAGGCTTTGTAGGCATAATGGTACGCTGCTGTCTGGTGTGACCCATCGCTGAGCACAACATCATTAAAGACGATCCGTTCAACCTTCTTCTGCACTGAAGTCTTTTGATCATCTTGTAAATTCCTTCTCATCTGCAAACAATCACCACTAGTACAATGTAATGAAATGCTTTACAGCTGTCATGTACTGCATGCTGGAATGTGCTTCCATTAAAACAAATGTGTCAAAACCATGGCTCTCCCTTTCATCCTTGTTACCTTAATGATGAATTCAAGTGTTTTTTCTTAATTATTTAACTTTTACATTTTTTTTCTAGTCCTGATTTGAAGTAAACTGAACATGGGTGGTTTCTCTGTACTTTAGACAAAAGTGGTTTTGATAGCAAAGAAAGAATGAATGAACCGTATCATAGGGCATTTGACCTAGCGGTCTGATTTCCTGCTGCTGTCCATTGTTAGTTTAGCAGGATCGATGGTGAGCTCTGGGGAAATAAGGAAACTATAGATCAGACACCTGTAGACACAATGAATTGTGACACTGACTGGACAACTCAGTGGTCCAAACTGAATTCTCTCAGAGATTATTGACGTACATTGATTGCTGTTTTTCAAAGTCACTGCACTGATCAATGGAAGATACTGGATTAATGACTGCTGTGCATGCACTGAAGGAGGAAAAAAGGTTTTGTTACACATGGGCTTCAGGCAGTCATGACACATTTGAGTCCTGGAATTACTGTAATGATTTGTCTGGCTCTTAATCTATGTCTGTGTAATCTGTCATCTAAACTTCCATTCAGGAAATATATTGTTTGCTTCATTTTGAATCTCCTTAGCCTAGCCTCCTGTATTCAGTCATAATAATGTTTTATACCATCGCATAGTTTTGGTGTTAACATAGTGTCCATCATTCTTTTCTCCTTCATATTGATATTAAGACATTTAGATCTGACAGTGACTTGACACTCCACATAGGACAAGGCATTCAAGGCCCAGCTGTTCCCCTGCAGTACAGCGGGCTTCTGAAAATGACTGAAAAACCATAATTTAGACGATTGATAATGCCATGCCTTCAGGTCAATAATTAGACTGGTTGGGAGACTATTTGATCCTCTAACCTTTCAGAGTGTCTCAGATCTACAGACATTTCCTGCTTGTGTGAGCGATCCCCTTCCCTTTCAGGTGCATTTATTACTTGAGATGGGCCTTCCATCTCATACCTACTGTATATTTGCGAATTGATCCCCCAAACAAATGACAATGCCATCCTAAATTCCAAACAAATAACAAGGCCATCATAAATTCAGTTGGAAGCCATCTCAAGGTGCATTCAGATCTGCTCATAACTGTCACATGATGATTGTGGTGATACACACACACATTATGGCGTGGACAAGTAAAGTATGCATGGAAGTCTGGATGATATTCTGTGATGTCATGGCATTTTTCTTCATAATGCATACGTTTCTCTAATATAGATGATATTTTTGTAGGGGGAATTTATTGACTTTTTTCCTCCTCTTCATAAATTTATAAGCACACTCAGACTTTCAGAAGGAGCCATTACATTTATTGGTATCCATCACAAAGCAAGAGTTCAGTGTTATTTTCATAAAATTGCTTGGACATTTTTTTTTTTCAGGAATAAGACATGCATGGAAATCAGGCTTTATTTCTTTGCATCAGTTAGCCTTTATCAGGCGTTTTATTGAGATTAAGTATTCCAAGGTATTGATGCGTGTGTTGGAATAGTCTTTTTATGCTTTTATGATATCTTCCTTATGTAACCCTGTTTGGGAATTACCAACTGGATATTAGGCTTTTATCACCACAACAACCTGTGCACTCAAGCAGGAACACTGAAATGAAACGCAATCTTCTGATACACTTGCAAACAGCCAAAGGTTATTTTTCACACTACAAGTCATGCAGTGCACTACAGTGGAATAGGCCCTCATCAGAGGATAGGTGCTACTCCACTGATGTCATCTGAGCAACTTGCAGGCTTCTGATGGATGGCAGGGTGTCTGAAAGTAGGGAGGAAAGAGCCTGGCCTACCTACCAAGCCCTATCCCTGGTCTTTGGTCTGCTACGGTGGAATGCTACCAGTCATTTTAGGCAAATGACACGGCTTGTTTTGAATGCAGGCCACAGAGCTCAGCCTGCACTGAAAGTCAGCACCTTGCTAACTGAACCACTCAGGGACCAATGGGATAGCCTTTCATAATCAGAATAGCATTTTTGGAATTGATGGTGCTGATGTATCTGGTCTGTAAGCCACACTCCACAGTGAATGTAAATCAACGCAGTAGCATTGAAAGGTTTGTATATTTGATTGTCTTTTATGACACAATGCGTGTTTCATTTTTGTAAATTATTTATAAAATGATTAAATCAGGCCTGTTTTGTTTTTGTTCATTTTCCTTCCCACAAAGTAAGATAAAAATGTACACCTTGGTATTAAATTATATTCCGTAATATGATTTTTTCCTAAATCACAAAAATTCAATTTTAAGAATACATCTTTCAACTCCTCACAGAAGAAATCTACCCCTGTGGTGAATTGTATCTTTTTTATTTGTACAACTACAGCCTTCCAAAAACTTGGAATTACAAATAGTGCATGTCACTCCTGAAAACAGCGGCAGTGGTATATTACCCCAAGCTTTAGATGTAATGGGACCAATGTGTTCTTTATTAAAAAGATAATATATTTATAGTCAAAAGAAAAAGTAAAATCAAGACCCTAGGTGTTAAATCAGACATAGAATTAAAACAGCATAACTGTTAAAGCTGGAATGATCTTGAACACTACGCTTTGGGAATGAGATGAATCAAAGCCTCAAACACCATTTGCTGTAGTGCTGTCACAGGATGTCATAAGAGGCGAAACTAGATTGGAAAACAATAATAATTCCACAAATGTTTGGTCTTAAATGACTTGTGAGAAAATGAGAGTGAATGGACAACAGTAATTTACTGCAGGAAATACTGTGCATAAAGAGGGGGATTAATTTTGCCTGTTTGTGTTCAAACATAATTAGGCATGAAACATCAAGGTAGCAAGTATTCTACTTTGCAGTGCTTTTTCTATTGAATTAGAAAAGAAAAGTACTCTACTTCCACAGTGAAAGTGGAAAAATGTAAATGATTCAAATATGTATTATTCTCATGTATGTGATGGAGAAAAAAATCAAAAGTACATAATTATCTGCCAGGAAATATCACTGACTGCTACATCAAAATGAAAGAATAATAGGTCCTTTAGTTCCTAATAGTGGTAAATGTATGAAGCTAAGAGAGTTGCTTCCACATTAATGATTTCCCACACAATTTCTTTGATCTCCCTCATTATTATAAATTTGGCACAGGATTATATATTCTGTAAATTACATTATGGACAAAAGCAGTGCAAAATGTTTACAGGGAGAGGACACTTTGACACCATCTCAAATCTGCCTTTAATGTTACGCCAGTACAGCAGCTCTATGTAAAAGAGTTCATACTATAACAGTATGTTTCAGCTGAAAAACTGTGTATTCAAGCTGTGTATTGAAAGCAGCCATAGCCAATTGTTTTTTTTTTTCTCCTGATAAACATTTGTGCCCATATCAGCATAGCTTGAAATGTAAACTGAGTAGAGCTGTGTCATTTCAGACCAGTTTCAGAACCAATGGCCCATTTAATGTATGTTCCAGTAACTCTATCAGTATTTAAGGAATCAAGCAGGCTCACTTTCCTGAGAATCAGTCCTGAGAGTCAACAACACCCACCCAGATCCCCAGCCTCCCTCACATGCCATTCTGGTTTGTAGGTAATTGCTGAACCTGTGAAATTAAAATCCAGCACTCCACTGTCTTGAGACTGAGGTGGGGAAAGGGGGGTCTGGAGGGCGTGTGGTGGGGTGTGCAGGGGATGGGGGGGTAGGAGGGGGTTTACAGATCTACAAATCTGAGTGTGGTTGGGAGAGTGTGAGCAGGGAAGCCTCAGACAGCAGGAAAACGAGGAGAAAAAAATCCTTTCTCATGAGGACAGGGAAGCATTTCAGCAGAAGGACAATAATGTAGTCTGTGCAACCCACTTCTGGACCTGCTCTTGCTCTGCCAGCACATTCTCCGAGGCAAGAATGTCCCTCATGCCTTCATCTTCTGTGACCCTTTAACCTCCCAGCTATCTGCATCTTCAATATCGATACACTGTTCGTTACATTGGGCCCCCTAGCGGGCAGTTGTACCAAGACCCTTATGTTTCAGGATTGTAATAATTTTAATGGCCTCAGTTGCCAATTGGCTAACCATTACCTTCATATTTTCACTGCAGCAACATCCATGCCTGTTTTGTTTGCCCGATTATCAACACCCCTCATCCCTCCATTGTTCTTAAGTGGTCAATTACAGTGTGTGGCTGACTCCAACTCAGACTTTTAAAGTTATAACCACTGAATGCTAGATTTTTTTTTTTTTTATGCAGTGGTGGAGCTAGTTTGACTTTTGGTTGTAAAAGTTGCCCCAACATATTCAATTATTGCTCAGAGGCTCTTATTTTGACTTGTTCAGTAACTGTCTCCTCCTACTCTCCCACTGTTCATGTCTTCAATGACTTCCTTGTTATGACTCCTCCGTAGCCCCCGCTGCCCACTGTGTCTGTGCTGTATGGGGTATACAATGTCTTTGATGTCCCCCTCTCAGCTGACTCCTTGACATATCCTTGGCACAAAAACCAGACCCTGTTTCCAACCCTGGCCCTTCCCTATCCTCTTGGTCTTCATGTAAATCACCCAGTCAGCCAAATACTCAACCCATTCACCTCACAATACTGCAAGTTTCAGTACCTACACTCTCCAAATGTACTGGAAAACATGGAGTAGCTAGCTACATTTTAAACATTCATGTCTTTCTCAAGATCCACTTTGTAGGCCACCTGGACAAGGGGTAACTCTGCATGATTCCCCTCCTTTATTAGATCATAAATCAGTACTGTGCTATCCCAAATGAAGCTTTGTCTGCATTATGTTTCATTTCAAAAAGCACAGACATTCTGGAGTTGTTTAACAGACACACCCATGTTCTTCATAGTCAAGGCTTTGAGGGGAAAACAATACGTAAAGTTAAACTGATAATACCAACAATTATATTTATGTTGATATGATAATTTTATGAATTTGCTTATGACATTAAAAAGCATGGCTATGCTTATAATGCTAGCAAAGAAAAAATTGCTCAACATACTTTAGAATTCATTTAAAAGACATCGTTCAAGTCAACCTGATTGTGTAGTTATTCAGAATTTCATGAAAACATTGTCGTAAATCTGGATTTTGTAAAACAGTGAGTGGGGAGAATGCCATAAAACATAGATGTGCCATGCTGTAAACTGGTAAGCTGTCTGTATTCAAGATGTCTGATAGTTTTAACTTCAGTTCACCTTCCCAATACCCCGATGTCAGGAGGAAATAGTAAAGGCATTAAACTGCCTACTAAGAGAAACTGCAGACATGATATTCTGCTTAGTAGTATTTTGCATGGATTAAAACTGCCAGTGCAAACCACTGTCTTTTCAGACATAGACATCTAGAAACACACTTTTCATTTTTCTTTTTTTTTTATTGTTGGTATTTTGGACGAATACACACAGTCTTTTGGCAGCCTATAGCTTGTGGGACCAGTGATATTAGGCAAGGACTGAAGTAAACTGACACAAATGCTTGATTGTGGATAGTAGGCATGACAGGCAGCCAAGATACATAGTCCATCCCTGTACATGAAGAGTTAAGTCCATCATGTGATTTCTTACAGAAATAACCAAAGTGATCCAGTGGTCCAAGTCCTTTTTTACCATGACTTGCCTTTATTTAGAATTCAGTAATTTTCATGGCGGATCCAGTTTTGCTTGTGAATGAGTGACTTTTAGAGAGATATAGAGCATATATACTGTGGATGTGTAATTTGACGGTTGTATAAACTTGTATATAAACTGGCGCTTGATTAATCTGCAGGTTCTTCTGAGACAAGTTTTATTTCTGTTGCTTTGGTCTTCATGACTTCTTCCATTTTTTTCTGATTTCCTGTCTCTGTATGCCCCTTCCCACACTTTCACCTTGAACTCTGCAACTACCACAGAAACCCTCAATCAGAGGAAGCAGAGTAGACCAGGAACCAGCAGGTGCTTCGTCTTATTGACAGCTTATAATTAATGTGCAAAGCATCACTGAAGGAACACAGTGGTGCAGTCAGAGACCAGCATTAGTACTGATTAATTGACAGTGGTGGCACTTAATTAAGAGCAGTTGACAAAAATGAAACCAGTGTCCTTGGGTGGTATCAATCAGATTGTGGCAAGAGGCAATTTCCATGTTTTCTTTCTTGTCACAGACAATCCAAATGCCAGTTTTATTACATTTTTAAAATACCATCCCCTAAATGCTCTTATACAAACTAGATATTTAAATAATCAAGTAATTATTTTTGATGCAGTCATCAGAAAAGTATTTATTTATTTTTTGTGTACAATGCTTGCCACTTTCAAATATCAGTTAATCAATGGTGATACTTTCTGATTTTTTTAAATCTATTTATTTATTTATTTATTAATTTTACAGCTGACACATTTCTATCATTACAAAGCAAATGAATATCCCTCTGACATGGTTTATATATATATACAGTTCAGACAATCTATACTATTGTCTCCATAGATGTATTATCAATGAGCTATGAGTATTATCAAATTGCTTTTTTTGGGGGCATTCAAATAAATACATTTTTTAACAAACAAAAATGATTTTACCTCATTTTAAAAGGGCATGTCAGATTCCGCATGCCATGGTCGGTCAGAGCTCCAGATGCCATGTTGGACAAAGTAGTTCTAAACCAAATGAAGATTTGATGACATTGTTTGGTGTTATCTAGGTAGCTTGCTAGCTGCCAGATAAAATAATCATGATTTTGCCTTTATTTTGGTGAAGCATTTTGACATCTAGTTATTTTGACAACTAGATATTTTGTTTGTACATAGCTATCCTGAAACTGTACATTGGAACTGAAAGAGCATCCCTCACCTCTAGTATTAAAAACAAAATAAAGTTGGCTTCACGTATAAAAATGTCTTTAACTATTTCATGATAGCTAATTTAAATATCTTAAATCTATCTTAAAAAGTTGTCCAATCAAGTTATCTGTGCAAGAAATGGTTTGCAGACATTAAATAGACTGATGGCATTAATGTGAAGTGCTATGTCACGTTGGCCAAATCCTTGAAACAACTTAATTTTGTTTTCGCCTGTTGGTCTGATTCAGTGGTCTGAATCGTAATCACTGGCACTGGTGATTATTATTTTATTATTATTATTATATCTTGCATATATATTGTGCAGTTTTCACTCTGTCGTCTCCAGAGCATTTGATTTAAATCAATCTCCCAGAAAGCAAATTTCACTTAACAATTCGCATTTTATAATAAATGATATTACTGAAAATAGGTAATCTACTCATCAGACTGACATATATTTAGTTTAGTTTCCATGGTAGGTGGATAATTACTGTAATTTATTAATAATTCCTGGTCTTCTCAAAATAACTATACCCAGATATGACTAGGCCCTTTAAAGGCATTGTTCTATGGCATCAATGTTAATAATTGGTTTAGTTAAGGGGCTGTATTTCAGATCTCATTTTACAACTAATTTCTGAGTAAAAATATTTAAAGAACTTTAAAATGTCATGTGCTATTGGCAAAAATGTCCATCCAAATAATTTGCAAACTACAAAAAATTTCATCCATTTGATACAACATCCTCTCTCTTGCTACATATATCACATTCTAGGAGCATAACTTTCACACACTAATTCTCAATCCTGCTCCTGGGGGCCCACTGTCCTGCATATCTTCTATCTAGCCTTGCTCTACCTACCTGACTGAACTCATCAGTGGCACTTTTGATTAGCTGAGCACACCTGATTTAATCAAGAGCATGTTAATCACACTAATCAGGTGTGTTTGGAGCAAGGATAGATAGAAGATATGCAGGACAGTGGGCGTCCAGGAGTAGGATTGAGAAACACTGCTTTAAGACTGTTTCTCAGTCCTGCTCCTGGAGGCCCACTGTCCTGCACGTTTTCCATCTTTCCCTGCTCTACTTACCTGACTGAGGATTGAGAAGCACTATGTTAAGATATTAGGCATTGGGAAAAAGGCCAGAATTCAATTGTGTGGGCGAGTTCGTTCTGTCTTTCTCAGTCTGTCATAAATTAAACTCATTCTGGAGACAGTGTTTCATTTTTGGAATGGAGAGATGTGTTCCATTCAACTTCAAACTTTTTTTTTCCTCAAGGATGCTCTGTTGAACTATGTGTGATTAAAGTTGTGTTGGAGATTTTTAAAATCATTTTAAAAAAAATGACTTCCATGTTCAAATAAATATATTTGCAATTATGATTCCTGTGATGACACAAATAGATATTGCTCCTGCTTCACAGCATTTACACTGGGTATTAAAACATAGCATTTCTTTGGATATTATGATTTGTGTATCTCTGGTTAGTTGTTGGGGAGTGTAGAAAGTACATTTAGGAGACTGAAAATATTCAGAATAATATTCATTTACAATTCCTAATCTTTCTTAACCCAAGAGGGATCTTCAATGCTTGGTTATAGACAGCTGCATTGTTGAAAACTTTTGTCTGTGAAATAAAATTTTGCTAATAACAGTACCACAAATTGCTGTATTATAACAGCTACTGATCAAATCATTTGGTTGCCTAAAGAATCAATTTTCCCTGAAAGATTACAGGGTGTATTTATTCTTGAATTACTTATGATTCAGGATAATAATGCTGGACTGTCTCCATTTCTTTTTTGCAACGGTCCAGATATGACCTTGTAAATTAGAAATAGTTGGATTTTAGTATGTTCATTTTCAATAACGCCCACCAAAGAGGAAAATAGATGATTTCTTCAGTTAAGAAGTACAGATACATTACATTTGTAATGATCATTGGTCTGTAGAAAATAAACAGCCAAATTAGTTTGGTCAAAATGGAGCTTTCACAATATGCCTACATGCACATTTAGTGAGGACAGCATGTAAAATGTTGAAATGAAATGAGTTCTATACACACATTGCTGAGCTTACATTCAAACCTCAGGAGCTAACAGTGTTTTTTTCCACCTTTTCAACAAATGATCCACTCCAACAGGTATTGATTGCAAGCACACACGAGTGGCTGGCTACATCATGAGGTAACTGGTGACAGCATCAAAGGTACACAGCTATAATTCCTTTCTTACAGCAGCCACAAGTCACAGAGGAGCCATACCTTTACCACATGAACAGGAGGGTAAATGACACCATTAAACCCAATTTCTGATCTGAAAAATCATCCATGCTCTTGAACAAACCATTGTCCAGATCCTGGAGTTGAATTGAGGCTACTCTTCAGGAAGCATTTTAATTCTTCTTTTTTTTGCATTCATTTGTATTATTATTATTATTATTATTCATTTATTTATTTTTTACTTCATTCATTTTTGACAGTTTCTGATCATGCACGTGTCTAGTCTTGTGTCATGGAAAATCAAGATGATGAAAATGTCCTCTTAAAAAGTGTTTCCCTCTGCCAAGACACAACGAGCACCCCTGCCATTTTGTACTTCTGGCAGTGTCTTTAAACCCTAAAGGGTCCAAAGCCCTTTGCAGAAGTACTTGTACATGTCTGTGCATATGCATGTGTAAGACAACAGCTGCATCACTGAGCATCACAAAAAATGATTAAATGCATGAAAATTTATTCCCATTTCCAATCACCATGCCAACAGTTGCTTCAGTCTGCTATTTTCCCTTTCACTCGACAGTTAAGCTTAAGCTTTACCTTGGGGTTAGAGCTTGCAGTTTTCATAACCTGCAAAGCTACACCATGTAACTAACTGTACATCCTGAGATGGAATTAGTTTTTCCTTTGATTTACCACTCTAAGGGTAATGAGAACCATACTGAGCAGCAACAGTAATACATTAATATTGAATGTTGCTTGTATGTTTTTACAAGAATATATTGTACAGCTTTTGGGTTGGTAAGGCTGAGGAAATGTTTGGGGGATAAATCTGATTAACCAATCTTTCATGACTGACTTTCATAGCGTTGGCCCAGTCTCATGAGCCTTCGATTGTTGCATGAGTATTGCATCACCCCTTCAGTTAAAAAGATGGTCGGTGGAGTGGTGATTGAATAAGAAGCGTTGAGAAGATCAAGGAATATGGGCCTCTCATTAAGGTAACATCTTTGTCTTATGCATTTGGGGTACATTTGTAAAGCACACAGTATAATTTTAGCAATAGCTATACTGGGAACAGCGTTCCCTCCTCACAGATTACAATGATACTGAATGCATGTTCTTGTATGTTGTATCTACATAGGTGTTACTGTGTCTGTAATAATTATAATAATATTTATATCATAAAATATTGACATGTCACATTACAATTTATTTTTGTTCTTGTGGGGTAGTGATTGTATAGATGTGAAGCCTTGAGAGGATCAAAGAAGATAGTCACAGAAAGGAATTCATATGGCCCTCCTCTCAAGGTAACACACAAGTCCTATGATTTAAGTTAAGTATTTGAACAGTCCACAAATATATATTTTTTTCTTTTTACAAGAAAAACCTTATAGTCAGATTGAACAATAAAAAGCCATCAAGCCTGACTGAAAATTACAACAATGCCATATTCCTCCAAAACGTGACTCTTAAGGAAATTATACAGTGTGATACAGGACAAATTGCTACTCTGTCTGTGGCAACAAAACACTTTGAGCAACAATATCCCTCAGTTAAGATAACGGTTTATACAAAAAATCAGTTTGAGTGTGGACATGGAATGCAAGTAGTGAATGGGGAACAGAGTGGGGAGTTCAGTTGATGCATGATTCAGTACCTGTTGTTGCTGCTGTAACTTACTGTTCAGTTTGTTGTGAGCATGTGGAGTGTATTGCTAATATGTACATGTCTATGAGCGTGCTTACCTGTGTTCCATTGGCAACATCCTTGGCTGTGGGAGGTGAGTGTAGGCGGGGGGAGCATTGGTACCCAGTGTTTTGCAAATAATGCAGTCCCCTGTAAAAAATCGAAACAAATCTTTTATGGTCATTTACCTATTCTTGTGCCTTGGTTGGTTGAGGATGAAGGTATCCTGTGAGAGGCAAGGTGGAGGGGGTTTTGGGTTCTGCTAGCTCATAATATTCATTTCAAACTCCAGAATAGATGTTGATTGATAAATGTAAGGTATATTTCTTTTATTTCTTTGTCTCCAGAAAATAGCATTGGGTGTATGTAAAAATTCAAACACTGACAATTTTAGACAATTTTTAAAAATAACGCAAGATTTGTCACACCTCCACACTGTGTGATATGCATAAATGATAAGGACAGAGGACAATGTTTAAACACAAAAAATTGTCACCCAGCTACTATTTAACTGACTGCCTGGCCCTTGACTAGATCTACAGGAGTTGAAGGTCTTACATCTCTAAAAATGCCTGACAGTTTTTTCTTTATAAAGAATTTTTTTTTTTTTTATGTGATATGATGTTAACATCGTCTGCTGCAATTTTTTCCCTTGATGCAAAAATAGATTAGGAAAGTATCATTCACAGTGTTTTGTGTATTGCTCAAAATACCTTTCCTGGACCTTGGCATCTGAATTAATGATCCATATGTGTTTGTAGCAAAGCATCATGTTTAATTTGTGTTGCTGGCCAAGTGACCAGAGTATGTGGGCTTCAATCTTATTGTATTTCCAATCAGTCACTTTGCTATCAAGTTAAAACTAAAGCAATTAGTTTTTATTTTCTTTTGGGGTTTGCATACAATTGTATGATTATATTGACATGACACTAGACCAGACATGAATCCTGATACAGTTCTTTAGCAGTGCATGGCATTGTATGCTGAGAGGTTAAATATTTGCATATAACAGCAACACTAAAAAGGTGCAAAATTTTAGAATATCCGACTGTATGTCACACGTCACACAGAAACATCTGTATCTGATCTTCAAATAAGTTGAATTAACTACAGCTATGAATCGCGTGAAAATGTACTGCAAAACAATGACTCATATACTACATATCTACATTTTTATGGGAATAATAATAAAACAGTGATAGTTTCTGAATAATTATAACAACAATAACACATTGTATTTTGTTTATTCCAGGAAGTAAATGGCCTACAGATATTTTTTGCAATGGTGTGGAAGAGTAATTTAGACAGATCTCAGAACTAACAGGTGCATTAACAATAATTACGCTAGTCCCCATGTCCTCAGTTACATAAGTACCACCATCCATCCAAGTGCAGCCGACCTACGAGAGACAGTCTGACACACATACAAAAAAAAAAAAAAACCTTAATACAGGTCTGTCAGCAAATGGGCCCAGATATGTTATTAGCCTCATTCACATTAGGAAAATATATCAAGTCGCACACATTCAGGTCCGCAATATACAAGGATAACATAACCTGTTCCATAGCCATGACTGATTTCCATAACTTTAGAAAGCTTGCATTGTTAGTCCAAAGCTTGTTGTTGAGGTGCCTGTATGTGGAGACATGGTTGCATGTACCATATATGCTTTCAGATTCTTACATAAATTATTTAATTATTTTTCATTATCTTAGATTGCATGTGCAACAGAGAGAGAAGATAGCATAACCTTCAAGGCTCTCAGAAAAAGGCTGCTGCCTCTACCATTTCATTTCTTTCAAAGACAAATGCCTCTTAGTGCTCTTAACTGCTGCACATTTGTACTTACGTACTTATGAAATCATTTAGTCTCTGCTCTTTCTGTGGACAGCTTTTTTGTGAAGTACACCAAAATGGGGAAGCATTACCAATGCGCCAAAGATAAAAATATTTTTAAATGGTTAAAAACGCTGTTGGCATGCACTGTAAAAAATCCGAACGGAAAAAGTCTAAACAACATATAAATAGTAGTTGGCTGGGAAAGTATTTGGGAAAATGTTGAAGTAGTTTGGGAAGGTTCATTTGCTCAACGTGTGCTGCTTACTTGTGCGCCTAACTTCGAGAGCAAAGTTGTGTGAACTCACATGTACGAGCTGACATCTTGGGGACTATCAGCGTGCATTTGTGCATGCTCAGTGTGCCTTCTGCCGAACTTTACTAGGAGCTCCTACTTCGACTGACCTTTAAGTCCCGCCTCCCCTTCATTACTGTTGCTATGGCCTACATCCTACAGCAGTGTTTCTCAACCCTACTCCGCTGAGGTGTGCTCAGCTAATAAAAGTGCCACTGATGAGTTCAGTCAGGTAGGTAGAGCCAGAGCCATGTAGAGAGAGAGTCGCGTCAACGGAAGTTCAAAATGCTTGATCGTCACGTGATTCATGTAGACTTCAGATAGTTCCAGGAAGTTCTTAGCGGGCAATTTGAATGCCGTAAATACAGAGAGGCAGAGCTGCGATTTTTGGTAATTAACAGTCAATAAATGCATTGATTTACAATATTTATATAGCACAACGACATGTGTCTGTAGTTACATCAATATGTTTTTTTAAAAAGTAAAATTTGGTACTATTTGAGGATTAGTGTGAACAGCTAACGTTACCTGCCTTGTTGGCATATTCTAGGCGTTGCCTTGGTTAAAGAGCGTGTTGCTGTTGTTTATTGCTATGAATTCTTTTTTTTTTATTATTATTGTTATGTTCTTAAACTTGTATGGTAGTCAAGAGCAATAATATCCTAATGTTTATTGATATATTTAGAGGGCGGGGAAGGGAAGGAATGTTTCAAAATTCAGAGCAGATTAATTTTCTAACATTACTTTAACTCATGGTGGTTTCAGTAATCCCATGGTAACTGAGGGTCTAAGTAATCTTTATGACTTTCAGATAGGACAGAAGGAGACCGACAGGTGACTGTCCATGATTTTCATGAATTCATTTAAGAAATCTCTAATAAACTCAGAAACATGAATAGCATGTAAAGCAGTTTGTCTGTGCCCTTTCCTCCGTGTTGTCCTTGCATATAGTCTCCACCATGGTTTGCTGTGCTGCATGGGTGTGCTCCAATCGCTCGGAGAAAGGAGTGGGAATGTACAGTTTTCCCACTGACATGGATCAGGAGAAAAAAAATGGTTGGCTCAAGTCAGCAGGAGCAATCTTACTATCACTAAAGATAACAACAAAAAATATGTGAGGTAATCATATTAATAGGCTGTTCGTGGTTAATGTTATGTGTTGCTAACTTTATCCAGTATCCTAGCCTAATCTGTTATCTGTTAACGTTCCCTAAATCTACTAATGTAATGGGGGTAATCCACTAACATTTGCTTTAATGCAAATGTTAATTTGATCCAGATGTGCTGGTAATATACAATATGATTCTTTAAATGTCTTACCCTTTAAAAGTGCATCACAAATGGTCTATTCTGCTGCAACTCTAATGCGCTTCTAGTATTTGCTGCTAACTTCCGGGAACTATTGAGAGGCTCCACGATCCGCCATTGCTGTAAAAAAAAAAAAAAAAAAAAAAAGGTCCAGACTCCATTGGAGCAAACAGAGTTGACGCGACTCTCTCTCTAGATGGCTCTGGGTAGAGCAAGGATAGATAGAAGATATGCAGGACAGGGTGCCGCCAGGAGTAGGGTTGAGAAACATTGTCTTACAGTAATGTTTGGCTAGTGTCAGTATCAAGATGTCTTATGGCACCACAATTAGACTTAACCAATTTGCATTAATGTTGGATAACTTTTGGGGAAGTAACCTTTTAATTTAATTTATAATCAATCAACAGAGTACAATATGCAGTAGAAGGCTGTATTGATAATGTAAAATAAGCAAAACCGACATTAGGCAAGCAAAAATAAGCAAAACCGAGACTGGGGGGACGGGGGACAGGATGGGACATGAGAAACCTTTTACCCATGTTGTGGTGGTGAAGGCAAAACTGGAGGGAAAGACAAGACCAGCGCATCGAAGTGACTGTGCTGACAATTAGGCCATGCAAGTCTCAGCCACACTCTCTGGGATCACATGCAACAACTCTCATTTCTGAAGCGTTTAAATATAAAATATTAAAAGTTGCTATATTCTGCGTTTTCTGTAGCGGCACCTTTTTTTCTGAATTTCAATTAAATTATAACTAATAATTTGTTAATGATAATTAAAACAAACTTTTACAGTTTAACGTAACATTAGCATATAAAGTTAGAGAGGACGACTGTCACCAGTCTACATTAAACTAATAAAATAATATTATCACTAGGTTATTACCTACAAAAACAACAGCATCAGTATTTTAAAAAATATAGGGCGTGTAGCTACATATTAATCAGTAGGTTAGCCTATAGCAAACTATGAAAACGAGTGGATCATTAGATCTGGCGTTAGTGGTTACCGTTCGCTAGATTGCAAACATTAGCCCATATGCTAACTAGTTTAATTACATAAACTATACGTTAGGTATCCTAGCATGGGTGTCACCGTTGGAGGTGTTGTGCTGCGAGTGTGGTTGTCCTCATAACTTAATCCACAATGACATTTTTTCGATATTCATTTTTGGTTTGGGGAAAAGGGACGAAGCTGATATTTCTCTCTTCTCTGTCCATATATCAATTATTGCACATTTTCCCCAGGCACATTTTTCAACCATTTTGTCCCTGGCCAAAGGCCCACCCTGCTATCACAGCTATCTGCTGTTTTTTTTGTTGGAGCTTCTCGGGTGTTGCTTGTATGGTTATGGTTGCTAATGTCTGATTAGAGAATCGCTCTGTCAATCAATGAATTGGCTAACTGCCCTATCAGTGGAGATGGAAGTGATGTGTACGCTGTGTTGCGGAATGGGGGAGGAGAAGACGAGCGACCGCGGGAAAGTCTTCCTGCTGAGATCGCGTTCAATTTTTCCCTGCACAAAGAATAATAAGTAAGGTAGGTGTCCAGTCATTTAATGAGTTGTTCATTTTAAAACAAGTCAATGTAAGGTAATTAATTATTTAATTAAATTTATGTTCATTTTTATGAGTTTAGCTAGCTGTATTTTTTGAATGTATGACCTGTATCTTTCTACATAGGGTAAAATTGCTAGCGACAGTTTACTTGTTTTATAGGTAGCTAGCACTACAACCGAGTTAGGTAAATACTTAACCTTATATCTACCTAGGCACCTAGCTAGCTAGTCACTTAGAACCGCCAACCGTTAAAGTTATTTGATCGCTGCAAGGTCAAAGGATAGCATTAGCCTATCAGCAAGGGACGGTTATTGCAAAGCCCAAACTAACAATATAGGCTGTAACTTATAATAGAAGTCATTCCTATTTGGGCCCAAACTAACATTATAGGCTGTAACTTATAATAGAAGTCATTCCTATTTGGGTAACATTAATTTAGCTCCAGAAAAAGTTGGCAGCTGGCAAGACAAGTCACGTGCAGTGATTTATTTTCTGTGTAACAGATAGCTAGCTAGCTGCAATGCACCAAAATTGATAAACTAACTGCATGTTTATGGACATACATCAGAACAAATATCAGTCAAGTAAAGTGATACCATACCAACAGAAAATATTAAATATTTCTTTTAGGGTTCAACTGATTATCGGGTTGTTAGATAATTGGGGCCAATATTTGCAAATTTTTGATTATCTGTTATCGGTATATTTTTATCAAAATTTCTGATTTAAAAAAAAAAAAACCTTTAAAAGCAATGTGTACTATCCCGATGCATCTCCTCTGTCAGAAAAAAAATTCTATTGGCTAACATTCTTTCCACAAAACTCCCTCATTGGCTGAGACAGACATTATCTGACCTGACCTTGAAAATCAAACATTTTCAGCTGCTGGAAACAAGGATGGAAGGTAAGTATCCAGTAAAATGGTCGTTGTGCTCAAACCATGCCGTTAACCAAATTGCACTAGGCTAATTGGACCTTTTTGAATCAGTATAAGTAGTCTATGCTTAAGCTAAAAAACAAGCTTGGAATATAAAAGAAATAAGGAGTTATAATAAGGACTATTTGGTGCTATAAGTTGCAACAGTTTGACACTGCATATTTAACAAATAGTAATATATATTTATTCTTTCAAATGAAACATTTAAAGAAATTTATCCTAAAGCACAGCCCTTCTGAATTACAGTCGTCATTTCAGCAACCCTTCATGAAATTAAACTTCAGCTCTCTTGCGGTTGCACTGTATGTCGGAAGCTCGCGGCAAAGCTGAAAATACCCGTTTGCCACTTTGATGTTTCTTCATTTGACCTCATCATCATCATGGAAGTCGAGTTATTAAAATAAAAATTTGCAGCACACAGTTTGCACTTCACAGTATTTTTGCTAACTTTATCACAGTCCTTAGACATGGTACCCTACTTTTGTATGACCTGTCCATTTTTCACATAAATGACTTATGAGCAAATGGGCTCCTAGAATCTCCCTGCAGCTTCAGTAAAAGCGTGGACGTGCAGGCTAGTTTTAAGGTTTGATATTTCATACTTCATGATGAAAATGCAGCCTAAATGATGTATCAATTCGCTTTATTTCTTGAAGAATGATTGCCATCGTTCGTCCGATAATTGAATGTCTTTGAAATAGCGATAGGCATCTGTTGCGTAGCCAAAATAAGATAACCATAGAGAAATTTACCCACAACGTCAATATTACAATGCACATTTTAATTATTGCAATTTTTTATTTTAATCTTTGAGAAAGAATTTTCATTTGATCTTTTTGCTCTTTATTTAACTTTTATAGTGGTGACTGATGTATGCCTGAAAACATATGACTAAGTAAAGAGGGTTAGCCTATTTCTTTTCACACAGGAAAAAAAAAAAAAACGTTAAAAGCATTCAAATATCGGCCTGAAATATCGGTTATCGTCCTCTTTTTGTCACAGATAATCATTATCGTATCGGCCCTGAAAAAACCATATTGGTCGACCCCTAGTTTCTTTTCTGATATTTATGTCTGATGAAGTAGAGGTGACTGGGTGTTGAACTGGTGATAAGTTGCTAATGTTGTTCTGGAATATTTAGTATGGACCAGTAAATTGTACTAATACTTTTATCCTATATTTTCAGAGTATCCAGCCATACACGATGCAGTGCAAATTCTGTAAGTTTCACCACACCTGTACCGAGGTTCTCCTTACAAAAACCTGACAAAAACTTGTCTCCTGACACTACAAACTCCACCACAGACACCAAGGAAGAGACTGGCCACTGCCCTACATATACACAGATTGCGCTTCCTCATTCAAGACCTCAGGTGCGCTCCGATCCCACTTATCAAGGTCACCCTCTAAGAGACAGAGAAGGCAAGAAATCGCTACATTTTGTTGTGAATTATGCAACTTTAAGGACATTTGTACTGAAAAGAAATTCTTAAGTCATACTGGACACAGGAATCATGAAACTGTTAAAAGCCCTTACATAGGCTGTGAATTCCAAAGCAATGTGAGTTCATCTTTTAGTTGTCACAAAAGTAGAAAACACAAAAACAACTCTCTTAAAGACTTGAAAACATCCTTGTCAACTGAAATTGGGGAGGGGTCATGTGAACAGTCATTAAGCTCAGAGCCTGAAGAAAGTCTTGAATTTGAAACGTGCACTGGTCCGCAGTCAAGAGTTAGGCCGTGTAGATTTTCCAAAGACACTTGAGCATAAACTTGCCTCACTTTTCCTTCACATGCAAACTGTTCTACATATTTCAAAAAGTGCAACACAGCAGATAATTGAAAAATTAAGTGATACAGTATCATTTTCTAGATTTCATGCTGAACAAAGTATCAAAGATATTTTGCTTCAATATAACAATAACATTGAGCCTTCTGTTGTTAGAGAAATATCAGAGGCCATTTTTAAAACCAAACCCATCATTGTAACTACATCAGACAAAGGAATTCTTTCCACCGATCATAGGAGGAATGCTTATTTCAGAAAATGTTTTTCAGTAATTGAGCCAATTGAATACGTTTATGACCGAGCACAAAAGAACAGTTTTGTGTACATTTCATTTTCCCAACAATTGGCAAGTCTTTTGAACAGAGATGTTTTAGACGAGGTTGTTTTTAATGAAGAAACTTTAGCTGGACAGTGCAAATCCTTTAGAGATGGACAGTACTACAAAGAAAACAAGCTTTTAGGAGTTGAGGACCAAGGAATTGCAACAGGGTTGTACATAGATGACTTCAAAATTTGTAACCCTCTTGGCACATCAAGAAAGAAACACAAAATTAACAGCGGTATATTGGGTTATTCTAAATTTGCCGTCAAAGTTTCGCTCCAGCCTTCACTCGGTCCAGCTTGCACTCTTTGGCAAGACTGACGATGTTTGGAGATTTGGGTATGAGAAATTTCTACACCCTTTAATAAATGATTTAAAATCTCTTGAAAATGAGGAAGTATTCATTGAACAGTTGAACTGGTTTGTAAAAGGAACTGTGTGTTTCTGCAGACAACCTTGGTGCTCATGGGCTTGCTGGCTACCAGGATAGTTTTCAAGTTGAATAGTTTTGCAGGTTCTGTCTAGTTAATAGAGATGACATTCAAACCACTGACATTAGACATTTTCAGTTAAGAACCCCTGTATTACATGATACCTGTGTGGATGCAATCAAGAATGATGACAAACTACAGACTTTAAATGGAGTTAAATGTGTGTTCTACACAAGCATTTGTTGTATTTCCATCCAGTCACTGGATTTCCCCCTGATGTTCTCCATGACCTTTTTGAAGCAATAATCCCCTTTGAACTAGCATTGTGCATAAAAGAACTGATTTCAAAAGGATTTCTTACACTTGAGGCACTTAATGATCGTATCAAGTCCTTCCCATACAAGCACTCTGACAGACTTAACAAACCTCAGAAAACTGCAAAATCATGCTTCTCAAAGAGAACCATAGGTGGAAATGGGCACGAAAATTGGGCGTTGTTAAGGCTACTCCCCCTAATGTTTGGTAACCTTGTGCCACAGCATGAGCCCTCTTGGGAAGTCCTAATGGGTTTGAAAGACATTGTAGAGTTGGTTGCCTCCACAAACTTTTCAGAGGAGACCTTGTGCTATCTTGAGAGCAAAATAGGTGATCATAAAAGATTGCTCACCGATGCTTTTCCTGATGTAAAACTACGGCCAAAACATCACTACTTAGAGCATTAGCCTCACTTAATACGTTGCTTTGGACCTTTAGCTGACTTATGGACCATGCGATTCGAGGTCAAGCACAGTTTTTTTAAGAGAATAGTACACGACACACACAACTTCAAGAACATCTTGATGACTTTGGCAGACAAACATCAGCTGATGGTGGCATTTAATCTTGATGCCCCAAGCTTTTTCAAACCACCACTCTATGTTGAGAAAGTCAAGTCATTGAAGGTATGTTCTTTAGCTGAACCACTGAAACCAGCTTTCGAGAAACAGCACCCTCAACAAATTACAGTATCTTTGTCCTCGGATGTACATTTCCATGGGGTTAGATATGTGGATGGTATGATCATATCTGCGGGACATTGTGGAGGATTTCCAGAATTCTACAAGAATCTACATGTCATTATTGAGGCCAGTGAGGTGTCATTTCTTGTAAGAAAACTGACATCTTGGTACATCGAACATTACAGATCATATGAGCTGGTTGAAAACCACTACACAGAGGTGGAAGTCCTACATCCAGAGAACTTCAATGATTCCCATCCACTGACGGCCTACAGAGTCGGAGGATAAGTCCTGGTGTCGCTGAAAAAATTCGTTGTCTGTTAAAAGGTTTCCAATAGGCTTTTTGTATTTGTTCAGATTTTGTTATTTTTCACCGTGGTATAGTGTGAACTACATTGTTGACTAAATAATGTCAAGATATTGAGACACAGAGGGAATAAATTAATCTAAAACCATAACTGTACTGCCACAATGCATCAAGATACAGATGGTTCACTTTAGGGTTGGGTTTCTTCTGGCTTTTTTCCTATTGACCTCTAGGCAAAAAAATTTCCATTGAGAAATTTAGGTGAATAATTAGGTGAAAAATGTACCCATTTAGGATGTACCCAGTTAGGATTTTGCAAATTAACTGTTCATTGTCATGTCTTGTTTTTCTGACAGTTGCAGAATGTTGCTTCGTGTGATAATCAGCCCTGATAATATCAGGAAAGTTCACATTTTGGATGACGCGTCACTGAAGAGCTCAGTTCCTTCAGTGATGGCAAGTTGGCTTGATCACCTGAACTGTCCCCAAATCATGCTACTACTACAACCATCTTTGATTAATTTTTAAAGCTGAATCTCTGTGAAGGTTTTTTTCAACTCATTGCTTTTTCTTCAGAACAAATTTCAAGACCCAGGGACTGTTGTTTTTGGAGATGAACTGTGCAATCTAACACACATAACTGAGCATTACATGTTATTAATGAACTGGTACCGATGTCTAATGCTCCAGTTAGATTTTTTTCCTCTATCCCCGTCCATGGAACCTCATCAATCCACTGCTATTTCTGATTGAAAAGCCACCCTGAAAGTGCTTCAGTTTACTCCATCTCATAGAGAACCTGATGATACTGAATTGTCTGACTTTACCCTTGACACTGCCAGTATGTCTCCTTCACAGTCATCTGCCTCCACCCACAGCTCTCAGTCTTCATCATCAGACAGTCAACGGCATCATGCAGAGCAGTAGCCATCCTCATTCCATATTCCCACTTTCTCCTATGATGTAGAATTAAGGCTGCATACCGGGAATGAGCTCTTTGGGAAAAATGGAACACTTCTCAGTATCACCAGGGATATGAAGATGGAGATCCTAGACAAAATTTCAGATACCATATTCTCCTTTAAAGCTTATCCAAGCAATTCTGAGATGGATGACGTCACTGCTGCACAGAATTCATGGTTCCAGTAGTCAGAAAGAAAATGCAATTGTTTAAGAAAACATAAACAAAAAACTATGGAAATAAGTAATTAAACAGCCCCTCTGTCAATTTGTACTAAATGAATGGAGACAAAGGGGAATTTTCTTTTATCTGTTGAACACGATAACTGTGGAAAATGTTCTATTTTTTGTTAAATAGAATAAATCTGCTACCAGGTACTACATTTGTGTTTGTGTGGTATCTGCAAAACAATGAAATATCAATTACATCAGAAAGAAATAACTACTGTCACCAGGAGCAATGCATTAAAATGTATTGAGGTCATTGGCCCAACTAATGTAACCTTTCCCTTTTGTTGCTGTAGCTTGAAATCTTAAGGCAACAAGCTTAACAGCCTTTTTACATTTACTTAAACAACATACTTTCAGTAGTTTTAACAACTTAAAAATACAAATTGAATTGACACAAATCCATGAGTTCACCCTACTTAAAAGTACTGGCAGCAAATGTGTAATCTGGTAAACTTCACTGCCTGTTCCTGATTCTGCCTTTTTGCCTGCCGTTTTGGACACCGTGTTTTTCCTGTGGACTTTTTGGTAACTGATTTTGGACTGGATTTTGACTACGATTTTGCCTGTGAGTTTGGACCTGTGATTAAAGGATCCTTTTACTGCCTGTTTTGTCTGCGCCTGGGTCCTTTCCCCTGCCAACCCTGACAGTGCAGCTTGTTGCCTTACTTTTTAAAGTTGGAGCATCGTTTTTTTTTTTTTTTTTTGAACAGTCATAACTGTACTTAGAACAGTGTGTTGTTTGCTGTATCTGCTTAGGTATTACTGTGTCAATAATAATTATAATATTTATATAATGTTTACATATCACATTACAATTTATTTTTGTTCTTGTATCTCATTACCTGAAAATACACAGAGCTTGAGACCTCTAAATTATTAACAGTCTTTGGGATTTCATATACAATGTGTGAGGCATTTTCTTTTACCAATATGAAGACAGACATATTACAAGAAAGCTTTTATGACTTCTTGTTTTAAAATTACTGCTATTGATTTCATTTTCTCACTCCCTTTTAGAAACAAATAATTTTGTGTATTATAATATGTTAAGTAATCATTTAAATATACAGATGGATGACAAATTAAAGGAAAACCCTAAATGAGTGGAGAAACATAACAAATGCAGACACTTCCACAAAGGTGTACTGTATGGCACAATTAAGCAATTAACATCCAATCATGCTCTGTGGCATGTATAAAAATGCTGAGCAGGCCCAGTTGATCTCAATTTTGGATCAACATGGCAAGAGGAAAAGATCTAAGTGACTTTGAAAGAGGGTTCATTGTTGGGGCACAAAGACTGCTCAGCTGGCTAGTGTTTCAATAGGAACAGTGACTAAAGTGACATCTGCATTTAGATCTATGGGAAAGACAACAGTAAATAGGGTCTGAAATTGTGGTCGACAGCACACATTTGATGACCGTGATGCTCGTGCATTAGTACGATATGTAAGGAAAAACAGAAGAGCAACTCTTCCTCAAGTGACTGAGAATGTCAATGCAGGACGCGATCAGACTGTGTCAGCAAGAACAGTCCGTCGACACTTAAATAGAGAGGGATATTATAGTAGGGTTGCAGTGCATAAACCCCTCATCACAAAGATGAATGCACATTTGAGAGTTCAGTGGTGCAAAAACCACAGTCACCAGTCTACAGAGATGTGGCAAAAGTGATATGGTCAGATGAGTCATCCTTCCCCATATTCTCGACAAGTGGGTGAGTGCATGTGTGGCGTACACCAAGAGAACGGTACAGGCCTGAATGCTTGACCCCTACAGTGAGGGGGTCTGGTGGCTCTGTTATGCTGTGGGAGGCATTTTGCTGGCATGGTTTGGGTCCACTTGGCCCCTTAAAGGGAAGGGTCACTGCAAATCAATACAAAGTTGTTCTGAGTGATCACCCTTATCCTATGATGAAACATTTCTATCCTGATGGGAGTGGTCTCTTCCAGGATGACAATGCACCCATCCATAGGGCACCAGGGGTCACTGAATGGTTTGATAAGTATGAAAATGATGTGAATCATATGCTATGGCCTTCACAGTCACCAGATCTCAACCCAGTTGAACATCTTTGGGAGATTTTGGACCGACGTGTTAGACAGCACTCTCCATCACCATCATCAAACCACCAAATGAGGGAATATCTTTTGGAAGAATGGTGTTCCATCCCTCCAGTAGAGTTCCAGAGACTTGTAGAATCTATGCCAAGCTGCATTGAAGCTGTTCTGGTGGCTTGTGGTGGCCTAACACCTTACTAAGACACTTTATGTTGGTTTTTCTTTTAATTGTCACCCGTCTGTATATCAAACACATGAACATATCTTAGATTATGTGTAAGGTGGGACCCAGCATCTGCACACCTTCCCACATCATAATTACAAACTCCAGTACAAGTTGTAGGGCTGCATCCCAATCTGCCTTTTGCCCATGTGTCCAAAGCACTTTTGTTAAAAATGGCACAAAGTCATGTGGTTGAGAGTGTCCTAGTCCAGAGAATGAGCCCATGATTGCCCTTCAACCAAGAGTACATGCATGTACCCTTCATGCTGGCCTGATATCACAGGAGTCCTTTGGTTTGGTATGCATTTGCACAAAATCAGTGAATTTTGACTGTGAAGTGACTATGAATATACATTTTTCACAAAACCACAAAACTAGTTACACTGGACCCAGTATGTTTTAATCAGAGGTGAACAGACAAACAAATTTGTGGCTGGATTTGTGGCTCAGTCTAATCTGAATAATCTGAGATATCTAACTGGTTATCAAACACAATTTGTCATGTCTTAGAAAAACAAAATCTTTTAAATCTTTAAATCAATCTTTTTTAGTTTAATTTATAATAAAGCCAGATTTGCAAGTGGCCATCCTTAGTTACAATGTATAGTTACCCCATTTACTTTAGTTATAAAAAATGAACATTTAAATTATTACATTGGCAAAACTGGAAGATTAATAGGAGCTGGAGTTGTACATTAAAGTGACATTTTGCATCTTCAAAAGCATGAGCTTTTTTCACATCTAAGTTTGCTTTCTGCAGATTAGTGTTATTTCAATGCAGTTCCTTAATTTCCAAACAGTGCTAGTCCATAATGGGAAAGATCAGAATGGGACAAGGCACAATTTAAAAAAAAGTGTTAAAAAAAAAAAATCCACACCATTTTGAAGCTTGACATCTCCTCTTCTGTCATTTCCATGTTTTTTTGTAGAGTTGTATATATATATATATATATATATATATATATATATATATATATATATATATATATATATATATATATATATATATATATATATATATATATACACATATATATATATGTATATTAGTCATTCTTGTTCTGACAGGATGTACGGTGCTGGAATGATGACAACGGAGTGGGTCCCTCTTGTAGACCCAAATAACACCCTTCCCCTCTATTCTCAAGTACGTGCTTACGTGATATCCTGTGAAGGATGGACTCTCTCACTCGCCTCCCTTTGCTTACTTGTCATTTTGGAAGCTTAGTTTCCACATGTCTCACATTGATTCTGCTGTGGCTAATGAGACAGTGAAACAACTTTAATTTGAACACTGGCCTCCAAAAGACACTTACTGCTAAAACAAAACATGAGTTACAAGGTAACTAAAACTACAGTGAATACTAGATCAGCGCTTATGCACTGCAACTACCCAAATGTATTGTGACTTTAGCACCAGTCAGAACCTGTAGTTTCACCATGTCTGCATTTCAAATTCTAGCTTCTCAATATGCACTCTTGAACCTTCAGGTTGGTAACACCACACTCAACAAAGGTATGACTAGACTATAGGGAACACTGATTAAAACTGAATCTTAGTGAATCTACCTTTCATCAGATCCTGAAGCCTACCTACTACAGTTCCAAATCCAACAGTTTGAATCTTCTAGATTTTTTTTTTTTTTTAATTTATTCCAGTTAAACACCTGAACAAGAAAACAAGAATATGTGAATATGTGTCAATTTTCCAAAACCTTAAAGATGATAGCCCTACTTCATAAGGATTTAATTTCACATTGTTAAAGGCAAGACACATTTGATTGATGGAACATATTGCTCAATATGACAGCAAGATAGAAATTCAAATTATCCATCTTTAAAGACGGACACTCTGATTTGATCTAGTTATCTATCAAACAGAAAATAGTAGATTTCAACTTGTGTTGTTCTGTCAACCAAGACAAACATTCATTATTACATTTAACTGTTTTTACTAGACACTGGTTTAGCCCACTGACCACTGCCTTTTATCTTTTCTATGAATGACAGACAGTGTGAATGGTTGATTCTGTCCACAATATTAAAATGAGTGAATATACCTCTTTAACGCTAACACAGTGTTACAGCCATATTGCTGCTGTTTATTTCAAACTGGGTTAGGCAGGTTTTTGACTTAGTAAAGATTATGCTTTCAAGCAGAATGTATATTTTGATTACTTTACATTACATTATTGGCATTTAGCAGACGCTGTTATCTACAGTGACTTACATCAGTTACAGTTTTTTTTACAGTGTTATCCATGTATACAGGTGGATATTTACTGAGGCAGTTGTGGGTTAAGTACCTTGCCCAAGGGTACAGCAGCAGTGGCCCAGCGGGGAATCGAACTCAAAACCGGCAACCTTTCAGTCATGAGTCCTAACCACTATGCTACACTGCTGTGATACAACCATAACATAAAACTACTTTATAAAGACAATAAAAAGGTATATTCAAACAAAATGGTCTGAGAAACTGATGTGTCAGTGTTGTGTCATGACTGTGGTTCTGCACTGTCTGCATCACTGCAACTCAACAAATCATGTCATGCACGTGTGACCTCAGTAGCAGGTCTTGCAGCTTGCCGTTAACTTCAATGGCTGGTTCTCTCACCTTGAATATCCGGCATTATTTCAGTGTTACTGAAATCTACTGTCTCCCTGCTATGTCCCTTGGACTTTTGCTATGGATATCTGTAGCTTGACATGCTCTTTTGTCAGAATGGACAATGGCTCTTTGTTTTATGTTATTCACCACATATCTGCAACACAATGACAAACTTTAGGTTAAAGGGTGGTTAGAAGTATCACAGGCTGAATCATCAATCCACAAATTATGTCCACAAAAAATTTAATCATTAATCATTAACAATGAACTGAACCATTAACACATACATTACATCCACAAAGGCATTTTAGATACAGACCTTGTTAATGCACATGTATTGTACATACCTACATTCACATACATGTATACATGAAATGTGTATTTATAGACACAGAGGCACAATAATCTCGCTGTGTGAATGACTTCCAGCAACACATAAGGGTATGATTAAGGGCTGAGTGTGAAGGTTCATTTATGTTTAAGTTTTGATACAGTTGTCTCCCAAGTCAAAGATAGACTCTCAGCAGAGAAAAGTATGCCAATTGCTCATGTACTAAATAAACTCACAGGAGTGTCTAATTAAAAAAAAAAAAAACAAACACAAATCAGACAGTGATTTTGTATTGATTTTTCCACTCAAAGAAGAAGTACAATTTCCAAATGAAACCATGTGAACACCGATGGCTAAATTAATATTAATAATATTTAATATTTATAATGATGTGACATGCTGTTGAGGATTTAATTTTTGCAAACTAAAAGTAATGTCTACAATTTCACAAGATAAGGTTTGCAGTTTCTTTTTTTCACTTAAGTAGAAATGACAATATCTGGGTGGAAGGTTTCATTTTGTCAGAAGTGCAGCTCTATCAATCATCTTTAATGGACTGAAGAGCAGCTGAAGTTGCCAGATGAATTCAACAGCCGTGTGACAAAATATACAGGTAATGCAGTGATATACTTTGAATGATATAAGACTGTTTGTTTTTACTCATAACACCAACTTTTTTCATTCCCAGGGTGTTCCTGTACATTCAAAACCAGTTGAAAAATGACATAAAGGGCAACAACATAAAGATCAAGTTCTCTGAGACTTGATCAATGTTTTAATGCACAGTAATCATGTAGCATGTATGCATTTCAATCATTAAATTTGTTTTGATCTTGAGGTATGAATCTATTCATTTTATTTATGAGAAAAGCAAACATGGTGGACAAAAGATTTTTTTTGCAGACAAAAATGTTGTCTTCGTTAGCTATCAAAGGTGGGGACTGTATTTTATCATTTGCAACTACCTGTTTAGATCTACATTCCAAATGAATATATACTTGGATTTGGTATTTGCTGTATTTACCTTTTAGCCATGTCATTATCTAAAAATAATGAAAAACATTGTCCAGCAAGCAGACAGCTTTCATTCTTTGTAAATCAAAACCTGAGCATCCAGCTTCCTTAAAGTGCCATCATTCAATTCAATATTTGTATACATGCACAGAAACAGTCAGTGAAAAATAAACTGTGAGATTAACCCCTATAACCCGAAAGCTGTCCACTGGGGTCATAAGAGCTTACCTTATTCTCCACTAAATAACTTGTTCATTGTTTAATGCAGAAATTCCCTGTTTATTTTGCCAGGTACAGGAGGTCTGTTGCTTTCAATGTGTCAATTATATCATCTGTAAACATTGACTTGGCTCCACAACAATGTTTGCTGCCTGTGTTTTTGCATAACCAGCGGTATTCTTGTTTACCTCAAAAAGAACTCCAATTCATCTCCATTTAATATTTTGGTCCTTTCAGGATGTAGAAAATTTATTTATTTTTTTGCTAAGTACCAGAATGTTGTTTACAATGAAGATGCAATCTCCACCTGGTTGGTAGCAGCAGTGTATTCAGTTGCATGTCCCTCTCAGCTCAGAAAACCACATAGACAACAAGAGCTCATTTGATATTTATAGAGTTTTTGTTTTTATGTGAATATGAACCAGTTAATTATTACTATTACGTCTGTTACTGAGTACCATACCAGCACTCTGGTCGTTAAACCCACAACAACAAGCTCAGGATTTGCCTTAACTGAATGATGCAAGGCCCGTAAATGCACAGGTTCACCATCCTCATAATCCAGACTCAGTTGCTGCTCCATGGAGCTCAGCGCGTTACCCAGAATCCCCCACATCACTCACCTCTCCTTTATCTGTCTGGCAGCATGTGTCCTCCTCACCACACCAACACAAAGACTCACACGCCATGAACGCAGCTCTGCTACACGTACAATGTGAAATGGATACAGAAAACACCCCGCAGCTGTGGCAAGCCTGCTGCAACTTATCACTCTGCTTCTCCACCTTTTTCCATTTCAGGTCTGCTTAAATACAAGGATTCTCCCTGGCCCCTGCCCTGTTGTCTAAGCAGCTGCAGGTGCTTTCCATTATAGTGAGTACCTGACCAGCCCTGTCCATCCAGTGCTCACTCCCTGCTTCCCTGTCACACTGTTGCTGGCAATAATACAGATATAATGATTATTAATCAAGTCCCATTGTTTAGATGAATGCTGTGGAGCTTCTCCCACAGAGAAAGAGAAGTCTATATTATAATCTTGTAGGCACGAAGATAACTGTAATTAGAGGGGGGCAAGCTCCAAAGGTGCAAACCATGCTATTATAGTTGTTCAGATTTTTATTGTTTTTTTCTTTCTTCAACCATAAAAAGGCTTACATGTTATTGAAAACTAACAGAATTTTCCAGGAAAGCTGAGACTTACACCAATACACAAACTTATCAAAATTAAAAATAAATAAATAAATAAAAACTCATACAATTACACCAAGTAGGTCTCAAATTTGCAACATGGGTTCCTCTATGCTGAAGCCTTTTGAAACCTATTGTAACACGAGTTCAAACAAATCCTTGTTTTTAATATTCCTTTTTTCTGTTGCAAGCGCTTTGCCACTTCACAAGGAAGTTGACATGCATCAACTTTGCCCTTTTATATATAGACAAGAATCAATTAATTTCAGGTTAAATGGTGTTCAAGTGTAGCGTCCCCACATTATTGCCCAGGGAGCCTTCATTTTTGATTCATCCTTGTGCTGACAATATGTCTGACAACTTCTGCTAACACCAGATCTCGCTACAACTGATCACAGCCATCTTTTCCTTGAAGACATACATGCTGTAATCACCAATAATTTATTATATCTGGATGAACTCATTTCTTCCCATACTGTGGATATATTCATGTGAGCTATGTCTTCTATTGAATTACCTACTCAAAGTTCACTGAGACACAGGTCCCCCTCGCCCCCTCTCCTACTTCATTCTGCATTTTCCAAAATTGTTACATTTTGTTACACTTGTTAATACATGATGGCAATCATGTCATCCTCTTGATTGTTGAACCCATAAGTACTTTACAACAATGAAAAACATTTCAGGTTGGCTTTTAGAAATAACACCCGGTGAACTTTAACAGGTATCATCTTTAGAACTGAGATATTTCAGAATATGTTCATTAATATATTAAGCATATGAACCCTGCCATATTTTCATGTTTTTTTTAGGGTTTTGGACTCCCATCAGTTTCAGACAGAAGACTCAGGATCTCTAGTGAAGCCTCCTGTACACACCATAATGAACAGGAAGTTTCCACGTGGAAAGAAAGAGTAGCAAGTGAGGCCAGCTTGTATGGCCACAATTTGTTACTTTCGGTGTCTAGTGGTTAAACAGTTATGTATCTACCATAAACGTCATGGACTTGGAAAAGAACAATACTAGCAGGAGTAGGTGAGATCCTCTTCTGTGCACAAAATGCGAACACATTTCTCTGTTAGAATGCCAAATTCACTGACATTAATCTTAGCTACAATACAGACATGGCAAGCAAAGGAATTTTGTTCTCATAATAAATAGTACAAACAGTATGTTAACCTACACAACAGTACATCAATTGGTACATGTTAGCCTTCTTCCAATTCAAAACAAATGTGCTGTTTGCTAAATAATATTCTTTATACACTACTCAGATACTTGCATACAGACTGCAGACAAATGCTTAAATTGTCTGCCATTTTATTTATTTTTTTTCCATTTTTTAACTTTACCATAAACTTTGTCCCTTTAAACTGAAATGAATTCTGGAATAGGAAACATGAAGCACTTCCTGGATAGTGCAGAACCAATGCATCCTTATTTTCAAGCATACTACACTATTCATGCTATGAAGTCTTAGAGGGCCACTTGATAAGTGTACTTTATAGTATGCTAGTGTGTGGTCTGGGATGAAGCCATTGTTACATCCCTTAGACATGTGGACCAAAAGACAATTCCATTTATCTGGTATCATATACTTTATTTGCCACTTTTGATTGCACTCACAAATGACCTCTGTCACTTTAAATTTAATTATATTTGTTTTGTATGCTGCATTTAATTTAAGATTTTGAAGTCATGTCAGTAATTACTTCTGATAATAATGGTGATAGAAATGAGTCCAAAAAGAGATGTATTTATACTGTCCAACACATTTCATGCATTCTAACACAATGGGCACCTGCACCTCCATACCTATAAAAGTGAGGGGTCATCTCTTTCACATTGTCACTCAATTCTCCATTCTTGCGTTCAGTTTGCCCAGAGGAAAAAAAAAAAAAAAAACTAATCTCAAGTTTAACTGCAAAAGCTTGTACAAGGCTGGGAAAAAGAGCCAGACAGGTCACGGTAATGAAAATGGAAAGTTTTCAGCGGTGAAATCTATTTTCATCCCGAACTCCACAGTATGCCTTTAAGAATGCAGAAGTTACATATCTGGATAACAATATTCTTTGGATGTCAGTGCTTTCAGGAAAGGTTCATAAATTCATTAAGGCAGTCCATTACTGTCCTCTTTTCACTTCATGACACCTGAGAACAATAGCATTGCTTCAATGTGTGAGTCATGCCATGTGCATGCATCCTTTTAATGGTCCCTGACAGCTGAAAGGAAGAAATCGGACTCTTCCAGCAACATATTAGACCTGTGACTTTGGCAAAACCCATCTTTGATAAGTTGCAGATTTACTATGCTTTTGTATTGTATATATTACATTAAAATAGTTTATTAATGGAGTACAAAATTCAAGGAAACTGGCAGTAATGAGCAGGTCTACAAATGTGAAACAGTCTGACCTAAAACATATTTCTTATATTTGTAGACCAAAGCTGGGTAAAAAATATATATGTATAGTCAATTAGCTCTATTGCTGAGAAAAAATAAATAAATAAATAAATAAAGTGAAAATGTTACAGTACGTGTTGCAATGAGCCAATGAGTAGACATTTGCGATGGAATGATTTCACAGCCTTCCAGTTAAGCAGACTTCATGACCTTTGGACTCAGAAATATTTTATTTTGTTCTGCTTGGTAGTCCACACACAAAATACTTTTTGCAGATCAGAGCATCAGAGCAACTGATTTATTTAGACAGTATATACCAACAATGGACAAACTAGACAAGTATGTACTTTTCTTGTTGCTAATTGGATACAGCTGTTATCTAGGACTAGGGAAAATATGAACGTGAGCTTCAAAGTGGGCATTACCAACACACTGGTACAACAACTCAAGGAGTATCTGTGGATTGTATTTCCTGACTAAATCAGCTAAGAAGTAGTTTATTTTTCACCTTGTAAAACACATGAGACACTTCAATGATAAATAGCTGAACATACATTTATTTAACATGAAAAAGAGAACTTGCACATACAGCTAAGATTTACTTATAGAGGTTGGTTTTGATGAGAACTGAATACTTTGTGTAAGTATCAATATGATGAAATATTTATGTCAGTGCTTGATTCTTTTTCCTATCCCAGTTTAAGAGAGGTTTGTGTATCAAATATAAATGCATTGTAGAAAATAGAGGCTTTGCTCTTAAAAAGTAAAATAGGATACAAATCCATGTGCACTGTCAATTTATTCTATAAAATGACTAGGATTTCAAAGTAATTCCCTGCTTATGGTGCTAAAGATCCTGGTGTTAACTTGCTGAAATAGGTTCTGATTATCATCAGAAAACTGTAGACTGATTACAGTCACATTGGTGAGGAAAAGCGCAAAATATTACCATTCTGATTAGGAAGTGACATTTTGAGATGCATCACCCCTCAGTCAATGCATTATAACTTCTTCACTGTTCTCAGTCCTAAGATTCATTCAGTGTTCTTCAGTGAGCTGAGACTCAAGAAAATGAGTTAATGACGCTTATTGCCACTGACTTATACTTCTAATTGAGGGTCAGACAAGTGGGAATATTAGAAGTAATACTTTATTTTCATTCTGAAATGGTACCACCCAACTAAACAACTATTTTTAAAGTGAGCACTGTGTTGAGATTATATTATACTTTATTGTCACATTGCAAACATCAAACAAGTCATCACCACTCATCTCACTCGCATCTCTTCTAAACTAGGTTTGACCAGTGCAGAGAATGATTAGCAGTGTGTTTATGTCTTCTGGAGCTCTGCTGCTGCCAACAGATGAATTCTGCTCATGTTTATTTGCTATTTGTATTAATTACACAATTTAATCTAATCTAGGGGATGTTAAAAACTTATTTCAAGTAGAAAATATTTCACTGGTGATTTCAAACCATTATAACATGTAAGTGACAAGTGAAATTCAGTGCAAACAAATTTCAATTCCAACTGAAACACCTGCTCATGTTAATGTTGATTTTCTAGGCAATTAAAATCTTATAGATTCATTATCCACAACAAAACATAGTTGAGCCATATTGAAAGTACAGAGATTTTTCTAATAAAAAAATGCAGCATTAAGTAAATATTGCAAATTTTACTGTCACTGGCATACTTCCATATCTCCCCAAAGAATCGGTGTGTGGAAGCGTCTGAGAGGAAAACAAAGATGCATGCAAGTAAATTAGGATATCACCAGCTTATGTATGACTAGCAGTTGCCAAACTCTTGGTAGTGGAAGACCCACATGGAGAAAGTATAGACTAGCTTTATGTGAATGTGAATGTAAATGTAATGGTTTTCCTCTAATTTCCCTTAGACTGCAGTGCTCTCCAAATGCAGGTTCCTCAGTAGGAAGCTGTTTCTTAAATCCCAACCTTAACTGCTAGCAAGGGGCTACTATATAAGCTCATTAACTGTGTAGGTAGCTAACTAGAAATGTCTACCACCAAAAACTGGTTGGGTGTTGGGGGATCATTTGTTTTCTATTAAACAGAAACAGTTCTACTTCTTTCTCTAGCAAGACCATATCTGTATTTCTGTAGCTAAAATATTTGAGCCAATAAATCAAATGGACATAATCATTTAAATGTTTTTGGGAAAAAAAAATGAAAAGGCTGTTATCCATGTGTCTTGTTTTCTTGTATATATTGTATATACCAGGGGTTCCCAACCTTTTTTTGGCTGGCAGGTTATTTTAAGTCGATTTTTATGAAGGAGGATACGATTAGTTGGTTAATTGTGCGTAACATTATTTTTTAATTTAATGTATATATATATATATATATATTTTTGTACGGATCAGTTGTAAGAAATTTCAGGCCACCCCAAGGTTGGGAAACGCTGGTATATACATTAGTAGACAGTTATCATCCCTGATCCCCAATTTGAAAAAAAAAAAAAAGTTGCAGTCTGTATTAAGAAGTACCCAAAATCAGATCTAAGCACACTGCACACACAATTAATTGATAGCATTTAGGATGTTAGGATAAAAGTTTAATTTTAATTCTGAATCTGTTTTGTGGAATTCTTTAAAAGCTACATTTTCAAGGAGCAGAACAATCATGGATTGTTCACCAATCAGGCATCTTTGCTGACTCATCAATATTTGGTTAGTTTTGTCTGTTCACAAACAAAGTATTAAATACTGTACCTTTGCTGAACAGGTAGTGAACCTAGTTATTTTTAATCAGATGGTAGTTTGCATTTGGGGTATGGTGTCTGGCAGTATTAGTTTTACAGGTTAATAGACATCTGATAACAATGGTCACAGTTTAATATCCCCCATGTGTTTTAACAGTGTAAATTATCCCTACATCAGATCCAAGGACGTATACTGCACAGTACTGTGCGTGTGTCATGAAACCGCCTCCATGTCAAAATTAAATTGTCATGAGCATCTCACAGAGGGAGTATGAATGTGTTGGATGCTACTTCTGGAGGTAGTTTTAACACCAACTGTAAAAAGTAGTTGAATATGTGTTTTTGTCACGAGGGGGCTCAGGCAGGGACTCAGGCGCAGACAGCGGAGAATGGCAAACGATGATTTAATGCCGAAAAAAGGGGAAATCCAGAAGACAGAGTCGAAAAACAGGCAATATCAAAAACCAGGTAGACACGGCAAAGGTACAAAGACAAAATCAAAAAACGAGGTCGAGAAAAACAGGCAAGATCAAAACGGGCAGGCAGAATACAAGCAAGACTGAGAAAAGCGCTGGTAGCGAAACAGATAAACTGAGACGAACTGGCAACGAGACAAGAAACAAGCAGGGAATAAATAGGGCGAGGCTGATGAGGAGATGGGATGCAGGTGAGCAGGCAGGCAGGTGGGGACAGCCAGGTAACAAGGTGGGCGGAGACAGGGCGGAGATCAGGGCAGGGCTGGAACACAGGGAAAAACAAAAGCACATGGACAGGGAAAACAAAAACAAAACCCAGCTAAGAAGCTGCAGTCCTGACAGTTTTTTCCTCTTTACACCACAGAAAGGTATTATTGAAACTGGATTTCAGCTTCAAAGTCATGCGTCACAAAACCAAGGTAACACCTTTATATATTATGAAAAAGGTCATGCTACAAAATGACAAAATGTTTTGTACATTACATTACAAAAATATGCGGGTGTCTGGAAACGTGTATCATATTCGTAACAGAAGTGCATGTCAAGCCATAGTAGAATCACAGTCTGTGGCCCAAGCCTCCCTTTACCACCATTTTGATTCAGAAGAAAAAGCCATAATCAAGTGTTAATCAGGGATCTTTAAGGGACATAATATCATATATTAGACATTTTAGTCCCAGCCCAATGTTGAAACTGTAAACAAAAATAAAACACGACAATGAATCAAACTATGTATGCCCCCTGTGTATTCCCCAAAACAACAGTCATTATTATTCCAACTCTAATTCTGGCATTAATGCAGGATAGAGACAATTTGCTGTGGAAATGTCACTCAAAAATAACTTGTGACATTGCATTTAAATTATGACCCCTTCAACACTGCAGACTCGGCATGCCACCTGGTATTTTGTACTGTGAAGGATGCATGGCTGCTGAAGCTAGAGAAGATTCTACAAAAAGGGTTTTCATTTGCTGGATATTAGCATAGATTTCCATCAAGCTATTATGCCTTGTAGTTAGCGCTGTACTGGCCACTGGGCATACCGGAACAAATCCTGGTGGTCCGCCGCATCGGTGGGCTGGTGGGCCGTCAAAAAATCCATAAAGTTTTCACCGGCCCTGTCTGTCTCTTTACCTGCCCTCTCTGTGTGCCTATCACCTGATGAAATGTTTCAATTGGGAGGACTGAGAAATGAACGTTTATTTCAATAACAAGATACCATAATTTCATGAATGCTTTCACTGTTAAGGCATGTTGCACAGCAGTTTTCAATGACACACGTTTGTGTGTAATCCTTTACTTTTATACTCACAAAGTCACGTCATGATCAGTTCAAACAGAGCTTACATGCATAAGCTTACCAACAACGTGCTCACCTAACCTAAGTAAAATATTGCATTGTCACCACTTTATTTTTTAATTAACGCTGAATAAAATGAGACAAGTTTTCAATGTTAGCTTCTGTTATCAAGGCAAGCAAGCTAGCTAGCTAGCTGATGTCCAAGTTGTACCTAGCTAGCTGGCTAGCTAGCTAGGTGTAAACGTGATGATATAAAACTTGCTACATGACAT
The DNA here is from genome assembly GCA_019176425.1 of Megalops atlanticus. Taxonomy (NCBI): domain Eukaryota; kingdom Metazoa; phylum Chordata; class Actinopteri; order Elopiformes; family Megalopidae; genus Megalops; species Megalops atlanticus. The sequence goes on from CM032875.1 coordinate 68,005,099, forward strand.
ATATTCAGAAGAATATAATCGTTTGTAAAGTCCATGCACATTAACTAATTAAGAGGTAGTCTCAGTTGTAGACAGAACGTGAGAATCGTAGCCAAATATACTTTAATTCCTGAGCAGAATTAAAAAAGAGAATTAAATAAGAAAAACAAAAGATTGCTGCATCCTGTGATTTTTATTATATTTAAGTGGGGAACAGAACTGTGAGAGACTGTTTGTAATGTGAAGTGTGCTTAATTAACACACAGCAACTACAAAATGCCAGGACAAGAGGAAGTCTCATCTAACTGATTAAGATTAAAAACAAAAGTTGTGCAAATACATTTGTGGTGCTGTGTCCTGTTCCTTGCCTGCTTACATCAGAAAGCTTTGGGTTTTAGAGCATGGCCCATAAGATCCAATTATTGCTGACTTTGCTTTGGCTTCACATGTTAATCTGTCTGACCCCAACATCGCATGAAATGACATATTAATGTTGTAAATGTTAACCACTTGGTTTAATGCAATTCTGACTTTAATGGTACTTAAATATTCTAAATCTATAAATCCCTGAGCTTGAAATCTTTAGTTAATACTGAAAGGGGAATTCAAAATGCATAAATGATGTGGATAGCCGTTGGGTAACTCCCTGTATTATAACCTATCAAAAAAGAACAGAACCATTCTGGTACACATTTTATTCAAATACCAATGGCCATTCTCATCTCCTTTGTACATTTAAAATGAATGTAATGTAATGACATTACCACTTTGAGTGGTAAATTCCACCAATCCTTTTATTATCTTATTCAAGAGCAATAACAAAACCATTTAAATTTTCTGAACTGTGCCTTTACACTTCCAACATGATCCACAAGGAAACACGGAACAATAATTTTCATTGTTTCAGGCTCTGTGCTGAGAATTAGAAACTAAAACAATTGCTTTGATTTAATTAATTTCCTGCGACCAGGTGGCTATAAGATGCTCAAAAGCCAGTAAACACATCCAGAAGAAATGAGTAACAATAATTTATAGATCATAAAAAGCATAAAGGAAAATAGAATTCAAGAATAGTTACTGCGCTGCAACTCTTTTGTGGATATCCTTATGCCCTTTTTGTCATCTGCTAGGAACTGAAGGTATTGTTTTAACCCTGGGGGATCCGCATGCTCAGCTGGTCAGTCAAGATGTGCCTTTGTCAAGGACATTCCTATTTCTAAGACTGCTTAATCACAGCCAGAAAAAAATCAGTTTAAAGGGTATCAAGGGAATGCAAATAACACATTCTTATGTTTCAGACAGGCTTACAACATCAACCAGGTTGAGTTACCATAGCTTTGTCTGGTTTTGCCTTTGCTTTTTTCAGTGCCAGACCCCTGCTGTGTCAGATTGCAGGTGAGATTGCAATCCCATCCTTCTATGTTGTTATTGTTTTCTGCTTTTTTTTTTTTTTGCTCCTGACACCTCCAGCTGGACTCACCGCTTGGCAGTTATGCACTATGTAATTGACCTCAGTCTGTCTGTCATCTTGAAGTCCGTATAAATTCTCCAAAGCCATTCCTCTCACACAACCTTGACATCCAGCGACACAGTTGGATCCCTAGGCCTCCACTGTTCTCTCCTCTGCATTTTCCATGTCTCCATTAGCCAACCCGCCGGTCTTAGTTACTGACAGTGGCTTATACTTGGTTTCAGACATCAAAGCCTTTTATGCTCTGACTGATCATCGCACCTGACATGCACTCGGCCGGAGTGCTGCCTGATGCAGTGTTCACATCAGAAAGCTCTCTTAACTCCAGCACAAGGCTGTGCCACTCCTGTAGTCTGCACTGAGGTTGTACCCCAGGCATCAGTGGCACCATTCCCCTCTTCCCCTTAAACATTAGGCTCCCCACTGTCAATATTGCACTCATTTCTCTCCTTTGTTTCTTCTTTTATCCTGTTATCACGAACAACCCCTCCTCCTTGTGGTCATTATCGACTTACCACTTCGGTTAGATTACTTTTGGCACCTAGCTTCTGCATTCACAATTCTCCTGCAGAGAAAAGGCACAGATGAATGGGTGTCCAATACCTTGCTTCAGGTGCACACGTGTGTGTCTCTGTCTCTGTGCGTATACCCACACCATGACAGAACTGTGGGATGGTGAGATTAATGAGATGTAATATTATCCCAGATTTTATGAAAACAATAAAGAAACAAGCTAAATATATGTTTTTTTGTTTATTGCATGAGATCACTGGAGGGGGAGAAACCCTGAAATGTTGTTAATGACTACATGTCAGTCAGCTAAGCCCCACTGTAATGTACGTGACATCAAAGACCACCAATATGAATTTAATCAAAGCAACAAATCTACAAAGATAGTCAGCATGCTCCATATTCTAAACAAGATCCAACTCCTCCCACACAGCTAGAAGCCTCACATAAATTCTCTCTCAAACAACATAAGGGGGGGGGGGGGCATGGAAGTACTAACTGTTGTGGTAAAGATATGGAATATGCAATGGATTGAATCTGAAGTTATGATTACAGTGTTGTCAGTATACAGCATAGTGATAAGTACTAATGTCATGTACAGAGAAGAGTTTTTATGTAGTAATTTCATTTACATATAATCTGCCATCTATTATCAAGCCATTTCCAATTAAAGGATTGGCATGTCTTCTTTGGATTGGAGCACAGAAAAGCACGACAATGTGCTGTTGCTCCTTTGGAAGCTACAGTTAAGTTGTGAGGATGAACTCTTGTTGTTTTTGTTATTTTCTCCTTTGATTTTAATCCCTGGTGCCTTGATCCAGCCTGGCCAGTTGCATCACTGTTGACTGGGCAAAAAAGCTGGTCATCCTTCTGACTTTAGGTCCTTGTCAGGTAGGAACTGCTAGCACTGCGCACTGCCATAAACAATTGAGACATTAAAGCCTCTCACACCGCAATATGCCAATAAATATGGTTTCAGACCTGGAGGGTACTTATACTGTCAGTGCTCCGCCCCCCTGGCTGTGTGTTTGTGTTCTTCCCCTGTCCATGTGCTTTTGTTTTTCCTTGTGTTCCGGCCCTGCCCCGCTCTCCGCCCTGTCTCCGCCCACCTGATCATCTTCGCCCGCCTGCCTGCACACCTGCTTCCCATCACCTCATCAGCCCTACCCTATATTTACCCTGCTTTTCTCTGTCTTGTTGCCAGTTCGTCGCAGTATCCTGTTTCGTCCTTGCCTTCTGTTTCTCGGGTTTTCCACGGTCTTCTGTCTCCCGCCCTGGGTCTCTGTGTTTGCCCGCTGTTCTGTCACGTGAGTTCTGTTAGTCTGTTTTCTGTTTCGTCCTGTCTTTGTGTATCCCTGTTTGTGCGAGTCTGCTCCCGCCTGCTGTTCTGCCTCCGCTCCCTGTTGCCGGCCTGCCCGGTTCTGCCCCTGTCCAGACCCTGTTTCCCGCCTGCTCAGCCCCGGTCCAGCCTGCCGTTCTGCTTCGGCTGCCTGGGTTGCCCGTGGTTCTGCCCCAGCTCCCTGTTGCCGGTCTCCCTGGTTCTGCTCCTTCCCAGACTTCACTCCCGCTTCTCGTCTGCCCTGCTCCGGACCTGCCTGCCCAGTTTGTGACCCCTGCCTGGCCTTTGGATCTCGTCTCTGCCTGCCGCTCTGTTCTGGTTGCCCCGCTGCCTGCCTGCCCGTTGCCGACCCTCGCCTGTCCAGACCACGTGCTTGCTCTCTGTTTGTTTTTGGACTGACTTCCCTGGTTTTGACCCTGCCTGTCTCTGACCCTGTCTTCGTCTGCTCCTGTTTTGGGGCTTTATTAAAGTCACACTGCCATTCACCTCCGGGTCTGCGTGTGAGTCCTCACCCCGCATCCCTGACATATACAATCATAAACAGCTGTGAAAAAAGAAAAATAATGGAAATACTGACTAGCAGATAGCATGATGGGTAAAGACATTTTTTCTCTAAATGAACTATAGATAGAGGGATAATTCATGCACCTGTCCATCTTGCTTCGCACAAAGACATGTGAGATACTGTAAGACTGTGCTACATTATGTAGAATAACAGTTATAACAGGATATTTAAGTGGTGACAAAACTGAATTCTTCTGGAACACCTGCATTCTCTGGTAATATTGTTTATAAGGAAAAGAAAACAAAAGTTTATGTTCAAACCATTGCATTCTCTTCGTACATCACAAGAAAGGAAATATACTGTGGGGTGCCTCTGTACAACAAAGCCTCAGTTCCTCTTGTGCATTTTGGGAGAACCAGGACCAAGACTACCTGCCAGGATAGGGGGTAGACAATATACGGGTATAGACATGCACAACAGAAATTCAACTAGACCTAGCATTGTATGACAAAGAATGATGAGGAACATACAGAGAGAAAACTGTCAGTCTCAAATTCCATCACCTGAATGAAGACAGACTATTTGGCTCAATGATGTGAAGCTAAACTAGCAAACAGGCTATTTATTTGGAACAATCGTTTAGTTCAGCTGCCTTCTGTGAAACTAACTGCCTTTATGTAAACATACTTATTCATGTTGTAATTCAATTAAAGAAAAGCTAGAGACTGTTTGTATTGTACGGATTGAATAATTGTTAAAATTATATATATATATATATATATATATTATGAGGGGCCAAACAGGAAATATATAAAGATAAAGCTGAATATATAAATGTAACTCTGACTATATAAATATAATTCCTGAATATATAAATGTAACTCTGAATATATAAATTCAATTCCCGAATATTCCCGGCATTTTATTACTATTACACAGTTAGTTAGTTAATTTTCAATCCATCTTCCACTCGAAATGGTCCAACCAATTCAATGTCGATAATACCAGCCCATTTCATCATCCCTCCCCCACCTTGCTGGCGCTTCAGTCAAACTGGTGTGTGATGTCGATCAGTAATCCAGCCAGGGGCCCACCCATCAGGTCCATCCAGTGTCACTCTCATCTCATCTGCCATCTATCTGCCTTCATGTATTGTTTTGCCCATTCTTGACACTTTTGCTTGTGTTTTTTATTTAAGGAAGGCTGGTTTTCTGCCTTTCTGACCTTGCCAATCATGTGAAACACTTTGCACCTTGTGCTTCTGCAGAGTCCAGGAAGGTTGCAGTTCTGGAAGCTGATGGCACTTGAGGCCAAAGGGTTCCTGGATATTTCCTGTTTAATTCTTCTCAAGTCTCTTGTGGTTAATTTGCGTATTTTCTTCTCAACGCATTTTTTGCCTCCCTGTGGACTCACACTCACAAATCTCTTGATTGTGCAGTGATCTCGACTCAACATCTTTGCAATTTCAATTGTTTTGTATCCCTCTGAAAGCCAGTTAACTATTTTTGCCTTTTCATCATCTGTTAGGTCTCTTTTTCGCCCCATTTTCCCAGCAGCAAAAAGCTGCCTAATAATTATGCACACCTGAATTTAAGGCATTCCTCACTTTAGGCCACACCCTCTTTCAATAAAGCAATTAAGTCATCTGAGAATGTTTACACTGAGTGAATAATGACGTTAATATGTTTCAGTTGAAAAAATGCTCTTGGAGATGCTATTTCATTAGAATACGCACTTGCATAATAATTACATATACATATGTGTGTGTATATATATATATATATATATATGTATGTATATATATATATATATACATATGGTTTCTGCTAGGATTTTTTCTTGCCAGTGTGGTGTCTGGAAAGAACTTATTTTACCGAACAAATCTGTGATGTACTGTCACATTTCAATAACAGTCTATGTTACAAACGAAATACAATGTACACCTAGGTTGACGAAAGAATGACAATGACCTCAAATCAGTTTGACTATTTAATGAACAGTAACGATTGAGCAAAACCTTAACATTAGCTGTTAAAATGTAGGCTATTACGAAACATCTGTAACCTGTAACATATGTAGCCTGTAGGCTACCAGATAACATTTTATTTTCTTCTTTTTTTCATTGCGGCAAAGTTCTCTGCTGCCGACTTGAAATCAAATGTGTCCAATGTGTCTTTGCAGCTTGCAATGCGCATAAGCCACGTCACTCTCTCCTTCTCCAGACCACTTCGCAGCCCCGACTTAATTCGATTCTGCAGACAGAAGTTAAGGTTTTAATACAATTTGAACTCATGTTTTGTTTGCTCATGTAAAAACACTCTATTCAACTGTCTCCCAGCTCTTACAACAAAATTATTCAGTTTTTCCACCCAGTATTGGTCATTACAAAAGACAATTATAACTCAATATAACGTGTATGTAATGGATACAATGATTCACCACAGATAATAGGAAGCAAATAGCTGGGTTTAACAGATACCTTGTGTCTGTGTGCGGTATACAGAGTGGCTTTGTAGAGAGCTATTGGAAAATCTTGCCATAACACAAAGGGGCAAGGCTGTATACAGATATACAAAAACTGCAGCGCTGGGTACAGCAGCATGGAGCAGAGGTATAATGTGATGGTAAAACAATCAGCAAATTAATATCCCTCGCTTTGTCTTTGTGCCTGTTTCTTTTACCTATGTACATGCTGGCAGATACACCAGATAATTGGTTTATTCATCTTTGTCTATACATTGATCAGTGTGCAGTTGTGCATGTTGTGCATGTTGTGGTTCAATGCAAAACACCTGAACTGATTTTTTTTCCCCCACTGGCATTGATTTAATCCGGTCATTCCTGACTTGCCTGATCCTCTCCCATAATTCTAGGTGCAAGCACCTCTTACAAGCAAGAATTTGATCTCATAAATTGTTTGTCCACCACCTTACAGAAATGTGAGCCGTACATTCAAAATGAGTGACATAGAAATTGCATGAAGCTTTCCAGCTTGCACTTACTTTATTGTGTCAGAAACTCAGGGCTTCAGAGGTGATAACCTACCATCTGGCTACCCCAACAAATAACATGAGACCAGTTGTAGCTATGGTTTTGAGCAAATATGCCAAATTCTTACGTGAAAACTGAAATGGTCAATGTGTGCCTGAATGTAAAATGATTAGAAGTTCAGAGTTTATTTAATAATGTAACTAGACTAGTGTTCTGATTTTGGAAAAGATGGCAGAACTGGCTGTCATTCTATGACTAAAAGAGATGTACATCACCCCAGGCAGGGCCTTCCAGAATTCTGGCTCTACATGAGTGATACTTAAAGAAATTAACTAAATGGAACAACAGTAGTCTTCTGCTATGTACAGGGGAGTCCCAGATGAATTCATGCTTTTCTCATTGCTTCATTTTTAGTTAGTAATGATAATGTCAGATCCCTGAACTTTCATCTGATCTCAAAATACCACAAATTTTCAGTGTTGCAAAGATACCACAGACAACTGATAGATTATGTTCTTTTTTGATAACACTGCCAACACCAGATCAAGAAAATGTGTAAACCAAGTTTAAAAATAAAAATAAGCATGTGCAGACAATATGTAACAATGGATTGTTTGTTTTGAGTCTTGATTGATTATGAATTTGTTATATTTTTCAACATATTTTTTGTGTTACAATAAAGTCATTCACAATATGAATTTATTATGTTCAATACACTCAGTGATTCTCGTGTCCCACACACTTCATGTCCCCCACTGATTTGTTCAGTTCTGTCTGTATGTGTGAATCTTTTTTTTTTTTAGCCAATGTGTGTTATTTCCAACCAAGAGCCGGTGCCCAGGTTTTGTAACAGCTTATGGAACACAAATTTCAACATTCATTAAAAATACAACTACATTTACTTTTATAGCATGACTCTAACTGGATTCTCATATCCAGACATTTCAGTTTAATACATTTGTTTTTTGACATTTCATTATCTGTTCTAACAGTTATAAATTAGCTTGCAAAACATTGCACTGTGAGCCACTTTTCATTTAATCCAGTACATTGACAGAATCATTTTAATGACCAAACCAGACAGCTGTTCCAGTGTCAATAAAATTAATTTCAACACAGCCCTGTCAACAACTTAAAACTAAACAATGATATTTTGATGCAAGAGTCACACATTAGCTAGGATACACATAGATAGCAAATAGGGAGAGATGCAGCATTTTTTTGTTTGCCTGACTGGTGTCTAAAAAGAAGTGTTCAAAAAGATTCACACCACAATCACAAAGTCTCATCTGTAGAGGAGACATTTATTGGCATATTAATATTAACATTTTATTACTATGATTACATTTTTTTTTGAATTGATAATAATCTTCAGCACTTTAATAATTGTACTGATGAAATATTTACTACCCAAGTGAAATATCAGCTATTAATGTCAGTGTTAGAATTCTTGTGGGGATGCAGGGTAGTGAAGTGTTTTAATACCATGCACTTCGGAACAGCAGTTGATTAATAAACTGCACACTTACCATTTTTTTGATTCACAAAATATTTATATTGATATTTTTTTTTCAGTGTTTATTTACTGCTCTTTAAAAAAGCAATGACATTTCATGTGATAGAACTCCTATACTGTCTTGTTTCTGTGCATTTCATCTTCAGTAAAAGAGCCATGACTATACCCTGAGATGTCTTAGTTTAAGCAGAGCATAGTGAACCAGGGATCAAGCCATCACACAGACACCTTTCACAGTTACCATTTTAGGTGAGGGGGTGGGATTTCCAGTAACAATAAATTAAGAGTGAAGAGACTGTTTCCTCAAGTGCTATTTTATTATGGCATATTTCAAAGTCCAGCACATCAGCTAATGCGCTCACTGCATTCAAAGCTGAAGTACTGTAAAGCTTACATAATTGGTTTTCATTCTTCGATTTGGCGTCTTGTTTCCTGAAAGCATGTATGAGAAAATGCAAGGCAAGAGTAAATATTGCGTTACAAAGCTGTGACCACTGCAGGGAAATCACCGGCCGATAACCACAGTCCCGAGTTAAGAGGTCAGCAGACAAAGAGCATAAAGACAATGTGTCTCTTGTTTTTTATTTTTCAGATGAAATCGTTCAGAGCTGTCAGATGAAATGTATTGTGTGATTGAAGGGTCTGCTTCACTTAGACAGGATTCACAGACATGTGTGGTGCAGCAAGGACAGAACTCTTTGTTCATGCTATTTCTATGCCATGAGCTGTAAAGCTAATATCACTCAACTCATCAGCAAATGAAAAACAAACAAGTATGTATAGCTTTTTAATGCTTCTTCAAGTTACCTTGATGATTTTTTCCAGTATATTTTGTTCCATTTTTCCATTACATGTACTGTGCATATAGAGTAATATGATACTGGGATATTTCAGTTCTCGTTTTTTCAGTACAATGTGAATGCACTGTCATAAAATAACCCTTTCATTGTTATATTACTATTAGAGCTAATAGGACTCGATGTTTCAATCCCTGTGGTAAGTTGGCACTTTTGATGTTGGCAGTGGGATTGGAGTGATGAAAGGAAGGGTAGGTCCATCATCGGGGTCGTCAGGTGGGCGTTCCAGGTACACCCCCCTCAGTTCCATACCCTCCTGTCTTCATCTTGCAGCCCAGTTGTCTTTCCTTTTAATCCAAAGCTAATTGCTGTTTTTTTCCGCTGCATCTGATAAGGATTTGATTGCTTGTTGGAGGGAGCGACCCCTCATGCCCATCTTCTTCAGTAGACTGGTCATAAATGTAGCAATGAATCCCCTGCATCTTACTTCTACAGGGAAAATCTTGGTCTTCCAGCCGTTCTGGGCAGCTTCAGTTGCCAGTTCAGAGTATTTGGTCTTTTTCCTCTCATAGGCTTCTTCAACGCCATCTTCCCATTGGCATGACACCTTGGAAATAACATTTAAATGGCCAGACATGAATCAAACTGTTGATAGGATGTAATGGACACATCACATTACATTGTTAATCTATTGAGACATTTCAGGACAATGATGTAGGGCCACACACACCGTGTTATCCCCTGAAGACATCTGGAGAGTAAGGGGGTTAAGGTGAATGTGTCTAAGGTTGATGTTAGGGAGAAGTAGGATGGAATAGTAATCCATTGACAGGAAGAGAGCTTGCCAAATTATAGGAGCCCCGTAGAGGTCAGGTTCCTGCTAGTGGACATGAGACAGAAAGAGCAGAGATCAACAGCTAAGGGTCGTGTCTGTTCATGGGAAGATGGTGAGCACGGCAGAAGAGCAAAAAAGAGAAAATTAGACTTTTGATGAGATCAGTAAAAGTAAACAAGGACATTTCAGAGGAGTGATTATGGAAAGAATTACTTTATAGTGCTTTTATATGCATTACAGTTTGGATCTTGGCAATGCCAGTGGTCATTCTTAAATGAAGGTACAATTCAGGAACTGCCATATAATGTCAACTAGTGACCCTTAAAAGAATAAATCACATCAAACCCACATAGATTAACTGATCATCCTTGCCTGTCAGACATATGTAAGTATCTGTATACAACACATGCAAATGATGGATGTCAATGTTTATGTGTGCCTTGACACCTCATGATTTTTGGTGCTCAACTGGTCGACCAAGGACTTTTTTTTTTAAAAATAGGTGTAATGAGTGTCGTTCTGTTCAAAATTACAGGGATCACATGTCAGTTTTAGAGCAGATATTTTTTGCTCATCCTGTCTCTGCCTTCCCAACCCCTGTATCCACTTAAACACTTTTTGATCCTTAAGACAGGGAATTATACCATGAAAGCAGGGTGACTCACCATGTCAGCACTTCTTAACAGTAAAACCCATTCTTCTACAACAGAAGAAAAGCCTCTGCTTTTTATCATTGACATCCATGCAATTCAGTGTCTTTTCTTCAGATTTTTTTCCTATTTCATGGTTGCCAATCAGAACCCCTAGCTCAAGGGTTCTATGAAGATAAATGTATTTTCTTGCTGTTGTGGATAAGCATTCTGCTTTGATTTAATTACCTCTTGTAGTCTCCCAATATGCAGCTTTGTATTTCACACTTGCAACTTCAGTCAGTACTTTCAGTTTTGATGTGAAGCACAAATTAACACATGTGCTCTGCTGATGGTACAGAACAATATAGGTAGAAATGTACAGAAAGCCCTATTATCCTTTCCTCATGAAACGAAATAGAGGCCCATGTCACCAATTTCATATATGATTGACATAAATGGCCAAGCATGCATCATGTAATTTTTAATCAAATAATTACTTCACTCAATCACAATGCAAGAGCTTTGAAGGAACCTCACTGCTTATTAGGCCCAGAAGACAAACAAAGTAATGTAATCACAACATATTTGTACATTTATATTCTCTGTAACTATGATTTTTTTCTATTTCTCTCTAAAGGTAGAGGACAACATGGGAGTGCATGTGAGAGTTCCTTAAGGAAAGAATCACAGTTTAACCTTTAGTAATACTTCTGCACAATGCAATTGCAGGGGGTTTTGTTGGCCTTCAACATGTTTGCTTTGGTACTTTGTCATTAACTAAGAACCACCAGCTCACCAATTTTCATCTTCACGACAAAATGGTAAATGGTGTTTACTCTGATGCATTGTGTGTCATCAGAGAATCATTTTGTTTTATACTTGTGCCATGAACACTGTTATGACTCTATGACCTCAAAGTGGGTGCTCCATCTCAATATAGCCTGGGGAATCTAACAAGCTGGCAGAGGGAAACAACCTAACCTAGGTATATAAGGAAAAAAAGGCACAGTTCCCTGAGCTTGAACAGGTGGCTCACCATTTTGATGGATGGGACAGCATTTAGTGTGGGCCAACATAGTGTTCTTGAATCACAGGCTCAGGCTGGGGCAGCAATCTTCTTTGGGTTTTTGTTCAATATATAGTTGGATTAACAAAAAGCAAATGGAAAATAAAAGTTGGAACGTTGGCAAACTTGTCCAAAGTGTTTGTGTGGGGGAGGGTAGAAGAGAGTTTTCCACTGTGAGAAACGGCATCCTAACAAGTACCTGAATGACATGTGGCTGGGCTCAGCCCCCGTCTAAGTTCTGATTCCATAATATGCAGTCTTGTTCCAAATGTGGTCTTGTTCCAAATGTGGTCTAATATATCTATATCTTTCTCCCTTCTTGTCTTAGTGGAAGGGCCCACTTTTATCACCTGGGGGGGGTGCAGTGCTTGCTAAAGAAACAAAATTTGAAGAAATCAAAGTAAATGTGTGTGAGGTATGCACGTGTGTGACCCTGATCCTACGAGCACCTTTTCAAATGCATCACTTGAAATGCAGTTTAACCTTTTTGTTTTGGAATTCATTGCTGGTATCAAATATGCATATATTCCAAATATATATCAATGACAGTGTGAACTAGCAATAGATTGGAAAATTATACTCCATTGCAACAACAGCTTATGTTGGTCTCTACATGCCCCATGTACCACTTCAGTAATCTACCCACTGTAAGAACACAAACAGAACAAAAGCACAGCAGGCACTGAATGCATTGTGCCCTCTTAACTGTTCTTGCCACCCAGGTAATCGCAGAAATAGCCTGTCTAGCATTGAGCCTGTTCCACGACTTAGAATGTGAGAGCTCTTGGTGGTAATGGAACTTGATGAATGGTTGTGATGTAAATCAACTGGAAAAATCTATTTTATGAACCTTTTCCCCACAGTGTTGCTGGAACCTGAATATCATCAGCTTATTTTTATCCAAATGCAACATAATAAGAGACTTGCTTGGATAAACATTTGGTGCAAAGAGAGGACCATTTGTGCTGAAACCCCAAGTAGAGTGGCTACAAAAATAGAGATAAATCACAGTTTGTTAGGCATAAACATGTTTCTCTCAGCTCCACCTTAAAAGTAGACAAACTTTCAGGTATGGGAATCCATCCCCCACACTAAAAAGTTATGCAGTATCATATAAACATTTTGACTGACTGCACAGTCAAACATTCATGGGTTGAAAATGTAGTAAGGGTGTACTTATGCAGTTTACATGACGGATGCAGACAATCCTAACTTTTTTATTCCCTGAAACCAAAAACCTATTTGACAGCCATGAAGGGGACATAAGAAAATAATCAGGGAAAATATAGCACATGGGTTTTCATTATTCAAAAAGGAGATGTGTCGAAAGTCATTCAATTTCAGATTTCCAGAATTTATCAGATTCCAAATGGGCTGATCACAGGTAAAGCCGCAGAGAGCAGAGTGTAACAAGAAGCGATATAATGAAATATTCTCAAGGTTGGATTCTCATTGTCAAGAACCAGGAAAATATCTTTTACAATGTATTATATATGACCAGATTTTGAGCAAGCTTTTGGCAACCTGCCCCATGGGATCTTCAGAGTTTCTTAGTTCCCATCAAAGGCTCTGATGATGAGCCAAGGCCTTTTCACATTGATAGGTCTACTTTCCCAAAACATGCCCAAAAAAGAAGACAGCTGTAGACTCTGGAAATGACAGTAAAACTGGAAATCATTCATCGCTTCAGTTATGGGGGCTGGCCTTTTCCCCATGGTTTTAAAAGCAGGGGATCAATTAATTCTGCTCTTGTCAGCGTGGGGAAGATGGACAGTTAACGGACATTCCCCTGAAATGCCTTTTTCTTTTTGCCGGGTTGTGACACAAAAATCAAGCAGTCAAGTCGAACAGCACCAGCCCTGAGTCCTGAGGTTACACGACATAAACTGTTTAGGGAAGAGAAGAACAGATTCATATGAACTCACACAAATAAAGAAAATGTCAATGAAAAATGAAAAATAACAGAAGTCAACAGAGGGTAGCGTTAGATAGTTGTTTTTTATGCGGTTTTGTTGCACCGTTTGCACCATGTTACCTGTGTTCAAGGGTCAGACGACTCAAGGTTGCTATTATTAGCAAATATATAATAGTCATGCTTCAAATTAGTTAGCCTGTATCAATATGACACTATGTCACTGGTAAAGAATTTGGTGACAAAATACAGGTCATCCAACCAGAAAAATTGTAAAGCTTCACTATATGGCAGAAAAATGAAAACTAAACCTGCAAATGATGAAATGTTCATATTTCTCAAAACTTATCAAAAATGACTCTACCTTAAAATGAAAGGCGAGAGAGAAATTACATTTTGAAAAACAAAATAATGTACCCATGCATTGATATTTACTGTCTAAAAACCTAGCTTAAATTTGGAAGGTTTGTTTAAAAAAAATCATGAATGTAGCTTATTTAATACACTTCAAAACCCCTGGAATGGTACTGTTGATTGTAAATGAAATACTATTATTTCATCTTACTTGATGCATAAATTGTTTTCATGTGATGAATAAACTCTAATTGCAACTTTATCTCTGTTGTTAACCTTTTGAATTAGCAAATCCCAATTTCTTTTCAACAGCAAGCTTTTATGGCATTTGGCCATGAAAAATGTTTGATTCAGAAGTGATGTGCACATCTTTGAAAAGCCCCTTGGGGTTCACAGCCATCATCAGAATAATTCTGATGCTTATACTTTTAAAGCTCTTGATTTCCCTTTGCAGTTCCCTGGAGGTATTTGCAGCTGAAGTGGAGATAATGATAGGATGGGTTTAGAGAATGGCATCCAGTCTGAAAGCATCTCAGGGATCAAGTTTTTTTGTACTAAATAAAAAGCGCAATTGGTCATAGAGATAGTGAGGCTTTGTTTCTGTGTGTGTGTGTGTGTGGGGGTGTATGTCTGTGTGTTTATGTGGTTTGGTGGGGGTTGATCCATCCCATTACATTTAAATGAATACAAAAAGGAAAAATAATTCATTGGAAAAATTAAAAACCACATGCATCTTCACACTTGACAAAATGCAACAGTGGTTAACTTCCCTGTTCCCTCAAGCATCTGATAGTGCCCCGACTGGTAATGCTGGGATCATTACTGGAAAGCAGGGATTAGCATGAAAAGGTCTTTAATAATTATGCTGGCTCAATCCCAATACCTTCCTGCTGCTACTTTTAATTAAAAAAGATCATTTTCACTGGGGATTCTAAAGAATCAGTTTAGGCACATGTACATTATTTTCCTTTTTTAACGCTCAACAATCCATAGAATATTTCATTATTATTATTATTATTATTATTATTATTATTATTATTATTATTATTATTATAATAATAATAATAATCATCATCATCATCATAATAGTAAGTCTTGCACATACCACCTTTTATAACAATTAATGTGTGATATCAGTATTATAAATGATAAAATTCTAAATTATAACATGATAAATGTTGATGCATTTTAATTTATGCAATATACTGTATTTATTTTCATTACTTATCAATTTTTTTCTTTGAGACAATAAAGAAACCAAGGCAGCCATGAAAAGGATGAATATAAAAACAGATCAACCGTTCAAAGCACAGTGTAACGTTTCTAATATAATGCCAATTTCACCTGTTCTTTTTAGGTTGGCGGGAGGGGGAGAGAATTCTCAAAGGCATTAACAAGTTATAAGATTATGATAATCAATGATATGACTATTCATTCATTTTAAACACTACGGTGTTCACCTTTTGAAAGAGCAGAAATGTTATTGATGCTGTTTCTTAGGAATGTGTTTTCCTTCTACTTACTTTCTGTGTGGCCTCTCACCAATTGTGCCATCTAAGGGCGTGCTCACACTAGGCCCGGTTGCCTTGTAATGTGCCCGAGCACGATTGCCCCCCTCCCCACTCCCCCCGCTGGCCTGCGCTCACACTGCGCTTATCGTTCCGGGCCCGAGCACGCTTACGTCATCACGATGCGATTTTTTGTGTTGAGGAAAAGCGCTCTCGCACAGCACAGTAGAGTTCATGATTGTAGCTACTTACATTGTGGCATATTTGGGCCACGTTTTGGGCTCGGTGACACACGGCCCTCTCATATGCCTTATAGATTTATCAATTATGCAACGCAGTGATTTTCAGTTAACCGTTCTGCATGTATAAGAAGATCTTTACGGAGGCAGCTGATGTTTCAGTCATTATGCTAAGGGACAGACCAATATTTTGTGTCAGATTACAGTAGCCTAATCACAATAATGTTAGCTAATGTTAACCAGTTAGGGCTACTACTTGTGTGTGCGCTACTGTCATCATTACAACAACAAACATCTTCTATTACTACTTGGATAGTACACTTTTCAATTCATTTGAGAATATTTGGGTTAATAACAGGTCTGGTTCTCACCTTATTGATGAACATGAATTGTAGTTGGTGAGGAAAGCTCCAAATTCCTCCCTTAACGTCAGCTGCCTCCATAAAAATCTTCATATACGTGCAGCATGATTAACTGAGAATCACTGCATTGCATAATCAATGCTAACTGGCTGGGGAGCTAACGCTATCTAGCGATAGATTTGACAAACATAGCTAGTTAGCTAACAGGCTACCTATCTGAACGATTATTGAAGAATAGCTACTTAGCGACAGTTTGGCTGTTTCATTTGTGATACTCTGACTAAGCCCCTGACAACAGGAATGCTTACATCGCCACGTAAATTGTGTTAGTTTTATTTTGCTTGCTAGTAATCAAGCTAATGTGGGGATCCACAGGGTTATTTTTAGGTATAGATCTACAGAACTAACCAATCAAAGATCATTTTGGAGGTAGCCAGTTTGTTATATTTAAGGAAGTCAGCTAGCTAGTTAAATGATGGTTTAGAGGATTTATTATGACTGGGCGTGTAACTAACAGATATCCAGCTAACTGTTGCTATATAACGGATATATTTGTTAAATGGGACAGTCGCATCATTGACGTCATGTTTGTGTACCGTGCCCGGGCACGATACGGAGCGATCACACTACTCAAACGAACTGGACTTTGGGGACCAAACGTGCTCGGGCACGGTACGGATTGCCTAGTGTGAGTACACCCTAAGAGTTGTTCAAACCATGTGGTAGAATCCAGCAAAAAAATCCCACTCAAATCCCACGTATAGCCAGATACATCTCCCAGCCCCAAACACTGCTTTCTGATGCTGCAGTCTTAACAATTTCACTCCCACCCCCAACCAGCCTGCCCTGTAATAGAGCTGTATTGGGGCAAAACAAAGGTGAGAGTTTCCTCACTGACAAAATGTGAGCATTGTCCATTCTGAAAGTATTAGAGATCACTGGAACAGGTAGTTGGTCCTTACAAAGCAGAGGCAAAAAACAACCACTTTCTGTTTTTTTTTTTTTTTTTTCTTCACAGAATATCCCTCGGTGCTGATGAATCACAAAGGCAAACTCTGAAGGCTTATGTTTTGAACCAGGCATTTTATTCACAAGAAACAAAGCTTACCAAGTGAACGAGGTCTTGAATTCTCATCACCTCCCATGATGAAGTTCCCAGAAAGACAAGCAAACACAGCGCAGGCCAATCTAAGGCGCTGGCATGGATTTGGTAAACATTAGTGTCTTTGTCCGTGCCGATTTTAGCAAATGAGCCCTGTGGTCCAGCGTTGTTATTCCACCACCAGCAGTGAGTGTTTTCTCTGGGATACCGCTGTGATTAATAAAGAGCACACTGTTTCCTGTCAGCTTTCAGAGACTCGGGGAGAGTACGTCTGGTGCACTGCATTGCATATCAACATACCTCCCCTGTATTAAGTTGCTACATGTCACATTGACATTTATGAAAGCTATCATACTACTAACAAAGTAACTGCATATCTACAGTTTATGTGTGGCTGGTTCTGCATAGTTCCTTTCTGGTGGATATCTCCCCTGTGTTTGCTCATGATGCTGAGGTTTACAAGAGGAAACAGATGTAACAGGGATGTCTGCGGTCTTAAACCTCCATAAAAACTCTTCTCTCCTCCTACTATGTAACAAAACCATGTATTTCTATCCCAAATGGTTGTTAGCATGCATGTAATATACCATTTTGTTTTAAACAAAGGTCTGCATGTAATTTGCCTAGAGTGTCACAACCCAAGAACAGAATATAGCAAACAAAAGTCTTCTCCCTGGTCTTTTTCTTTATTTCTTTTTTCACAATTTCAGAGTTCATGTAATTTGAAATACAGAAGAGGCTGGGATGCACAGTGCAGTATACAGTTTACAAAACTGACCAGAATATCTTCTTCCTGCTCTTTACAATATTGAGGTATTTCACAATTTCATTGGGGCACATACTGTATTCTGCTCCAGACTAGTGGAATCAGTTTTTCCTGGTGCCATTTGTCCTTTTCCTTGAAACATAATTGTCTCCTATACTTCAAACTTACTTGAACAATATTACAGTATTACAATATTACAGTTTTATAGAACAATATTACAGTTAGCAAACACAAAACATGGTGCGTTAGCTCATGAGTTTGGTGGGGATGCAGATAAAAGCCAGTGTTCTCTGGAGCATATATGCATTTCTCCTAAACAGAGTTAGCGGGTCTTTCTTTTTCAAGTATTCTTCCCGATACATTGCATTGTGTTGCATGTTACAATGTTACATTTTATTCTGAGAAAATGAAAAGATCTTGTTTTAACTAAGGACATGCTTGGTACTGTTCACTTCCTTTCGATGCAACCCAGACCCTACCGGGAATAAAAATTCAATTTTCAAAATTCAACTATTCAAACCTGTGACACAGGGTTGTAGCAGGGTCGATTGTTACACGGTAATAGTTTTAGGTTACACATCCTTTGACAGCACTTAATCCCATCATGGCAATGTATCCTATGATGGCACTAATGTTTTAGCATCTATGCAGCTAATTGCCTAACCCTAATGTGTGTGCCTTTGTAAGTTGTTTGGATTTGAGATTTGAGCATTTGAGCATTTGAGCATTCTGGATTTGAGAGCATTTGCCAAATGATGAAACGCAAATGTAAATGTCATTAGCACCTGAAACAGTGTGTGACTGACCTTAAGAAAGTAACCCTCCTATAAAATGTTTTAATAGTAGCTAATACACATCAATCAAAAATGAAATACGGGAATGCAAGAGCAAAAAAAATCTTGATGATTTTAGAATGTCTGAGAAATTTCTTAATTTAATTAAGGAAAAAAAACATTTCTCTAAATAGACGTGGTTTAACAGATTGTCTACCACAGAAAAGTGTCAGAATGCAATTAGCTCTCATATCTCACAAATTAGCAAGTTGAGAATTTCACAAACACTTACCTACTCATCTGTTTTCTGTAGCAAAATAAATGAGTGAATACATTAGGCCAACTGACATTTAAATTAACTTAATAGTTTCTAATATTACAACGCGGTCAGACTTAATTTAGTGGAATAATGCCTTATTTTCACAATTACTATAAAGTTTGCATGACTGCTTTAGGCAAAGGTTGTCAAACCTATTCTGGAATTGTAGCCTTTTTGACTCAAGGCTTAAAATGAAGAATTCTTTTATGATGTTTACCCCTTTATGTCTACCATTTTCTATGACAATTTATTTTAATACTAAGTACCCCTTACAACCCTTAGACACAGCCCTGATCTATCTCTTACTACCCTTACAGGCAGCCCTGGTTGCAGATCTCTGCCCTAAGACATTGTGCATTAAAAACACACACACTGGTATATTCATGAATGCACACTTAATGAAAGCACTGACAGATAAGGGGGTGTGATCTAATTATAAATAGCTGATAGTCCAGTCCAGACAGCTGTTTTAGTCTGTCCACATATTTTCTGAATCATTAAGTCTGTGAGCGTCACAAACCCCAAATCAACACTGAAGCCAAAATGTGAGGTTCTCCAGCCAGGCTATAATGATGGTTATATCATGAGAAAGACACAGTGAGTCACTACCAGTTATCAAATTGCACCCTACTGGAATAAATAGCATTTCTCAAGGAAACACTGATGAAAAGTATTAGGTTTTATGGGTTTGAATGTAAACAAGTGCAATAAAATGTGTTATTTTGATTTGCATTTAATTTATAAACAGAGGGCAAATATGCTTGCAAAACACTTGAATTTATTATGTTTTCACATTAACAAATAATTATTTTTTCCATTCCAAGTATTTCTCTGCAGCTGATATCCTTATTCTGCAACCTGATTCAAAATGGCTTTATGAGTACAGATCTAATTTCATCTTTTAAGTGGAAGATTATCCTATTGTCCTCATACCCTCAGGTGTTCATGAAATTGAAAATTTGTCTGAATTACTGACAGCTTACCTGTATGCTCTGTCCTTTCCCTCAGACTGGATGAAAAGTTATAAATGCACACATAGCCTGGAAGTTTACTTGAAATAAATATTTTCAAAGTACAAAAGTGTTGCACCCAGTTCACCCTCACCTCTGGCTCTGATTCACATTGTGCTTTGAAGTGCTTTGCTTTGGGTTTTAATTTTGTCCGAGCTGTGACACTTTTCTACGTATACATAAGTAGCTTACCTTACAGCCTCTCTCACTCTGTAATTACATCTACAAAGTCAGCTTTAGCTTAGATGTTTCAGTGTTAATAGGATAAAAAAGCTTATGTAGTGATGACTGTAAGCAGACAGCTTATGACGGCATGCAGGCATCAATACCTGTGACAGCACATTTAGCACAGGCTAGATTTCTTTGTAAATGCAAATCCAAGGTAAAATAAAGGAAACAGAAGCACACTGAGAGTGAAGACTAAAATCAAATAGAAAAGATATGCTAGTGAGACAGGCATTAGACCCTTCCCTGATTTATGCACTGTTTTTGTACACAAGCATATTTTAAAGCTGCATCATTTATGCCTTAAATTGATAGACTAGCATAAAATGTTCAGTTCAGGTGGCTGGGATGGCACCTTCTAACATGATCTTTTTGCACTCATTCTTCTAGTTCATTTTTCAGGTTCTTTATGATTTTTTTTCTGGTTGTAGGCAGACCAGACATGGGCCTAATGTAGCATTTGTGGCCTTTGCACTTTGTTTTGGCCCAGTCATGGAGGAAAAAAAGTAAGAGACAGAGGATTGCAGTTGGATGACATTTATTTCCTGTTGATACAGGTTAACTGTGGGTAGTGCTAATAAAACTTGTGCTAATTGTACAAATGAATTGACTTATCTTTATGAGTGAAATCACCTCTTTCTGACAGATGGAGGAAAACAGGGCTAGTCTTTTAAAGCATCAGCTTAACTTAGAGAAAAATTACTGTTTTTAATGGGGATGACCCCTCCTTCTAACCCTCTGTCAACTTGCAACAACCCTTACACGGT
This sequence comes from Megalops atlanticus, assembly GCA_019176425.1. Classification (NCBI taxonomy): domain Eukaryota; kingdom Metazoa; phylum Chordata; class Actinopteri; order Elopiformes; family Megalopidae; genus Megalops; species Megalops atlanticus. The sequence goes on from CM032875.1 coordinate 68,026,077, forward strand.
CTATGCATCCCTTGAAACTGGAAGGACAAACCCCATAATTTGATCATTCCCCCACCCCCAAATCCTTTACTGGCATACTCAATGCAGCGGTGGGTAACCTCCACTGAAGTATGAACTTGTGCACTTTAGCCCCCCTGCCAATAATGCTACAGTATTATTCATTGATTTTTAGCTTCAAGCCCCAATTTGGCAATTCCTTTCAATAAACAATACACACCACCAAGAAATCCTTGCTTTAAAAGAATTTAGGGGTTTGCAGTTCTGTTGATAACTGCAAACCCCTAACTGCAACTCCCTATCAACTCACTGTTGATAAATGACTTTTTCAACAGTGTTCCAGAACAGCTCCTTCTGAGGCATGTATAAGCCCATAGAGGCCTACAAAGTGGGATGATCTGTCAACCAACCAGCCTATCAAAAGCGTGGTTAAAGAGTAGTGAACAAAGCAAATGGAATGAACAAATCACTGAGAGAAGTCTGTGGACATTGTCACATTGCGGAAAACCCAATTTAAGGAAACATCATTTATCATATCCAATATATACATGACATTGAAAATTGTATTGACACTGTATCATGTAAAACATTCGATTTCTTCCGCTTTTCATTCTTTTTACAAATACACAGTTCTTTCACTCTTCCATGCTTGACCTTTGTGGTACAGGTTCTTGGTGGTGATAGACCCATTTTATTTATCGATTTCCAATTTGCCAATATTACCCCTTTCATTGATTTTTTTTTTTAACTTTTTCTCCATCCTTCTTCAGAGAAGTCCATGAACTGTGTGGTAGAAGCCAAACATGAGTACCTTTGTTTTTCAACATAAAACAACAATAACCTGTTAGCACAGTTTATTTCAACAATGTCTTCAGATGATCCTCATACAGGAATGAACAGAGATGGAAATTCAGGTCAGGTATTTCATTTTGCAAATGGAATGAACAAATCACTGATTTGAGAAGTCTGCCATCATATTGGACTGTAGATTGTCACTTCATTTAAGCTCTAACGTCTGTACAATATCTTAGCATGCATAAATTTATATAATAAAAATGATTTAAATAAGGAAACATCATTTATAGAAATATTTCCAAGTAACTCTGGGATCCAGGACATGTCTTTTCATTGAATATAATCAACAACAAGGTATTGACACTGCATATCAGTGTTAAATGTTTTGAAAACAAAGACAGAGACATTATCAGTGGATATTTTGGCTCTCAAAATTTAAATTATGGTAATGACTTGCTTTTACATAACACCTTTCATTATCTTTTACAAATAATTTCAACCACAACCAGTTATTTTCACTCTTCCATGCTTGACCTTAATATATATATAAAATTAGATTTGGGGATGAAACATTGCAAGCAATGACCATATCCATTTTGACACTTTAGCCAGGACCTCAGGGTCAATCCATATGGATCTTTAATGACCAGAGTGGTTCAGGACCTTTGTCTGCAAGACTGAATCCCTTCCAGGGGTTTTTTTAAGGGGTGCCCATCAGAGACACTTGGGCATTGGTCCTTGCTTACTCCATGCAGAAAAGTATCATCTATTGAGCCACCAATAAGAGTTTCAGCTGTATTTTGTTCACAACAGTGGGACATAACTTACATAACTACTATTGTATTTAATGTAATAGAAATGTTGAAAGCCTGGCATCTCTGTATATTGCCAGAGTTTTGTTGAAGCACATTAGCTTTGCATGAAAAGACGATTCCTAAAGGCCATTTCAATATTTGGCATCTCCAGTAAAAGACAGGTCAGTGACAATTGCAGTGAGCTTGCTCACTCAACCAAAAGAATGTAATGGCTGTCAGAACTAATACATTAAAGACTAAATTGCTTGTATGTGCAGTAGGTGACTGTAAGTCAAACAAATATTAATCCCAACACTTCACATGAGTTGTTAGCATCTCAAAGTTGCTTAATCAGGGTTAATTTGAAGATGGTTCTTGAATACATAAGAATGCACTTAAATGTTGTGGAAATGATAGCTGTCAGTCAATCTAATATAGTGATTATATATTGAAGGCTTATTTTGTTGGTTAAAATAAGACGTGATTTTGGACCTATCCCTCAAAGCTTTTAAAAAAGGTAGCTAAATGACGGAAAATACTCTGTTAAATGAATCCCTGACTGTTCTTCAAATTCAGCTTATCAATCTAGCAAGGTGAATATTAAAAAATCTGACTGATTCAACTTTTTACGTTGTTGCTGGATGTTTTTTCTTTGGATTATACCTCAAATAACAGCAAACACTGCTTGTGATTAGCCACTATTAGGAACTATTTGAGCCTCTATGATCCACCATTGTTGTGGAATGATTGGTCCTATTAGAGTCTATGGAGTTGACGCAACTCTCTAAATCAATGGCTCTGATTCAGCCCACAGGCCGCTGACTTTTGACCAATGACAGATGGTACGTACAGTGAGGTGCTGCTGTAGCACCTACTTGTGCAGGAGTGGGGAGGGAGAAGTGGATTATGTACTTCTCATCCATTTTCTTCAATGTCTTTGGAGGAAAAATTGGAAGTGAAGAGACTGGGGACACATCGTCCAAACAATGTTGAAATAACACAAAAGGACAAATGACAAAATCGTAAGTTTTGTGTTATTTGGGTTCAACGAAAGGACTGGCTAACGGCAAGCATAGCTAAAAATTCACTTTTCTGTTTCCCATGTGTAACCTGGGTAGGCCGTCCCCTTTTATTTTACGTGGCTTAGATAATTGGGGGAGTGGTTGCTCACGCATAGCCACTTAGCTTTTCCTACTTAAGCTGCATATACCTGCCTGTTCAGCAACCTTGCTTCTGCTTCCGGATCCGTGCATCTCCTGTTTCCTGTTTATACAGTGGCGTTGGACCGCACGCTGCCCGCTTCCTGTGTTTGACTGGCCGAGGTAATCTTTACCCTATCTGGTGTATAGGTAGGTATAGTCCGTAGCATTGTTAAACTTGAAGAGCATGTGGGTATGTCCACCCATGTATTAACCCAATGCTTTTATGTTTGTTCAGAGTATCTGTCGGCCAGTGCTGGAGCCATAGAGTTTGCCTCTGTCTGCCTGTAAGCTTTTGGAGTAGTTTCTCCTGTGGTGTTTTTTAGTTGAGGTAATGATTTATGGTGTAAGTTCATCTCACGGGCATGTATGGTAATTCTTGCGTTTATAATGGGTGAGACGATGCGGTGTTGATTGTTGTGTCCTTGTGTTTTAGGTTCTCCCCTCTGCAACACTAGCTGCTGTTTTGCTTCTAGATAGTTCCGCCCTCAGCGGAGTGGGCTTTGTTAGATGGCGTGAACTTCTAGTGTTTTATGTGTGTTGCGGCGTGTGCTGAAACGCAATTTCACTCAAACCAACTGGTGGTAGTGTAGCTGGTTTTAACCCCTTTTTTCAGAGCGGTTTTAGTATAGTGGGCAAGGAGCTGTTTGGGGGGGGCGGTTAGCATATTGGTATCCCCTTCACTGTGTGTCTTAATGCTAACTGCACTTTATCACGTAGGCACGCGTTTACTGTGTGAGAGTGATTGAGAGAGCACTTGCGTGAGTATCTTTCACATGCGGGAATCCCTAGTGGTGAGTATACTTCTCCCCAATCAGCTCTTGGCCCAATTTTAATAGTATAGTATTTGTAAGTTTGTTACACGGGAAAGGTTGTATTTTTCCATACAGTGCAATTACAGTGTAATTCTGGAAATTAGTGAAATAAATGAACTTTTTATTTTAACCTCAAATTCATTGTGCCTTCAAGAATCACGTCTCTGTCTTATCCTTATAAAAGAACTGGAGGGAACCTTTATTTTTAATGTAGGTGTACCCTTGGGGTTTACGTACACAAAAACTATTTCCCTGGGCGAAATTCCCAAGGTGGCGTAGTTGAGCATCGCATTTGCCCCACACCTCATGGTTACACATGCTTGCTTTTTGGAGGAGACACGAAGGTCGTCGATGTGAGCTTCTCTTCAAATAAGGTAGGCCTAAGCCTATAGACCTCTTAAAAGACCATCAAACACGGTTCCTTTAGCTTTCCTGTCTACATATTGGCTGTCTCTCTTCTATAATGACTGTTATTTTTGGTGTGGTTACCAAATTTTCTTATTCGGGACATGATGTTTGACACAGATGTTGCAAAACGGTTGTGATAAAAACAGTTGCAGTATCTATTGGCAGTCGTTACACTTGGAACACGTTTTGTAGTGCATGCCTAGTTGAACCCTTTTCTGACATTTTAGGCTACATGATAGAGCATTCTGTTCTATCATGTAGCCTATAATTCCATCATTCTTGCATATTTTGTTCTTGTTAAAAATGGCATGGGCTAATGTGTACAGAGAAAAATAGTCAAATGGTATGTGTGTGTGTGTGTGTGTGTGTGAGAGAGAGAGAGAGAGAGAGAAAGACAGATACAGAGAGAGTTTTTCGGCATCAGGCCATTCTTGTGGGTACTTCTCTATAGTGTTATTGTAGAATACTTGCAATAACAAGGTATATAGTGTTGTTGCTGTAACTTGGTATCTCGGATGTGATGCTGCTGCTGCAGCGTGAACTGTTGATGGGTATAATGCATTTGTTAGCCCACCCATCCAACATCACCACCAGCCATCACTGATTGTTGCTCTTGATGAAAGCATGGATGTAAATGATGTCCTATGTTTGACATCTGAAATATGCAAGGAGTTATGTTGATATAAATAAATAAATAAATAAATAAACAAACAAACATGCAAGGCACAAGTGGAGGAGAAGACATTACCTTTACTGATCACAAGGAGCTGATTTCAGAAAAATATTGTTACCTCTGATGGCGCTTCTGCAATGGTGGGGAGGTGTAAGAGTTTTGAAAAGACAATGGAGGGTCATATTAACCTGTGAGGTTTCATTGTACCATACATCAAGAAAATATCAAGGATTTGTGCAAGGATTTCAAGTTCAGATCTAAATGTCATAATGGGAACAGTGCTGAAAATTCTGTGCGCTCAATCCTCCTTGACACACTGGCAGTTTCAAATCCATACTACAGGAAATGAACAATGCATGCAAAGATTTACCTCTGCGTTGCAATGTGAGATAGCTTTGTTACAGGAAGGTTCTGGAATGATTTGTGAGCTGTATTGGTGCAATCAAGACCTTCCTTGTGGAAAAGGACTAAAACTATCTGAGGCTGGAAAATTTCAGATGGCTTGAGAAGCATATATTCCTAAAGGACATCACAGCGTATCTCAACAAATTCAGCTGTCATGGAACTCTTTGGGACATAGAGGACATTTACCGCTAAAATGGAAGTTTCCACACGAGACATTGAAACTTTGACTTAAGTACTTAAAAGAGTTGTCAACACATCTTCCTGTGAGTGCTGATGACATCACTGCCTATTCACAAAAGCTAGAATTCAGAATTTTCATGAGTTTTCTATCAGATGTTAAGATTTCCTGGGATATTGGCTGATGTTTACTTTTCTGATCAAACTGGACAACTGTCAAACGAGTGACATGTAATTAATGGTTTTTCAGTAGATGGGAACTGAGGATTTTGAAATGCATCTGAATGATTTGCAGAGTTCTAAATTGTGGAGAACGTCATTTGAACATCACATCAAACCACCCAGGGAGATAATGCGGCCCCCCTCCTCACATGTTGGACATTGCTGCCAGAAAAATTTGACAGCCTGAAGAGGTTGCCTTCGCAAGGATTTCAGCACTTGGATCTACCTATCTGTGCAAGCAGATATTTTCACACATGAAATTCATTCTTAGCCCTCTCGAAGATGGCTCACTATGGACAGCTCTGAGATGTTGTGATGCTCAAAGTAATCACATACAGGCCACAGATAGATCAGCTCAGCAAGGGTAGACAGTGACATACCTGTAGATCCCACTAATTAGTGTGTGGATTTGTTGCATTATTTTTCATAGAATAGAGTGTTATTGAGGTGTAAATGTAAAAGTAAATGTAAATTATAACACCATAAAATACTTTGGAAAAATTTAGGTTGCTGACCTCTTATTTATATATCAGTCTCTGTAGAGATAACTGGACACATTTGCTTTTGAAGGGGCATTCAAATGAGTGCATTTTTTTTTTTCAACAAGCAAGAATTTCTTATTTGATGTGACCTCATTTTAAAAGGTCATATCAAATTCCTCATATCATGGTCAGATCCTTTGCTGGAATTTTCCATTCGACAAAATAGTTCTGAAAAAATGATATAAGGATAGCTTATATTCTATATCATGTGTGGATAGCTTCATTACAGATCCTGAGTAATCTGCCTAAAACTGAAGTAAGTCCAAAACATCCACAAACATTCACAGCATACATAGGGTTAAGCATGGCAATTGGTTGAAATACTGAAACATGTTTCCACTTTTTTCTCTGTTGATCAACCTCTTGACTCCCACCTTAGAGGAGATCGTGTACAGGCAAATCCTCCAAATAATTTCTTTTTTCATGAAATGTGATGAATGATGAATATAGCTAAAGTAATTACTAAAATATAAGTGGTTTTCTACAGGAACAACAGATATAACAGAACTGTATCCATAATAGCACTGCACACGCACACACACATTCAACACTTTCTCCTCTTTTCATGAACCTCGAGTTAGCAGTACTTGGGTGCCAGGGATGAATTAACTTGGGCAGCTGGGAGTCAAATATTTAAGATTCAATTTACAGATTCAATTTCAGATCCCTTCTTTGGAGGATTGACAGTTCCACAGGCAGTGTGAGGGAGTCAGATGTGTGACCGTACTACAATACCCTGCTCACTGTCACTCGCTGCTTTTCTTAGGTTTTGTTTGTTTGTCTGGAATGGCCTTCTCTGCTGTCTCACCTCTGAAATGGAAAATTTCTTTCAATTTGTCAAATAAAGTTGAGGTGACCCCCATTCCACTATTTCTGTGCCTTTCCTTTGTGACCTGGCATTGGCATGATGAGATTTTATACAAATAGCATAATCTGCAACATCATCTATCTGCAACAGCCAGCGCTGTGCACATCAATCTGAGCAACTGAAAGGATACATAACAGCAATATAACATCACTGTTTCATTGACTTCAGTCATCGACTAAAAAGACAGACATATTTAGATGTTTCCATCTCAACGCCACCTTGTCTGTGGTGTATCTGTAACAAGGAGAAAATGAAAGCAGCTGAACTGACAACTAGAATCACCCCCTAGACAGAACCAAGGAGAGCTGGAGGTATAGTATGTGACTAGGCCGCAATTGTTTAGGCAAGGACACTTCAACTTCCTGCATAACACTAAATAATGGAGAGAGCACCTCATTGGGTGAGTCTGACTCATTCATGGAACCAGTTTATCAGAAATACCTATTTATCACAATAAAAGGTGATAAAGCAGCAGCAACATGCTTTGTACAAAAAGTGCCCAATAAATTAAAAACAATGTGGAGAGTATTCCAAGGGCATGCAATTGGTCCAAGGCAATAGCACTCTGTGCAATATAGCACAGTAACCAGACAGTGTTTTTAGTCATATACCTACAAATAAAGAAAATAGATAAAGGATAACACAGTAATGCAATAATTCAAACCACATGAGCCACACAATCTAAAAATCTTCTCCTTCTTACAGGCCCCAAGGGAATATAACTAAAACTCACAAAGAAACAGTATAAGTGGTTTGCCTATCAAAACTGTCATATCATAAATTATGTAATGGTACTATTATAAATAGTTAATACAGATGAACATTTTATATATGAGGTGATCTCAGGACAGCTGTGCCCCTATTTATGTAGTTTCTTTTCTCAATCAAAGAAATAAGTGGTCTATGATCACAAGACCTGTATTGTATATTGTTCAATATTCCTAATACTAGTGCCAAATTTGGCAGAAACATTTTAAGCTGTTCTGCTCCATCATAATAGATTGTATTGCAGAAGAAAATAAAACTGGATCACCTTATCACGTTAGATGAATTTAAGATCAAGATTAAGCAGTTGGAATACAAATAATTCATTAATTGTTTACATTTGTAACCCTTGATAAATGAGCTGCAAACCTAAAGCCTTGTACTTTTATGCTTTCTTTACTTGCGATTTGTTATTCTGTGCAACTTACTGAACCATTGCAACATTTACATGTACGTACATTGCAATGAAAACAGTGCTGTGAAAAAAAAAAATATGCCACATCTCACTATTTTTTTTTGTCAGTATTTTGAACTGAGGATACACTTTGGCATTAGTTGCCACAGAAAGGCCACTGCTCTAATGACACTCATTAAACAAGATGCACTCTTTTCTTGCCATTTCAATACACCACACATTGGGAGATTTTGGCATGAAGTGCTTCTGTGTTATTACTTTTAAATTTCCTTTCATTTTGGTACAAGAAGTAGGACAAGGTACTAAAAAATTACCCATTATGACGTTCATTTTGCCAACATCTTCATTTAGATACAAAGGAGATATTATCTTGTGGTACTTATGAAAGACAGCGTCTCAGCCACAAATGCATCAATGAATGCAAAGCAGTCTGCCAGATGGATTTTTTCAAAGTACTTTCAGCTGTTTGATTTTTGCATTTTGACTGTCAGAATACATGCTTCCTGGTGAACCATATATCAGATGTACACACTCCTTGTAATTATCTCAATATATACAGTATAATATTGCTTCATGTTTTTGTTGTCAGGTTTTTGTTTTTTTTTTTTTTTGAAAAAAAATCCTCCGAAACCCCAAGAAAGCTTCAAAAACTTGTTTAACCACAGAATATCAAGGCTTGTTATGCACAGAAGTTAGCAATCCTTTAGTAGCATTGATTGTCATGGCTCAAATCAGAGCTGTCTGAAAAATTTCAAGCAAAGGGTCATTGATCTCTGAAAACGGGTGGACAGTAATAAAGATCCATCTGGACTGAAAAAAGAGAAATTGTATGGAGCAGAACCAATATTTCCCTACCGAATGAACCACTGTAGTTTTTGTTTCTGTTCCTTACATTCTTAACACCTTCTGAAAGCAATATCCAATACTCATACTGATGTCATAACTGAGTTTATAACTATAAATAAAGTCATATGAAATTTTTACATATAAATATATATATTTTTTTAAATCACAGCATACAATTTAAGTTATGGGAATGTGTTCTTTATTTTTCATTTGCTTTCCTTTACTTTCTGTCTGTACAATATTTTCTACTTCCATTGTGTCTTTACTAGATTCCTTACTACATCCTTCAATGTTTATCCTGACAAAAAGAATGCAGTGTGCATTTTACCATCATGTTCAGATGGTGGTGCTCAGGTGTAGCTGTTTAGCAACAGAAAATACCCAAAGTGAATTCCATACCTGTGGCACCCTCATTGATTGGTTCTCTGTCACGAATGGTTTCGTACACTAACTTTGGTCAAGGCATAAAGCTGCCACAAAAACATTTTTGTCTACTTTCATGTTTTAACATGGAATTTTAACACACCATTGTTAATGTCTGTATTTGTTGTCTATTTCATCCATTTCCAGTTTCCATTTCCAGTATCAATTCATATTTTATTCATACTCCTTAGAAATGTGCAGTTATTAGTTGCTTAAAATAGAGGTATTTTGAGGTTTTTTTTTTCAGATTAGGGGGCACAGACCAGATGAACTTTCAAGTTGAGATTTGAAAGAGTAGGAGCCATGTCCTCAGATTTCAGAGGCACTCTAGCATACTGTGAGCGAAATGTAGTGTTGAACTGTTGAATATTGTCCTTTTATGGCCCTTAGAACAGCACCCACATTTTATACTTAGAGTTTTGCAAAAAAACCTCTTAACTTTGGAACAAAGGTTTGAATGTTTTTCTTTCCTTCATTCCATCATCAACAGCTAACTGTGTTGTGTGGGCACAAGATCTCACACCTCTCATTACTGGATTCCCATTGGCAACAGCAACAAGCTCTGTTGCCAGCTTTCCCTCCTGCTCTGCCTGTTGGCTGTATACTCCAATGGACTCGGTGTTTACCTTGTCTGCATCGCCTTGAGTTTCCCCTCTACCGCCATTCTCTCTGCCTGGATTTCCACACACGTTTCTTCCCCCCTGTATCTCCGCTTGCAGTTAAACTACCTTTAGCATGTTGACACCTCTGATGTCATTAAGTACACTTAGTTTAAAGGAGTGTGGCACTCATCCAAGACCCCACGCACTATCAACAAAACATATCTTGCAGTGTGCATTCCATGTAAACACACTTTACAGCCAATGTTTGCAGCACAATGCATTTACCATTTACCATCTGAAATGATAGATATTAACAATTCACAAAATACTATAAATACAACAGTAATATAATATGAACTACCATCCTGCCAGGTATCTTATTATTATTTATCCATACAATTCGTATTAATCATAAATACAGGCATATTATGTTCTCATATAATATTCATTTATAAGTTTTATGTCTTTGTCAGCACTTTAGTTCACAATACATTATTTGATTTGTTATTATTGCATTATTCAATTTAAGAGATCAGAACATTTCATGAGCTGTGTTGCGAGTGGCAACTTGCTAGGGGACCAGAAAGACTTTGTGACAGAGAAGCTGGTGCTTTGCTAGTTCAAACCAGATAAATAGAGGCTTGGTTTTAAAAATTATGGAGTATTTCCCATTAATACGAGGTGTCAGCAGAAGGGTATTTCATTGTTCAGTCTAAAAAGTGAAAATTCTTTGCATTAAAGTTTATAATAAAAATCAATGGTATTAACCATTTATAAAAATGTCTTGTATCTCTAAACATTTTTTGACCGTTTTTTTTTTTTTTGTTCTAGAACATTTGAAATTCATTGTTTTTTTTCCTTTTTTGCTCGAAGGACAGTTTTGTTGTTGTGTTAAAATCCCATGTATAGCAATTCCCTCCCAGCCTTTTACCAGCCATGGGTTCCAAGTATTTGCAACTGTTCTAGCTGGGCTTTATACAGCCACACTTTAGCTAAGCTGTAGAAAGGAAGATTGCAGTCTTGACTTGAAATATGATATCACATTTGTCTATTTTCTTCTATCCATCTCCCACCACTACTCACATCCTGGAATCTCTGTGGTGGTCATGGTGTTCAGAGGAGCTGAACAAGTTTGCGTGCATGTGCATGCAAAATGCACAGAGCCAGTCTGTCTTGTACAATAATTGTATTGTTCCGTATTTGTTTTCTGTGTCCCTCAGGATTCAAGGTAAACAGCATTTAATGGTAGTTTTTAATTTATGTCATTTGAACATGCACTGTGTTATTTTTACTGGAACTTGTTTTCAGTTATGCCATTGTGTGCTTAGTGAACAAACAAGAAAAACAGTCAGGCTTTGATTAGTGTTAACCACAGCCACAGTTCCCCTATCCCCATATTTCAAATTAATCCTCAGTGCTGTCATAGTTTTGCCAACCACTGTACTTTTTGGAACATAGTTCTCACAACCGTCAAGGACTTGCAGTATGCCTTATCATCATTTAAAAAATACTGCTTTGTTTTGTTGTTTGTTGTCATCATTATAATCTGAATTATAGACATTCTTCTAATACCAAGTATTGAAAAGGTAATTTGACAGTACAACTGAGTGATTTTATTTCCGATAATAGTGTTTTAAGGCCAGGCGTGTAAAGTCAAATCTCCCATTGTGAAGAATGAAAACAGATTAACGCTCATTAAGCTAACAGCAGCATTGGCGAATCACAATGGTCACCGGAACCTCTGCTGTGACCCATGTGTTTGTCAGCAAGAATGCTTTCAGGCATGTATTATGTGCGGGTGAATGGAATGAAAAAAGTGCCCCCTGAGAGGACTGTCCAAGAGACAGACAGCAAAATGTCAGATGCGAGATGCCCCTTTGCCACATTAATGTTGGACCTTTCTCACTAAATGAGCATATCAGTCTTAGTGGTAGTAAGATGTAGCCTGAGACTTACTCCTCCTCAGATCACATGCTGTTTATGGCTAAATAGAGAGGCCATTGACTAGATCATCACATTACATTATTTATTGACTTAGCAGATGCCCTTATCCAGGGAGACTTACATAACTTACATTTTAAACATTATAGATTTATAAAGTTGGGTGTTTACTGAGGCAATTATGGTTAAGTACCATACTCAAGAGTACCTCAGCAGTTCTCCACCTTAAAACTGAATCCGCAGCCCTCCAGTTTCAAGCCCAATTCTTTGACTCTTGTGGCACACTGAATCAAATCATACTTAAAGCATTTCCCCAAGTGTGATGGAACAGAATGTGTTATATAGCCTCAAAAATACGAAATAATGAAGCATTCATTTGCCAACTACATAATGGTCTGATGCAAGTTCAGATAGATTGTGTAATCTTGTGAAATGTTAGAAAACAACCGAATAAACAAATAAATAAATAAGAAATCTCAAGAAAAAATGGACCTCTGCAAACTGTCACATGCACAAACCCCAAGGCATTTTATTGTAATGCAATGCTCATTTGGGTGCACATGCAGTAAACATCCTCAGTGTGCGTAGGCAGCAGTCCACCCCCAACTGATGAAAGCCAAGGAATTTCAGATTGCAGATTCTCATGCCCCTTCCTCACCCATCCCCCCATCTTTCTGCAGAACATCCGAGATGATGAAGAGCTCTGGAATGGAGGGATGAAACTCTCTGGCAGACCTTCAAACTCTCAACATTCTCAGACCAGAAATGGGCCTTGATGCATTCTGAAGACTGGCGTGACCCTCCATGACAGCACTTTTTTTTTTTTTTTGGTAATATGTCTGCAGCTACAGACAGAACTCATGGAGCATGTTAGATTGTACAGGAAATATGCCACATTCAATCTGATCTATACGTTGACCGCAGGTTAAAAATGTCTGCTGCTCTGTTGTGAAGCTCTGTGTGTGTTTTTAGGGGGTGGAGTATGCTGGTCATTAATTCCACTGCCCGTCAGAGGTCCAGCATCATTAAGGTGATTTTCCTGGGGAGTCTCCGGTGTTGAACTAAGTGACTAATCAGGTCTGGGCAATTAGACTTTTAGCTATTCCTGTGCAGCCTGGATTGACAACAAGATTAATGACCTATGCACCACGCTTGAATGGATGTGAAAAATTCCACACTCATTTGCTTTGACAATTAGCCAGTCGTTTACCCTGTGACAGAGTGGAGGTGTAATTTTAGTGTACCTACACAGGTAATGGCTTGGCTGGGACCCCTGGGAATTTGAAATCGTTATGAAACACATTTCCCACATCCGCTTTGTTTCTTTTGACTTAAACTGCTTTTTCATTCAGTTTCATGGGCATCATTTCATTTAGATTTCCATATTTATTTAAATGCGTACTATGTTTTGTGGGCATTGATAATAATGCGAGCATCACAAGCAAAATTGTCAAATAAACACCCAAGAAATCTTGCACTGAGTGCTCTGTTTTGTTTATCTATGCTGTTGAAGTTTTTACAGTTACCGCCAAAACCTTTTTGCACATTTCTGATCAGCACTAACTCGCTCTTAAATAACAGCACAAAGTCCTCAATGAAAATAAAACACAAAATTAAAGAACTGCCTGCCTGGTGCCAGGAAAAAAAGCAGGAAGAAGTGCACTTTATCCGCAAAGAATAACAACATCTGCATTCAGTGCCTCTTGTTTTTCGTTTGAGGAGTTCATGAGGGTTAACACAACCAGCCATCACTGCAAATTTCTTTTGATGTTATCTGATGGTAATGCTGTTCTTACTGCACCAGTAATCCCACCATGCCTGGGAGAACAAGTCAGTGTGTCGCAGTGAGCAAGTCACTGGGCCACTTCCCCTGCCAAGACAGAAGCAGACTTTGAGTAGTCTCCTATAAAAGAACACATTCATAACAGGGCGCTGTAGACCAATTTATGAGATTATAGCACTGCTAAGGAACTTTCAGACAGTGGTGTGATTGAATGCAAACTTTTTTTTTTTGTTTTAATGTGGGTGACCACTTACAGGGAAATATGTTGAATACTGATTATAAAGAGGGCATGCCTGTGTGTTTGGAATGTTTTTTTTTTTTTTTTAAGTCGAAACACGCTATTTTTTTGGTTTTGTAACATGAATAAGCTAAAGTGTTTTCAATAATTAAAGTTGATCAATTTTTGATTTATGGATATCATAATCATATTATAATGAGGGAGGTATGCAAAATCACACACCTATGAACAGTAGGTGTGTGGTATTAAAATAAAAAGCACAATATAGTAACAAAAGTCTTCACTGCTTGTGCAAAGGTGGTAGTACAAGTGCCGTAGTCAAGTGTATGTGCAACTTCCTTGTGTGTGAGTGGACAGAGCTTTAAAAATAGTCTGAGAAGATGGACTCTAAACTGGTCTAAGTGTGTGTGTCTGTGTGTACAATGTCAATGCCTAAAAGGAAGGCCTTTAGAGGTTTAGAGTTAAGAGTTATTTTTCATCCTTATTAAAATGGATCAGTTTGCCAAGGAGAGGCAATGGGGAAGCATGCGCAATAGACCAACAGCAAACAGCACAGCTCAATAATGGAGATTTCTTGATTCAAATTTTTGCACAAAGATGTTAATAAAATCCAATTTAAGGACAGTGAAAATGTACTGTTACTGTCACTGACATTATTCAGTATCCACTACATACTTCAGGTTAAAGATTAAATAATTTATTATGCAAAAAACATGTTGGCGGTACAGTAGACATGCAATGGTTGCCAATTTTTAAAGTGGCTGAAGTGAGAGCAGCACATGCAATCTAAAAATATACCGTAGATCTTTCTATAGCATGTTATATATTCTTCAAAAACAAAAGTGATTTTCATTTACTACAATCCTAGGCATATATGACATTATTTTTTTATGGGAACCTCACGCTACATCATTTATTCTGTGCGTATTTGCAGTTCTGATCCTGTCTATATTGAGCTATGACTAGCCGTACTGGCATGCACTCTTGATGTGACCTCTTAATTCATTTCCAAGATATGAAATCCCACTCATCTGCTACTGCCTCTTCCACATTCAGCCATCTCTTGAATTGAAAATATTGTTTCAAACTTATTTTTACATTAAGAAATCTAACTCCTTAAGGTCAGAAATACAGTATACAGAGACATTAGCATTTCCCCAGGAACGGTCATGCCTTAATTCAGCCAGAAGCTGCACCTTACATAGGAATGAACTAACACCTATCACTTTGTGCAGGCTGGTGCCTCTCTGCCAGTACATGTTCAGTTTTGTCAAATGACATTGGTAAATTAGATGCCGTTTCCTGCGACACCCAGCGAGCATCAACCTGTCCTCTTTTCTCCCCTTGCATCAGGGTTCAAGACACAGGCTTAGTGACAAATTACACCCAGGTGTGGCTGAGAGGTACCTGCACTATTGATGTTGGTGGATTCTTTTACAACATAAAAGACTGCCACAGAAACTATAAATAAGTTAAGTGGAATTTCAAAGAGAACCGAGCTCTCTGTAGTAGTCAGTGTATTAGAAACTTGGGGGTTATGGTCAGTTGAGTTCTTTGTGGGGGCTGTGATGCCGTTTCAGCCCATGGTGCTGTGTAGATCAGTCAACCCCAAAGCAACACATGCACAGTTTCCATATGGAGATATTTTCATTAATTCAGAATTTTCACTTGACAGAGTATTTCTCCTTAGAGTATACTTACTGACCCTGCTCAGCTCAGCTGCCTCAAGCCTCAAGACTGCAACATGTGGCTCAAGGCAGAATTAAATCTTCCAAGGCAGGGCGGCTTCATTTTTACCACCTAGAGAGTTTCCGTGCTTTCCGTGAGCACTCACCAGCATACTCCCTGAAATTAATAGCAATGGGAAAATGCTTTAAGAATAATACAACTGTGTGTTCATGATCATGGCCCTTAGATTCTTCACACCTAATTCAAATTAATGTCCATATTCAGTTTTTGGGAAGTAGCCACAACTTCAAAAACACAACATTATATCACACAATATGCTATACATTGTTATAGGCACCCGAGAGGTTAATATGTCTGTTAGTAGTCTTTGTCTAATTACTAGTGTCTGTGTCGTGAAGTTTTAGATCTCAGTCTATTAACTATCAGGTACAGAGTCCCATAAAAGATTGTAAATCCATGTATTACAAAAGACTGCTCTAGACTGCTCTAAATTAATCGTGAATTCTTTACCAGACCTTTTTTTTGTCTAACCATTGAAATTATGTTTATACACCACAGCTAAGTGATGTTTGGTCTAGAGTCTGGAGTAGAGGATTAGAAAGAGAGGTTTAAAGTCATCTTCCAGGTTTAATCATAAGCCTAGAGGCTTGGGGATCAAGTTGAAGAGCCTCTGCCCCAATCCCCACCCAGCAGAAACATCTTATATAACAAAATACATTACAAAATACTTCCTCCCTACAATCAGCTTTGATAACCCAGGGAAGTGGGGAAGGCCTGCCACATTAATACATGTTTTTACTATGAACAGTAGTGCTCCTTAATATGAATATGGAAAGAAGGACTTCTCGCCTCTGTTGGATCCTTAAGAAATAATAATAAAAATAAGAGCAGCTCCTTCTGAGCCATCACTAACCTTACAAGTGCAACCGAAAGATAGTCCTTGTAGCTAATAAAGTCCTTTGCGAATTGGTGGTCAAATTATAAGGAAAGGCTGTTTTAGTTGGGTGTATTTCCTGCTGCACATTTCTCTTACGCACAATGGTGGAACATCTTTGCTGCTTCTGACCTTTTGTGATTGTTGTTGTTGTAGCTTCACTGTCCAGAGGTTCAACAGCATTACTCAGAGGGCCAAGGTCTGGCCTCAGTGACACACCACCAGAAAAGACTATTAATGAGGGGAAAATATGCTATATCCAAGCTCAGAAGATTTCTTGCAAAGGTCATAGGTGGGTGTTGATAGAATCAAGACCATAACAATCCCACGTTTCTGAATAAGCATCCATCATTTTAAAGTTGTAGCAATATTTATGGATGTTTGTTAATCCAAAAAGAGAGGATGGTGATTTCTTGTTGCCAAGACAGGCGGTAAAATTGCAGTGATGAATATTAACAGTGCGTATATGTGGAAAATTACAAATAAAGCAAACAAAAAGATTATGTTCAAATTTTCCAGTAAGTCAGCACTGTTCACAGGAATAAACCAGACTGCTCTTAACAACTAACCAATCCAGACCAAACATGGTTGAATTCCTTTTATTTTCTGTCAATGGAACTACACCAATCACCTTTAAAATATTTAAAAAATTGCAACAGTAAATGCTACATAATTACAATGAATCTATTTGAGAATGAATACACATTGCATTTGAACAGATGCAGTCCAAATGTACAATAAATCAAGTTACAAGACACAATTTACAGTGTTCTTGGCAAGCAATTCCAATACAATCTGGCACCACTAAAAACTACCAAAAATGCACAGCATTTGCATCAACGTCTTTTGATACAGTGCTAATTTTACCTGTAAGTACAGGAATTTCACACTCTTGTTTTCAAGTTATGCTCAAAGTTCCATTCACACAATTTAATCTGCTTTCACATACAGTATAGTAAAAAACCACAGTGAAAGACAACACTATCAGTTCTCCACCCTAACACTAAGGTGAAATGCTCATATGCTGTATGTTATTTTAGTAGATCCTGCTGAGTGCAAAGTAGAGATGCAAGTATTCTGCTCTTTCACAAGTCTTAAAATCATCAAGGTAAAATTGTCCTGTGTAATTATTTTTTTTCAATGTAATTAATAATAGTCTGTAGTTTCAGTTAAAAAGGCCCTTAATGAAAACGTAGCGTTAGACAGAAGCACACAAAAATTATTTTATTCCAATTATTCCAAGCAGTTTCTTTTATGTAAGCCACAACTGATTATATTTCCTGCTTTCACCAAATCAAAAGCTGTGGGTAAGCTGTGTGTGAGAACAACAACCAGCTTCAATTGGATTATTAATGCAACACTGCAGGGAATTACTGACTTCCATAAAGACTACAGGATCTGTCATTATTCAAAATGTATTTTCTTTAAATGCTTACTAGAGGTCTAACTTAGTGTGCAGTACAGTGTGGTAGTGCATCAGACTCCTCTGAAACATTTCTGAGATGGGTATGGATGTTTAGTCTTCCAGGTCAGAACAGAACTTAACACCCTTGTAATAGATATATTACCATATTCATAAGATTCCTTAACTTTTGTCAAGGCCTTGCATTTTCCAAACATCATCACCTGTGCTTTCACTGAAATCCACCACAAAGATCAAGTGACGCCACTGACTACCTAATGGCATGCCTTTCCATTAGCATTTGTGGCCATCTTGATTTATGCTAGGTGCCAGAAATTAATGACTCATGGGAAAATAGCATGAGAAATGTGTAATCCAGTGCTGCAAAGAAGCTCTAGGCTTTACCCAAGTTTGGAAATCAAGTTTGCCTTTCCACGTTACTGTAGCTGAGACCCTTAGTTAGCATGTATAAAATTAAGCTTAGACTTACTGTACATGAGAAACAAATATTTGCAGAGCTGAGTTCCCCCATGTGTCCTTCATCAAAGTTGACACTGGTACCTTCAGCACAACAAGAAATGCTTATAGAGGTGTTACAGGCCCATGTTTTGCATCACCTATGAACATTTTATTTGTAAACTTCTAGATCTATAAGGTTTTAATTCAGGAATTGAAAAAGCAAGAGGACCATTTGTTATCAATGATACCTACAGATTAGTGAGAGTGAGTCAATTGGCACTCACTACTGTACTGTTCTGTTTAACAACAAACTCTATACGGGTTCCTTTGTGTGACATGAAGTGTTGAGTCACTAGTCAGGTCCATCTAACATCGAAGATTTGGGACCAATCTTATATAGTGGTGACACATAAATTACATTGAATAAACACATCGGTGCCATGCCAGGGTGAATGAAGCTGTCTCTTCCAACACCCGACATTTCAGTTAATTACCAAGCAGAATTGGACTGAATTAATAAGCTGGTCATACATTATCGTTTTGTATTTTTCATAATTTAAATTGTAATTGTTATAATTTTTCACTATCATTATTATACTTTCCACAATGGCAGTTTATGGCAACCCATAGAACCCCTTGGTGGATTTTTTTCCCCTGAATCCTTGGGTCATGGTGATTCAAATGCACCCATTGGTGTTAAAGTCCGCCATATTGGATTTTCCGCCATTTTGAATTTTTTGAAAAACCTACATTTGCGAACTAGTCCTAGATTGTTGATCCTACCACCACCAAATTTGGTACGTATCATCTACAGAGGGTTCTGACGATATGGCCGCTGTCATCCACTGAAATTCCATGGTGAAGACAACAAAACAGGAAGTGAGCCATATGTCAGCAATGTTTGGTTGGAGTCACACCAAACTTGGTATACTTTATTGCAAGTGGGAATATTGGGTACCCACCAAGTTTCATGACATTTGGCCACATGGGGGCACTATACCAGAAAAACAGAAAACAATTTCAAATGCCTATCACTTTGGAACCAAAGCAGATGTTTCAACCAAATTTCTTGTGCATCATCAGAGTAAAGGACCCTGTCTGGGAAATTGTGAATCCTCTGTGTCAGCCATTTTGTTTTTCAGCCATCTTGGTATTGTCGTTTTTTCATTAGTTTTCTATGGCAGTCCATAGAAGCCCTAGATGGATTTTGGTGGAATCTGGCACCCTCATAGAGCACAGTCCAAGGTATCCAGGCACCAAATTTGGGGTCAATCCATCATTCCCTGGAGCGCCACCAACATGCCAAATTTCAGAGTACATTTTTGCTTATGACTTTTGGACCATTTAGTGTGAGTGTATGAGTGTGTGTCAATGTGTCTGTTCACCCTGTGATGGACTGGTGTCTTGTTCAGGGGTTGTTCTGGTTAGTTGTCTACCTGGTGGCCCTGTGGTACTTGGCCCCTTCATTGCTGCTTGCAGCTATATTTTTACATTTATTATTGCAATGTATTTTAGATTCTGTGTTCTAGTGGCTAATGTATGGTAGAGTACTTGGCCTCTGTTGCCTTGTCAGATTGTACAAGTTAACTTGTGGCAGGGCTTGAATAGTGTTATGCTCACATTTATTGGTCCGGGAGAGTTTTAACCTGGTCTGAAACTGTTGCTCATTTAACTTGAATGGATACACTTGTGTTCTATTGTGCTGGAAGTTACTCTAGATAAGAATGTCTGCTAAATGAATGCAATGTAATGTAATAAAATATCATGGATATGGGAGACTATTACCTACAGGTATTCTTACATATTGAAGGAGAATACACCAACATTCATACTGTAGAAGAGCAAAGCTTGAAATTAGCTTTTTTTTTAAGTGAAATAAATGAACAAAACAAAACAGTGCCAGAACAGTCTCACAGTGTCTCGGTGCTGACAGCATGATCCCTTATCCCCATTCCCCCTGTCCCCATTACTGCTTTCTTCTAAAGGCTGAGAATCTGCATGTCCCTCGACATAGCCAAATTCCTTTCCCACTGATAAGTCCACCGGCGTACTTGCAGTCAAAGCATTTCCCTTGATAAAGGCAAGAGTTTACAAAGGATTATACATGAAGATTTTCAATGGCTTCTTTTACTCCGTTTGAGATATATGGCCAGATTTTTTTTTCCTAACAGAGTTCAGTAAAAGTGTCTTGCAAAAAGAAACTCTAGAGGAGACCTCTGAAATCATGAATCTTTATTAATAAATTGCAGGTTTCTACTTTAGGTTCTAGGGAAACATTTGTAACATCATACAGCAGATTTTCTGATATGTCAGGATGAAACATAATGAATCCATGATAGTGTAGGTTTGAAAACCATACAGGACTAGACAGTTTTGAATCAAAGGCTCCTCTGTTTGAACACTCAACTGGCATTTAAAACATCAGCATAAAAGATATTTAAATTATAATTATGTCAGCATGAAAAATCAAATTTAGCTCTATAAAATGAAAGTATATCTAGAATCACTTCCTGTCTACAGAAATCTACATTAACTATTGTTTATCTTCTAAATGCACATTCTAAAAGCACATTACAGAGTGCTCTGGTTCATCCATAAAATTCATGTTTCAACAAGTTTATTATAGCTAACAATAAATGATAGACCTTCTCACATCTGCTTAATCATGTAAACAAAGCTAATCATTAGCCTGATACTGCAGACAACTGGGGGACTTTCAACAACAATCAAAGAAAATAATACAGGACAGCCTAATTTTTCCTGTTGATGTTCATATCTGCTTGGAGGAATAACAGCCATTTTTATGCAGAAGGTGGTTGAATTTATTTGTTTATTTATTTATTTATTTGTTTGTTTGTTAATTTATTATTACCTTGCTTGTTCTGCTTCATCTCACTACTCTGACATGTTCCCTAGGTAGCTGGCAAGCTTTTAAAGTTAGCAGCATATTCATTCTGGTATACAGAATGGTATACAGTAATAACATCTTATTTCATGATCATTTCAAGTAATAGGGATCCTTGGTGACCATTTCAAGGGAAAATGAATTACATCCCTTTTAATGTTACTAGTAGCCAAATATGTTGTACAAATGTAAGTGATAGTTTCAGTGGCAATTTACAACAAATATCTAAAGCCCCTGGAATGTCTGATTAGATGGGCTTAGAATTCATGTTCACACAATTTTCTTTCAACTGGATGGGTTTCATTATTCATTATTTTTTTCTGTAGGGGAATTCAGAGATGTCTCCACCAGAGCAAGAGAAAAATCCTTTGTGACACATCAAAACAGAGGTAAAAACACAGATTATACAATTTAGGTGGATTCGTTGTTTTAGTTTCTGTCCTATTCACTCTGGATCAAAATTCTTCCTACATTTGGGTCAGTTTTGTGTTTTTCTCGCACATGATACAATGGAATGATTATTTCAATCATGTCAAAATTTGTGTGACATTCCCAGGGGGAGGCTCTTGAATGTAAGCACTGTTACACAGTGTCTTTTTTAGGTCTTGAAATCCTTGGTTATGGTTGGATGCCTTCTTGACATGATTTTCTCCAGTCCTGTGAGGAAAACTCCTCTCCACAGGCATCAACCATCAAAGTAATTTGAATTTACAAGAAAAAACTAGAGGGGTCTTGGCGCTCCATTTTCTTGCTTTGTTAGATAATCAGTATTTAAGTGTATTAAAGTATCAAATGACATAGTACTTAATAAACTTACCAGTAATGGATATACTGGAGAGTACTTTCAACACTGTGGATGATGTGGACACTGGCAGTAATAGTAGCAGCGCAGAAGAAACCTCCATGACATCACACATAAAGTACTTGTACCCAGATAGCTAGCTACAATCAGTAAAAGTTAGGGGAGTAAAAGAATGAAGATGTGTGACTTTCATTGATTTACAAGTACAGACAACAAGTATTTAACTTGAACCATGTGCTCAGAGTTCACTCTGTCCTAGCTTTATAAAAAAATATCAATAGCAACCTGCTGGACTGAGTAAGACTGTTAGCTTGATAGCTACACCTTCTCCTTTCCTTTCCAATTCACTATGAGTATATAATAGACCACACAGTAGGAGGAATTCAATAGTTTCTTCGTATAGCTAACACAGTTTGAAAGCTCATGGATGTGCTGATTACATTTACATTTACATTTATTCATTTGGCAGACGCTTTTATCCAAAGCGACGTACAAAAGTGCAAATAGTGAGCAAACAACAGGCACAAGAGCAAGATGTGTAAAGGTCATATAATGCAAATAGTGCTGAAGCTGAGCGCAAGGTCAGTGACGCGAGCCAACTAATCTGAACTAGGATTGCATCTCAAATACAATTACAGAAAGAAAAATGGAGTACCGCTATACTACCTAGACAAGTGAGCAACAAGTACAAGGCAGGAGTCAGATTCACAACATCAAAGTTACAAGGTCGAAGAGGGAGGTATCAGTCCAGGTAGAGTCTGAAGAGGTGTGTCTTCAGCGCACGTCTGAAGGGTTGGATTGATGGAGTTGTTCTTAGGGGGGTGGGGAGTTCATTCCACCACTGGGGGGCGATGATGGAGAAGCGTCGTTGTGAGGAGCGTGGGCCTTTCGTACTATTGGTGGGTGGAGCGAGGCGTCCGGATGTAGCAGAGCGGAGTTGACGAGCGGGTGCGTAGGGCAGGATGAGGTCCTGGAGGTAGGTCGGGGCAGTCTTTCTTGGTTAGTCCATATCCAGAACAGGGAATGTTTCTCAAAGAAATGGCAAAAAAAAAACTGTGCTTGATATGCATTTGAATTCTGATGATAAAAACTAAATGACTAATTTTTAAACATAATAATCTCAATCACAATAAAATAATAATCACCAAAACCTATAGCTGCATCCATAAATCAGTAGGAGGAAAACATCTACAATCAGTCTTGGCTGCACACTTTGTACACATTCTCAACCCACAAAAAAAGGAAAAAGAATGTGGTTATGCAGATTTAAGTCTGTAGAAAAAATTAAACTGGTACATTCTCAGTCAAGAAGCTAAATGTGTTCAATGGGGAGATAAGTCTGCCACCAGTGAACCACCACTGGGGAATTCCCTATCAGCTGTGACGGAGGTAGCGAAGGCTGTCAGTTGCTGGCTCAGGATTACTGATGTGGATGCATGGCAAGTTAACCTTCTTTTATATACTGTGCATGTAGTGAATTCCTCTATTATTTTGTTGCCAGATACCCATGTAGAACTCTTGTGTGAGCTTTCTGTCTTATAGATTATCAGATTGTACATTTACTAAACTGACACCAATAGCGCTGCTGTTGGCTAGAATGATAGGCACAACAAATGACAAATGTCACAAAATACTTGAGACAGGTTGGGGAATAGTGTCTTTATTAATAGAATTTCATTGCTATCAAATACTAAAAAAGGCTACAACCACACCAATGGATACAAATATAAATAATTAGAGCACCCAATAATTGCCCAAATTTAATGTTTCCACAACCTTGTAGTAATACACTGAAAGTTAACAAATGTGATATCCAACTAAAGCAGATCCAACAAAAGTAGACACTACAGTACATGGGATATTGAATTAACCCTCCTATTGTCTTAAGAAATACTAACACCTATTACCTTTGGGTCACTATGACCCGGGGTCCAATTTATCTCATAACTTAACTAAACCTTTGAATACAAATGTGAAATCTGGCACAGTGTTACAGCTGTAAGTGTAGAATACAACCAAATAGTCATAAACAACATCAGCTGTTTTGTTAACTCTCTAGCGCCCCCAAAGGTCCCATGCACTGCAAAAGCATGAAAAATGTTCTGGATATAGGTAAAATTGTCATAAAATTCTCCAAAATACAACTGTTAGCCTTTTAAGATGTAATAGATTCTGATATTGAAACTAATAATTGAAACTATCTCAATATAAATTAAGTCGATAGGGCCCCCTTTTGAAGTAGCCGACTATAACATCTCAATGTTCAAATTTTGTAAGAGAAAGAAGATAAAGCGATAAACTTATGAATGCCAATGAAACTATCTACAGACATATTTAAACTAAGTGAAGGAGGTTGTGGTTCTGTAATATTACCATGAACACATCTAAACTGCCCAATGGAAGCAGGTGAATTGGAATTTTCTCTTTTTTTTGCTTCAACTAAGACAAATTGATTTCAAGACTGATTACAAAATCTTTGAGTTAATGCTCTTTCCAACATCCATATAATCCAAACATACACTAATTCAAATAAATAATAGACAAAAAAGAGCTGGTCTTAGTCTAATCTCTCACCTTTGGCCTTCCTGTTATGGTTGGACCTCACAGGGGTTGATATAGCCCTTATCAGTATAGCTCAATTGATCACTGAGACACTCAAGCTACCCCACCTCAACAAGTTGCCTGCTCTGTATCGGGGTAGATATGGGTAGGTAGGGTAAAGGGATAGTTTGTTAAAGTATGGGGGTGAGGGGGTGGTTTTTTTTGTAGTTTTTTTTTTTTTTTTTACATGCAGTCCCTCTTATTATACAGGGTGTTAACAGTGTGTAGAAAAATCATGAGGTGTTATCTCAAACACATGACTGGCAAAAGTTGTAAGCATGTGTTTGCATGTCACTGTCAGTACTCCGGCCCCGTAGCTGTTGTTTTGGTGTTCTCCCTGTCTGTCAGTGTAGTCCATGTGCCTTTGTTTACTGTTTGCTTGTGTTCCAGCCCTGCCCCACTCTCCACCCTGTCCCCGCCCACCTGATTACCTGATCTCCTCCACCTGCCTGCCTGCCCACCTGCATCCCATCTCCTTGTCACCCCAGCCCTATATCTACCCTGCTTGTCTCTGTCTTGTTGCCAGTTCATTGCCGTGTTGCTTTGGTGTTTGGGCACATCTTTTTCTTGCCTGAATCACCAGCAATGCTGACGTTACATTATGTGGAATGCGCTCCCTCTGTGCCATGACAGGTACCACAAGATCTTTCCCTAACTGTTCAAAGAAAAGTCTATGCTTGTGCAAGGTCAGCTTCTGTGCTGCTAATAGTTGAGCATGTGTAAAATGTCAAGTCAATCATTAGAGGTCAGGGGGCATCAGTGGTTTTGATACAATATGGAAAAACATGGATTTTGTGTACTGCTACCAACCTAGCATGTTAAGCTAGCATGCATGCTAATATCTTTGAAATGGGCCTAGTACCAGGTACTTATAAGTATGAGGAAATACTTGATGAGTTTGTGGCACTCTGAGTTAGACAGAGCTGCTCATAAAGATCAAAAGTTATCTCGGGTCATATTGACCCTAAGACAATAGGTGTTACTTTTTTTGTAGCAGCTACACTGAAAATGATTTTTTTTTTAAATTGCCAAATTTCCATTTTTGGGGTCATTTTAGGAAGGTACATAGGAGGCCATGTACTTAGATTAATGTTTTATATCATTTTCTTAGGTTTGAATATGATTTCAGGTCATTATGACCCCAGGACAATATGAGGGTTAGTAGGTTCAGTAGGGATGGGCACTGCAGTTCAACTCAGCTGAGCACTGCACATGAATATCATTACATTTTTTGTTGTTCTACACACTGGAAAAATAATGTAAGGACTCAGCTTTTGCAGCATCTACACTGAAAGATACAAAAAAAGTGAATCAAGCTCATTAATGTCTTTACAGATGACTTATGCCTACACATCTCACTCATATATAGCAAAAACTGACAGAAGTGACCATATGACTACTTTCTCATAAGATCAGGATACATTGTTTTAGGGTGTTTTACAGTGAATAGTTATACACTTTGACAGAAAAATACATCCCAGCATTGTCTTTTAGAATTTAAGCTTCAAAGGCTTAAACTGATGTCCTAGGAGCTGCAATAGGTAGAATTCAACAAGTGGCAATTAACCTGTACTCTGTGACTTGATCTGCTATGCCTTCATTAGCCTACATGAAGCCATGCAGTGTATGTGACAACACATGAAATACAAATTATACTTTATTTTCCTAAATAAATACTTAGAGTAGAGTACAAAATAGATTGCCACCATGATCAATCAGTATACACAAAAGCTCTTGTCTTATATGTCATTTGGTCTGTTAAACATAACTGCTCGGGTTAAGAATTTTAGAAGCCATTACAGGTTATCGAAGGATCTATTTCATGCTATAATTTAAGTTTCACGCCTGCTATAGAACTAGTGTTTTGGGTTATCGCTGAGCAGTTGCACAACAAATGAGACCTACATTTTATAGTCATCATCTTATTGGGGTATTCATTGTTTCTTTTTCCAGTATAATATACATATTAAATAAACTACAGCCTTGCTGTACTGATGCTTTGGACTCATGAATTCACTAACATATCCCCTCTGCCTCTCCTTACTTTTTGTATTATTATCCAGATCAAAGTAGATACATTGATGATGAAAAAGTCTTTACATCAAAGCATCTCTTCATGTAAGCTAAAAGAGGGATTTTAAACATTTCATATAAAATCTTTTAAACACATTCTCCAAAGTCACTCTTCATCTTCAGAACACTATTGTTATTCTGAGGTGGGGGTGGGGGACAAAGGCTAACATTAGACAGTTGATTGAAATACTATAAAATAAAGGTAGGGATGTGTTTTATATCAGAACATCGTACATTATGCTAACTGACTGTTTTACTCTGTCCTTCCATTTTTAATACCAGCAAGGACAATCCTCCCACAGTGTTTTTTCACCCAAGTCCCATGAAGCTTCTGGTGTTTTGACATGTGCCAGCACATGCAATTCACTAGAAATATAGTTCATTCACAGACTAAATCCGGCTATTGAAATCTGTGATAATACATGACCCATTTGCCCTAAAGCATCACACTTCATAACTGTCTTCTCAACAGCATCTTTGTTCAAACTACTGTGAGAAAACATGATTGGCTGACCTTACGTATCCTCACCATAGCAACAAAGAGGGCTGGTCTCTGTTGGCTGAATGTGGCTTTGACAGAGTGTTACCCAGAGAAACCAATAAAACCAATAAAACACACTGACACACACAAGCATGACTGTCCCTCAACATTAATGACACTTAAATATCCTAACTACAGCTGTAGTTAGGATATTTAAATGTGTTTAAATATCCCAAAATAGCTCAAAATGCCCTTTAGTCCATCATTCATCATTAAAGAGCAAACTGCACCAAAGTGACAGGCTGTTTCAAGGAAAATTTATTTCATTATAAATATAGGTTTGTCCTATGCTGACTTAATGGTCCATCCACATCTACATGTTGGCAGACGTGATACAAACAAGTTTCTTGGCTTATACCCCAGGTCCAAGCCACCTTCAAACTAATTGGTCACATCACTGTTTCTCTCTTTCTGTATCTTTCTGTAGCCCAAAATGTATAGATTAACAGAGCAGTTATTGTGATTATAGATTAATTTTAGAAATGCAGAAGTGCCCTCAGATATATGACTGTTGTGGCTAAAAGTGTACACAGACGACTGTTGGGAGGTGCATTTAAAGAGAGCACAAATTTGTAACGCATCAAAGCGCAGGACACATGGGCTCCCAGATCACATATTTGGAATGGGTGTCCACCTCAGCTATTTAGGTTCTTTTTTTTAAGTATATCGGTGATAAGTGCCCTCAATTTTGCAATTGACAGGTACAGTCCATCAGTCGAACATCTGGGTGTAGGATAGAGGAGCATTTAATGATGGGTGAAAAAATATGCATTTGGGATTGTGTGTATATGTCTGTGGTGGTGGAGGGAGGGGGTCAGAGTATAGGGAAGGAGGCACAGGACCTCTGTAGTCAGGCTGTAGGCCAGTTCAACTGGTTCTACTAAATGCTGCTGTGAGCTCCTGATAGGCTGATGACTTAACGGCAATCTAACCTTCGCTTTAGGGCTGAGCTTGCATTCAATGCCTTGACCACTGAACTACTCAGGACCTTCTTACATGCATTCTTACAAGTTTTCCAACAAATCCTCCACCCCGCACCCCCCAACCCCCTGCCACAAAAAGACTCCCTGCAAGTGATCAAGGAGTCTGAAAGAGAGTTTTTGATCATCATGGTAATGAAGACCGCCCAAGCCCTGACCCTCACCAAGCCTTGTCATTTCCAGTCCTGTGAATTAAAACAGCTGGGTCTAATTACCTTGCATTATGGATATGCACTTTAAATAGCAGTTAATTTATTCCACATTTCTTAGCAGGTAATCAGGAAATAAAAGCCTGGAAGATAATCAATTTCACATCATTATCATATCTTGAGAGTCCAGAGTGGATGAGAGCAGATGATCCTGTATTCAATGTCTCTGTAAGACCACACCAGCGAGAATGGAGGGGGAGGAATGAGTAATCAGTGCATATTATCTCAGTGGGATATTCAGTAAATGTATATTTCAAAGAAGGAGAATGTCACGTATTTATTTATTTACTTATACTGGCTTTTGTTATATCACTTTATGGCATTGTTACATCTTTCCATATACACAGTGGCCCTTGTGTGCATACAAAACATCTACTATTGACAGTATACTCAGCCATTGGTATCAAAGTGGCAAGGTATGCCAAGAGACCCTGACATTTTTGAATTCTAGATTTGTGTAGGTGTTTCTCAGTCTAACTGGACTTTATTACTTACATAGGTTTCATGGAAGAAATAAAAAAAATCCTGATACCGTGCATTTCATGATGTGTGTTCATTGCTGTGTATCTTACTCTCAGTGCTCTAGTCTGATTTGTAATTGCATGCTGTTGATTTGCATACTGTTACAGCCCAAAAATCCCCTGTGTTTCAATGATGCGGAGACAAAGCCCAATCCACAACACAAGAAAAAAAACACGCCACCAAACCAGAGAGCTACCATTAAAATGATTAATTAGAACAAAATTGCGTGGTAAGGGATAAACACAAGCGGAACAGAAAATTAGCAATGCCACAAAAGGAGAGAGTTTGGGCCACCCTACAATAGCGGATCAGACCCTGGAGCTCTCCAGCCTAGATGCTGTAACGTAGGTTAGCTGGAGCATCAAGAGCAAGAGAGATATCTGTCTGCATTCAACTTAGAAAGGCACAGCACAGGTGACAATGATCAACACCAGATTGCAGTGAGGTTCCCAGCTGTCAGGTAGGCAGCAGTAGGTAGGAACTCAAGGACAGACATAAAAATTACCACCAGTACCTCTTCACAATAGACTTGCCTGAATAAATCTACAGTGATATTGATCAATACAGCAGAGTGTAATTTGTAGCATTCATCCAACTTTTAGCGGGCAGGACCAGTGACATAAATACATGCATCTTAGGAGCAAGAGAAGGAGCGAGAGCATGCCATGAGTTTTGCAGGAACAAGTGTCTCAGCACATAATAGCAAATACACATCAATAGTAAAGTGTGAGGCTGAAACACAGTGGCTGAGACAAAGGCATATAGGTACCCTATTAGAAATAGCACTTAAAAGGCATCAGGCACCACTTTGCCTTCACATGTTTGGCATTTTCCAAAACAGTCCTCAAACAGAATGATTATTGACCCATACAACAATCTAGAAACGAAGACTCTTAAAATGCCATCATTCCTTTTCAGAATTTCCTGGGCCTAAAAGAAAATTGACTAAAATTGACATTTAGGGAAAAAAAGCACTCTGTTCACATACAAACTTTTCTCTCTGGCAGATGGCCTTGGGGACCCCAACACCAGTGCGAATGGAGAACGCTTAACCAGAAACTGGCTCAGCTGCTGGCCTGGAGGAGGATGGATGTCCCCAGTCAAGTCTCGATACCCATGAGCTTTCTTCCTCCATTCTCCACTGAAGTGAGTTTTGCTTCACTGCTGTCGTCTCTGACTAGCTCACTGGGAATATCCTCAACCTTATCCATGAAAGGCATTTGCCACCAGCACTGCTGTGGATCAGATTGGATCTGACTGGATCAATTAAACCCACATGGGCTATTTAAATTTATATTGTGCCTTTCAAAAGAAGACCAAACCAGATTCTGTTAAGTTTTTGCAAATTCAGTATAACATTGTACTTCAAATTGAATTGAATTGAATAACATCTTCAAATTGAATCATAATTTAAATGTGTCTTATTTATGACACTGTAAAGTTCTGCATAACCTCTGATTATGCTGCTCAGTTTCTGTTTTGTATGTTACTTGATGTTAAACATTTGTTGCTTCAAAAGATAAATAAACTGACAGTTTATGGATTATCCATTCTTCTGATTTTTCATTCCATAGCTCATTTTTACTGGCCTGCATCATCAGCAATAATCATGTTTTCACTGCATGAGAAGGAGCTATTTAGAGTACAGTGCACAGTGAAATACAGACACAAATAAAAAGACAGCAGTTATACATACAAGGGCAGAGCAGAAAATGTAAAGTACAGCAAATCAGACAACAACTAAGTTATACAAGTAAATGTAACATGCTATAAGTAGGACAATTATTAGCATTAGGAAATTAAATTATGATTATGCCAAACATTGTCCTAAGGAATATAAAGTGTTACAAGTACCTGCAATTGTAAATTTGACAATTGGCATGGTTAAATTAATTATAATTGCAGTGTATAGCTACTATACCTGGCTAAAAAGAAAACTAATTTACAGTTTAGATAATTATATATGTAAATATCTGTAGCCCAGTCCTTTACTTCATCCAAACTGTCATCCCAACCATATCTCTACCCCCTTCACAGCCCTCAACTCAGCCATATAACAATATATGGGGACCAAGCAGTTTCACAGTACTTGTATACTATAGCTGCGAACTTAATTACTTTAAGGTGTTTTTTTTTTTTTTAGGGAAATGAACTACTTAATAAAAAGTATCAGTATCTACTGTCTGTAAAGGTGTAGCACTCTGGCATTGTAGCAATCGGGAGTGGGGGAAGACTGCAGCAAAATGAGTCAATTGTTAATGAAAATATTGTTTCATTAAAATTTCTCCTTAAAGAACTGTGAAATGATCCAACATGTATATAGGTACATGTATGCTAGTTTGTTTACATTGGTTACATCAGTGTTACTGATATGCATGGATGTAATATGTATAACAAGTGTTAGAGACAAATTACAGCCTTGTAGAGAAACCAACAAAGGGAGCTTCTTTTAAATTATATTTCAAACTTATTCAATTTATTACAGGTAAGGTCTCAAGTACATTATCAAAAACTATTGTCATGTGCAAACCATCCATATTGATTCCATCCAATGCTCTCCCCTAAGACAAAACGGAACTGCGCTGGATGCATTTGCTGAGTGCATTTTTTGTGCCATTAAACCTGAGTACTTGGTAATCTCAGCTAGCTGGGTAGTTTTTGGATGTCCTCCTTCTCAAAGTTGTAGCATGGCTTCACTCCAGTAAATTCTGCAATTCAGATTCTAAGTGGTGCAGACTTGTTTAGTACATTCATCCAGATTTGGCATGCATTGGATGTTTATCTCAATACATTACAGTAACTAAAAAAATAAAAATGTATTTTTTATGACTGGCAACATACAGGGTACGTATCAGTGAAAATAATATACATGTCATACTTGTACGGGTGAATTTTGAAAGTTCAACCAGTAAATCATTAGAAAACCCTTATCTTCTATCAACTCAGCTTGGCAGTAGATTTAATAAAGCCTTTTGTGGAATATCACAGGATTAGCTAACTTTTATCATCAAGGGTCATATGAACTAAACCCCAGGTTGACATAACTGCCACAAGGTGAAAAAATAAGTTCTGGCATTTGTTACTTGCCCTGAATTAAATATACATGTGGTCTCCTGCATGCAGCCATGCCCAATAAGTCACATTGCTTCTTTTGTTCTTTATGGCAAAGACTGCTCCTGAGGGAGCTCTTTGTGCAAGCAGTCTGGGAAACACAAACTGCAGTGTCAGAGTCTATAGAACACCACCGGATCATAGCTCACATCCCTGGACAGCTGCTGCTGTACTGCAGCAGCCATAAATTTCCAGGTCAAAAACGTTGGTTTTAAAAAATCATTTTCCCAGCGATGATACTCCACTCCACTATCCCATATTCTCCTTGCTGCCGAGGAGGGGGCGAAAGTGTACCACTCACGACCAATCAGGCGTCCCCTGATATAGCTCTGCTCCGCTCACCTGGACACTCTTCAGTGAGCACGGTGCACTTCCAAGAGTTATCGCATCTTAGGAAAAAATTCATCACTTCAGGGGAATTGCAAAGTTAAGAGAAAAAAAAAAAAACTACCATCACATTTCACAGGGCATAACAGAAAGATATCATAAATGTATTAACGGCTCTCTTATGAATAATAGAAATTGGTTTCTAATGCTGCTCTTCAGAGATATTCAAAAACATATTCTCGTGAGGTGTGCTGTGTCCAGCTGCATCAATAATATAAATGAAAACAAAGCTTGGCTCACATCTCTTTTTTAACATCTACCCACCCTCAAAAATTAGGGGGTGTGCATAAATTCACTTTCATGATCACTTTTAGCCTTTGGTTTGTGTAAATTCTGTTATCTATCATGGTTAACTGAGGCCAGATGACAAAGACATTCATGTCAAATGTAATGAGTTTGGATTAGTTTGTCTGTACACTATAATGCACAGTGCTGGAAAATGAAGAGATCATCTTAAAATCCCATAAAATACCTTACATTTGTTCTTAGATCTGTTTATTTTGTATACAGTCTGTACTATATATATATATATATATATATATATATATATATATATATATATATATATATATGTGTGTGTGTGTGTGTGTGTGTGTGTGTGTGTATACTTTTTACTTTCAAGTTTACAAATACCATATGGCTTTCTTAGCTGGTAGTATACACTGTTATTGCAATATAGGATGTAGACCACATGGTCTAATTCCTGTTATTTTCTCTTGATGCTAGCTAGGTCACATAACAGAGGCCTCTAGCATCAACAAGACCTTCACAGCCCACTGCTCTGACTATTTGTCTGGCATGCGAGCAGGACTTCAAACTGTATTAGCGATAAAATGGTTCGCTCTTGCCAATGCTGAAAACTGGCACACCATTAAATTGGACTTCTTCAGCTGTTGGAGACATTGGATTTAGTGCATAAAATTCAAACAAGTGTTCACATAGGTATTCCAAATGAATCTGTTTTGTGGGCTTCTCACACTATGTTTTCATGTGGTGAACTTTAAAAATGCATAACTGTATAGACTGTATAGATTAATGTAGTTCATCAATGTTTGAGGTGTTAGGAACTCACATTCAATTCCACATTTCAGGTCCTTTCATGTTAATTCCAAGTCATATCCAATTCATTAACATGAACAACACAATGATGTTCTAATTCTAATTCTTCAGCTGTGGCTGGCAGTTCCTCCCTGAAAATCAATTCCATTAATTACAAACAGAGCTGCATTCAGTCCTTTCAGCTCCTTCCCTGCTAATCTCAATTAATTTCCACTAATCAAGATAAAGGTTGTAATTCTAATTATTAAATTGGAGTTCACCATTCAATCCATAAAATCAGCACTGTGAATTTATTTCTGGGTATGATATATTTCATATTTTCAGCTTCTTTTATGTTAATCTCAATTCCTACCTGATACTATAACATAAAAGACAGTGCTCTCTATCATATGAGTATATTGCCAGAGGGCAGCATTATACACTGATGACTACCAGACTGCTTCTATTCAAGGTATACTGAATCTAATAGACACTGCTGCTAAGGCTTGTATGCACAGTCAGCATCTCTATACTGTACAGTATTGAGGACGCATCATTCATCATTCTTTTTGACTTCTACACAGGACAGTACTCTTTGAGTGAACATTTACCATAGGGCATGTATTTTCTGCTTTGTTTGATGTGACAATTTCTGTGGCCCACCACTTAAAACTGTTACATGTTGAACGGCTCATATTTGCCTATCTGGCTCCATTATACTGTGATTAAAACCATGAATTGTGTCGTGCTGGAGGTCGTTTCCTCCAGGGTGGTTCTCCAACTACCAAAATGGTTGTGCAGTCACGAGCTTCCATTGCATGAGAAAATGGTACAGTGGGCCAGGGTCCTGGCAGCACCTAGGTATTGCCATTTACCTTGGTATTTAGACCTCCTTGGCCTCATCTCTGATGCTTCCAACAAAGAGTATCCTCTTACCACAAGTGTGCACGTGTGTGTGTGTGTGTGTGTGTGTGTGTGTGTGTGGGCAATATGTTGTTATCTTTCTGGGGACCGGTAAGTCCCCACTAAGATAGAATAATC
The DNA here is from genome assembly GCA_019176425.1 of Megalops atlanticus. Lineage (NCBI taxonomy): Eukaryota > Metazoa > Chordata > Actinopteri > Elopiformes > Megalopidae > Megalops > Megalops atlanticus. The sequence continues at coordinate 68,060,679 of CM032875.1, forward strand.
TGGAAAAAGTGCCTCGTGGGGACCAAAATGCTGGTCCCCACTAGGAAATCAATGTTTTTCTACACTACATTGTTGTTACTGATGAAACAAAAAGTGTCAAAACATTTCTTTGGTTAAGGTTAAGGTTAGGGTTAGGGTTAGGGTTAGGTTTAGGGATAGGTTAGTATTCTTTAGTTATAGAAGAATGGGAGTGTGTGTGTGTATCCAGAGCTTTGTCCTCCTGGCTTGAACCTTGAATGGGACCTGTTCTTGAGGGGGTGTATGATGGGGCTGTATGATGAAGTACCTGAAAGTGCATTTGACAGATTCTGGTATGAAGCCAAGAAAGTCTAAATGTGCAAGTTTTCCCCTTTTATTTGTATATTACACATGCTCTTGCTGTAAACAACATGTATAGTTTCATTAGTTTTTTTTTATATCCTTGTGCAGTTTAAGATGTTGACATGCTAATTTTAAAATAAAAACTAAACTAAAAACTGTTTGCCCTACCAATATATACCAGAGTGGTCTGTAAAAGCAAGGTGAACGGCCAACACTGAAATTTCAAAGCAGTTGTAAAAGTATGTAATTTGAAACCCCATTTTAAATGTGGGGGACATTAACATGAGGTTGGAATATAATGATAATATTCCTTTGTTTTTACAAAGTATATGGTACAATGTTTGAACACGGTTATAGATCCCTATATTTTGCATGAAGAATTCCGATCCCATTTTTGTAGAACATGATTTGCACTTGTGTTTTAAAGAATTACCACAAATCTCCCTATGGATATTCCAGTCTCAAAAGACTGAGACAAATACAATGGTTATCTCATCTGCAATCATTCACCCAGCTTCCCAACCAGTCTCCCGTAACTGTACCATGTGACATGGGTCATTCATATGGGATCTCTAGTCCACATGAATCTTACCCTTTTAAACAGAACCCTCACAGCATAAAAGCCTCTTTCATTGACAGGAGGCCTATATGAAAGGGGAAACCATTTTGAAACATGGCTTTCTGCTCAGCCTATTTAATTGAAGTTATCTAGATCAACTAGTATCCCCTGCCAAAATTAGCAAGGATGCTCCAGCTAAAAAGTATTTTATCAGCAGTTATTAAAGGCCCACATAGTATCTCAAGACAAATACTACATATGAGAAGTCACAAATGACCAAATTTGCAACAGTTTTGAATACGTTGTACAGTGATAAAATGCTGGTAAGGACTCACAGAAATGTATTTGGAACAGGATTAAATGATCAAATGCACAATTTATAACTGCTTTGGGAACTCTCCTATGATGAAAATTCAATAATTGGATGGGGTTTTTGTGAATTATGTCCCTTAAGTGGTCTGATGAATTTTCCAAAACATATGTTACGTTCATGCTTCACATTTGTATGGAAATGGTAAGTCCACTGAAAAACTGGCATTATTGCTTGACTTTTGAAACCAATAAACTTGAGTGGCACAAAGAATGTCAATAAATATGTTTTATTAGTAAGTCTAATGTTGCTGTTATGCACTCTTTTAGCCTGATCAATGAATTATATAGCACATACACTGTGAATCATTTCACATTTTCGATTATAGAAGCATTGATCAAGGTGTATTTTGAACAGTTTGATATTTGATTATTCTGTGGCTCTCAAGATTGAAAATTCAAATAACCCTGCTTTTTCCTCCAAGAATGATATGAATCTGCAGTACTTTCTGTGTAAAGAATGACTCACTGCATGCAAGAGATCTGCATTCACTCATACTTACAGGCAGGAAAATTAATAATATCACTGATTCATTTTATTTTATGCAGGGCTCTCCATAATGAATATTGATGAAGAATAATACAACTCTGGATTTTCTTCATTTTTATTATTTCAGATAGCAATCCAAGTAACTGATTAGTGGTTTCATGGTCAGATTCAAATGACGATATATTTGGTTTCATCCCAATCTTTAAGTTGTAGCCAACTTCACGTTGACTGATTGCATTGAACCTGCTTTTATTTATTTATTTATTTATTTGGCCATTCTTTCCATAATTTCCACTTTGATATTTATGTGGATCACCATTCCATCTGAATTTGCTTTTAATCACAAATTTTAAAAGCCTGTTGGTGCAAATAAGCCTGAACTGGAATAAATTGCCCTATATATGTGATACAAAAGTTCACAATAGGAAAGCAGCTCGCTTTACACGGGGCAGATTCATGAATAATGAAGTTAACATTAAAATTAAACGTGATTGCTTCTCTCCTTTTGATCAAACTTTAAGCTACACTTTGATATGCCATTATTTCTCTTGCTTCATGACTGAAATAAACCAATTTTGCATCTCAGAGAAATGGTCCTACTGTGTTGCTGTCTCATAATCATTTAATATGTGATTCATCTACAGTTTACTATATCATTAGACCTCATCAGACTTTTCCCTTTTGATTCTACAAAAAAATAATAATATTGCTTATCATATTCATTATTTTAGAAGTATTATGGGTGATACACATGATTATGTTTATCAGCTTTATCAACCTTACCATTTGTCTGAGAAAATTCTTTTATTACAGAATTACAATAAAACACATTTGCAAGAAGAAACATTGCACTAAAGTTCTAATAACAAAGTTCTGAATTCTGACAACTTACAGCATTCAAATATGCTGTGTTACACTATGAGAACTGCACAATAAGCAAAAAGTAACTGTTACCAATAAATATTAGCCCCTGTCTCATTTTTTCTGGACAATATTGAATCATAAAATTTAAAAAAAAATCAACACAAGGCTCTCTGAAAATGTATCAATATATCTTAAGAAGCATGCAGACAGAAAAAAAAACATCTGACTTGTGGCACAGATAGGAAAGTGATAGCTTTCTGCTCCATGTAGTCCAGCTTGGTACCTGGCTGCCTCCAGTGGTGGTCTGTAGCTGAGCGATCCCACTTTGTACAGTGAAAGGCACGTCATATCACAAAGCAACACAAATGACCCCAACGGGCATCTTTGTGGTTGAACGTATGTAATAAGCGGAATAACGGAATATAAGACTGGAACAATGGAATACAATAAAGGAAGTGCTATGGTTCACTTGCACTCTCATCCACTTTGGAGCTACACAGTTACTGCACAAACAGGAGTCCATTTTCACTGGCATGTGAAGAGTTACAAACACCAGGCTTCACAATCTGTTTTTGCTGCTGCATTTAAGCGCTGTTCAGACAAGGTCTCAGACTTTTAAACATACACACAAACTTTGAGAGCCTTCTAAATGGTGGTTAGGCTTTTATGATTTTGCATAGGAATCCATCATATAAAAATAGGAGTTTTATTTGTTTATTTTTGTAAAGTTCATCCTTCTGGGATGAGTGTCTTCTCAAGGGTAACGGTGGTGAGGCGAAAGCTTGAAAGCCTTCTAAAGACCGACCCGGCAGACCATTAACAAGGTAATTTGCATAAGGTGCCATTTAAATTTGAATCTCGTCCAGATGAGGAAAGCTGTAAAAGTGTGGCATTAAGAGACTGATCATGTTTTAAGCATGTGTTTACACTTGAGTCCAAAATGCTACCTGCAAATGCTGTTTACCATTTCAGAGTAATTTGTACATATGCATATGAGAACATAAAAAAGCTTGACGATGAGAGAGAGGGATTCAAATGTATTATTAGTATAAGTGAAGCAACACTGCTGTGCAGATGCTTTGTATTTATGTAAGAAAATTCAAGTCCAGGAACAGTTAATTTTGCTTGTTTCATTTTTTAGATATGCTCCAGCAGTGTCCTCTGTAAGATGTGAGGTCAGGCCTTATTGTCTGCAACAGTAATTGAGTTTTTGTCCAAGCAGCAGCAGCCTGCCTCCAGACAGTTCCTTGCAGATGCCACATACTGTAGGTGAAACAAGGTTTGTATTAGTACCCTGTCAGCCTGCTATGCCTCTGGCTCCCACACAGTAAAGCCTCTCTCTTTGTGGCTGCTCGGATGTGGATCTCTCTCCTTCCTTTTCCTGAGTGCTAGTCCCCAAACAGCTCTGCAAGAATGCTTGACATATTCCTATGTCTTCTGTCAAGGAAACATTACAATGACCTGTTTTGAAAGTTTATGCCCCTCTACTTTCAACAAAAATGGAAGATGCTGAATAACTAAGGAGGGCAAAAAACATCTCTAATAAAATGGATGCATTAAAAACATTAAAACAGGCAAAATAGACATGATTGGTTTTACCTTGGCAGAGAACCCAGCAGAGCTGATTAATTGTTATGGATAATTGGTTTATGATACATTCTCACTCAGAACCTCTAACACAAGCTAAACAAAAATAAGTTTTTGATAGAAAGACTTTAATATTCCTGGGAACACCCATTTATTTGCAGATAATACTACATATACATGTATGACTGAGGACTGGAGCTCTTTCTGGCTTGAAGTGTAAGTCCCAGAAAGAATGGATATCTTATCCACATGTGTTATGTTTACTTCAAATGCTTTGCAACAAAGACAAGCAAAATGCTATTTTTAAGCTGACCATTATGGAAAGATGTAGCTAAACACACCTTTTGAATTCCTATGTTAACATAGACCAAGGACTGAGACAATTTGACGCAGAGTCGACATGCTGAAATCAGCATGTTCTCACAGCACTTTTATTCCATGCACAACCAACACACAGTCCCTTGTGACATTTATAGTGCTATTACAAAATCACATATTCAGGAGCTTTTTTTTTTTTTTTACTGGAAGAAATTTCCACAAGATGCAGCCAAATTCTACTTCAAAGCTTCTGCTTTAATGTAATTAAACCTGTGTTTCATCACAGAATTCTTTCTATCTGTGCCCCACAAAATAATCACTTACTTCTGTGTATGAAGGTTTCTTCCTTCTTTCATTTTTGCATGAGATGGGAAATATGTCTCATTCAGCATCTGCTTGAATGGTAAACAAAGTGCATGACCGGTCATTAGAGAACCAACCCTTATGTTGCTTTATTGGACATTTCCATTAAAACACTACAGCTTTTTTCTCCTTTGTGCTAAGGTGCAATCTCTATGTATATTTCAGTATGTTTCTCCAGGCTGTCCATGTGGAAACAAAATGCTAAAAACATTAACAAAAGACAACTTTGTTGTAATCATCAGCAGCACAGAAAAAATGTAGAGCATATAAACAGTTGAACTGAGGTGTGTAAACTGCATAGGAAGGCTGCTTTTAAAATTATGGCTTTTTGTGGATTGAAAGCAAGTTTAAACAGGGCCATGTTAGCATATCTTAAGTATTCTTTCTACAGCAGTTTTCACAGCATGGTTATGTGAGTACAATTTTGAATGGAAAGACAATTCCCTGTAAATTAACTTTGCAAACAAATGGCAAGATTTTGATTGTCAGGACAGGGATGGAAAACAAACAAGTGCAGTTCCTCAAAGAGCCTTTGCTAACCCTGTCAATGTTTTGTCTTCAGCAAAGGGGAGAAATTAAGCTTTGGAGCCATTTTTGTTTCTGGCCCAGATTCACCTAACCCCAACTGAGTAACCATACTAGAATATTCCTTGTTTCTCAATAAATAAATAAACAAAGCACCATTGCTCATCCCTAACCTACGTCGCTTTTCATCACTAATGTATTCCAATAAACTGAACAATAACCATTACCAATTTTTTCCTGCAGCCCCTTTTCAAAACAACTTTATATTCCAAGGACAAATTACCTGACATGCATGATCTGATTGATTTTAGCCTCTGCTTTTCTGTCATTGGCACGTCACGCTCTATGGATATTTTCAGGCCTAGTGATACTCCACATAATTCACAAACAGGTTTGCAGCCGTCAAAATATGCCAAGGGCCTTGGCGCAATACTCATAACAATCTAATCCTTACTATTTAATTGCTGCAGTTCTAATCCAAGGATTAGAAAAATATAAAAGACATACATTTTCTATGGATCTGACCTTTGGTAACATCATCCTCTCTTTCCAGTCTTTTCAGGCTCCCTCAACCACAGTTGTTTTCAAATCTTAAAGGATTTTGCAGCTACCTTAGGGAACATTGCTGGAGCAAGTTCCTTGTAGCAAGCATGTATATATTCAAAATCGACACTGAAAAATAACATTGCACATGTGGTTAAACTGCTTCTCAATTTGAAAAGGAAATTGAAAAACTGAACTTTGCAATGTACAGTGAGATCTGACCTTACATGTTGGAAAGCATAAGACTGGAATTCTTTTGTTTTGTCCATTTTTTAAAACTTGCTTTACATTACATTATAGGCATTTAGCAGACACTATTATCCAGAGCAACATACCCAGGTTACACTTTGTTTACAATGTTCTCCATTTATACAGCTGGATATTTACTGGGGCAATTGGGGGTTAAGTACCTTTCCCAAGGGTACAACAGCAGTACCCAAGCCAGGAATTAAACCAGGAACCTTTCGGTCATAAGTCCTGCTCCCTAACCACTATGCTACGCTGCCGCAATGGCTTAAAATTGTTCTGTAAAGTTAAGGGCAAGTGTCATAGTAGATAACCTGATATCTCACTAAGCCACAACACTTCATATATTCAATAAACATACCAGGAGGCATCAAATACAGACACAAAGACAAAACTGGTATTAGCTGTCTTTTATTGGTTCAGTGTTTGGAGGGAAGCTTGAATTCACTCATTGTTTTTATAAAAAATTGCATTTCAGAAATACATACTGTTTTACATTATTATTAATTCTAAAGTATAGAGTACTGGAGTACACAGGGATTAAGAATTTCATTAACTGTAGATATTTTAACAGACATGACATTTTATTGAACTTCAGACCCGCCGTCTCCTCTTTTACATGTCAATGTCAAAACTAAGTTGCATGTGGCAACCCTGTTATATGGGCCTAAGGAAAATATTAAAAAAAAGAATGTACATCTTGTCTTGCCCTTTGATTTGCTAATTCAAATATAAACACTATCAATACATCACAAATTTAAAGCAGAGGTACCCTGAAAAAGGGGACACTAACAAGTTTCATCTGTACCAAACAAAATGTATCTGTGGGTTACAGAATGTAATAATAATAGAGCTTTTAATCAGCAGGCTATGTGCTATGTGTTTCTGTTGTATCGCACATTTTTTTGTATAAATACCAAGATATCTTAAAGTAGACATGAGACATATATATATATATAGTGTGAGAATTGAGAATTGTAATTTAGTAATTTAGTGAGAACTGATCAAGGGTTTGAATAGTCTGAATAGTATATACTATCGCTGCTTTGTGATGTTCTTTAATAAAATCCATTAGCAACATAATGTCATTAAGTCATTGGCTGATTCATGCATCCAGTGGAACATTACCTTTGATGTGTCTTGATATCGTGTGCATTGTGAGGTTTAGTGAAGGCCAAACAGCTCATGCAAGTACAAAACAGCCTGAGGAAAGGAGGCGGGAAACTCCATCGCAAATCTTGGATTAACCCTTCTGAGCCTAAAAAGATTCAAACACACACCCTCCAGTCATTGTTCACATGCATATCATTCATCCAGCTCAGTGTGACCAGCTTGTAAAAGGATATACAAGTGACCTGGATAACATTACCTCTTAACATATCAGACATCATCAAACCTTTTCCTAAACCATGACATCATTTTCATAAAAAGAATAGCCTGGGCCACACCTTAATTACACATGCTTCCCTTTACGTATGTTAAATGCTTCTTTCACTTGGTCACGTTTTATTATTTAAAAATAATGTGAAAGTGTGATTTTACTCCATTGTCTGTTTTAGTCTTGCAATTTTTTTTCTTCAGTTTGACCTAATCACATCTGAATCAACTTCAGTCGTATGTCAATCTTAGCATGGGCTCAGGTTGCAGATACCTAATCTCAAAGGTCTCTTGGGAACATTTATATCGTATTTCAATAAAGGAATTGTCTCTCAGTAATATATGGCATGTCACTGCTGCTAGACAGCAGGGATGTGTTTCTGCAAGGCAGTCTAGACAGAAAACACGTTAGTGTGAAGCAAGGTTTAAATGTTTTTACTCAGGTATGTAAAAACTGGATTATTTATAAGACAACACAACTGTGTCTTCTTAGTCTTAGTTATTCAATATATTTAAGCACATCCAGGAAGTATGATGCAAGTCATATTGCATGAATATGAATATCATCAAATGCAGTCTGTGGAAAATGACATACATTTTTGAAAAATTATTAACTGAACCTCCTGGATGTCTGCAGCTCCAGTAGGCCAAACACATATTGTGCAATTTGGCCCTGGGAGTCAAGCATTTTACTTATGCAATCTACAGTACAATCTATTTCCGATTCAAATTAAAAATGAGCATGGAAAAATGAAAATGGACCCAAGCTACTGTAAAGAGTAGCCTTGGAGAAGAGCATGAACCCATTTTAATGTCAGAAATCTAATTTAACCATGGCATCTGTTGGGGTAAGCACAGGGTAGTTGTGTACAAATGGAGAGCGTGCACTCTCACCATCTGGAGCTGCTGCATGCTGATATCCCGGCATTCACCCACTGAGCCAAGCATTATTTACAGGCTGCCCTGAAACATTTCAATGAACACAACCTTATGCAAAAATGGCCCATCTCTGGCACTTCCTGTATCATCAAGAGAGGGATCACGTCACTCTCGGCATTTAACTAACAAGGTCCCTCTATCTCATTCTGTCTAGCTCTCTTTTAGTCTGCACTCCATCCTCACACCATCTGAAATCTCTCACAGGATTTGTTTGCCCACAGCTCATTATTTAATGTGTTTATGGTGTACACATGGACACAAGGGGTACCATCATTATCCAAGGGATGGTGTGTACTTCTTGTTGTTTCCAGAAGTTAAATTAGGTTTCTAGTATATTTAATAATGAACACAAAATAAATGGGAAACTGTAGTTCCACAAACATGATAGTCAGGTTGAGTCATTGTAAATGAGATTCTTGGCTGGATGGCGTAAGGATTTTGTTTTATAGGTTCCATTTGCCTGTGATGTGAAAGAATAAATCATCATTAATGTAGTGCCTTTCATCCAAAGAGTGTGTTTGGCAAGTGTTTGACAGTCAGGGGTGATACTCCTCATTCACCTATAGCACACAGTAGCCATGTGGATGATCCATGGTCATGTCTCTGCTCACTGCATTCTGTTTGCAATGGAGAGACAAGCCTAACACCCCCATTAAACTGGGGCATTTGGAATTTAGATTAGGAGTCTGGGTAACATTTCAGTTCTTTGCAAAAAGTGCCATGGCATCTTTACTTGTTGCACTCACAATCTTGGTTTAACGTCTCACTGGAAAGACACCATCTCCCAGAATGCAATGCAGCAACATTGGGCACTTTTTGCTCCAGGAAGGGGAGCACCTCTACTAGTTTCCCAGTCCACCCTGCTTAATTTCCACCATTTTTAGGGAGAGGGCCACAAAATACAGTTATATCACAACTAGACAAGCCCAGACAAGGTAAATCTAAATGTTTAATCTGTTCAAGACATCTCCAAAATTAAAAAAAAAAAAAAAAAAAAATTTGCAGGACTCTATCACAAACAACAGTGCATCTGAAACATAAAATTACAAGATAAGATGTCTCACAAATTATAGAATATCTGAAATATACAAACATTTTTATGCATGTAAATAGGCATCACAAAATAGCTTCAGTCGATGACTCTTTTGATGATGTATGAATATGTACAGTATGTATGATGATGTATTTTGTTTGTATAAGACTTCATTGTTTTAATTTTTTATTATGAACCTATACTTTTCAGTCTGCTGTTTCTGTCTCCTTCCATCTCAGTTCCCATACTCCACCAACTTAAAATATGTATCACACATATTAAAGCACAGTTCTCCTGTGTTGTTAAAATAGGCTAATATGGTGTGTGATATCTTGTGAAACGCTGAAACGGTGATACCTGACACCTCCATACTGACAGTCTGTGTGTGGGATCCCTGTGGGGCACATGGAGACAAGCTGCTCCTGACTGAGGTTTGGTGTCAACTCTGCCAATATCAAAAACCGAGCTCATTGGACTGCCACAGATTCCACCAAAATCACAAATTACTCCAAAAAAGATCACTTTTAATTGGCAAGTGTGCCCAAAGTCAGTCTTCTCTGTCATAAATCCTCAACCCTCTTCAGTAATATATATTTTGGTTTGTCATAATGATAATAATAATAATAATAATAATAATAATAATAATAATAATAATAATAATAATCATCATCATCATCATCATCATCATCATCATCATCACCAAAAAGAGATTCAATGCAATCCAAGAAAATATATCAAACTACACATGATTAGGCATGCAAAAATGTATGCCCATAACTGATATGGTCTGGGAGTTTGGTCTGACATTGTTGCTCATTTAGCTTGGATGGATAGTCTGATGTTTTTTTATTTATTTATTTTTTTTTTTTTCGGCTGGAAATCCCTCTAGATAATGCAAAGTAATATATGCATGGAGTAAGATGTTTTGCAATGTGCCCCTGGCAATATATTGCCAAAACAGAAAACTATTCAAATAAAAGGATCTAAATTCACAAACCAGTTCCAGCACCAATGTTATATTAATGCCTCAAATATTTGTCTTTATTCATTATTTTTCAATTTAACTTCTCTTGATTCTGCCAGACCTTTGTGAGAACTGAACAACTACTGTACCTGTCAATTCAAAGAAATCCAAGAAGTCAAAGAGAAAACACATCTCCCTAGTAACTGCCTTTGTCAGAACCTACAAAAAGAATGAGCAATATACTGTGCATTATTAGTGGAACACAGGAAGAGACAGAGGTTCACAACTGGTTTAAAAATAGGTATTAACTGCAGCAGTATGAACAAGGGAGTGAAAATAGACCAATACCTTACCCAGTGTGCTAAAGCTGCTTCTCTGCCTCATTTCAGTACTGACTGGTGCACAACAAATTTTCAGAATCCCTGCTCCCATCTGCACTGGCTCTCTCTCTCTCTATCTGTCTCTCTCTCTCTCTCTCTCTCTCTCTCTCTCTCTCTCTCTCTCTCTCTGTCTCTCTCTCCCTCTCTCTCTGTCTCTCTCTCTGTCTCTCTCTCTCTCTCTCTCTCTCCCTCTCTCTCTGTCTCTCTGTCTCTCTCTCTCTCTCTCTCTCTCTCTCTCTCTCTCATAAACATACACACACACACACAGTTACTACAACAATGTGCAAAACACATTCAGTCAATGGTCACGTTTCTGGGTTGTTCAGTCTAAGCTGGCTAATGGTAAAAAGGAGTACAGTAAGAAGAAAAGACAACAGCCTTCGTTAAAACTGATTAGCAGAGAACACAGAATTCAAAGGTGAGATTCGAACTCTTAGGCACCCTAGGAGGGATTGCTCAAAATAACTAGAGAATGTAATTCCAGGGAATTACGAGTGCATGAAAATGCAAACAGTCTAATTTTACATAGATAAAAGTATATAGGCCTACATCAAACAGATGTAGGTGGTCAGAACAGCTGCCACAAGATTCTAATTGCTTAATGGCTCTATTGTGATGTCATAAAGGCCAATGTTAAGCTATGGGGAAAATTTTGATCGTTTTTAATTAATAGTTTAAAAAGTATAAATGTTACAAAAATAAAAAATACATAGCATAAGTGTCCTTTGTAAGACCTACGCAACACAGTTTGAATGAAGTTTCTACGTTAAACGGTTGAAGCTGTATTAAACGCACAAAATTGGTTAGAAGAAGAAAAAGAAGAATAAGAAAAATTCGGATAACAATAGAGTGCATTTTCATGCACTCTAATAAGAAAAATTCGGATAACAATAGAGTGCATTTTCATGCACTCTAATTGCAGTATTTTTTCTGCATGGGCTCCCCATGGTAAATACCTCAGTATTTTTTTTTCTTCCTTCCTGATTGATTTTCTGTGGAAATAACAGCATATTTCACAGTTCCACAGCTACCATACATGATTGAAATTAAAAAATAAATAAATAAATAAAAATAAAAATACTGTTTACTGTTTAGGCCATCCTTTTCCTAGTACAAAACATTTTTCTCAAAAATCCATATTTTTGTATGCCATATGCAGCCTTGCTTGAAAAAAATAAGAATGATATAGTTTTGATTAAAACATACATTTATGTCACTGCATGACTCCTACTGAAAAATATTTTAAACAGCTGCAATGATTGTGCATTGGCTTCATTGCGTATGCATTAAAGCCTGATGATACATTGAAGCTCCAACTCACATGCAGAGACAGAACTGTTGAGAAGTGCCGTTCTTTAATCTCTGCTCTGAAAATAACAACTATGTGAAATGATCGCTTTCATCTTGATATGCCCCAGATTCCTTTTTTCTCATGACTTTGGTCATGCTTTATTTTTAACGTGCACTGGTAGAGACTGTGCTTTGCACATTTGTAGCTGTTCATAAAAAAGTGTCATGTAGAAATGTACACCCTGCTAAAGTGAAACTTTAAAACCAACCTTAAAAAGAAGGAAAAAAAAAACATTTGGGCAAATATCTAACTTCAGCAGCATTACACTTCATTTTATTATTATTATTATTTTAATTATTAATATTATTACCATTCTAATTACTGGTTATTAAGCGAAACTAAAAAGTGTTTGTTTTTGTTTTAATGAACATCAGGAAAATTAAAAATAAGCCTCAATACCTTATAAAATAGCATTTTCATGCATTCACAATTTTTAATATGAAGTATAACTACATATACATCATCAGGGTGTATGCAGCAATGAAAAAGGAGCGGTTGAGGTGGACAGTATGAAGCAATTTGGGAAGAAGAGGTTGTGTTTGTTGGTAGATGTGCTGAGTGTACTGTCTACAAAAAATGCATATGGAAGGAATTCATCTGAACTGAGTGTTTACAGGGATTTTTTTTTTCTTTTGATAAATCGAAAAGGAAAATCTTATTCTCACATGGAAAACACCACAGCAATGAAGTGAGCAAATAGGACCATTCTTCCTCAGAGATTACAAAAGTAGTGAACATGCTTATAGCCATCCAAGAGGGACTTTACAACTCCCAGTAAGCAGCCACAATGTTTCAGGACCATTGATGTGATGGGGAGACAAAACTGGCTGCAATTAGCCAACAGACATATACATACATATACATATTTTTGAGAGCTCTTTAAATATGAGGTAGAGACAATGGACTGAATGTGTCTTAGTGGTTTCAGGGACAAAATCGAATGGCACTTCGTGGTGTAAAAGAGTGTATTGCATCTTCCCTCCTTCAGCATCTAAAGGATAATTGTACATACAGTTTGTCAGATTCGTTCATTGATTTGCAAGTGAAATTCTGGCATATCTGTTCACGTGAATCCCACAGTAGCTAATTTCAGTCAGATGCTGAACAAATTCATGAGGGGTGAGTGGACAAGATTTACACTCAACAGGGAAGTGTAGGACACTTTACTTGGTTGGAGTCCTAATATCTCTGGAATAAATAAATAAATAAATAAATAAATAAATAAATAAATAAATATTTAAAAACCCCTTTCTGTGTGACTATTAAATCCCCAAATCCTCAAAACAGATGCTTTGACTGATTTAATGCAAAGGTTCTCAAACTTTTTCAAATGATGGACCACTTAACCAGTGGACACTTTTCCACAGGACCACTTAACCCAAACCACCCACCCCTCCGCCAAACCCAAATATTAATGTAATCAAACTAGTTTCTTTAAAAAGTAGCCATACACTACACTCACCCCATTCTCCCAGCTGGCATCCTAACTGGACTAAAATGGTACTTCTTTTGATGAGACGTGAGCAAAGCAGATGTCTAATTGCAAACTGGAGAGCTTAAGTCTCATGTCAAATCGCCAGCACTGGTGTCAGTTCCCAATCTTCCTGAATTGCGCTGCTTCCCGCGCACAAGAAATGTAAACATGGTACGAACTCCCCTTTTTTCCAAGTAAGACCGACAGTAGCTGGAGAATGTAAGCTTTCCAAATATGCAACATTTGTTAGCTACCAACTGTCAGACCCGCCTCCAGCCAACTCCCTGTTCAGCCACACCCACGCTCTGAGTCACCTGAATATTAAGCACACCTGCAGCAGATTCACGTAATCACCACTGGGGGATTTAAGGACTGCAGTTCAGGCACCTCTTTGTGAGGTATTGAGCCTGCTCTACCCCGCGGTATCCTTGTTTGTTTGGTTCCACTACTCTCGTGATTTTTGGCCTGTTTTTTGACCTTGCCCTTTTGTCTCATGATTTGGATTGTTAGCTTTGATTCCTGTTTTGCACTCCTGGCTTTTTGACCCCGGCTTGATATTTGACTTTCCCAAAGGATTTGCCCTTCTGAATTAAAGCACCAGAGCTCTGCACTTGGGCCTTCTGTCTCGTTCATTACACCAACAAAATTAAGGCTATGTTCGCTATCAGATTGTTATTAACACACATACTGCCAGTGATTCTATATGTTTTTATTCTATATGTTCTATGATTCTATATGTTTCATTATTGCTGATGTTTAATTGCTGCATGGTAGCTATCTTTAATAGATGTAGCTATCTAACATTTCAGCACTCTCCACACGCATTGGGGCAATCAAGTCAAATGTATTCTTTACCTTACTACAGCATTAAATGTAGGCTATATGGGAGCCCTTTGGATCTGAATAAATCAAAGTATGACATGCAAAAGTCATTTATACAAATATGCATTTTCCACCCTTAAAACCTGGCAAGGCATCTCTAGTTAATACAGGCTGCAATGTTGCAGAGCTATAACTGACAAAAGCATCAGTTTATTGCCCCATGATGCAGGCAGATAAGATGAGTCAAAGTAATTCAGACTGAGCAGTTTTATTTTTTGTTTTGTTTTATTTTCATATTAACAAGTGCAAAATCCACCTTCATAATCGCATGTCTTTGGAAATGGCTTTAGGTGATCCAGTGAGTAGTCCAGTGAGTAGTTTTTGTGAGCCCAGGATACTCTGGCTGTACATGAATCCAAAGATCTATTAAACTTTTCTCACTGAAAGGCATCTTCAGTGATCCATTAGATATCCTGTTAAAATAACTTGCTAGCTGGGTATAATACACACATGTATCTTTTTGTAAGTTACAAACTTCACCACAAGCTTACATTATTAGCAATCTTGCAGGTAAATGTTTTGTCTGTTTGTTCATGTGTAATGTAATTGACTGGTTGCTGTAGGCTGTGCTGTGCTTTGTACTTCACACATGATGCCTATGTATTTTAGCCCCTTGTTAGGAAGTTTGCTGTTGACATCTAACGTTACATATATTTATTCATATTTTTTTTGTAATAAATCTGTATCAGTTGGTGGACCACTTGGGAGACCTGAAACCACATTTTGATGACTACTGCTTTAATGCCAAAACTTGTTTCAGAGCCCAAACGTCAAGATTCAATATTTCTCTTACCAGCTTCTGTTGTAATGTCAGTATGCAGACAATATTCGTTTTTATCATATATTGATATTTTATTAAGACAAATATTAAAAGATGTTGTATGGGTGGGAGGAGGAGTGAATACAGTTGTTACAAGTGGCATAATCATGTGCTTAAAAAGGGTTTTTTGTTTGATTGTTTAATGTTAGCAGGTAATACCATTTGACACAACTGTGCATGTGTCCAAATTGATGTTCCTGTAGTCTGTGATATTGGCTCGTTCACAAAACACTGTAACAGGGTCCTGATGGTGTGTTTTCTCAATGCACAATATCTGCTAGTACAGGTTCCCAAAGTAAATGAGGTCTAACTGCCACCAAGTCAATACAGTATGACATACTTGGCTAAAAATAGCTAAGGAAAAAACTGCCCTGTCTGGTGAATGACAAGAGGTGGATCAGAACCAGGATTAAAGAAGCTTATGTTAGTGGCTATGGAAAAGGGACACAAAAGTCACCTCTGCCTTCTTGGAATCCAGCCTTTGTCCCTAAAACAACACCATTATTGCAACTGATCCCTTGTCCACGGTTAAGATAGACATATATATTTATAATTTCTAATCCAATAATTTGTTTTTTCATGCCATGCCAAACCTTACACCAAAAGACTTTTGAACAACAAAATCAATCAGAAGCCACAGTCAGCAAGTGCAGTGTTTCAACATGGACTGTTAATTTCAGTTTGCCCTCTTAGAAAAGCTCAGGACAAACTATACAATTTAACCCAAGATAATAATTATTCAAGTTTGTTCAACTACTGCTGAAATGTTTCACATACACACTGAAGTAATACATAATTTTATATTTATATTTATTTAACATATATTATTTATTTATATTGCATAATTTAAAGACAACCAGTCAGTTTTTCAATCAACAAATGAGCAAAATGAATTATGATATATTAATTATGACAGTGGTAACAATGTATACCTTTGATGGGCTCCAGATTCTCTTCATTTCTATATAAGATAATTACCTGGCTGGAAGTGGGGGCTTCCACATGATTCAGTCAGCAAGGCACTCATCTTAAGTGTAAGCTGAGCCCAACAGATCATTTCTGTTAATAATATGGGAATGAAGTTAAAATAATAATAATTGCTTAATATAGAAACTGTCCTTACAGTTCAGAATGCCTGGTACAAATCACACCAATAGAAACACGTTTAAAAATTTCAGCTATGAATAATCAAAAGCTTAGCTTTTGATATCCATTTCGTGACAAATTACCATTGGTATGCCTACTATTATATTGGTCACAACACACAAGTCAGCTATGTTCTCAAATTTGAACTGTATTTAATCCTGTCATATTTTAAGTGCATAACTGTGAAGATGGTTTTTCCTGACCTGTAGATTTATTTTCATTTGGAACATGCTGCCCAGAAAAAATAAATAATTACAAGGTTAAGGACTTAGAAACTGCAAACTGTAAGTAATGCTATGTGCCTAATTAGCTGCCAGCCAAAGGAATTTGAGACATTTTGCTGTTCATACATTTCCAAATACCCAATTATGTTTTATAACAAATTATGATGACACTAATAACTTAGAGACACAATGCAAACTTGCTCTATGAGCATCCTAAATTGGTGTTACATAATGTATTAGTATGTAATTTGCATGAAATAAAAAAGACCATTGTGACCAAAGACCATTCTCCACTCTGGAGAATACAATTTTGGTAATGTGATTTTGCATATGCTTATTTCTGGTACATGGATACTGAAGTACGATGTTGATACTCCTCAATGAACCCATTAGGCAAAGGAAGGCCTGTTTTGTGCCAGCACTTCAGTTCTCTTTGTCTTGTCTGGTATGAGAATTTTATCCCCATGTTTTTCTTCCCCCCCATTCACTTATCCCACTTGCCCTCAAAGCTTGGACTGCCAGCTAATTGTAATCCACTTACAGCAGCCACACTGTCCCCAAAGAGGGGCAAGTATTTCAACTAACACCTCATTTGGCACCAGAACTGAACTCAGGTGAAGTTAACCCCGTGTTTGTTCCAAGTATGGAAGGCTAAGTGAGCAGAAAATTGAGTAGGCTTTCATCACATGCTTCATATTCTTTCCTCTCTATTTTTGCCTTGTCTGTTTTTGTTTTGTTAATGCTATATGGATTCAAATACATCCCACTTTTTTTTTTTTTTTTTTTAATCATAGGACTCATGCCAGGTTCCACTAAATGGCTGTTAGGGTTCATGAAATTCAAAAGCAAATGGAAACAGAAATCCCTGGCAACGTTTTAAAAAGCCAAAGTGCTGCTATTTTTAGCTTATATGTGCTTATAAGCAAATACTAGTGCTTATATACTATTTAAAAATATATTTATTTTACTTGACATTCAATAGTCCAAAGACATAAATCATTTAAACTCCACAAAGTTGATAATTCTGAGGAGGCAGAGTATTCTCTGAGATTATTCTGCATATCATGAATCAGCTCAGACTACATGTGCCCTTCTTATTTTAATTGTGGTCAGCTGCTTAGTAAAGAGCAAAAGCATCTTGGAAAATTTGGCAGTGTGTTTGACATCATTAATTCAGGGTGAACTATAACCCTCTGAGCTTTGATCATCACCATAGTGACCAGAGTGTGAGCCAGCAATGCCGAAAGCCCTCCTTTCAAGCTCTGGTCTTGCTCTATTTTGGGTCACTCCAGAGGGTCACCAAATAAATGAACAAAGGTTGACAGTAGGCCCAGTTCACTAAATACAGAGGACAGAGAGCGAATTGGTGTGCAGACATGACCATGTGACATGGAAAGTAGAACTGCTAAAGTAAAACCTTTGAAAGGCAGTGTACTCTGAATAAGGTGTCGATGACAGTCCTGCCATTAAGCAGGTCTTGAGGCCACAACAAACTTGTGTATGGGTGGTTCATTGAAGTAATGACAAAAAACCCACAAGGAGCATCCCCACTGGCCCCATCAGGTAAGGCACAAATGTGTACCATGTCACTGGGACCCAACAGACTCAGTCGTTGCCCTCAGACTATCAAACAAACAGTGGTCCGACGGGCTTTGATCCAGATCAAGGCCCCATTGCCATGTTGTCAAACTACTGCTCTTGTCTGGTGCCAGGCCACCTCCAAAGGAGCAAATCAGTTTGGCAGAGTGAATGGCATGATTGTGTGCTCAATACAAATAGCTCTTTTCCCTTTGCTTTTGGTTTCATTTCAAGTCATTTTTTGTGACAAATCTGTATGAATACTAAAAGTCTATTACTTTAGGCATTAAAATTGCAAAAAAATACCTTACCTTCTGATTTATCATTTTGTTCAAAAAATGGTGTGACAAATTAATTTGTTTTTATGTTAAATTCTATCTATCTGCTTCCTTTGAGATCTGGATTATGTAGTGAACAGTTGATTTCAACTTGAAAATTGAAAATTAAATAATCCCTTCAAGTGTTAAGCTCACTGAGGTAAATCATTTTTGTTACTAAAAAAATATATATGACCATCAAAAAATGAAATTGTTTATAAATCACAGACAGATCTCTTTTCCAGATGTGTGTGGACTACTGTTATTCTTTTAGGTGAAGTTATAGTGCTACACCTTAAATGCTAAATGCTGGAAATTGCAAGATAGTTCCATAGTATGGAGTTACAATGTCCTTACACTGTTTTAGTAATTTTACAATAACATAAAGATACTTCACGTAATACTCATGAAGACTGGAGGAATCGCCTGTAAAATGCTCTGTTTTATGGGAGTGTGTTTTACAGTTACTTTTTTTCTCAATGGATTTATCAGAGTATCAAAATGAAATGTAACTCACAGTTTATTGAGAGGAGTGCTGTATACAGTGCCTCTTTTTTAGAATTTGTTTGCTACATAATTTATTTGCCAATACATCTTTCTGGGAAAGGGTAGTATCCAAATGGCTCTCATGTTTTTGGGTTTCATTTTGAGGGCAAACTGAAATGCTGTCAAATTCTCATGGTATATGTGAAAAGGCCTGTGGAAGAAGAAATGAAACCAAGAGATTCCTTCCACTTCTGGATAAGCTCCAGACTACTTAGGAGTCTCTGAAAGAAAGCACCAATTGCCACCCATTTACACAAGTTCACATTGGTCATTTATCATCGAACAGTGCTGTTCAGTGTTACAGAGCAGGCCACCCTGGGTTCACAAATCATTTCAGTAGCAATTACAGTTGAGATAATTATCACCAATAGCTATACTCCTAGGGCATGTAATTGCCTATGATGTGTTGCAGTAGCTGTTGTAAAAATGGACAGAAAAGTCCCTTTTCCGTGTCATCCTTCTGGCAAACGTGCTGAAGCATGACAGATGCATCACTCCTCGAGTGGGAATGTGGGAGCATTGTAGCAGTTGTGACGAAGTGTTGTGCTTTTCCGTTTCACTTTATGTTATTTTGTCTTGAATGTCGGTGCGGTTTGGTTGTGTTTGACAGTGGATTAAGCTCATGAGGGACTCATTTTTCTCTTGAATAACTGAACATTAGCCCTGACACGCAGGCCTGTGGTATACCAGTCTTCCTGTCCAAGCTTCTCACGCATCACAGGACACATGTCTCATTTCACAAAAAAAAAAATGCCAAAAACATATATTTGCTCTTTTTATACATGTGCACACAATAAAAAACAGATGCAGGCATAATATCCATGCTCAGTCAGTCAATAGTTCATGATTGAAATGATTTAATTACAAGTGATGAATTTGTTCTTCAGAAAAGAGGAAGACTTCCGAGGACAACCGTCTAAAGCATGACACTAACCTGTTTAGCCGCCCTTCTCCTGTTCCCATAAAGACGAAGGAATATTAATCAATAGGTTACAGCACTGCACTTAGTATTAGTGCCATAACGAAACTAGCAGGTATGCACTGTACCTGAACTCCCTTTGAATAGATTAATTGGACAAAATAGCAGAAACAATAGAAAACTGATCTGTTATGACAGGCAAGATCAGTAAACTTAGCTAAGAGCAGTGCATGAGGCGCAGGTGGTCAGTAAACAAGCAGAGCAAGCTGCAGGTCTGAAAGTGACTGCCTAAAATGAAATCCTCCTTGAACATAAGTAAGCATTTATGGTTAGAAGAAATAGTGGCTACAAGAAGGTTTTCAATCAAAAGTGCAAATTAGTCTCAAATATAGTGGCAAGGCCACCACCACAACCAGGGGAAATCTTGATGAAATCCTTTATTTGATGTTCCATTACAGTTTAGCCCTTTGAGCATAATGTTTGTCAGCGTAATGGTTGTTTTTCCCTTTGAGTGTAATGTTTGGCTGTAGCACAGATATTTTTAAGCCTGGGAGTGGTTTGGCAAAGCTTCTATTTTAAGGGCTTGCAAAGGTTGCTGATTAAAGAACCTCATTTCTTCATTGCAAATTCTCAACAGAAAAGCATTGAATATTTGAAAATGCCCTCCTTTAAAAATACTTGTCATCAAAAATGATCTATGATATCAACAAAAACCTTACCAATTAGCAAAACAGTGTGTCCTTGAAAGACACGACGATAAGTCAAGCCAGAGCCCTGTGGCATTCTTACTTGAATTTCCTGCGTTCGGATTGTTCACAACTTTCACTTAAACATAACTTCCATTTAAAAAAACAGCAGCTTTTCTGATGACAGTGGCACTCCTATTGTATACTTTCTTAGTCACTGTCGGCTTCAATATCGATGGTGAAAAGTCACACCCAGGACTTTGGCCTATCAGGACTTTGGCCCATCACTCTTCCCCAGCAATGTCAAAAAAAATGTCCAGCCCATGAATACAGATGTCTCCCCATCCAGTCTGTCAACTGTATTGCAACTGAGAGGAGCTCTAATGGAGAATAAGTGACAAAAATTAGAATAGCAAGTGTATGAGGACACAAGGTAAGTAGAACAAAAGAAATACTGCAGCTTCCTAACCCCATCTTCAAGGTGCATGAAAGAGAAAAATATTGGGTGCTGAGAATTCAGTAACTATTGGAGAACAATGGATGGTTTTAAAAAAGTCTTTATTGTTAAAAACTGACATGTTTCTGCCTCAGCCTTCATCAGGGTGGAATAACAAGTAGCAAGAGGCAATATTTAAACAATGAAGTTGATGGATCTTGCTACTTTGTTTTGCTTCACCCTGATGAAAACCGAGGCCAAAACACACTGTTTGTCACCAACTTTATTCAGATCATCCACTGTTTTCCAAGAGTTGCTGAAATCTCTAAACCCGGGACACAATAATAACACAGTGAATTCATTAGCACACATTCCTAGTTGTATGTTTCTTTCTATGGTAGTGACACAGCATCAGCTTGGGTGGAAAGGGAAGCTACAACAGATGACGGTACAGACAAGGGCAGACGGTAGGAGACCAGGCCATGCCATGTGAGTTGCTCAATGACCAGAGCCACTGAGTTTGAGAAACAGCCCTTAACCATCAGGGCAATCTTAAAACAAGGGGGTGGTGACTTAGGAACAGTTTGTGCTTCTGTGAGAATTGCCATGAAGCATTTTGTACACTGTTCAAAAATCAAAAGAAGCAACCATGGACTTTTCTAAAAATTGATAACAGCAACTTTAAGCTGCAGGTTTTATACACAAATGTGCAAATATAAATATAAGGACATTGTCAGGTTGGAAGAAAAAAAAAAAACAATAATCAGCTTCTAGAGTGTTAAATTTGTTCTCCCTACGCAAGCCAAGAGAAGATTCAGAAAACCATGTGGTGGTCCTGTCTACCCTTGCCTCCCCTGTGTTGTAATAGAAAGGTTACCTGTCCCCAGGAATGTCTGGTCTGAGCTCATCAGGGGCCATCAGCTTTGCATGGAGGCCACAATGCCTCTTTTGATGTATTGCCCGGTAGCTGTACAATCCAGTCGATGCTACAGCACATATTTACATACTTCCATATCAAGTTTGTATTACTCTGCAATCATATTGGAGACTGGAATAACTTAACCTTTAACTAACTACGGCTCCATAGCAGACCTAATGCACAGATTTAACTTCACATAAGAGCTAGGGAGTGTAACAGTTTCTTTTCTTCATTCCTGAAGAGATCATTTTTACTGGGCAACTTTGTGCTCCCATGTTAATTATAGCAATGGGGCCAAGATTCACATTGGCTTAGACATGGGATCCAAGTTGGAACATTTCTGTTGTAGTGATTGTATTCAGTGTGTTATAATGTTTTTGTAAAACCTCCCAAAGCATAGGAATAAGACAGGATATGATCAGTTAGAGAATGGCCTCTTAAAAAGGAGGACAGTGAAGGATGAAGCTCAACTACAGAGATGTAACTAGACACCTTGGTTTTGTAGCAGCTGCCACTCAATCAGTAGGGATGCTTGTTGTCAGTGATGTACACCCCTCGAAGGATAATTTACATTTTAAATCAGTCAACTTCACACCAGACCTGTGAAGGCTCTGACACATCCCTCAGCTTGTGGGAAGCTGGAATCTATTTTCTCTTTTTCTCACCCTCTGATCCTATTCAAACACTGAGGTCTTTAATGGGTTGTAGTATAGCTATTCAAAACATATTTGTCCTTGCTCTATGACCCTGCAACCTTTCCATTTTTTTTACACACATGCCACCTCCATGACACATCTGTGGCAATATGTGTGTGCTTTCAGGTTATGACCATTGACCTGGAAAGGTGTTCTTCTGTATCTTCATCTGTAAGACTGGAAATAGTCAGCAGTTCAAAGGTATAAAAAATGGTTGAAGATCAGATATTTACAGAAAGCAGCTTGTTTGTCCTGTTGGTATCACCATCAGTCTTCATTAACAATGCTAAAAAAGGGAGACACCTTCTGCTTGATTCCAACTGATGGGTGTGATCTGATCTGACCTCTCACCCAATGACCTTAAAAAGTGATCGCTGATCACATGACCTCACCTCCACACCAGCTTGTTTTTTTGTATACTATCCCAAGTGCCTCACTAACATGAATGTGCCCCATGTTACATCTTGATGTGGTTGTGGCATTGGTGCTGGATGCAAGATGTAGATTTTTTTTCTTCTACACTACAGACAAATCAAAAGACTCAGTGTAAGTGACTGTTGTCTGCATAGAACATCAGCTGCCTACAACTGACATTCTAGCGCTTGCTAAACACACATGTTGACCAAGGCCACAGGGGAGCTGCATGATTTCAAATGCAATTCACTGCACATGTCCCTAGTTTGAATCCACCGAGAGACGGATGCTAGCCAGACCCTGGAGGATGGAACAGATCGTCACCGAGGACTTCAAAAGAGCACTGCATTTCCCATGAACTTGCCTTTTCACTATCAACACTTCATTTGCCCATCTCCTTTTTGTTGGTGTGGTTTTGTGCCAGCGGCTCTCTGATAGAATTAAAATAGACATTTGCTAAGATTCAAGCAGGCAAAACAGCACATCAAACACGCTTACAATGACCGAAACCAAATAAAAGAGAAAAAGAAAACATGACATGATTCTGGGGGCTGAAATTATATTGCCAACACCCCATCAAATGAAAGGTTCTTCACCCTGGATTATCTCTATGCAGTGATAAATCATACAAAATTGCTCAAAATGTCATTGTAAAAAGATGATATCAACCTTTAATGCCCGGAACCTGAGAACTAAATGTTACATGACACTGATAAAATGATTTAGGACAGTGAGTGTTCTGTGATTCAGAATCCATGTTGTTTCATTATAGAATTCAAAGGTCTGACAAGAACTATGAAATAACATTTGCGAAGCAATTTTTGAATCTGAAAATTGAGGCCATACAAAGCTCTGCAGGAGGGGAGTGATGTGTGGAGTGACTTCTCATCTCAGCTCTTCCAGGGAAATGAAATAACTCCTCATTAGTCAGTGGCATCGCAGGATAGGAGATTTACTCGGGTTTCTGAAAATCCTCCTAGCATCATTCGGAGCAGTGTTTTTGTGACGCGCTGCAATTAACCGTCACTTGCCAAAACTATAATGGAGAAATTAGATACAATAATCCTGGGGTGGTTGACTGAGAGCCCTCAGTTGGGGCAGAGCTTTTGCTTGGCGGCCGGCTTGAACTGTTTGGTTTATGTGTCTGTCATCATTTTCTTATTCCCTTTGAATACACTGGCAGCACATTAAAAGCACTGAGTAACATCTGATATCCTTTTACCTAAGACAAGCGCCTGAGGCTTCAGTCAGTGAATGGAAGCAAAGGAAGGAACCTTCACTAGAAATAATAAAGGCATGTTTGGCACTGGTATTATTTCAACTTATCTCAAAATTGACTTTAAAATCTCAATTACTATATATCATTCCAATGACATACATGTATATACAGTATGTATCTTTTAAAACGGGAATCACTTTGAGAACAGTGTCCTGGCAAGCACCCTAAAAACAATGATGCCTCATACTAGAGCTAGCATAGGAAAGCAATGAAATAGTGTGTTGTGTATAGAACTGGAAAATGACACTATATTGGTAAACTATAAACAGTGATTATTCTACAACACTTCTTCCAGTAAAAATAATCCCCAGGAACTCATTGGTACACCTTAACTGGTGGGTCAAATGTGAAGCAAAGCCAGACTGTCTACAAAAGTAGTGTAGGTCAATATGTATGGAAAAATATGAATCTTAAAATAATTCATGGAAACAGTAATTAAAACTAGTATTTAAATTCAGTTGATATGAATTTCCATTCACTCAAAGACTGAAGGTTGCATTTGATGTGGTTATAAGCAATACTTGACCTTGCTTGTACCTGGTGGCAGGCCGAGGTTGTTGACCCCCTGTGAGGACATCATAAACAGGGAAAAGAAAGATGGGGTGAAAGAGGGATGCTGTGAATAGCCCACGCAGAAAGGAATGGGTAAGTGTGGTTTTTATAGTTGTAAACAGGACCGATTTGTCAAGGTTTGTTTAATTGGGTAACTGGAATTGTCCGTGAATTCTCCTCCTGAATTTTTGTTTTGAACGTCAACAATGAAAGCAATTTAATATACTGAAGTTTGTGTATATATTCTAGAGCATTCTACTGCACATTTGCAAGATATTACACAACATCCAAAAATCATACTGCAATTGAAAGTGACCTCAACTTGGAGTAAAAAAAATTAAAAAGGTGTTACTTTTCTCAGTACTTTTATGTCATCACAAGTTCACCAAAATTGATTGAAAATTTTGTTCAAAATATAAATGAAAGACTTGCTTAGATTCATAATTCCATGGTCGTAGCATTTCACTTGTGCTCTGTGCTAAAAATCACGGCACATGCCGTGATGCAAATTAACAATTGCCTTGTGTTTACCCCCTTATGTTGCAAAACGTTTTCTGAGGACTGACCCCTGAATGTGTGAGCACAGATGACTGGGTGGAAGGGGGTGATGCTTCTGTGTAGTGCATGGTTTTCATCTGGCAAATGCTACAGGAGATACAAGCAGCGCTGGAGTGAGTGCAAAAGAAGGCTTTAAACTCCCATTCCGCCCTCAAGCCAAGCAGAAGAAAGCATGTAAAACACAGCCGCATGGCTCGGGTTACAGAACAGCCCATAACCTTGCCAAGAGCTCAGCCCGTGAAAGGTATCATGTTCTTCATAAGTCAAGAGGCCTTCTTAGATAAGTGGAACGTTTTAGTTTATGAGTGGCACATAAGCTTGATGTCCTCCAGCTGATGTTGGAGGCCTGCATTTTCAATTCTTCAAGTATGGAACTCAGATTTTCATAAGGTGAACTCATAAGGTACATAAGTGATTTTATTTCTATTCTTTTTTGGAGGGGAGGTGTAAATAAATGTGTTCAAGTACCATTAACATTTTCTTTATTTTAAGTCAGCCAAATAGTCACTGTTTATGAACAAATTATATGACTTCAACTGATACATATTCTTACAAGATTAAAGGAAAATAAAAGTGTTTTGAGACATTACAACCCAGATATAGACATGTATCCCAGTGATAAGACATTAAACGCATATTTGATATGAAGCCCTGTGATAAGACATTAAAAGGCATGTATAATATCAGACAAATTATTCAGTTTGGTTGTGCAGATGTCTGCTCTTAGTTGAAGTGTACTTACTAGTTTGCTATATTCAGAGGGAAATCAGTTCTGAAGTTGCCAAACCAAAAATTAATGCCAATAATATGGACTATAAATAACATTTGAAATAGCAATGTGACAAAGATATCAGTTTCCCTTCATTAATTTTCTCACATTGAAAGATAGCTGACACCTGCTTTATGCAGCATCCAAATCGATTGGGGACCAACAGAGTGTATTAGGTATGAATTCATTATGAAATCCATGTTATCTGTTTTCAGTTATTGATGTCCTGTGCGGGATTGATATCATTAGAATGTTTTCCCTTTTTCAGAGCAAAACAAAAGCACAACAGACATGCCACCCTTTGATATAAAAATACAGGATTTGGTAGCTTAGGGAATTGTTTTATCATTGTAATGAAAGGCCCAGTGCAGCTACTGTCCTAGCCTGCAAATAATTATGATGCAATTATCTAACAAAAGCCCATTCTCTGAATTTAATTCATGGCGCACTTCTGTGTCGCATAGGAAAAATGATGAATGGTGCAATATGATTAGCAGGTTCTGGGATAATAAAGCAGTCAGTTGGTATACTTCTGTTGGAAACAGGAAGAGAAAGAACTCATTAAAAGCAAATTACAGATTAGGAAGCAAAGTACAGAGGTAGGTGGAGGAAATCATTATATTTTGGGTCATTGTCAGTATTTAAGTTTAGATTTCCTACAGCCACCATGCAAGCGTTACTATCTAATCTGATCAACAGCATTTATTGTCATAGGTCTACAAGCACAATTTTGAGGACCCCTCACAGGTTAAATGGCAAACCCACCCTCCACCCCAGTGGCCAAAAAAATGAGGATTTAAAAAAACAAATACAACAGAAGAAAAAAAGATAGAAAATGCTGAGAAGGGCATTGTGTGTGGATTCTCTGACCCCAACAAACATACATCACAAATGACTGCTGTTGAAGATTCCCTGCTCAACTAGGCAGGGAGTATGTGAGAATCATTTCCTGTTGCTGTTGTTGTTCCTGCTGGGTTTTTATTTATGGTACAGGTCCCAGGGGAAGGCAGACTGTGGTCTTAGTGACTTGGGCCCGGACAGAGGGAGTTAAGAATGAACAGCTGCAATCTGCATTAGTGGCAGTGATCAAAGATGCTTTCAAACCACAGGTCTTTGGAGTAAATAAAAATTATGTCCTGTTACTGGTAAAGACGGATGCCTCAGGGCGTTGTACTGATGTCTACAATGCCCAGTCGAGGTTCATATTAACCAAAATACGTTTAGAAAAAAAATGCACATGCACAGTACATTTGATTAAGTATGCAAGCAGACATAAGTAAGAATCTCTCACATCAATAATATATTTTTAGCATACACGCTAAACGGCTAATCATACCGGTGTGACCGTACGCGCAAAAGGGTTAATTCTGCCAGGAAGGTTGTGAACTGCAACATTTGCAAACCTGACCTAGCCTGGCATGGGAGCACATCAGTTATGCTCGAGCATCTGAAGAGGTGGCACGTTGGCTCTCTGGATGATGAAGACTCGTCTCGTTAAGTTAGTTAGCTAGCTTGCATAGCTAATGTTAATGTTAAAAGCCATGTTACTTCACGTTACGAGCTGTAACGTTTTCTATTTTGAAATACATTTTCTCTTGATCAATAAATTATTAATGGCTTTGAACATACAGTGTAGCAAATAATAACTTATTATTCACAACGATCCTGTTCACATTCCAAATGTGCCCTTTACAACTTTACAATGTTAAACCAGAAGCCGTCTGCTATTGAGAAATTCTCTGCTTAAACGTTGCATCGTTGTCATGGCGACGTTTATGGCTGGAGGTAGTGTTGCTGCCAAGTGTACAAGTTTAGAGAACACCGGAGAATTTGATACTTTCTAAATCGCAAAAGATTTCTACAACTCGTGTCTATGTGTGCATGCGTGGGTTGCATTCGAATTAATTTGAATGAGTTATGGGTTTGTTGGATCTCGTAATGCTACCATGGATGGCTCTCTTCAAAGACAGCAGACTTGTACTCCCCAGCAAGCAACTGCCCTCACTGAATTAGTCCTAGTAACCATTCATTAAAAAACATATTTTTGAATGAAGTTCAGACGTATTTTTGAATGAAGTTCTCATCTTTATTGTCTTTATTGTTAGTTAGCATTTGCCTAAAACAACCTCAAGTTAAATTTGGAAGCTGATAGATAAATAAGGGCCATTGAGTAATTGTGCGATTCATAATCTGTATAGTTGAGTATTCGTTTCAATAATCAATAGATTATTCGACTATCAAAATAGTCGTTAGTTGCAGCCCTATTCTCGACAGCCACCCAAAAAATGGAATAGTTGCTTAATTTTTGCCCCAAAAGGATAAGGTGCCATGGTAAATCATGCCATCCCTGGACACAGGAAACCAATTAGTTTTGTAAATTGCAATTAGGTGTGGATCACCATTTATTTTAGTTAGAGATCTGAGTCAGACAATCATTTCCTTATTAGAGTTCATTGAGAGCACTTACACTTATTGTTTAATATGCTGATGTGCATTCCTATGTAGACAACTGTACAGCAAATATTTCTGAGAGTTTGAAAGCAAGGATTGAGCACTTAACAAAATCAAGCAGTTTAATAAACAATGCTCCTTGACCTTTTTTGCAAAAAAAGAAGAAAGGGGAAAAAAGAACCTAAAGCCTTCAAAGACTTGTCTGTTGTCACAATATATTGAAATGGGTCAGATAGTTTAAACGGCATCCCTGGGAAACACTAGTGCCACTCAAAAACGACAAATGATCCGGCAGCAGACCTCTTGAGATAACAGAAACTGGACACCACCTCTCAGCCAAGCACACTTCTTTGTAAAAGGGAGCCCAGGTCAATCATGGGACGACAGATGGGGCTAGGGTAGATTTAGAGAAGGAAGCTGCAGCAGGGTCAGACAGGGCAACACTTCTGCGCCCCAAAGTGGAGACGGGTTTAGACAGTGTCAAAGGGCATTCTTTTCACACTTTTCTCCCAGTGCAGTGCAGCAGAAAACCTGCTACTTTCTCTTTAATCCATCGTTTACAGGCATTTCCTTAAAACAACACCCATGTGTAATGGACTTTATCACTCCAAATGTCAAGTGAGTCCCATGGTAATATTTTTTGTGTATCTTCATTTCCCAAAACATCTACCTGAATTGTACAGGAAAATGTAAAGACCCACAAAAATATTCAAACTATTTCAGACATCTTGATTCTGATGTCTTCTACAATGGGCAGCGGGCAGGGGGTGGGGTGTGTGTGGGGGGAAGGGGGTTGGCTGAGTGGCAAATTTCATACTCTAAAGTGAGAAGATTTTTAAAAAGGGAGAGAAAAAAAGGAAACAATAGAACTTGAGCAGGAAGGATAAGCAACAGTAATTGTTTCAGGTATTAACCTCATTTCAATAAGCAAACGCCCTGTAAAGACTTCACAAAGGTGGTCTGTTTTGAATGGCACAAAGCCGGGCCTGCGTGAGCGGACAAGCCTTGTTCTCCTCCGATATCAGCTAATGTGTATTCAAAGAACAGCGATGGTCAACGTTGCCTTTATCTGCCAGTGCATGGCTCTCACTTTGATGGGGTGAATCCTATGTGGTGGCTAGGTGAGCTCTGAAGGGTGGGAGATTAAGGAACTGGGCTAATAAAGAGGCAATAATCAAAACCCAAGCTCCAGGGCTTTAAACAATTTTACAATAAAACAGAGTTCAACCTGGGATCAGAACATAGCAACAGTGTCAGAGACAGAATGCAAATTGGGCAGTCTAGAGGCACATTGACTCCTCCAGCTGCAACTTGTGAATTTCTCCATATTTAGCTTTCAGATTTCTGTGCTTTAACTGAGAGAGGCAAATATTGTAATCTGATAGTGAGATATCATTAAATACCTGCCTGCGGCACCGGAGAAGACAGAACACTGTGTGAATTGGTCAAATCTCCATTTCAACTTGTGAGGGATGTTCCTTTGTTGACTTGGAATGTGTACAGATGCAGGCTGAAGGCATATTTAAACTTTCACTATAGACTCAAAGCAGTTCTTGGGCAGAGAAGATAAACCAGAAAGACTAGACAACGCTACATCGCCCCCTCACCCCCATCCCCCCGTCTCTACGATGTAGCTTATTTTGAAACCATATGAGGAGAATATACAACAAGCCTAATGTGGGAGACAAATTCAGTCTCTATTGCTCCCTCTAGTGTTCACAGGCAAAAGCACTGTTTCATCACATCTCTGAAAGAAAGTGAGTGAGAGGGAGGGAGAGAGAGGGACAACAGAGAAAGTCCCTCCTCTGTATGACATCAGCGCTCTATTGAGGCTGAGCTAAAGGCAGATTCAACTTCACACTTGGAATGGTCTCTGCGCAAGCAGTATACCTCGCACTCTCAGCTGTGAGAACACGCACACTACCACTACTGTTAACTGTCAGTGCTACAAAAAACTGAAAGCATCTTTTACGCTGCCGATTGCCTTTGCTGGTTTTGGAGTTGAAGATTGCAAGCCTGTTATTTTTGCATCTGATTCCCTTGCATTGGATTTATTTTTTCTGGCTGAAATTTGAAAAAGGGATTATTTTTCTTTCTTTCTTTCTTCATTTGGCTCTTGATTTAGCAGGTAAGATTTTGCTTTAATTCAGTTTCTCTATATGTCCAGAAGTATGTTGACTGTATCTTCTCTCTCCTTTGGTTTAAGGAAAAGTATTTCATATATCTGTTTTCTGTAGCCAAGACATGTTTTCTGCCCTAAAGGCATCTACCTGAATGCTATAGCTGCAGAGGGTGATCACTGTTGACAATATATTTATTACACAATTTATCAGCTCATAACTATTCTTGTTCTGTCCGCAAACTAATGTAACATTACACTTGATAGTCCTTAAGATGATTGAAAGTGTGTGATAGCAGGGCAATTAAAAAAAAATCTTTGATGCTATATCATTGTTGAGCATAAAAATAATGAGTATTTCCAACACAGATCCAGCTGTCCTCTGATGCTGATTTTCCAGATAAAAATCCATGTTCTTAAGTATGTCTTTCTGGGCAAAATATCTGTATCTCTATCTGGTTTGTGAATTTTCATAGAAGACTGGTAATAGTCCTAAGAATAGAATTCTCACAGTTAACAGTTGCTCCCTGTCCCTGAAGTCAACAAAGCAAACATCCTTTCGATAGTCATATTCCCTCCTGAAGATAAACCAACAAAGCTGCCTTGTATAGTATGCGCACTCTGCTCCTGAAGCATATATGCACAGACAAGAGTGAAGAGTGTGCTTCGGTTTTCACTGCGTTCACTGAGCCATGCTACATTATTCTGCCTTCCCTTCTCTCTAGCTCTCTGTCACTCTGTCCCTTTCTCTCCTGTAGAAAACCCCTCTGAACATGTATGGTACCAAGTAATCCTGCTTACAAGGAATGCATTCTGGTATATTGATCTATGTTGCTATTAGTAAAGAGAAAGGTACTGTTCGTCTGGAGTATACTCTGAATGGCTAGTGTCAATAGTTTCAATATGTGTCTGGAATGATGATCGGAGGGTAACAGATCTCACAGTGGAGGCTGGTTTTGCAGTAGGTACATTATATTACTTTATGACATAAGTGCACACATTTGTTCATCTCACTTTAAAAGATCTACTTCTGTACTTACAATTAACCCAGTTTTTTATATTCTTTACATGTTTCCATTCATCTGAGGCTGTGTGCATTAATAGCTAGTAATACTGCAGTGAGCAGCATTTTGAGTGGACACAGTTATGCACATTAGCAAGAGATGAACCAGATCAATTTGCTGTTTCATAACTTAATACTAAAATAACACCACAATAACTTCAACATCAACAACAGCATTAACAATGATTAACAGTGACATTGACCATATGTTCCAAGCGTTGAATATTGAAGGATATTCCATCCGTTGACTAGAGGCTGAAAGCTCAACCTTATACAAAACCATGTCACCTGTTAGTTTTAGGTTGATGAAAGCCTTCAACAGTTCCTATGTATGTGTATGTGACTATGTCTGTCGTCTAAACATGAGGATCTGTTAACGTCTCTAAGCATTTATTTTATGGATGATTGTTTTTCTTATTAATGAAGCAAATTGCATGTGTGTTTGATTATCTATTTTACCTTACAGAATTTTTGTAATCAATTCTTTTCCACTTTTTGCAATCATGATTTGGAAATTGTAGTGCTGGCAAGCATGATGTGATTTTTACATATTGATGGGGGTGGCACCATGTTTAGTTGGTTTCCTCCCTTAAAATTTAAAGGAATTATCAGGAATAGATAGAGACCAATGTTTTGATAGTATTCATAGCTGTTGAGACACACACTAAGTAATTTAACTGACATTTCCCTATACCAAATCTAGAAACTCCCATTGCGTCCAGAGTCAAATGCCTGAGGCATGCACCCTTAGTGGTCAATCAAACAATATTAGAATAGATAGTTAAAGATTGATTTATCTTTTGTAGCCTCAGGGGGATCTATGTCCCTCCATATATAGACAACAGTGCCCCAAACCTTTTGATCAAGAAAAAATATCACAAATTTAAGCGATTTTAGTTTTGTTATAACTTGCAACCTTGTGAAATGCCATGACATATGTATAACCTCATACATGTGGCTGTATTCCAAAGAACATCCAGATAAAAAGCACAACACATTTTCTAGCTTTTCACTTTGTTTACACATGTTACTTAATATTGGATTCTTGCTTGGGTAAAGCAGACTTCCCTCCATGACTACCTTTGCTTTGGGGTGCCAAGGCTGAAATCACTGTGCTAGGCAGGCGGGTGGGCAGTGTGGTAATTAAGGGCTAGTGGGGTGGATACCGGCATGAAACGCTTAACCTGCCAAGTCTTGGACTTTGGCATCTCACAGTGCCTACCACCCCCAAGTGGGGAGAACTAGTGCAGCTACAGTGGAGCTTCCAATGCAGCCCACTCCAAAAGAAATTACCCATCCCAAACAGGGTAAAAAAGCAGGGCCAAGTTTGGTTATCTGAAGTGAGAAATAGAAATGCATTAGTGCAGGACCTGTGCCTGTTTCATTAATATTTATTTTTTTCCCTGTTCATTTAAGTAGGACATTGGAAGACCAAGCACATGCGCACATATGCACACACAAATGCGTACACTTGTGCAGACACACACACACACACACACACACACACACACACGCGCAAATGCACATGAACTGCAGTGTACCACATTTTCTGAAATATCTACCATATAAAAAAGGTCTTCAGTTGTCCAGGCCTTTGCCAGGCTTACAATGGCTTTGTTTTGTACTAGGTTCTGAGTAAAAGTAGCTGCAGCATAAACTATATTCACAATTGTCCACTGAATGTTTTTAGCAACTTGAAAAACAGAGAAAGGAAAAAAGTCTACCATCTTTGCAGTAGAAGGGCTTATTCCAAGCAAATAGCTGATATATATTACACCATTCCACAAAAAAGCGGAAAAATTAGAATGTTCTGGCAAATGAGAAAGTGCTAATGCCAGGTATGAAAAGCAGCACTTAGATTTATTAACAAAAACCCTGCCCAAATCCCCTGGAAGCTGATTCTAAACTCCTTCTGCTTGTCTGGTATCAAACAATAGACCTGGGGCGCTTTGGGGGGAAATCCGATGATTGTAGAAAAAAAAAAAAAAAAAAACAGCCATCCAGTGAGGTAGAAAGGCAGTCTGCTCACACCATGAAGCCAGTAGGCCCTGCCTGGTTAAGAAAGCGCTCCCACACACAGAGAAACGTTCTTCCATTTGCTGGCCTCTACTCTTGGCAAAGACTATGGACAATGCCATGTTACGCTCTGTGTGGTGTCTGGTATTTTTTTTTCTTTCTTTTTTTTTTTTTACCCACCACACAATCACTCTTCAAATTATGTCCCTCAATTCCCATTTTTAAGGAACTTCCTTGAGCGAACAAACCAAAGAATAATGGTGGCCTATCCATCTGTTTCTTATTGCTCAAATTGGGTATCTTTTTTGAATGGACGAGGAAAAGAGTGAGCTTAATCCTGTTTGAAAACTGGGAATTAATTAGAAACATTTGCTGAGCAGATGGCCCATGCAAACATGCTTTCTCTTCAAAATGTGAATGGATTTAGTGGGTTGTAGGGAGTAACTCTTGGGTTAGAGTCAGAGCACATTTATGACATACAGTTCACCAGCCACATTATGAATGAATCCACCTCATCCTCACGAGATGCACAAAGTTTACTTCCCATTTTCTTAACCTGCAAGAAGGACAGCCATCACATTCAATTTTCAATTGAAAGTTTTATACAACTTACATCTAATCAAGTTAGCACACAAACAGAAAATCCAAATCAATCAGTGATCAATATGAAATGATACACCAGAAGATTTAAAGTGATACACATATTATTGTTTCAAAGAACTCCTCAGATTTTCTCAAATATTTACAATGTCCCCCACAGCTGTGTTATATATACATTGACTACACAAGCAGATTTGCGTAATAATAATATGCTTAGACTACATTATCACACCAAAAATGGATATGGAAGGTAAAGGTGAGCTGCAGTAAGAAAAAATCCTTCACTAAATACTAAGGCTATGCTCATGCTTAAAAACTCAGTAGGCTTCAGAGTGTAAAGTTGACATCAAGACTTGCATTCTGAGCTCACTACTAAAGAGCACATTTACTTAATCACTATTACATTTGAAGTGACCTGTGCAATGTCTGATCTTTGTGCGGAAAAAACACAAACAGCCACAACAGAACCACAAGTGCAGCTGTTTGCCCGTTCTACCAAACAACTCTGTATTTTTGTGTCCTGATGCCAATTGTTTCCTTATATGTTCTGATAATAGTCAGAGATGATTAGATTAATGCTGTATGCTGCCCTCCATAAACCCATGACTGAAAATAAAATGGTAAGCTCTTCCTCACACAGGTAAAAATAAAAACGTTCAAGGAGTTTGGTACAACAGTGAAGTGAGAGCGCTTTCCATCCTACATGAATGTAAATGGAAAATCAGTTTTTGTTCAAATTTGCCATATGCATTTTCATTTATGTCAAACTGCCGTTGGATTTAACATATTCATATATGGTGCAATATTCAAAGATGGTAGAGTAGGCAGAGATGAATTTCATTGCTCAGATCAGATAAATATAAACCTTGCCTGCAAAAACCCATACCAAGCCTATTTATTCCCCTTTTTTGTTTTTTGTTTACATTTTCATGCTTTCATTCTATATTCATTTACATGTGTTGTGTTAAGGACTGGTGCCCTACATCTCCTACACAATCACATTCTTAAAATAACATTTTGGTCGCCACATCTGTTGTTTTTCTTCAGACTCTAATCCACAAATACAATATTACAGTCAGGGCTGTATTTAGGTGACACAAAAGGAGAAGAACATATCATTAGACTGCCTAGTAGGTACTCCAATCAAGTTACAAAGCTCTTACTCACTAATTTTGCCTTACCAAAGGCTGTTACCATTTAATGATAGTTACCCTGCAAATAGCTTACATGTTTTGTAACCGAATTATGAACAGCAATGTACTATAAAAGTTTAAAGGCGCTGAACATGACATCAGCAGACAGATTTTGTTCGGCAGGGAACATTCTATTTTTACACAGCATGAGTACATCACAGAAGTTGCATATGGATGATGGAAGGGGAAGTTTGAAGCAAGGACAGGGTATATTCTGAAAGCTTAGGATGGTCTGAGGTAAGCTGGGTGGGAAGTTCAGCATTCATCAGGATTTGAGAGATGCCAAGTTCATCTGCCATGTGCATTTTTAACCAGCACTGGGTTTATAATTTATGAGCTCATGGGCAGCCCCTGGGCTTCTCCAGTCTGCTCATTGCAACAGTTTTAAGAGGGACTTAACCAGAGAACAGATCAGTGGAATCAGTACATCAGTACATCTCAGTGTATTTTATATGTCCAAAAACAGTTTAGACTTATTTTATTGTAAAGTCTCTAAGGTACATGTAAATGTTCCTGGAATTCTATTACTGTCCTTTTCATCTGACATCACCTATTTTATCCTTGCTTTCAGTATTTTTATTTAAATTGTTTTTTGATACTCCTGTAATACACCATATTATATGCCACCTGTGCATGCAAAGTAAGCATTGCCTAAATATGAACATGAACTGCATGCTATGGGCCTTAGCCTTTGGCAACAACAAAATCTTGGAGACTGCTGGGCAAGTACTGCGGGGGGAAAAAGAAAGAAAAAAAAACTTTGATGCCATAGTAAGCACTCATTACAGGGTTAAACATTTCTATTTTAACTATATTTTGGGTTCATCTAAGCTTGTTCATACCATGTGTATGCATGCATAGACTAAAATAAATCTATTTTGAAATTACTCACAGAAGATTGATAGTGGTTTGATTGTGTGATCACTGCTCTCAGTCTTAAATGAAAACAACCACAGTCCTTTTCTCATATTAACAGTTTGCGTACTTACATTGTAATAATGTTACAACATTGATTTATTGCCCAGCTGTACTTGTCCATCATTGGTACATGCATGGCAAATTATAATTGCATCTGTATGAATCCAGTCTTGTAGCTAACCTTGTCAATCACTCAAATTGTTCTTTCAGAGATTAGCACAAGGTCGGGACATGAGGGAGAGTTGATTTCAACTCAGAGCAAGTGACCGAGTGATGCTGTGACTTCAGGGCCAGGGATTTTCCATCCTGTTCGGACAGCGCGAACCCCATGGCCCGAGGAATTCAACCAATCCCGGCAGAGCTGGACAAATGACTTTTGTGACCAGTTTGGAATTAGCCATTTGTCCCAGAGGAGAGGTGTTGGGGAAATGCCAGGGGTGGAATTCAGTGCAGAGTGGGCTGGATTGGTCCCGAGGTAGATTTATTGTTGGATACCCAGCGGCACGCAGCTGCTCTCATGGACACCGCACCAGCGCTTGGGCTCCAGAAACATGAATGGTCTCCCTGAGGAGACGCAAGAGCTGCTGTTCTCATCCCCTTCAAAGAGAGGAGCCTCCAAGAGATACAAAGGGTCTAATTTGTGTCGCAGTTGCTGGCCCCGACAATAAAGGGATTCTACACGCACGGAGGTTTCATTATTCCACAAATCGCATTCCTGCACAGGAGCAGGAAGCTTAAGGTTTGTCTTCAAGCAGAGGCGCTCTTTATGGGCTTATCTGCCATAGGGCACCCTTTGTAGGGGATGAACGCTGAAAAGCGGGGGACAGGTCAAGAGGTCGGCAGTACAAACAAGGATCAGTTCAGCAAATACTGATTTGACAGGATATTACCAAAGAGGCCCGAGACCACATTGATCAACTCTCTCTTAAAAAAAGAAAGAAAAAAAAAGCTTACCTAATAAGCTTTAATTCAGCTCCATTGGCTCTCTGCACTAGTGAAGGATTTGCCAAATATTTAATATCAGGTAAGAAAAATATGAATGCCTTTTGTCATTTTATGCTTGAGTGATGAAAGCACAGCTCCCAGGGATATGTGCTGGAAGGCAGATCATCAGATTTCACTGCTATTTATCAATATTATAATAAGTAAGGAAATAACGTTTCCTTAACAAATGCAAGTTTTTATGGCTTAGTTCATACCTTAAAAATTGCACATTTAATGATTAAACTTGGTGTGGTTATGCTTTTGTGACATTTCTTGGAGAATCAAAAAACCCAAAATAAAATATAAACACAAATAAAAGTTAGACACTGTGGCCTGATTTTAGTTCATGACAAAGTTAAAGAGTTTCTCATCTCTCTTAAAAGTTGAATGCTTCTTTGGAATTACTTAAATAACATTTACCTTGTTTAAGGCTTCCTCAAACAAGTTTTATATTCAGTTGATTTCATTTTAGAGATTATACACACACACACACACACACACACACACACACACACACACACACACACACACATATATATATATATATGCACATGTAATATACAAATTATATATTTTGTAAAACATGCAATTCTTTCTTAAAAAAGAAATCATAAATGAAGAAGAGACTTTTTGCAACATATATGAGCAGTTTAACTAAAATAATGCTTGAAGCAGCAAAGGTGAACAATACTACTTTTGGCATGAGGTATGTATAATGAGTGATTAATAGTAAATCTGGTTTTCAGTATTTTTGAGGGTTCTTAGTTAACCAGGCATCAATAGAGGTTTATTCATATCCATTTAATATTAATAATCATTGGTAATGCCAAAAAAATATGAATATTGGAGTCCAACTAGGTAAAAAGTGAACTAACAATTTTATTATGCATAGTTCAAAATTGCGTATTTATAAAAGCAAAGTATATCATTTTTCACCTATTCAATTAATTTGTAACCCTTCGGCTGAATACTTTCTTTCCCTTTTTTTGTCTGCACATCTGAAACCTAAAATGAATAGGAACACTCATGTATGGAGACTCATAATTCAACTCAGGATTAAAGTATAATCTGGATTCTGAGTGTTGTTGAATAGTGGATGACCAGAGCAGACATATTTAGTAGGTCAAGGAAATATACAAAGCATGGCAAGTTGGTTTCAAATATATCATTGTTCAATGCTATTTTGGAGTGAAATATCAGTTTTCCCACTCTCAAGCAGAGCATACAAATCCACATATATCTAATTAGAGCTAATGGTGTCTCTTTATTAGCCAATGTGTATCTGCTGTTCTTTATTTTGCAATAATATATATTCAATTCTCATTCCTTAAATTGTCCAGATGTTATATGGTGGTAGGCATGAAAATCTGGTGGTAAATACCAAAACGTATCACACAGACACTTAACTTGAGAGATACTAACATGCACAACCCTACCAACGGGAATCCTACTGACATAACATGGTAGAGAGCAATTTAGCAACAAATAATTCAATGCTAGAACTGCCATAGTCATACATACTCCTCCAGTTGCATTAATACATGGGCATTTAAGGCATGTAAATGTAACGTCAAATTGTATATTAGATTAGAGGAGTAGTACAATCCCCCAATGTTATTTCAATATGCGACGATGCATTTACATTTGTTGTGCAATCTTTCATGCATGTTAAGTGTATAAGACAGTGGTTACTGTGGGAGTGGTCTTGAATAATATCATTGTAAATTACCCGCTAATGATACTGTTCCTTAAATGAAAGTAGGTCCCCTGAGAATACATATGATTTTTCATAATAAGCACACTTTACAGAGAGAAGAGGAAGCTAAATAATTATATGCTATTTTTTCATAGAGCACACATAACCAAGCCTCTTTCATCATTATGATTACTGACTTATTTTAAAATGTTAGAAAATTAAAAAGTTGTAGAACATGGTGTTTTTACAAAGCTCTAGTAATCGTGAATTAAACTTTTCCCATATTTGTCTTTTTCTAGGCTGCTTAGAGTTGGCTTCTGCTCTTTAACAAAAAAAAAAAAAAAAAAACGTTCAGAATGACTGACAAGTCCAGATCCTGCCTACTCTTCCTGACCAGAATAGGGTTACTTCTGGGCCTGACAAGTCCTTTGGTAAGATCAACTTCCTGCCCTTCATCATGCCGCTGTGATGGGACCTTCATCTACTGCAATGATCGAGACCTTACCTCTATCCCAGTGGGCATTCCGGAGGATGCCACCATCCTCTATCTGCAGAACAACCGCATCAATAGCGCTGGCATTCCCACAGAGCTGCGCAGACTCAACCAAGTAGAGAAGATTTATCTTTACTGTAACAATCTGGATGAGTTCCCCACCAACCTGCCCAGGAATGTCAAGGAACTGCACCTGCAGGAGAACAACATCAGGACTATCATGCATGCCTCATTGGAGCAGATCCCCTTCATTGAAGAGCTGCACCTGGATGATAATTCAGTGTCAGCTGTCAGCATAGAGGAGGGGGCCTTCCGGGACAGCAACCACCTCCGGTTGCTGTTCCTTTCCCGAAATCACCTGAGCTCCATCCCCCTAGGCCTACCCGTGACTATTGAGGAACTCCGATTTGATGACAACCGTATCTCCTCCATCTCCGAAGAGGCCTTGCAGGACCTCATCAATCTGAAGCGCCTCATCCTAGATGGAAACCTCCTCAACAACAAGAGGATAGGGGAGATGGCCTTTGTGAACCTGATCAACCTCACAGAGCTCTCACTAGTGCGGAACTCTCTCACTGCCCCCCCAGCAAACCTTCCAGGAACCAGCCTGGAGAAGCTGCAGCTGCAAGACAACCAGATCAACAGGATTCCAGTGGGGGCCTTTGCCTTCCTGCGACAGCTTTACCGCTTAGACTTGTCGGGCAACAACTTGAGCAGCTTGCCCCTGGGTGTTTTTGATGACCTTGACAACCTCACTCAGCTGTTCCTGCGCAACAACCCGTGGCATTGTGACTGCAGAATGAAGTGGGTGAGGGACTGGCTGCGCACCCTGCCCACCAAGGTCAACGTGCGTGGACTGATGTGCCAGGGTCCTGACAAAGTCAAAGGGATGGCTATCAAAGACCTCGCCACAGACCAGTTTGACTGCACTGTGGCTGACATCCCACCAACCTTTGAGACTGGTACTATTTCAAACAATTTGCCACCTTCTAGAGGACAATGGCCTTCCTTTGTTACCAAAAGACCAGTAGTCAAAGGGCCAGATCTCAGCAAGCACTATCGCAGTACCCCCGGCTCAGGCAAGAAGATCACCAACATCAGTGTGAGATCCACTGGAGCAGAGACTGTGCACATTTCCTGGGAGGTGGCACAGCCCATGACAGCTTTGCGGCTCAGTTGGCTGAAGATGGGCCACAGCTCTGCATTTGGGTCCATCACTGAGACCATCGTTCAAGGAGAGAAGACGGAATACTTGCTGACTGCTCTGGAGCCCGACTCGTCTTATCGAATATGCATGGTTCCCATGGAAACCAGCAATATTTACCTTTCTGACGAAACACCTGTCTGTATAGAAACAGAAACGGGGTCTCTAAAACCATACAAACCCACCACAACCCTGAACCGAGAGCAAGAGAAAGAACCTTACAAAAATCCCACTCTGCCTTTAGCACCCATAATTGGTGGGGCAGTGGCATTCCTGGCAATCATCATGCTAGCATTGGTGTGTTGGTACCTTCACAGGAATGGGTCTCTATTTTCCAGAAACTGCACCTACAATAAGGGTCGGAGAAGAAAAGATGATTATGCTGAGGCAGGAACTAAGAAGGATAACTCCATCTTGGAAATCAGAGAGACCTCATTTCAAATGATACCAATAAACCATGGGATTGTGTCCAAGGAAGAGTTCATAATACACACTATTTTCCCACCAAATGGCTTGAGTCTGTACAAGAACCCACATAGTGAAAACAGCAGTTGCAACAGAAGTTACAGAGACAGTGGAATACCTGATTCGGACTATTCCCATTCATGATAATAAACATGGATGTAAGACTTCTGATTATAAAACATGACTTTGAAACTGGTGAGTCTTTGGCAAAACACTGGATTTAAAAGACTGAAGTAGCAATGTTCTATACATTTGCCATATTTATATTTATGGAGTTTGGTTTAGATTGCAGGTAATCACCATGCAGTCAGTGTGCGTTGTCACTAACTGCAAGTCTATATTTTAGAAATTTGTAGTAATTTGTACTGTATTTTCTTTGCTGAAGATTTCTGACCAATCAAAGGTTTGTGTTCTACTGAAATATAATGACTTGTCAACTGTGAAAGTGGGTTTTTATTATTGTGTTGAACAATCAGACTTCTTGAAAATAGAAGTAAAAAACTCATCTAAGCACAGATAATTTTCCACTTGTTTTGGATGATAGAGGCTGATGATATAGATGACTATGGGGTAACAGTTACAA
This sequence comes from Megalops atlanticus, assembly GCA_019176425.1. Classification (NCBI taxonomy): domain Eukaryota; kingdom Metazoa; phylum Chordata; class Actinopteri; order Elopiformes; family Megalopidae; genus Megalops; species Megalops atlanticus. The sequence continues at coordinate 68,102,907 of CM032875.1, forward strand.
ATATGGGAAAATCAGGCAAAATCAGATATATTTCAGATATTTCAGATTTCAGATATATTATATGTTTTTCCTAAAAACAAGCCGATGAGATATTATTTGTGTAACAATAGTGGATATTTCTGAGTGAAGAGTACAAAAAAGCAAAAAAAAAGCAAAAAACAAAAACAAAACAAAAATTCCTGAAATCTGCTGTACTTCATCAGAGTCTTTTTTCCCCCACAGTTAAGTGGGCATTGCTTTTGAGAAGCAGAGTTGCCACACAGTTAGTAAGGGTTAAGGAGCTGACTATGTTCATGTGCCACAGTGACCTTTAGATTATAGCACAGGACAAATTAAGCACACAGACCATTATAAGGCTATGCTATTCTTAAAGAGGAATGGGTGCCCTGACACCGAAGATTATTCATTTGTAGACTTATAACAAAGGGAAACTACAATGCAACACTCTTCAGAACAGTGTATCATATGTCATTGTTAGCATTGCCCTTTAAGAGTACACATACAACTGTCTACTGGGGCAAAAATATAATGGTAGATAATTGTATTTAGTATTTTTGGATACAACGTGTCAGCTGTTATATTTCTTTTTAAATTTACTTTTTTATTTTTACATTAAGCCACTTTTTGTTGCCAGAATTCAAAAGTATGTGTTCTTTACAACTGAAAACCAAAGTGCATTGTATGCCCTTTGGCCAGTCTTGTATGTGCCTTGATCCAATGCTTATTGTATTTAGCTTTTTGAAATCTGTGACAACCTTTTTTTTCATACACACTTGAATATGATAAAATATTGGTCATATTGCAGAATAAAAAAGTGGACAAAACAGATCCTGTGACTATTTTTTCTTTTTTCATTATGTTACCAGAATCACAAATATTATGCTATATCTGCAAAGATCACAAAGTACACTCTCCTCTTACATAACTTTGAGAAGTTTCTACAAACCAATGTCTGCTTCAGGCTTGAAGTGCTCTTTTGCTGTGGTGAATACCCCATAATGCACGCATGACTTGCCTGATTGGCCAGAAGTATCACAGAGGAACTAGACTAACAATGCAAGGAAGAGCAATGCTCACTTTAATATACCTCCAAGGCACCAGGGGAAGATACATCTAATGACTAGTCAACATCCAGGACATGACATGGACCCTGCTGGGCATGTCACTGTGGCTATAATGTGCAAATGGGAAATGGTCATGCAGGGAAATTATCTAAAGCCTCTCAGCTGAAAGCCCAGACTTGTTCATTTTTATACAAGCCACTCACAGACACTGCCTGAGCTTTAATAACTGCAGAGGGAAAATTACTGCTGCGTACTGTAGAATATAGCTGTTTTTATATTTAAACATACATACATACAAATTTTCTGTAAATTAATTTATTTGACTGATTTATGAACACTCCACATTATACTGAGCCTTCACAAATGCTAAAAAAGAAGTAGCTTCTCCTAGCTGTTCAACACGCTCATCAGACTGTACAACTGATTTAGTTTGGTTGCTCTACTTCAAGGTAAACAGTGTTCCAGGTATTTCACAATGAAACAAAGTTTCCAAATATTTTGCGATTAAAAAAAAAGCTTTTGAATCAGCTCCTTGTTTATTTCAAGACTGTAAAAACATAACAACAGTAACAACAACCAAAACAAGCCAGACCTTAACAAATGCTTTCAGAATGCTTTTTATTGATTTATTCCCAAATACTTACAAGCTACTTACAAGCCATTTTGAACATGCTTCATCTGCTTCATTTGGCTAATGTTTATCACAAACAGAGAAATTCTGTATCCATCCAATGTAAATCCGTTTTATGGAAGGTTCCAAAGTTGAACACTTTGAGCAGGGTAACAAGGTAATGTGGGATCTGACCCCATGATCCTTAGGCCCCTCAAATCCAAGGCTTTAGACTAAAACCACATTGACATTGTGTCACAGGTGTGCTCTTACTGAAGGCCTGTTGTCTAAATTCCACATTCTCTTATTCATTCAGACAGATTAGCTGTCTTTTATTTACATGAATGAACAAAAACAGATGGAAGAGTTACAACTGAATTTGGCTACTGCAACAGCTTATAGAAGGAAAGAATGAATAGTTGGATGTTTTTGATTAATTTGGATTAGTGAAGCAGAGCTCAACTGACATTATCAAGCCATGTCAATGGAATTTATGACTTTAATTTCAATAGCCGGTACACAACCCCTTTAAGGTCCACCATTAATTTTTATTTATTTATTTTTTTTAATGTAAGGGTAACATCCATTTTACTGTAATAGTACACGAGAAAATTGTGCTGTGAACAGTTAACTGAAGTCAACTTATTCCAACCTCTGAATACAAGTATTAACATTTTAGCTGTTCTTTATTATTATTATTATTATTATTATTATTATTATTATTATTGTTGTTGTTGTGCAGTTTGGTATTCACTAAAACAGATTGAACACTTATGGTAGAGCCCTGCTGTTCTGCTGCGTATTTGTGACTATTCCTATCTGGATTTGCAATGTGAAAATAATTAAAAAGAGTTCATGACAAAAAAGCCGTGATACAACATGGATCACATGCAAATTTAATGTTTAGTACCAAACAGGACACATCGAGAGAAAAAAAGTACAAAAAATCATTGTCTGTCAATGGAATGTGTCAAATCTCACCTTAATGTCAAATGGATTTGATACATAAGCATGACAATAACAAGAAAGAGGGACATTGTTAGCTAATCATTACAATCATTAAGCTTATAGCTTTTGTAAAGTGTTGTTGCCCCCCATATCTGTGGCACAATAAATGGAGCAGATTAATAATTTTTTCGGGAAATGACACTGTATAATGTTGTTTGTACATAACGGAAACGCCAAATGAAAAAGGACTTGTATTTTGAAGTAACTGAACTGCAATTAAAAGGACTCTACATGTGTTTAATAGAAATTTCAGTACTAATTACCAATATGCTTCTGTTTTAAAATCAACATTTTAATGTGAGTTTATAAAGCAACATGATAGATTTAAGATTTTATGGGAGGTCAAATAATTGGTGTCCACTCTGCAGGTGTGTCAGTCATAGAAACAGGAAAGTTATTTAATGTGTCAAGGGAAACAGTTTCAAAAATCATAATGAAGAGAAGCTCATTGACAGGGACAGATGGACATTTAACAGGATAGTTGCTAAACATTACAGTAGTTGCTAAAAATTACAAAACAAAACTCAAAAATGACCACCTGAATCTTCACCTCTGTGACCCAGTCTCAATGAACACCTTGTGAGCCTCAGAAAGCTGATATTTATGGTAGGGCTACCATTTGGAAACTGCTTGTAGCTTAGGCCACTGCACAGCAATGCATAACCTGTTGTAATGAACACAAAATCTGTATTTATGACCTTCTATTCTAAACTTCTATTGTGGTCTGATGAGTCACCTTTTACTTTCACATCTTTTACTCCTACGCCTGGACAGTTTCCTGTCTTGAAAATGCCAGAGGCAGCCTTAAACCCACATTGCCTGTTCTCAACTGTTAAGCATGGATGTGGATCTGTTGTGGTATAGGAAGCCATCTCATGGGATTCATTAGGTCTGATTATTACTTTTCATGGTAAAATTATGGCCTATGAATAAAGAGTTATGTTAGGTGATTAGGTGAACCTTATGGTGCAAACATTGTGTCCTTAAATGCTATAATATTTTAAGATGACAATGCCCTCATATACACTATTAAATGGATTCAAGAGTGGCTTCATGAACACCAGCATGAAGTCAAACATCTTCCATGGCCTCCATAGTCACCAGATCGTTGAACCTTCATGAGAAGTTCTGGACTGCAAAGTTAGGAGTAGATCTCCTTCATCTTTCAAAGAACTGCAGACTTTCCTTCTTGAAGAATGATCTAATATTCCACTAGAAGCAGTTCAAAATTTACATAACAGCATCCCAAGAAGGACTGAAACTGTTCTGAAGGCAAATTGCAACCCAACCCCTTATTAGTTAATAAATACTCATACATTGGTGTTTCCATAATTTGTCTATCCCCTGTACATTTTTCTGAGAAACATGCACCTTGTGACAAAGACTCCTGTTCTATCCAGAAACTGAAACAAAGCCATAGAGATAAGATCGATGGCCATGTCATAAGGAATGCCAATTTCCTGTGATTAGTCATATGAATACAGGAGCAGATTTTCTGAGATCCCCTGGGTATTTTATTCTAACGTCTGTAAGAGTATTCGCAAATGAAATTGTCAGGATTTCTCAAGATTACATGGGCCATTTTACTTACCTTTTTTCAGTACATGTTAGGAAACCCCCATGTCGTACATTCTGAGAATCACTTTACTGTGAAAACTGCATCATATTTATACAGAGCAAAAGCAGAAACTGACCTTCTGACAAGCAATGTGAATAAACAAATAAAAAGAACATCTATGTAAAAAGACAGCTATAACACCAAAATGTAATAATAATTATGCAGTTATTCCCAATCCACAATCTGTTGCAAATTTCAATATTCTACAAGGCTCTTCTTGTATCAGCACAATGCATGTGTACTGTTTTGTAACAGAGTTCTCAGTACAAGCAAAAAAAACTGTTTTACAAAGCACGATTTATGAAGCTTGTTGTGCAAAACATTTGGATCACTACCCACATGACTCAGGGTGAGCTAAATGACTAAAAAGAAAGCAGAGTTGTTGGATGGCGGGTCAAAATTCCAGTGTTAGCTAGCTATCAATGGTGGCTTGCTGTCTCAGGTTAGCAAGTGGATAGCTAACATTAAGCCTGATTCTGTAGGGGAGGCAAGGTGCTCCAAGCCCAACCAAACTCTCTCAGGGTCCACCTGATCATATTCTATGCCTATTTTCAAGTTTAAAGTATTGCTAATGACCTTGCCATTTCTTAAAGGAGCTTTGATTACTGTATTATTTGGTGTTCATGAAATCTTGTAACAGTGCTCTCTGCAGCTCAAAGTCAGCAAACTGATTTGATCCAAACACCAACCTATGAAACAACTGGTGACTGATAATGCTAGGTAGTTAATGTTAGACAAACTTTGGAGAAGATCCCTGCAGTACCGTGGACTGCACTGGACCCTGCACTGGAAAAATATTTTAGTTAAAAGCCTGAAAGATATTTTAATATTCCCATGTTGTACTACAGTTGTTTTTTGTTTTTTTTTATAGCTAAACCATATCTTCTGTCAAATTTTCTATAATCATTACTTTTTTTTTTTTTTTTGAATATGTTGCTGGCAGATATATTTCCAATAAGGATAATAGCTTACAAAAGCATCAAGTTATCAATATCATTGCTTTGAACAATAAACTCACTTTGAGGTCAATGTCTATTAATTCTAAATTCTAATTAAACTGGTAAACTCATTATTATTATTGTTTCCATAATGACCGAGGTCAAACGCAATTCACTACACCTTTCATTCTCTCAAAAAAAGAGTGCAAATTAATTAAGAATTTACATGAAAAAAGTTCTCATATATCTAAAAACCCTCTGGTGAACATTCTGTGGGTGTTGATTAGATGAGAAAAAAAAATCATTACTGAAATTGAGGTATATCTAAAAATGCAGCTGTCACTTCAAAAAAAGAAACAATCTGACTTCAACTTTAAATACAACCTCTAGTCCCTTCTCAACACTATTTTTCAATCTTTTGCAATGTCGGGTAAATGCATAATTTTACATTCTGATTTACAATAATGAAAACAATGAAAAACTGTGAATGAGAACTGTTTTTTTAAGCCAGCAACCACTAGTGTTACTGTAGGATTATGAATGTACGCATATTAGACAAATGCAAATATTCTTCACTATCCACACTCGATACTTTCCTTGGAAACTTACTTCTTCTCTCAAAAGTAATGTGTTTACGTGAACCTTTTCCCCAGTCCAAAACCCCTTACCCCTCTATTAAACCACTAATGAGGCATTTGCCTTTTTCTGTTCTATTCTTCCCTTTCCATAAAATACTGCACATGGCATTCAGCCATCTTCTGTTCACATCCTCTAAATTTTGATCATATCTAAGCAGGGGCATCTCTACATTAGGGGGGGCCCGGCCCCACCACTAGATGGCGGTATTGAGTTCTTTCATTGAGTTTCTTATCTGTCAGGCATGGCAGTTCAATGAATAAAATTTATTTTGAATAACTCAACCTTTGATAGATATTATCCGTAATATCTCTTTTAAAATGCACTCAAAGAAATAAAAATTGTTTGTGCAATATACTGTACCCTAAGGCGCTTGAATCGCTGGCAAGTATGTCAGTGGGGCCGGCCCCACGACCCATGGCCCTGACAGTATGACAGGGAACCCCTTCTGTGCATGTCATAACGGATTTTCTATGTTTGCCTGTGGGGCCCGATCGTCTCGGCCCCACGTTTGGTAACGCCCACATAAAGGTCAAGTGCAGGGCGCAGAAATCATAGCTAATGTGTCAATTGGCTAGCTAGCTGTAGATCTTCTCCTATATGTCAATTGGCTAGCTAGCTTTAGATCTTAGACTGTAGCTGTAGTAGCTGTCTCCTTACGATCGCGTTTTTTTGTTTTTTTTTTTAATTTATTGAGCATAAGGAAATATACAAGACAGGACAGGCAGTAGAAATATACAAAGAAACAATTTCAACTAATGGTGGATGCTGCTGCTACATGATTGCGTTATTGATACGAGATTGTGTTAGACTCTCATAGTAGCCTAGCTGTAGCAGTCCATAGCTGTAACTTTTGAAGTAGCCTATCACTATGAACGAGGGTGAAAACCTCTTGGCTACCAAATTCAGTTCTCTACCTTTTGAAGAGAAGGTGGCGCTCAAAAGGTTGGGACCCCACCAGCCAGAAAATATTAACATCACCCAAGGAGAAAAGGACAGGAACCGCAGTTTCAATCTGGAGGGGTTCCAGAAGAAACCCTGGCTAACAGCTAGCACTTTGAAAAAAAACTTCTGCTTTCCTTGCCTTCTTTTTGGACTTCAACAGCAAGGTTATTGAAAAGTTTGCACACATGAAAGAGCACCGAGCCACATTCCTTTTCAAGTAGTGAGGTGAGTCAATAATTGCGCTTTATGGCTGTGTGCTCGTGCTACATTATATTCATTATGTTTTCATTAGCGTTATTGAGCTTCTCATAGTTTTCAGTCAGCATTTGCTATATTTTTAACGTTAAATCGCTGTTTCCTCAAAGCTAAAATTAGCTAGAATTTTTCCTATCTAGTGTTCTAATCGCACCGGTTTTAGCATATGCGCTAAACAGCAAATCACACCGGTGTGACCATACGCGCGAAATGGTTAATAGGTAAATAAGTAAGCAATATTACTTTAAACTTGTACACAATATCAGTATGTTCGTTGTCCATAGTATGTCCATCGCATTTTAAAGACATTTCAGGAGTTTAATTTAGCCTATGTGTAAGGTCAACGACTGCATTGCAAAAAAGATTGTTTGGCAATGTACAGTATGTGGCCAAGGTCAGGAAAAAGCTGAGCTGGGATTCCAAGTGGAATCTCAGCTGTGCAGAGGCCGGAGCGAGTGACGTAGTACAAGGAGTATGTGGAATTTAAATAGTCCTCAGAAAGGGAAGTTGGACATTGGGTAGCACGTTAATAAATGTTCCTTCCGAACTTATGTTCGAACATAATTTATTTTAAATGATAGGCCCATCTGCGCTCCCTGGTAGGCTACTTTCTTGTATTTTGCAGGTGAGCAGCTAGGCGTGCTAGTGTGTTAGAAGGGTTTCATCACTGTGTCAGACTAGCAAGGTTGAGGCTCACAGTCATCACTGATAGGCTTGACAAGCTAATTGGTGCCCCACCAGAATTTCTAAGCCAGAGACGCCACTGTATCTAAGGTCAAATGCAGAGCCCTTGGTTAGCACTCTTGCCCATAGCTGGGAGACTGTTAAAAAGGACTGCAAGTGAAGAGAGAAGGCACACCAGTGACACCAGGCCAGGGTCACTCATCACCTGATCAACTTACCACCCACCTGTCAACAAGCTAGTGAATGCTAGTGTCTGACCAGGAATGACATACTAAGCAGTCCTGAGAAGGTAAGCATTTTCTTTTATGATAATTTTTAAGCATTTCAAGATCATCGTTTTGACATCAATATCTTTGCCCTGCTTTATCTATCTTGACACATTGCTTGCTTGCTTGCTGTTCTGTGTCTATTGTGCTGCACAACATTAATGGTAATGGTCTCATAGCATGCCCTATATGCATCTTGCCATGTATAAATGTGTATGGTAAATAAATTATAATCATTAAATCATCAAAACATAAAATTTAGTGCATAAGAGAGACCAAAAAACCCATAAACCATTATTGAAAAATCATTTAGGGACCCTGACCATCACTTTTTTTCCATATAAATATGAGATTAATGATTAAATAATTAATCATTATTGTGTTTTCATGTGAGAATAGTTTCATGAGAGGCATACCATGTTTCAGGCTTGCAAAATACACAAGGTACATATTTACTTTACATATATGTGTTCAGATTTCATGGTGACACATTTTAAACAGCCTTTGTGAGTCAATGAGTTTAGACCAATAACCTTATCAATGTTTAATGTAGGCCTTAACTGACATCTCCTCTTGCTTCTTATTTTTGCTATTATTCTTTTACAAATCTGAAATCCTATTCTCTGTGAGGGCAATTGTTATACAAAGCCAAGCCGTGTTGCATGACTCGGTTGGTGAGACTTAAAACAAATAAAACAAATAAAAACACACATTGTGCTAATAAGGCAATATAGCATGCACCCTTACGAGCTTGTCTTGACTAAACCTGTAACGACAATGATGTACTTCATAGATCATCAACGGTTATCTGTGGCTATCAACAGGACTTACTGTTGTAGATATATGTAGCCTAAACATAAATGTAAACATAAATGCATATAAAGTAGCTAGTCTTAATTAGCTTGATATTGTTAGCTATAAAAACTGTTATGGATTCAAATGAATATTAGGAAATTTAACCCTATTTAAAGATTATATTCTTGAAAAGGCAGAACAATACAATGGCTGTAGACTTGCTGGAAACAGCTATGACAGAACTGAAATGGGTTCAGAGCAGCCAGTGCTAACCGCACTGCAAATAACCAAACACTTCTGCTCAGCACTATTTGACCAGACGTGGTGCAAGTGAGGCGGCTATAACATCAGTTGGATTAGGTCATGCTCAGCTACGTGAGGTTAACAGAATAAATGTGTGATTCAGTCAGTCATATTGAGAGCCTCAATCCTCAAACGTAATTTACATTTTCTTTTCAGTTTCAGTTCCTTTTTAGTCCCCTCTTCTTGGCAGCGTACATATTTCAATGTCCATTGAGGTTTGTCGGTATGCATCCTTTGGGTAATTTAAACAGCACCCTGACAATCTGAAGAAAGAAGACAAAGAAAAATTTAATTTAATTTTAAAAAAATTAGCCAGAAGCTGATGCTGTGAGGCATTCAGAAGCTCCCGTTTGGCATGACTGTAATGCTGTTTAAATCTGAGTACAAAATTCAGTGTCACGTAAAAGTCGAATACCTTTTTCTGTATTTCTGCAACACCATGCAGTCACTGAAATGAACATAAAATGTTTTCATGTCTGACAGTACAGTACGTGAGTCATTGATTTCAGTAACTGCAAAATTATAGTTTGGAAGAAGTTTTGATATTTGTTTCAAGGAAGAAGTTAATGTTCTTTAATATATTATCAAGTTTAATGATTTGTCACTTTATATTTTGCTCGATACGCAAGCAAGAAAGCCAATTTCAGTTGTATACCATATGACTACTTAGGTTGTGTGTCTACATCCATAAATATAGTTACAAGGTCACATTCAATATTCAAGTAAGCCCAACATGTTTATGGCGATACTGTTGTATTTTAAAGAGACTATAATTTATCAGCTAGTGAGCTAATGAATAAAACAACTTTTTATCTTGTTATCATCATCAAAACTAGACTTAGATAACTCACAATCCACAGTCCAAACAGCTAATGGATTAGTTGTCGTTGCCTTCTTTATTTCCCACTTGTTTGACCCTTAAAAAGGCATCCTGTATGATTCCCCTGGAGTATCTATATATTTTTAATGAGAACAGCAGCTCATTACCACAGGTTATTGAAAGCATGACATCTCTGAAGTTATAATTAATGACAAGTTATTGCTATCTTGTAGTAATGTGGAATGTAATGTTCTCATGGATACATGTATATTTATGGAGCACATAACACACTTGCTCTGTGCTACAGCTAGCAGGGACTGTTATGAGATTCTCATGAACAGCAGTGTACAGTGTTAGGGTTATGGCCACACACAAGAAATGTCATATCCTTACAAAAACATAATAAATACTATGTAGACATCATGATGTAAGGAGACAACTGGGGGTGCACTGAGGTCAGTCTGCGGGTGCAATGCACCCCTAAGCACCCCCATAGCACTGGCCCTGCTGCTTGCAAGATGACATTTCGGACTGGGAGGTCTGCATCATGCCACTTTTGAGTTTGCTTGTTTGTTTTTTTTTATGCACATGCAACACAGAATTAGGTTACACTCATCACTTCCTTTACCATCAACCATTTTCATTGCTTTTTGTCGAGGCTGGGAAGCTAGTCGTAACAACAGCCCCTATGGATTTTGACAGCTAAATTTCTTCCTCAAAGTTAAGAACAATGTGCAATGTTCTGGTCCTGACAATAACAAAACTCCTAACCCTGCCTGTCACCTTCAACCTTACGTAATGAAGCTTTGGTGGGTTAATTCCTATTCTTTCAATTGATATGATTAGTTTGCAAGCATCAGCCCTGCAAACTATCTCTTATACAATTCTTTAACAGGATGCGTTAGCTCTTTTTGCCTGATCATCCAGGCGAAAGTGTGCGCATGCATGCATACACGAATTTGGGGATCGCAAATTGAGCAGAAAACTTGAGGGATGTTTCGGCAATATATTTTAGCAAATCTAATGCCCCTCTCTTCATAAGAGATACAGTTACCTAAAAATAATACTACTAAAAAATATTTCCCATGACAGAGATGTGGCTTTGTGTTTGGGGAAATGTGAGGAAAACAACACAGCTGTATTATACGATGACACTTACATGAGAAAAGCAGTAGACATGCAGCCACAGCTGGTTCATAGCTGTGGCCTTAACCCTTGACAGGTCCAGTGTGTCTGTTGATAAAGGCAATCCAACATATGGGGTGAGGTGGGTACAATTTGAGATTTCAAATTGGACAGAACTTCACGAATGCAGACAAAAAAAAAGAAAGAATTCCTGTGGAAAAAAAAAAAAAATCCATCAAAGCAATTTCAATCCAACGATCCACTGCAGAGTCAAAAGACATAAGCCACTCTAATCCGGTGCTCTCAGCCGCTTAAGACCTGCCCCTGACTGCTGGGGCTGAGATGACAAGCCCTTCAAAGACTGCGCAAGGGTGCGACCGTGTCTGGTGACACTGCTCTACGAAGTGGGTTTTAACTGACAGATGCTTGTTTACCCCACAATTCTAGGCTTTTTTTTTTTTCGTTTAATCTTCCCCGAGTGGAAAATTAAATGAAGAAACGTTGACTCCTGTAAAGCACTTCTTTGAGACAGAATTCACCCCAAGCTCAACTGGGACTTTAAGGCCAGAATCCTGGTCATATATTGGGGCACATGACTACTATAGGTGTTAAACTGCTGCCAGACTTTTTTGTGTTTAATCCTGTATAACCAAATCAAATCAATTGTTGACATATTACAGTTACACTCCTAGCAAGAATTTGTTGCGATATATCCATGACAATGACAAAAAATAAACACATATCTAAACAACTGTGACCCCCTACCTCAACTATATCACAGCTTTATGCTAATAACAATCATTGCTCCTGCTTCTATGGATGGTGGTTTTATGAAATTATTGAAATAATAATAAAAATATGTGTCATAAAATGGTGAGGGTCATTCTGGCTATATTTTTTAATTATTTTGTACAACAGCATTTTACACTGTGTATTTTAAGATGACAATAAACAGAAAGTATTCCAACTCAAAAGTCAAATGCACATTTATCCACTGGTGTAGAGAGGGCTGTAATTAGATTCCTGAAGCCCATTCTGATCTCAAAATCACTCTACAAAACATAGCAAGTATCAAGTCCCTGGAGAAATTAAACCTACCAGCCAATATGCCATAAAAACACATCAACTGCATACTGAAACACTGCAATATTGCCTGTTAAGAAAACAATCACAGGGATATAAAAAAGCAGATAATTTATAGGTCCAATAACATTTGCAGGGTTTCGAATGCTAAATAGCAGTGACTAGCACTCGAGTGTTGGTGTGAGAGCAATAATGATTGTAGAGTGATTAGAAGAGAAAATTGATTTTAAGGGTGGCAGGTAATATGACAGGATGCAGAACTTGAGCAAGCAGTATAGGTTTAGCATTTAGCATGACAACTTTGAAGTAGCCCTTATAGATGTCTGTCTGCTATTTATAATCCCATGAGATGGCACCCCAATATCATGTACAAAAAGGTAAACTGATCTACTTACAAAGGACATTCTTGACATGGCCATGAACTTAGTTTGTCTATAGTGATGCAGAGAGTATCTTTAGAAAAAGCAGTCAGCACATTTCTCTGAGACATGAATTCTAAATACCAAGCTTTTTCATTTCCAATATCTATTGAATGCCTTATTTAGAATATTCCAAAGCATAATAACATTCTGAATGTGCATTTCATAAACTGAGATAAAGTTCAGCTTTTGACATTACTGCAGGGAATGCTGATGGGTCAATTATTCATTTTCCAAATGATGGGATTATCAGCAAGAAGAAAATATCTAAGGAGAAAAAATATCCTTTACTGTGAAGGGCATTTATATTATAAGAAAATGGAGCCATTGCTGAAAGCATCACTCATGTGTAAGTTCTTTATTATACAAACAACTGATGAATTCTCTGCACAGCTCTAAAATATAATTTTAACATTGATGCTGAATTATCAGGATTAATTGAAAGCTTGAATGACTAGCACAGCCAACAGTTGAAACAACTGCCTTTTGATTGTGATGAAAAAAAAAATCCAACTTTATTTAGAAAGGTACATTTTTGTTGGAAAGAGATGAAACAAGCCACTGTGCAGAGCACATAGGAGGGAATAACACTTGCAGAACAAAGCAAAACAAAGCAAAATAAACACAATTTGGCTAATTCAGTCATCCTCCCAGTGACACAGTTTTGCCCTGAAAACACATCCCAGTTGATGAATCTTGTATCATTTCTTGTTTTATGTATTGAGATGGCATATCAAATTCAATACTGCCATATTGAATTCTTGCCTTAAGGGTACAATTTTAGCTGGTTTAAAGCAGGGCATTGTAATAATTCAGCCTCAAAGAGACAAATGCGTGACACATTTTTTCATCTTGTCACAGCACACAGTCCAATCATATTAATGCAAAACTGTATTATATCCAAAAAAGGAGGACACTTGTAGACAACAGCAGATTAGATATGGTGGTGACTAGTGAGTGTCGTTGACTGCAACAAAATGCACTCTACATCCTTCACGGTTTCCTGCAAGGATTGACGATGCAACAACATGAAATTGGAAATGCATGTTATACACCGCCAATAATTTGTTAACCAGGACAAATGTGAGACAGATACACTAATTGTGCTAGACCTTAAGTGGCAGACAATGAAACCACCAGCTTGGCCATAAATCATTTTGTCTCCTGATATGTCCAAACAGACAGCTAGCATGAAAAATGGCTAGACCGGACGGTCCTAACTCAATGATGTGATCTCTCACTCTGGGCAGCTGAATGTACATAAAAAGGAAAACATCCTGCATAAACCAGATCGCTGATTGAATAAGAATAATGAACAGGGATACGAAAAGGCAAAACGTGAAATTCAAACTCAAAAAATCTCAGTGGAGGTGAAGGTCTGGCACAGACCCAACCCTCAATGAGAAATTTGAATTTTTAATAGATAAGGCCTTGAAAATACAGAGCAGGAGTGAATGCAGTACAACACCATGTATTGGAGGTCAGCAACCTTCTTTTGTCCCTTTGCCAAAAGAATGGTGCACAAATTTATTTTTTTTTTTGCATTCATGAGCCAGATGGTCTTTGACACCAGCAAATTCACTTAGCCCGGCCTAAGTTCTGCCTCACTGACACGTAAGCATATTACATTGATTTACCAGATTATTCCATCAAGACCAAACCTGGAATTTATTACATTTTGGAAAGGGAATGACAGATGACTTTGATGTTGATATTGTTAAGTGGACCACAAAGCAAACAAGAAACCCATTAATCAATAAATACATGCATAGTGGTAGGGGTGGATATTTGGCTGTATTTCCCTAGAATAAGACACAGCAATTAGAAGTAAGGCAAAAAGGTGGGGTAGGGGGTGACAAGGACTCTGGCAGCAAGGCTGTCAGGCAAGCTATAGCCAGTTCTCTTTAATTAATCCTGCAATGAAAGAGGGAGCCTGACACCCCTAACCACAAGGTCTGGAAAGTCCTGTTTCTATCTCAGTGGTATACCCCTGGGAAAAAAAAAAAAAAAAAACATAAAAACAAAGCTTACATTTTTAATTGGGAGTGATAACATGAAGGCAGGGTTGCAACTGTGAATATATTGTAAGGAAAGGCTTGTATTTGCTTTTTTTCTTATGATTTCAATCCATATGACATGAGCAGCCCCCCCTTCCCCATTCACATAGACTCACGTTGGACCTGTTTCAAACAGCCAGCACACAAAGAATAAGATCAAGAGAGCTGAGCAACTTGTAATGCACTGATATGTCTCTGACATAGTAAATATATTGACATGAATAAGTCTCTAATACCACAAGTATTATGCTTAATGCTTAATGGCACTGGTTATTCAATTATTCCAGTAATGATTCTCAAAAAATCCTAATGTATGTAATTTAAAAAGAAATTTGCCTGCACGTCCAAGATAGCCAAACATAAAAATCAAATCATGTCTAGAAAATGACTCATTAAAGCTTTAATGACTGGTTTTACCCAAGGATCATGCATTTCAAATTCTTAAAAGGTGTATGGCACACTGAACAGGTTGAAGGGAATGAGAAATGTCAACTGCGAAATGTAATTATTCATGCGAACTTGTACATAAACAGCATACTACCTACAGCTGAAGTGTGATTCAAGATGTAGCAAATCATTTTTATGTCTTTTTGACTCACTCCTTTACAAAGAGGTGAGAATTACTGGATTTCCGAAAAGCAGCACAATTCATGACCTGCTCCAAATCAGCCTTCCTAGCTGGACAAACTGTGGCCGAGAACATTCTGAGTGGTTATTATTTGTGTATCTGGAGCTTAAAATCATTTGCAGTTTCACATGCCTTCGAAAAAAGTTGTAATTTTTGCTGCATTTCAAAAAGTACAACCACATTCAATTGTAGTCACTGGTGTCTTCTAGACCACTGATTCTCAATTCTGCTCCTGGGGGTCCACTGTCCTGCATATCTTCTGTCTATCCTTGGTCTACCTACCTGACTGAACTCATCAGTGGCACTTTTGATTAGCAGAGCACACCTTTAATCAAGAGCATGTTAATCACACTAATCAGGTGTGTTTGGAGCAAGGATAGATAGAAGATATGCAGGACAGTGGGCATCCAGGAGTAGGATTGAGAAACACTGTGCTGGACTACCCCAAATTGCTGACCATCTTAGCACAGTGATTTTTGTGGTACCCCCCCCCCTTCAGTGCACTTCTGTCTTTAAGACGCAATGCAACAAACTCAGCTACTTTGTGACACATGCATTGGTTTTGAAGATATGTCAAGCCAGGTTTTTCCAGTCCGTATGGGGAAAGGGATGGAGAGACGTTCCCAGCATAAACAATAAACAGAAAGACTAAACATGTGCTTGGGTACAGACACTTAAATTAGTTAAGTGTTCTGAGGTGGCTGCATATGAAACTTGGGGAAAGTGTGCAGCTGAATGTAGGGCTGGAATGTAGTGCACACAAAGTCAATGGCTCTTACACAGCTCATTTTAAACACACTGTGTCCAACAGTTCACTTACCCTGGATTTTTGTTTCCCATATAACTACCTTCAGGTGCCTTTTAAGTGGATCAAAATACTAACACTGGTTCTGTACTGCAGCGATGACATGCAACACCTCCAAGTGGAAGTAGAAATCTAAACCAACCTTTTCCAAGGCTTAGACAAAAAGGTAATTAGCATAACAATCAGATTGTTTTGGACATTGTTAAAAAGGCAAATAAACAGAGATAGGGTATTAAAATTAGTGTAATGTTAAGTCAAGGGGAAAGGCAAGTTTTTTTCTGAAGAGTGCATGCTATAAATGATGAGCTTATTAGAAGTATGGTCTGAGTCTTGTTTTTGTATGCAAATGAGCCTCCCACATGCTTTGAGATTATTTATTTACAGCCCAATTCTGGAAATTTACCTCTGAACATGAAAGGTAAATATGAAGTAACAAACTGGTACCCACAAAAGCATCCTTGTAATTAATAAGATTTAAAAATCAGCATGAAGACATTCTATTCTATTCTATTCATGAAGACAGAATTTTAAAATCAGAAATAACAATATAATTTTAGGAATACAGTATGCACAAGAGGGAAAGGTTCAGACATACTAATTGCAAATAAATCTTTTCACCATATTAAAATTCAGACATTAATGCTCCATTGCAATGAAAAGTAGACAATATCATTAGTAACATTTTAAATGCAAAAATAAAACAAATGTTATGCCTGTCTCTGCTTCTGAAAAAAAAGCTGTAATTATAATGTAAATGGCATAATCACAATGCAAATGTAGACACTTGTCACTCGCTATTTATTTTATGAAACCTCTATAATCCTGACATATTTTGTACCAGATAAGAATGTTAATATCATACAGTGAACAATGTCCTCTAGATGCGCAAAAAATGCAGGCAAAAAAGTATATATATATATATATATATATATAAAAATGCATATAAAAATATATATATATATATATATATATATATATATATATATATATATGAATGTGCCATGTTTCATCTGCTACCTCAATGTCATTGCTATGAATGCTGTAACATACCAGAGAGCAATTTCCCCCTGATGACCATTTCTCCTGAAAAGATTCTGCAGAGAGCTGTACGGAATTGCAGCCATTGTTCATCAAGTGGTAGACCCACAATGAAGGGTGACACACCTATACACACACAAACACACAGAATAATGTCTATTGGTGTCCCCTGTGGTCTCTTGTGCTCTTTATTTTATACTATAGTGTGGAACGTTTTTTCAATATAGACCAAAAAAAAAAAAAAAAACATTTGTCACATTGTGCATTTGACTTGCTAAATGTTCTGTGCAGCTCGTCAGAGAAAAATGAAGCTTAATCTCCAGCGCCGTAAAAGAACCGTTTATTACAGGGCCCATAAAAACCGTTTAATTTGATATTTAAATTGTGGTGAATCTAACTACTGTGTCATAATTAAATGAATCTTTAAACTTGGGTTGTATGAAAATAATGTACCTGGCAGAGCTGTCTCCTCATCTGGCTCCATCACAGTCACCAGGCCTCATTAGCCTTGGCCACCAAAAATCTGCTAAACGCATGATGCTAAACACTCATCAAGTTGCCAAGGACCACACCGGGATCAGTAACATGGCCCATAAAACACAAATGCTAATTAATGGTGATGGATCACAAAGTTTCAAAGACTGTGCCCCTTTTTTTAATGGACCAACGCAAGTAAAATGCACATGCATGCAGAGTCAGAAAATGCTTATTAGATTTCATTAGTTAAAGAGCAAGGAGGAAAACGTACAAGTTAAAACCTTTTCTAAAAAAAAAAAAAAAAATAGTAATAATAATAATAATAATTATTGCAGGTTTCTTTTGGAATGAACCAAGGTTTATGGTCAAATTTACTGGCCTCTCAGAGTGTCAGCTTTACCTTCTTAATGTGTTGCCTGCTACATGTTGAACAGGCACTGCTTGTTCATTCTTTATATTGTTCACTTGATATTCTGAACTGGATAAATTACAGCCAGCATCCGATTTGCTGGAGCTTCTCTTAGATGGGTGGGGGAAAATGCAACACTGCCCAGAGTCAAAGTATTGAGATTAATGGCTGTCAGATTGAACTGTGTAACCCTGGAGACTGAGCATTCACCAAGGTCAATAATATGATGATGAAACAAGAGGAATGCAACATAGGTTAATGCCAACACCCTTCACACAACATGTATGACACAGTTAAAGCAAAATGAAGCTTGAAATCAGTTATTGTTTATTGCATTGAAGATACTTACTTACTTACTTACTTACTTACTTGCTTACTCCTTGACATAATATCCTTGACATAATAGTTAGTGTAAATCATGTAAAGAACTATCTATTTAGCCACAGCTAAGCAGTCATGACTACGTTACAGCAGCACTCTGGTAAAAGTTTGGACAAAGCCATAGTTATAAATTGAAGAAGTGGAGCATTAAAGAAGCTCATGATGAAAAATTGGAAAGGTGTTCTTAATAAGTTTATAATGACATAGAGCCAGGTCACGAGGGATGCAATAATATTTCTTCCTACTCACATAACCACTTTAATTCCTGTGGAGCTCAGCAAAAGCACTTATCAATTCTTGAACACAGATTATAAACTATATAAAGTTGTAATGTTTCAGACAACTATT
Organism: Megalops atlanticus; assembly: GCA_019176425.1. NCBI lineage: Eukaryota > Metazoa > Chordata > Actinopteri > Elopiformes > Megalopidae > Megalops > Megalops atlanticus. Next base: position 68,121,619 of record CM032875.1, read on the forward strand.
TTGACATGGCTTTCACATCTCCTGCAACATTCTGCAGGTGCTGGCATATATAAAGGTCAGTAAATTAACACAATTCTGCTCAAGTTCCCACTCGATTCATCCATTGTTATTATCTCCAGCTGCATGTTTAGTGAAACCTCTGTACAAAGCCCAAAGAAAGGTTAAAGATTTCAGAATTAATACACATTGTATGGAAGCATGCAGTATTGTCAAAAAGAAAACTACCTTGCTTCAATGTTTTTTCTTTCTTTTTTTTTCCAATCAGGAGACATCGTGTTTTCCATCACCCCCAAATACATCAGATTTCCTAAGAATTTATGATGTCAGATAGGGAATGTTTCTATTGCAGGTCAAAATATGAAAGTCCTAGTCACACTTTAGACAGACTATTTGTCATGCATGCACAACAGGATGGGATTGGTTGGGTACGTGATCAATAACGGTAATAGAAAAGTCCTCTTTCACATGGTCACACACAAAAGATTGGGAAGCTTTAAAAGGGGGACCACAGAGTGCAGTGAACATTTGAAGTGACATCTGTCCACTTTGATGATCTCATTCCCTGCCAACTGCTCAAATAAATCAATTGGTCCCACACTGAATCAATCTGCCAAGCTGAGCCCATTCCCTTCTGCAATTAGATAAAGCACACTACTTACCTACAGAAACATCCATTTGGTCAAAAGCTGGACAGAGCCACCAATTAAGTATAGAATCACGATTGTCGAAATTCATGCCTACACTATACAACACAGAAGCACTTTAGACATAAAACTGACACAGAGGTAAGATGTGCAAGCATTATTTGAAGATCAGCATTCGTAATAAATACAAATGGGCTTGCCATTTGACGCATAACACAAAAATGGCGTGCAGCTGGGTAATGAGAAGAAATAAAAGGATGAGTGGAGAGAGCCAAAGTTGAATAATTATGCAATTACCTTTTCACTATCCACTGAGAGGGTTCATTAACACCCCAACTAAATGCTACATTGAGGAGCATACATTGTCAGTCTGCTCCAACACCTTTTTATATTCCTCCTGACTGTCTCTATGCCTGTACAGTACATTTATTATGCATCCAAACCACGCACACAGAATGGCCCGTGTCTTTTCATGCATTAAGTATGCTGAACAGCTAATGCGTTTCAGGCAGTTTTTTGGGCACAGTTTGTTCAGGCCTCAGATGTGCATTTAATTCAGTAATGTATGTGGAAAGCCAAAGATTTCAATACGTTTGGTCCATCGGGAGTTGTGAAATCTCCAGAGGCAGAGACTAGGGAACGGTTCTTAAAGGGCCTCCATTTATACACACCCATCAACACTGAATTCCCTTGGTGGTTCCAATACATTTGCAGTCCCTCCCTTCAACCCTGTATGGAAGGTAGTTGAATTGAGTGCAGTGGACACATTTATCATGATGTTCCACAATGGCCTTCCTGCAGCACATATGGTCTACCAGGCAGAACAGATAAAGGTATGCTAGTGTATGATTCATGTGCCAGCACATGTGATTTTTATGTGTTTATTTGCTTCGCTATGAATTTGTGATCTCAAATGATTGCTCTTCATGCATTTTAAATCAGCTGAAGAGATAACAAGGTTTGAGATAAGGATGTATGGTAATTAAATTTAGAAAGTAGCAAAGATAGCTGTCTGTACACAGATATTCGCAGAGTAAGCCTAATTGAATTTGGTGGTCGGTCCAATATGTTCTTGCATACGTAAATTTTTAAGTCAGGACTGAACCTTCACATTTGCAGCTGCATCACAATGCAGTTCACCCCTTCTAATCTGCAAAGACAGAAGTTGATTTTGATTCAGTAAGGGAAAGAGTCAATAAATTATGTAGGCAAACTTTTATTGCTGATGGATATTGGGAATGTTATAAAAAAGCATATGTAGATGAAGCTGAATCTAGCAAGCTTAACAGAGACAACGTGGCCCCCAGAGATAATCATGGTAAAGTAGGCAGTTGTCACCACCACTCTTTTTTTTATTGAGTAACTGACCTTTATCTATAGAAGATTGGACAGAATTATCTTTTTCCCCACCTATCAGTGTTTCATCTTTTTTTTTTTTACCACATAATTGCTTGTTTACCTTAGATGGTACTGCTGAGCTGTCCCATAGGGGGAGGTTAAGGAATATTAAAATTATGGAAGATTTAGAAATTATTATGAAAAATCAAAGTCTTTCTCACAAAAGGCAGGGCCTTTCTGCCTTTCTATAATTCTTCCCTTCATTAAAAACAAAATAAATGAATAAAATAAATGTCTCTTCTCATGGATATGTATATCAGTAGATGGAGTGGATGGAAGTTTATCTGATAACTTTGTGTTCTTCTGTGCCAACAGACAGACAAACAGACAATAACTACAATTATTATGAACATTACATTATGTTTCATTGGCATGAATCTTGGTGACATCATTGCAGATGAGGCAAGGAAGAAATTATTCTACAATAGCTGAACAATGTGAACCTGTGCTACACTCATGGCTCAATTTGTTATTAGAACCTGCCTGCAAATTTAGATCCCAAAGAAGAAAGTTCTGAGGAGTTACAGAATAATATGTTTTAATGATCACTGAGTGAAACTCAAATCACTGTTACACTCTACCCAGATCAGGAGAGAGTAATGAATGAATAGAATGAGAAATAAAATGTATTCTAACTTGAGCTAGACATATCATTGCCTCCATTATAATTCCTTTCATAACTAATATTTGACACCGCATCTGTGTATTTTCATGGAGCTCCAGTTTTATGTATATTCAAAAGTGTTTGGCATCGTTAATGATTAAAATATGAAAGGGTTTAGTGTTAGCAGTGATAGATCAGAAGCCCTGATTAGCCATATTTGGTAGAAAGGAGGATATTTATTCTCTTGAACATTTCAAGAAAAATATTTTAAAAGGCTCTCAGCCCCTGTTAACTGTGAGAAGCATGTATGATGTATGAAACATGAAAAAGAAAGGAAAACAAACTTATTTTTTACAAATATTAGGCCACGCAACATTGGTTTATACAACCTGAATATATATATATGTATATACACGCATTGCTTTAGAATAGATTCTGAAATTAACAAATTATTGATTAATCAATGAACAAAGCAAAACACTGCAATCATGTGGGAACCTTATCACTCCACTTTAAACTATTGGGTTTTCACATGAAATTTTGATTTTTGGACATGGTATTTACAGTAAGTGACATTAGTGGCCGTATCATTTCAATGGTTATCTATATAGTGGATAACATTAGGGGTAGTTTTGCTCACTTATTATTTACACATCAACCATTATTACGTCATCCATTTTGCATAGGAAAGATCGTTAGGTAAGTCAGTGTCAGTCAGAAAGCAACCATACCTACATATGAATGACTACATAACACATTATAGCATCCACACAGCAAATATCAATTTAAACCCTCAGATGAACCATCCAAATTGTCAATCAAAGTTCTGTGCGATCACCCATCGACACAAAATTTATTATAAGTGGACCAATTATGTAAGGTACTTGGGTACTGTGTCAAAATGCTCTCATGGTTGTCAAGCAAATGAGAACCGTACACCATTTTGGACAAAGAGGACACAGCCATTAATTCAGCCCACATAGTTACTAAACCACTAACCCTATGCACCCAGCAATATTTTTTGATGTTTTGGACTCTCCTCTGTTTTTGCCATACTACTCTGCATCTGTAATAGCTATCCGCACATGCCATGCATCATTTTGTTCAGTACTAATTTGCCTAATGTAAAGTGTCATCAGGAGCCCTGCCTGTGACATGGGGAGTTTGATTTGGTATTTTATGTGTAAAATAATTCTGGCTGGTCAAAGACAAAATGAGTTCATTTGAATACCCCTCCAAAAGCACATATTTAAGCTAAGGTATCCCTGTATACATTGTCTGGATTGTAAACGGGCACAGATGGCAGGGGGAACGCGGGGGGGTGAAACTGGGTCCCCCCCAGTTTCATAGGGACCCTGACCCCCACACACACACACACACACACACACACACACACACACTTTTAAGAAAAAAAAAAAGCATCACATCCCTAGTTAAAGTTGGATATCTAAATGTTTGACCTCATCATTTAGCCTATTGTGATGACCATCACAAACTAGGCTACTCATGGCAAGTGATTGCTGTAGTCCACTCAAACACCAAACACATGCATTTCCTGCTGTCGCCCGTTCACCCCATTTGCTAGCTAGACATTGTAGAGTGTATGCACTGCTATTAACCTCAACCCTTTTTTTCACTATCACAATGCCCTAATGATTTAATGAAGGATAAATAACACCGATACACCGATTTTAGTTTCTAAAACATTTTATTTCAAACATATTTTATTAAAAACATAAATCTGCCACTTGGGTTATCTTCATGCATATGTCCCTTCTGTTAGTGTTCTGCTGTTTCGGGGGTCCTGAAATGACCTGGGAACTGAGCTGCCTCAGTTGTGCCTGTCACAGATGTAATCACAAACGATACCCTTATGATCACATGGTCAGGTGATTTTAAAAAACGATATTGGTAGTTCGGCGGCACAACCGGCACAAACGGCCGGTATCACGCAAAAATATGTTCAGAATTTTGAAAGCTAGATAGAAGTGTTGTCTTCATTTTCTGTACACACCGTAAACAATAAATACATATTTGCACAAATACTGACACAAAATAAATGCAACCTACTGTAGACTGCAAGAACAAATAACTAGTTACATAAATAATGATCTAAAATTCAAACGAAGCAACAATAAATAACAATATACATTATCAGGAATTTCAGCGATTCAAGTAGATATAATCGAATTCATAAATCGATTCATATTTATAGATGAAAAACTGCTTTCAGTAATCATCAGATTTGCTCTTGTCCTGTGCATGGTCAGGAATCTAACTGAACACCATTTCTGATACACAGCTAAATAAATAAATAAATAAATAAATAATCTACATCCTGAAATGACTGAGATATTAAACAGAGATGAACTGGAGTTATTTTGAAGTAAACAAAAGAACTGCTGGTGATGCAAAAATATAGGCAGACTTTGAGCTGCTTTAGAGAAGCCAATTTTATGTTTACTGATGACGTATTTGACACATTGAAAGCCACAAGCCTCCTTTATGTGACAAAATAAACACAAAGTTTTTACATGGAAAAATGAGTTATTCAGGTAAGCTCATGTGGCCATGATTTGCATCTTTCCCATTATATGGGTTAATTACATGGTTTTATAATGTTACAGAATGCTATGGACAGTCTCATCACTTGCAGAATCCTATATTAATTCTATCAGAAAGAATTTACACAAGAGTGTATTTTGGCAAAGTACAGTCATATTTACTTCATGGTGAATGTAGGAGCCCCACGCATACTTCCTTTTAAACAGCAGTCAAAGGAAAGGAAAGTTATATTTACTTGTAATGAGGACTGGGTTTACCCAAACAGGCTGTGATCACAGTAGAGGGACCAACAGAGGGGCAAGATATCCCCCAATACTACTATTTACTCCAGCTTACTTCCTCAGTGGAGTCAGGTACTATATACAGCAGGTTTTTCAGTCTGAGTATTCTACAATTCACTGACATCTGTGAATATCCTACCCCCATACAGCACATTTGGAAGGCATGTTCCTTGTGATATCCTGTTTTTATTTACATCCCGGACATGTAGTTAAAACACATTCAAATATCTCACAAGTTCTACAACAACACATTAATACACATCAAGACACCTTTGTATCAGAGTAAATGTTAATTTCCACACTAGAACGAAGTGTTGATTATTTATTTTCCCTAAAGCCAATTAATGATTTGACTACCGTTTCCTTTACACAGGTACTTACATGCGTGCATACTAATTACCAATGGCATGGATATACCTGAGGTTATATGACATGGCAACACACTAAGCATCCCATATTATTTTATGAGCAAAAGACCAATATGCATACTACTATGGAAACTACAGTATAGAAGGATTTCAGATGCAGGTCTATCACACCTACTGCATCATAGTGAGCTAACCCCCCATCTCTTTAAAAGTGAAGTGATGCTTGATTAAAAAGGGCACATTTTAAAAGATATCTTAGGACATTTGGCTTAATGTGTGCAGATTATGTTATGAGAGATACACATATTTTAATGAGACATTCATTGAATTAATATTTATAGAAGGCTGCCTTTGGTGTTTCCTTCAGTACAGTTGATATAAATTTTTTTTGGCAAAGTACAAGCCATTTGTCTTGAGGTGTTCATATTCTGCAGGGTCTTGTAGGAAAGTGCATGCCTTAAAATTGATCATGCACTTCCATATGCATTGTCAGCAGTCACAACACATGGTGCTGACTAAAGGGTTGTACCTGTATTGTGTTCTTATTTGCTATGTTATAAGACTCGGGGGTATACTGAAAGTGTACATCTCTAATTTTGAAAGTGCATTATTAAAAACTAACCAACCCTTCTGCTGCCAATCCCTAAAGTATAATAACAAAAAATGCACATCAATTTCTTTAAAAAATGAAGAAATAATAATAAAAACAATGACTACTGACCACATATCAGTGCCACATATCAGTGGAGGCCCTGAATTATAGATATATGCACTCTTTTTGGATGCAGTACACTTGTTCTAAATCATTGAATTGGATTATTCTTTTCAGACGATGCCAGCTATATGTTCATGGCAAATTTAAAAAACAACATTGAGGGGCCTATCAATTTTAGTGCATATACCTATCTACACATTTATTTATTTTTTAAATTAAGGGGGAAAATTTTCTAAGTGGAGCAAGGTGAATTGATTCCTGACAGCCTCAGATACAGCATGTATTATAATTGCACACCACTGAATAGTATATTCTTCATCATTTTTGGCAAGGAAAGAATAAACAGGACATTGCAATTCCGTGTTTTCTCAGCAAGTCCTCATCACTGTAAGCAAAGGCAGCAGTCTGGCAAAGAATTACTGCATAAACCTTTTCAGGGAGGATAACCGCAGACTGACTGGAACACTTTGTATACAAACAGAATGTTGAATATGTTTTAGTATTTATGCACATTATTTTGCACAACTCTGGTTGTCAAAGACTGGCTTTGGAACTTTACAGTTACTTTCAGTTGTGCTACTTAAAAGCTATGTGAACTACATTTCAGTTCAAAAGTTGACACATTGAGGTGCTTGCAAGGAATTGTATTTATGAGTCACTTCATACCCAATAGTGAACACAGTACATTTAATTCAAATTGAAACTCTTTGTGGCTATACTGTTTAAATCCAATCTTTTGATACACCAGTCTTGTTTTCTGAAACCCCAAAACAGTAATAGATGGTGACAGTCATGTAGTGTTTCAAACTATCTATTTATCCTATCTGTAATATCTGAGATTAATTTCAGAAATATTGATATAATATTAATGCAGTCCATTAATATTAAAACCAACATTTTTAGTGTTTTGATAATTATTGGCTAGTTAGCTAGCTAGCTCCACTGCTCAACAAAGATGGTAGCCACCTACTTTTTGAGGTCTTGAAGTAGCATCGCATATGTTGATCCATATTAGTTGTACACATGGAAATATATACTATCACTGTGTTCAGATGGTATGGTTAGATGGTATGGTCAATGTTTGTAACGAGTCAGGCCAAAGGACCATTGCAGCTATTTCGGTGGATAGCCCTGAAAAGGGCCTAATTCTTGCTTTATTGGTATGGGGTGTGCCTGCCAATCTATAACTTTGTTGACAACATACTGTACATGTCATTTGTTTGTTATTTTTCTGTGTTCAAGTGGTACTTACAACATCAAATAACATAAACGGTTCTTTTATAGAATTACCATTTTCCAACCATTTTCATATGGGGAATCTATTTTAAATGAAAACATTATTTGCATCGACACATTTTTATTTTTATTTTTTAAATAAAATTTAATTTATTATATAAGTCACCTAATCACTACATTGTTCTGCATTATTAATTATTCAGCTATTGCATTTATATAAATTGCAAGAAGAAAAAGTGTAAGTTTGTAGATAGCTACTGGGACTGGTGACCCATGAAAGCAGAGCTGAAATGCCAGATCATCAAAGCAGAGAACTCCATCATTGTTATTTGGAGGTTAAGATAAGGCAATACAGATCCTTTAAAAAAAGAAGTCTTCCTTCAGTGGTGCATTTCATATTGGAAAACTGCTCTGTTAATCCAGACATTTTGGCCTTATAATCACACAGAAGACAATGAAATCACTGAAAACAAACAAAAAGACTTACGAAGAAATATGGAACTGTACTGTAAGTGGGAAATAAAAATTAATTTGCCTTGAGTCCCTCACATCGGAAAGGAATACATATGATTCCCACATTGACTAAATGTTTAAGATGCAGCTAAGGGCAGCTAAATAACTGGTATCACCATCACTAATCTGTCCACATCTACAAACATGGTAATGGCTTGCCTTAACATTTAAAGCCCCTCGAGCATGAGTGAGTGATGCTGTGTGTGGGTTGAAAATTGCAGCCTGTATACTGGTCTGTTGAGACAGAGCGCCTGCCTTGAGTGCAGAGAGATTAATAATACACCTCTGTGTTAGCATCATTGTCAAACCTGACCCAGAGGATCCATTGCCTTTCCCTGGAATGCCCGTGATCTCTGCAGAATGATCTTGTTGCTGAATTCATACTGCCATCTCCGCATGCCTGCTCCAACAAGCAACATGCAACAAGTGGGTAATAACAGGTTGATGCACTCTAGATATATTGTTTCCCCGTCAAGTTTGCAACACCAGCATTTATTAATTTTTGATTTATTGCATATTGAAAGTAGACATGCCCAACGAGTCTCTCATTTTACCCTGTGCTGTTCAATGCACAACTGTGGAAGAGCACAAACTCAGCTCAGATTTCGAAATGAGAAATCTCAGGCAGACTTGAAGCAACACCTCTAAATTTATTCATTGGAAAAAAAAAAATATCCACAGCCTGGACAAAACTATCAGCTGGCAGATTTAATGTGGACCTACAGAAATCAGAGCAATCACTATACGTGGGCTCAGTGGGCCGGCATTGGCAGCACAAAGAGTTATGTGATGAAACATATGACTCAGAACTGCTAACTAAGGACATCTTTCTTCCCCCGTCTTCCGACAAACAACCAGCAGCTGAAGGTAACAGTGTGTATATTGTTGCGCCCAGACTTAAGCCTCCTTTCCTCTTGTTTTCTTGAGCATAACGCTCTTTGTACAGATTTAGATGTGATGCATAGGCAGTGCCATCCATCAGTCAAGGAAAAGAATCACAGCTGCCAGAGACATTACTCTGCCCCTGTTATGCAATTGGTTTTGTTGCTCATGTGGCAGGTGACGGAAATGCACATAGTATGTACCATCTATGTACCATGTAGATCTTTTGTAGCAGACATCCGGGGACCCTGAAGCAGACTCTGCTTTTCAGAATTCTAAGTTCTGATTTCAAAATGCAAAGTAGTTCTCTACAAGAAGAGGTAGTGACTCAGAATTTTAGATATTAGGTGTAAAGACTACTGTACTTCTACCTATTCAAGGCTGTTCCTTGGCAGACAAGTGACATTTTCTGTTCAACTTACTTCAGCTATTCAGCTTTATTTAACTTTACCTGTATTTAGCCAGATAGGTGCTTTATAGATAAATATTTTAGAGGAGAACACTCATAGACAGAAAGACATGTTCTTTATGAAGAACACATTGCATCTTAAGGGTCACTTTTCCAACTCAAACCACACCAATGGAGCAGTGGTAACCCCAGAAATAGCAATCCAGGCCCTTTTTAACTTTGGAAGGAAAATCATGAGAGAAAACTGGAGTAGGATGCACAAGCTGGTATAATGTATTGCATTTTACTGGTACAGTAAATCACATCTTCATCACACTCATAAACCAGTTTGCAGTAGATAGAACTGTAGATAGACTCTATGATACATGGGAATAAATCAATTATCATCTTATTAGACTCTCTCCTAATACCATGAACAACATATTATTTCAAGTAGCACTATAAAAGCAAACAGGACCTGGGCAGTGATGAAAACTATATGTGTGGTGAAAATCACCATGATTTGTTCTAAAATGAACATTTACTGGTAAGTAAGATGCTGTTGTGTCACTTTCAACCATCTTGCCAGATCTTGAGAGATCAAGTGAACTTTCTGCCCACACACTGTACTGGAATTTGAGTGAGATCAACTAAAAAAGCCCACCTGAAATTTCAGTGTTTGTAATCTTACGTACTTATCTCTGTTAAACACAGAGCATAATGGATTACACATACCTTATACTACTTTAAACCTAAATCACTGCATATGTACTGTATAATAAAGAAATCTGAGAAATAATAAATAAATAGATAAATAAATTGGCTTAACAGCCAATTAAATTTAATATGTTCAACTGAGATCCCCTTCCTCCCCCAGGAGATTCTTAAAAATACTGCCTCAATATCAGCATCAGAGTTTCATCATGTGCTAGTGTGAAACACTTCCTAAATTAAAGATCCTTTGACATCTGTCTGGTAAATGTGGCATGTGCTTGTACTGCCAGAGCGCATAAACATAGTGAAATTCAAGCTTGAAATTTGGGTATCCAGAAGAATGGATGTGGTCTCCAGTCAACATCCTCAAGCAGGAAGTCAACACTGGTTTGGTTCCCTTCCTGATCAAGCCCTCTTTTGTCAGATCCTCCATCTTTGCACACCCCCACCACACCCCCCCACTTGCTTTCCAGAACACATACAAAGAAAGTACAGGTATTAAAGCTCTAAATTGTTCTGAATTAGAGCACTGGCAGCTTAAACATTCACATTTGGAAGTGTCCATCAGACATCGGCTTATTCACATATTTGCATTTGTTCTTGGGAGTTGCCTGGTAGCCACACCACACCATAGCAGTGCAGGGGGCTTAGTCAAGAACTGGCCAATGAGAAAAGAGAATAAATAAGAAACAATAGGAGTGAAGAATAAGGAAAAGTGGGATGGGATGGGATGGGATGGGATGGCAAATAGATAGAAGGAAATGGAAAAATCTAATTTGTCTCTAAGGGCTAATGCACTTTTTGTTTAAAACATTTAATGTTCACATTATATTTCTTGTGAGCATGACATGTCAGCTCTGCACCAAAATTGTTTCCTTGCACTCAGACTGGAGCGGATGCTGAAGAATGTCTCACAATACCACTGACGTGGGAATTGCTCTGTTTTTGGACTGTCCTGCGCCCCTTTCATTGTGCTTGCTCTCAATCATGTTATTTAAGCTTTACCTTTAATTTCCTCCCATTTAACTCTGGTTGTATAAGTTTTCACTTCGCATATCAAATGGCTGGTATTAAAAAAAAAAGTCATGACAATAGCATATGTGGCGGAGGTGTGATAGCATTGTTGCCAACCTCCACGCAAATTTTTCCTCCAACAGCCCGAAGTAGGTCACACCAGTCTGGAGGAGAAACACATAATCACATCTGGTCCTATATATAGAGCGAATTCAATAACAGGAAATCCACTTGTGCACAGAGGCACCCCTCGCTCACCTGGTGACTAAAAGCCAGTCCTGGTTACAAAACTAACAGCACTATCTACATCATCAGTTTGGGTGGAAAAAAATCACACATAAAAGGAGATAGTAGCAAAAATATACTATAACTATACTATATGTACTATATACTACTATTTTTATATACTATGAAAATATCTATTGCATCAAAGTGTGTTCAATTTCACCCTCCCCAAAGAAGCAGTTTTAATCTTAGTTTTACATAATGATAGTTACTCCTGAATCCTAAATGAATCTAGCATTATATCGCAAAGTTTCAACAAACCACAAAGTTTGATGGGCAAAAGCCACTTTTCCCACCTGGAATATTTATTTATTTATTTATTTAAATTATTGCCAGCGCAGTTAGATGGCATACACAGTAGCTGTGTACATGTGACTGTGACATTGGTGTTGATGTTACATTGACATGTTTTATACATAAGTGATTCATCTCGTGAGCAGCTGCAATCTGGTAAGCCTGCTGCATTATTGCCTGTTATGTGATAAGATAATATGACAAAATGTAAATATTAACCTAAAAACAACCCTCATCCATATAGGTTCACTGACTGCCTCTTCATTTCAATTGCAACTGATGAATCATTTCTATATATTATGTACATCTCCAACACTTCAGAGAGGGTGACCTTTATTAGTAAACCATAAAAGAATGGATTAAACTACCTCCCAAGCCGTGCCAAATAGCAGCTGCCATTTATAACAAAATTAACACCATCACTGTTGATTTAATATATTTACTTGTCACAGTAGGCCTTAAAGTTCTTTGCAGTAGAGTGAACAACATTTAGGAGGACATTGAATCAAGCTGCACTCTGTGCCTTGTTTTAACTGAGTAATGAATTTAAGCAGCTATTACTTTTTTTGGACACAATATTTTTCATTAACACCCCTCCTCCAGATTTTCCGCATAACAAATTAATATTTCATGCTTTCAAACACCTTTGAATATTTGGACGTAAAAATGACTAAATTAACTGTTAATATGTTTTATGCATGCTGTGTTTAGGGCCATGCTTAACAGGTTGTTTATATGATTATAATTTTGTGGTTACGCTTATTTTTATTTTCTCAAGAGGTATCTAAAGAGAATAGAGCCATAGAAAGACATGATTTGTGAGTGTCACGTTTTGTATACTTTTTGTTTTGAGTGGGCAGACATTTACTATGCTATTTTTGCATAGTTTAAATTGGACCATGTCTATTGTTTATATAACTTTGCATTTGCATGTTCCTTTCCTGTGGTTTTGAAATCTCACCATATGTTTGGCCAACATTTCTGTGGTGATAGGAAGTGAATTATTTTATTGACCTCTGTTTTGAACTTTCTTCACTATACCAACGCCGACAACTGGATGCGTAATGCATTGCAGTTGTGGTGGGAATCTGTGGCTTAAATTAATACAAACACTCTATAAAATATTTTGTGAAACAAACAAGAATCAGGTGACTCACTTGTAGTTAACGCTTGACAGCATCCCTACCCAACTGGACGTTGACTAAGATCCCCACCAGGGCACATATGAATTGATCCGACAATTATCCCAGTGGGGATAATCTTCCAACGTCGGCACTCCCTGGCCACTCGCTCATGACCCACACGGCAGTGGGCAGTGGCTCCCAGTCGTCGTGCCTGGGAATGGTGGAGAAACCCGGCACAAAAGGAAAAAAGTGAGGATAACCGCTGCTACCTCTGTCCCTCCGTCACACCTCAAGAGACAATGCAGGGCGAATGCATCCCCGGAATCCCACTCAATATCGAGGGATTAAAGAGAACCCCCTTCTGTGAGCTTCTCTCCCTGCCCACTGAACCTCGGTATGCCTAATTCATGTGGATTCAACTGGGCAGACACTTCCCTGCAGAAAGAGAATAATTACAAACGCAAAACTTTAATCCTTTATGAGCTCATCTTTGGGTTACCCTGCTTGCTAAATCCTGGGAAAAAGTCCCTAAACTATTCCCAAAATACATGCACTGTACCCTGCATCCATTTTTCATAATTATGTAAATAGAAGGCCTGAAACATACAGCCAGGAGACTTCCATCTGTTCCATTTACAGAACTGCACTTTCAAAAATCTCAATGAGAATTTAAAATGAACTTTTACGTGATAATGTAATTTAAAAATGCCAGACTGACGTCATATTACTAGATAGAACATGTGGATATAAATATTCTGAGAAGGATGATAAAGATGAAGACATAGGCTCCAGGAAGACCATAATCTTTGAGTATAAAGCTATTTAAAACTGATTTTAAAATGTTGAATGTAGAATACAGGATCCTGTTTTCACAGAGCGTGAAAAATATGAGGTGACTGAAATCTTTCTAGTACCTCAGTAATGTGGTTTGCATGGATGATGTCCACATTAGGGCATCCTTCATCATCCTAACATTTCAGCCATTATGCCGTATTACTTACATGCTTCAGGCATCAGGAATTTTGGAAAACATTTGACATCAGAAGGTGAGGTGGCAGACAGCCAATGCCTGATGCATGGAAGTAAGCAGATAATCAAGGAAGAGGCATGTCTTTATGTGGACACTGTGCACACATATATTTCTATATCATTGCTGACATCTGTCAGACAAAAAAATATTCAGACAAACAATTTGGGTTGATTATTGCATTTGCAACATTACAGTTAGCAAGTATAGCTGTGTTAAATCTCTGTGGCATTACAGTCTAGAAAATGAGCATATATTTGCACCAACAGTTCCCTTCTGTGAGTGAGAAGGCTAAATGTTCTAATGTTCTAAATGTTTTTCTCGTGTCAATTTAATATCTTTTTGAAATGATAATCCTCTTGAAGATAATGGGACACAAATATCTGAATTAAAATTTCCAGCAGAAAATCATATTGAGGACCACATTTTGAGTTTTTTTTTTCCCTTAATGTCAGCAACAACTGAGCTCATGATGTTGCATTATTGTTAAAAATACCCTTACTTACATTTGTTGCTGATAAGCAAATGACTCACATTTGTTGCTAATAAGGAAAAAGCACTTTGCAGATTGTATACCTTACAGATTCATGATGCAGCAGTTATCAATAACATTTTTTCAATGTTTAATTGTTACATTTTATATATCATGTTTTAGACATGCATTATCTATCAATTTGTTAAAATTATTCTATGGTAACAGAAGACAGTTCTACCCGGGTTCCACCTACAATACTATGTTTCTGATTGCACAACTGAAAGTTTGTTCATTTTCAGCCCTATTCATTTGAACTGCTGTGTTCTTCTTGCCTTAAATGATATATCAATCATGCAAGGAATAAAGCACATTGTGGTGAAAACAAACAGAAGCCTTTAGCTAAGCTGCCCCTTGATTTAGTTATTTTGATGTCTAGCAACATGTATTGTTTTGGCTGGCCTCATCTTCTTTGTATAATAGTGTGCCAAAACCCCTCACTCCCAAAAACCCTGAAATCGTAATTAGGTTGTTTAATTGGGGTTTTCCAACCAAGAGGCCAGCCCACTAAATGTGTTAATCTTTATCCAGTGAGTCCCTTTTTTGTTCACAAACAGTGCGATGATACATCCTGCTTAGTTACATTTATTTCCATTACTAATCTCTCTCTTGTTTCAGCAGCTTTTCTGGTGTTTGCTAGAGTTATCCATAAACATCTGCAATACTGTTTGTAAGCCTAAAGACAAACCTGTTTTGGGGGCAAGATTAGATGAGCTGCATTGAGATGTTTCGTGTTGGCTACTTTTTGGGGGCGATTTCTTGTTCAGAGAGATATATGCATGTCCAAAAAAGGGAAAAGTTCCACCAACCCCATATACCCTGCCTAATAAGTCAGCTCCCAGTCAGATAATACAGCAAGGCACAAAGGGAAAGAAGCTCTTGTTCTAATCCCAGGAAAAAAGTGTATTTTCAACTTGTTCCTTATCTTACAGGACAGTAGGGATCCAAATGAAGTGATCAAATTGTCACAGAATTCTTCCTTGATTTTGTTGTCCTGACGATATAATATTACCCTCTTCATTGACTTATAAGTAAATGGACATTTGGTTTCAAAATTGTTTTCATCTTAATATGAGCACATCTGAAGCAATTTAACCATTAATGTTTTAAAGGGATGTTATTATTTGTTAAAATTTTAAATGAAATGGACTACAATCCCTATGACACTGTTCATGTCTGTGTACAACATACACAACAACGTGCATTATTTGTCTCTATTTACTTTTCACAATGTTCAGAGATGACCAGGTTTTCCCACTGTTTTGATGTCAGCTGCCTTCCTTGAATTCATATTTGAAATTAAAGCTGATTGAAACTGAATACAGACCAACGGACACTAAAAACACAAAAAAGTGGTTATGTTACACAGACCAGAAAGTGCAACTGTTGTATCACTGCCACAATCTAAAATGCCCTCTGTGGGGTGCAATTTCAATCCCCATCATGCTAGTGCTTTGCCCTGTGTAGGAGAATGATGTGATGTGATTTGTGGAGTGGTTGTGAATATTCAGGACACTGGTATTTTGGCACAGTGCAGCAGATCATTTTATGTTCGCAATTCTGCCACCTGAGGCAGTGTACACCCTGACAATATGACAGGTGGCATTTGATAAAAAACAATAGCAAACAATCAGAGACATAGGAAAAAAATCTGCTGATGTGCAAAGCTTTCATTCATTGACTTCACTGATTTCTTTGACATTCACTCACTTCATTGACAGCATTTGTTATTTTCAAAATAGAGTTTTAAAACCACAATGTAATGCGATCAATCCCGATTGAGACGTTACAGACAAAAATAAAATTAGCTGTCTTGCATTGTTTGTATTATTGTCTATTAAATACCACTTTCCGTTATAAGGGAATGAGTCTTTGTTTATAAAATATTAAAATGCTGATAGCCATATATATATATATATACCCAATGAGCCAAAACATTATGACCACTTACAGGTGAACTGAATAACGTTGATCATCTCCAAACAAGGGCACATGTCAAGGTCTGGGTAGATTAGATGGTAAGCGAACAATCAGTTTGTAGCACCGCCACATAAGTTTAATTAGGATTCACTTTACAACTTCAAATTTAAATTTTTTTTTTTTTGTATGTGTCAAAAAGTGTTCTCCCTAATTATGTGTCCATCATTTTGTCTGTATGCATAGCCCTATGTCTGCTCTAATATCCTGAATGTATTGTTTTGTTTACATTTCCGTCTGATCAATGACAGCTACCTGGCAAATGGATCAGCTGTTTGTCAAAGACGCGCTAAACTTTGAATCTGTTAAAAGTGCGGAAGTGCAGGAAAAAAAGAAAAAACGAATGTTCAGGGAGTCTACGAGAGACCTGGCGAGTTAACTTAATTTACGGTATAGCTAAAAAATCAGGACTTACTGTGCTTGAAGAGCCGAATGGGAGGAAAGTCATCCGACGGTCTCCTCAATACCGGTGAGAAGGATCCTTTATTTTCTTTTGTTGCTGGGGTTGTTTTTTCTTGATGGAAGACATCGTTTTTTTTTTTTTTCTTTTTGATCTTCCGTTGTGGATTATAATTTTGTTCCTTCTGTTGGATTATTGACAGATTTTGCTTTGGATTTTGGGACCACTTTTGTCCGCGGGTTGTTTGAGTTTGTTCGCGTTTGGAGACTGTGTATTCAAAGCGTGAGCAGGGTGCACGCGACGACATTCATTTTGTTGCGCCTTCGGGCTGGACTTTATAAACTGTTGGTTTGGTGGACTCAACATGAATGTGAAAAGTGTGTTTGTTTGACTATATGTGATAATACAGTCTTAAATATATGTGCTCGATACTATCTGTGTTTTCTGTATGAAACAATTTCATTGTATTCCTAAGGGGGCAATCAATCTGACCTGCGTTTAATGGTAATAATCTAAAAATACCAAAGTTGATTGTTACAAGTTCTTGTAGTCAATGTGTTGGGTGCAGGAGAAATGGGCAGGAGTAAAGACCTGAGTGACTTTGACAAGGGCCAGATGACTGGGTCAGAGCATCTCTGAAACGCAAGGCTTGTGGGGTGCTCCCAGTCAGCAGTGGTGAGTACCTACCGACAGTGGTCCAGGGAGGGACAAACCACAAACCGGCAGCAGGGTGTTGGGCACCCAAGGCGCATCGATGTGCAAGGGCAACAAAGGCTATCCCGTCTGGTCCGAACCGACAGAAGGTCTACTGTGGCACAGGTCACAGAAAATTTTAATGATGGTAACGGGAGGAATGTGTCACAACACACAGTGCATCGCACCCTGCTGCATACGGGGCTGCGTGGCCGCAGACCAGTCAGAGTACCCATGATGACCCCTGTCCACTGTCGAAAGTGCCTACAATGGACATGTGAGCGTCGGAACTGGACCTTGGGGCAGTGGAAGAAGGTCGCCTGGTCTGATGAGTCCCGTTTTCTTTCAGATCACATGAATGGCTGTGTACATGTGTGCCGTTTACCTGGGGAACTGATGGCACCAGGATGCACTGTGGGAAGACGACAAGCCGGTGGAACATTGCTCTGGGCAATGTTCTGGTGGGAAACCCTGGGTCTGGCCATTCATGTGGACGTCAATTTGACACGTGCCCCCTACCTAAACATTGTTGCAGACCAGGTATATCCCTTCATGGCAAGGGTATTCCCTGATGGCAGTGGCCTCTTTCAGCAGGATAATGCGCCCTGCCACACTGCACACATTGTTCGGGAATGGTTTGAGGAACATGAAAAAGTGTTCAGGGTGTTGCCCTGGCCTCCAAATTCTCCAGATCTCAATCCGATGTGTGGGATGTGCTGACATCTGTGGGATGTGCTGGACTGACAAGTCTGGTCCACGGCAGCTCCAGCTCGCAACTTACAGGACTTGAAAGATCTGCTGCTAATGTTTTGGTGCCAGATACCACAGGACACCTTCAGGGGTCTTGTAGAGTCCATGCCTCGGTGGGTCAGCACTGTTTTGGTACACGGAGGACCAACAGCATATTAGGCAGGTGGTCATAATGTTTTGGATCATTGGTGTATATGCCTAAGCTTTACAAAACTGGTATGTTAATGATGCGAAAGATATTTGATGCTTCATTTGAAAGAACGCTCCGCTCTTCCCTACATGACATATTGTACAATCAACATATTATAATGAAAGGGCTACGTTTTGTACTAGATAACTAAGGTAGCTGTTCTATTTTCATATGAGTAAAGCAAGCTGTTTTCACAAAAGAGTATAGAGCATAGCAATATGACTGAAACCATCAGGAATGTGCAAAGCAACACTCTGCTTGTGTATCACAAATAAGTATATCAATACAGCTGACACATCTGACATTGACAATGGTTTACTGGGGTCAATCTCTGCACTTGCCCAGGCTAGATGAATGCAATCCTCTGATATACTTGCACACAGCCAGCAGCTGTTTATTTTTCACAGCACAAGTTACACAGTACACTTCAGCAGACTGGGCACACATTGAAGGATAGCTGCTATTCTGCTGACATCAGCTAAGAAACTCGCAGGCACCTGACTTGATGCAGGGTGAGTCGGGCAGAGTGGTCAGGCAAGGACTACCTGACAGACCTGCACATTTGTTTTACAGCTGTGGGCTTTTTGTCATTTTCAGCAAATGACACTGCTGAAAACAAACCCAGGCCATACAGCTCAGTTTGTGTTCAAAGTGAAAGCCTTAATCAATGACCTACTCACGATCCTGACACTTTAACATTTTAATTGATTGAATTTATGACATCAAATGCCATAACTGACATCTATTTGTGTTAATGTCTTACTTTGAAAATTTTCTGAAACATCATTTTATATATATTTGTTACAAATAGTGACACTAGGTGATGGAGTCCATTTCTGACAGCACAAGCTGCTAGTTTGCAATCCATCATGCATGTACATCTCATATCTAGTCCTGTACAGTGCTCGCTATTCAACAAGATCAGAGAGTCAGACACAAGGACCAGGAAGCTAGTAAGAGATAGCTGCTGAGGCATCCCCCAAAGGAGGAACTACCACACAGTGAAGCCATATTTCCTTTCCTCCCATTACAAGAAACATTCTTTATGTGTTTCTATCTCCTCCTCTGCCTCTTCATTGATCCCAACACCAAAGGAAAACCCTTTGAGAAAATAGTTATCAGGGTTGAAATATTGATGGCGCTGTACTGAGGGATACTGAGGGAATCCATAATTCCCACTCTATCATTTATGTGAACCTCTAACATGAGAGGTTCATGCTAATAGTTTAATTGAAGGTAGTCAAAAAAGAAATGTTAAAAAAGGTTTGTCCCATTCATTAGTCCGTAGATTACGCTATCCAATATTCAGACATTACCTGACATTATTTCCACCAGTTGCAAAGATTCTGGTAATGAGCACATAATAGCTCCTCTTCCTTGTATCATCAAAGATGAATTTTCTGCTTTGCTGACAATACCTAATTATTCCAGTCAGGTAAATCAGTAATCCCACAGTTAACAACTAGACTGTAAGAGAAGGTGAAAGGAGGTGAAAGTGACTGAAAGCAAAACAACAAAAACAGCTTTGTTTAATTGATAACACCCAATGTCTTTTGCTAGTGTTGATCACCTGTCTATGTGTGTAGAGGTACTATTCTGTCTCCCACAAATCACATATCTGATTTACTGGAAAGTGAAAGGGATCCTCACATGCCATTGTCTGTAAAGCACTCTTTGTATCATTTTGTTAAAAACATCAGCTTTATACAATTGAAGCATTTTTGTTACAAATATCCACACCTTATGCTACTTCTTCAATTGTAACATTATGCCCTGGAAGTGTATGAACATGAAAAAAATGATATATAGTGGATCCAGAAAGTTTACACACCCTTTAAAAAATTATTATTTTTTTAATCAATTCAGACTTTTTAAGCATTATTTACCCATTGTAATAAACAATATCTAAGTGAAAAACAAAATGCCTCAGTTTTTCAAAAAGTATTAAAAATGAAAAACTTTGAATTTTGAGCTTTGGGCATGATTTAGATGGTGATTGGCTGGCCTTGAACACAATTACAACTCCCATTGTAAAGGGTGTGCAAACATATGCATCCAAGGTGTTTTACTTTTTCTATTTTAAAATTAATATTCAGAAATGTGTAACCTTTTATTTTTACATTGATTTTGTCTGTTACCATGTCTAAATGAAAGTGGGAAAAATGATTTAATGGGTTCTTATTTCAGGCCTCAAGGCAATAAAAACAAGAAATTTTGAAATGGTGTGTAGACTTTCTAAATCAACTGTAAGTAGCAACAATTGAACCCATCTTCTTTGTGGCCATGACAAGTGACATTGTGTACTCCGATATATACAGGTTAAGTACATTATGGCCTGCTATCCTAATATTGTAATATATTGGTCTTTTATGCAATTCCTTTTGAAATATGTAATGTAGAATAATAATCTTTTTGTGGTAATATGTGAAGACATTTGTGACAGTAAGTCATAATACATCAGTCTACCAATGTTGCTTATACTGACATCATAAATATCATCTCTGAAGAGCTAAAGACAATGAGTGGTGATACTCATTCTCTCCAGAAGAGTGTTAGTTGCTGGCTTATTCTTTTTCATGCATCTTTTGTTTAAAGTGGAATCACATGACATCTGGCTTTTGAATGATGCGATATGAATTATCAGGAAAAAAATGGTTTATTCTAAAAAAGTATAGGATTAAAAAGCAGGCTCCCCAAATTTAGTAAATATTTTACAAAGAAAGCAAGTTACTCCCTGCACCTCAGATTTTAGAGGAAACTAAAATCCATTTTAGTGTAGATGAGGCCTGCATCCTCAAAGGTTCCTTGGTTCCTGAGTCTTTGCAAGTTTTACTTTTTATTCAAACTGATATCTTGTCGTCAGAAGCTGGCATTCAAGATCTAGACAGCCTGCAATCTCTCATCACAGGCACAAAAGACAAGGTTAATTAAGTTACCCTTGTGTTGACTATAATCTATCCAAATTGCCATGCAGAATAAAGTTAATAACCAGGATGACTGTCAGAAGTGACAGTTGTCTTCAGGTGTGCCATTAGGGTTTAGCTGTTGTCTTTTTTTGCAGTCACTTCCCTCTGTTGGATGCAGAGAGGGAGAGAGAGAGAGAGAGAGAGAGAGAGAGAGAGAGAGCGAGAGCAGGGGTCCCACGTGGGCCTGTGTTCATTCACGCAGGTATTGCATAAGAACACAGCCCTGTCCTGTCCCTGAACAACAAGTTCTCTGGCTTCTAATGGGTTTCTCTAAGGTAAAAGAACCAGAGGTACTGTAAGACTGCAAAAGTGCAATAAAGAGAGGAATATGTCCAAGAATTTTTTAAAGGTCAGCTATTATTTAAAATATTGCTTTTGGCTTTCACAAAAACATATTAGACAACCTCCTTTAAAGAGTATATGCTTATTATTATGTATTTATTGTTTTAAAAAGAGTGCACTCTGGAAAATGATTTCCTGTGTGAGACATCTGTTACATTGCAGTAGGTTTCAGTTGCATTTTTTTTCCTTTGGCTGCCCAGATTTATACTGTCAGGCTACATAAACTCAGCTGAATTTCCAGCTTTTACAGAGTTGTTGGTGCATCATCAAAAGAACCGTATCCTCTACTGAACAGTATTATTTTGCTTGACAGCATGTGATATGCGACACCTTCCACATTCTCTTTTCTCTGACACCTTGGATAATGTGCAAAAAAAATTTATATATGAACAGCCATCCTAAAATGAGGTCCCGCTTAGATACATGTTGCATTCTCAAGTGTGTGTGCTTTAAGATATGACTAAAAATTGTGGGTGATGAGCTGTGCTTACAGGTTGCATACTCATCTTCCTATCATCATGTCTCATTGCTTCATATATGGATGGGAATATTATCGAAGGTAGCAATGAGCTTAACCTTTGCACAGCATGAAGAAGAAGTATGTTTCTGTAGTACAATTTCATAACATAACCATGTGAGAACCTTAACCTGTACAATACCTTCCTGTTGTTATGTTTCTTCATCCTTTCAGCATTATCTTACATTTACACAAAATGACTGCCACAGTCTGTGGCGCAACAGTAGTGAGATTTCTCAGCCAAATTCATTGAAACCAGGGACAATTCCAGTAAAATAATTAAAATCAGTAAGTCAACAGAATTTCTTTTGTTAAAACAATAGCAGTCATAACCCTCTTCTACTACACACAGTGCGTCAAAATAAGGTCAATCTCTGTGCTGATCTGGCAGACAAAGTGCACCATTCAAGAATCCATGGACTAGTCTGTAATGTTTGTTAAGAGTATCAATGAAACGTGGTGCCTTTAATTGTCCTACAGGATTGCGATGCCAAAACCTGACAAGAATTTCTGAGCATAAATTGTTATAATGCAGATTTCAGGATGTTTGGAAATGTATGGTATCTATGTTACTTTAATGATATATTTATTTCATCCATTGTTATGCTTTCAATTACATTGCTTTCAATGACGGCATTATCACATTAGAAAAAAAGTGCTTTCATCACTCCAAAGAAAGGCCCTTGGGTGTTGATGACTTGCAAGTTAAGTTATTTCTATGGCAACCTTTCTGAGAAATGCAACCTTTAATGACACAAAATGACATTGCATTCAGCAATGTCAGTTAGTATTGCATTAGTATTGATTTGATAACAATTCTTTATTAAACCAAACATCATAGTAAAATCATCAGATAGCTATCTTCATGCAAGATTCTATAATACTACTACTACTACTACTACTACTACTACTACTAATAATAATAATAATAATAATAATAAATTGTATCTGTATATAGCCTTTTTCACAACTGGACACTTAAATCACCTCATAAGCAAATAAAATCGGAAAACAGTATATCAGTAAAAAAAAAAAAAAAAAAAAATCACAGCAGATGAGAAAAACTAAAAATGAAAGCAGTTTAGTAAATTCAATAGAACAAAGGAAAAAAAATAAACAGAATGAAGTACAACCAAAACAGAAAATGAATAAGGGAGGATTTGTAAGAGGGAGTCTATAGTGGATAAGCAAGGTATTCCAGAAGTCAGGTGCAAATAAGCGAAAAGCATGATCCCCCATTGAGCGCAATCAGATCCTAGCAACTAGGAGGCGTCTGGAGCTACTCAACTTCAGAACACGCTTTGATTCCTGAGGACAGCGCTCATGTTCCAGGTATAAAGCACCAGTACTGTTAAGCGTCCTAAATGCAGAAATTAATTTTTAAATTTGAAAATCAATTCTGATTGGATTGGCATACAGTGGAGAGGTGTCAGGCTGGGGTGATATGGGCTTAATTGCTTCTTTTACTGAACATCCTTGCAGTACTGCTGAATATTGCAGAATTTACAGCTGTTTATTGACTTTTTGGGAATCTCAATGAAAAAAAAACATCAAAGAAATTAACCATAGATGAAAAGTACTAGTACTAGTAGTTTCTAGGCTGGGCATTCCTGATAATGGCTATATGCATGATTCTTGGAGATGGACTTTCAAGCATGGATTTAAAGATAATAAGAGATCAAACACATCACACTTACTGCAGTTAGAAACTGACTGAGATTTGAAGGGGCTAAGATAAAATAGTTTTCCACTGCTCTAGTATATTGCATACATTGGGCATTCCGACAGATGATCACTCTTTGTTTCTTTTGTATTTTTTTTTTCTGGCTAGCTAGAAAACCAACTTCTCTTGCAAGTTCTAAATTACAGTGATTTTTATATGTTTTTGTTTCTGAGATTTCTAATGTAGCTGTAAATATTTTTGATATGCATTTTCTAACCAGTTTTGCAGTTTCTACTGTTCCTTGAATGTTTCTTAATTTGCAAAGACGCTAAGCAACATCTTCAACCCAGATTCAACCTGCATTTTCCTTTAGACTCCTTGCAGTGCAGAAATTAAACAAAGATGCAATTTGCACATTGTTACAGAGTTAACACAGACATTTAGATTAAAGCAATCTGTATTGTACATTCTGACTAAATATAACCACATAGCTTTCTTCAAGTCAAGCGTCTTTCAGTTAGATTTACTGCCTGCACTATGCCACTGTCTTCTACTCCCCTTCCTCTCTCTTCAGTATGCATTTCTAATTCCAGAAATTAAACGTGACATATCTCATATTTTGATTTTGTAGCAAGCAGCTGCGATGAGCCCCGGGGAGAACCCACCAGCCTCTGCACCATAAGCACAGAAACCAAAAGAAACCCTGTGTCTTGACTGCAGTTGATTGAGAAGAAACTCACAAATGAATAAACTGACAGTTTGAATCTGTCAACCATGGGCAGTTATGAATTAATTCTGGCACTAAGCATCTATGCCTATAACAGAGAATAATTCAATACATTATAGACGGAGGCATTGTAGTGTGATTACAGTTAGTATACAATGCGCAGCTGATTATAATGGGAGGTGAATAATGCACTAGTTGTGTACATTATGGTCAGGATACATCATGTTTCTACAAGGATAGCACCTCTGTAGAGTAAGAAGAAAGGCTTATAAAGTCTGTGAGCACAGCCTTGCAGGGGCATAAAATGTAATTACTTGTGTAATCACAGATCAAGACACTCTTTTGAAGAATTCTGTCTGCTATGCCTTTTAATTATGCATTTTCAGCTGTCATGCTTTTAATGAAGGAAAGATGTCCATATATAGATTTCAGATCCATCCATATGGAGTCTTCTTTCCATTTAAACCTCACATCTAACCTACTTGTTTACTGGCATCTGTAAAGCTGATTTTGGATACAGACATATACATTAATGTTATCATACAATATTAACAGTAATGTATGTCTTTATTAGAACAGTATCATTTACAATAACTGTGATGTTTATATGATCCATTCATACCAGGCTAATCAATGAAAATACAGCACTTTTCTGTGAAACCAATTGCTATTTTGGGTACCAGGATGTATTTAAACCCACGGCTAAATCATTTACAGAAAACCAAATAAAAACTCTAAGAACTATAAAGCATATAATATATTTCTGAGTAGTTGCCAAAAGGCCACAGCATCCCAGCCATAAAGAAAATGTCTTTTCTGCCTTGTAAAACAGCTCACATTTTAGCTTATTTAAAAAAAATCCTCTGACAACCTTCAGTCTTAAACTCTGGACTTGAATTCTAATCAGATCCCAGTCAGATTTAATTATTTCCCACTCTTTCAAACATGGACCCAAGGACTGATCAAGCACTTGACTTTTCACAGTGCCTACTGGCTTTGAACTCTATGGAGCATCAGTGGTCAGTGTGATCCAGAGAGACAGAATAGATAGAGGTATAGATAGAGGTATCGTCTGACTTGACCACAACTATCCTATGACATGACAATGACAATGCACAGTCACCTTATTGGACAAGTTACAATGTTTTCACCTCAGATCATATAACTGCATGAACATAGGGGACATACAAGGTTTTTATTGGGAAAAAGCCTACTTTTAGTCTCTGTCCCAGGATTTAGCAGAATGTCAGACTGGAAATGGGAAGCGGATTACCTTTGAGTCGTGGGTGCAATTAAGTTTCAATAGGAAAGTATTTTTGCCTTGGTGTGTGTGTCCCTATTGCACTGAGAAACATGGCAGCTGAAATTGAAAAGTCTTAGCAGTTGTTAAATCTCCCTTCTGAAGCCTCTCCTCCTTTTAAGTGTATTATTAGAAATGGTTCACCTATTCTGTCAAGTACTGTTACTGTATTTGCTTAACACAAAAATAGCATTTTGCTCACGCCCTTTCATTGTACGTCTGCATCTTATCTAACTTCCTATTGCTCTTTGCTTGTTAATTACGATAAAACAGATTGTTTATATTATAGATGCCTTACATAACCAAGGTTTAAACACATTTTAATTTGAAGTTTAAACAATTTTTGAAAAAAAAAAAGTATCTATGGAGGTCTATGAAGTCTATGGCAGTGTTTCCCAAACCTCTCCTGGAGGACCACTTGTCCTGCATGTTTTTGATCTCTCCCTGCTCCAACACAGCTGATTCAAATGATCAACTCGTTATGAACTCCTGAAGCTGCTTAATAACAAACTGATCATTTAAATCAGCTGTGTTGGAGCAGGGAGAGATCTAAAACATGCAGAACAAGTGGTCCTCCAGGAGAGGTTTGGGAAACGCTGGTCTATGGCAACTCGAATGTGGCAGTTTTGAGCAAAACCTAAAGCTTGAAAAAATGAACATGACTAAGCTTTTTTTAGCTGTATATTTCTTTGTAATTTTTGTAGAAGTATCCATAAACCATTGCTATAATGGTATCATGTGGATATAAAAACAAAGAGAAGACAGAAGTGGAAATGCTGCAAATACAAATTCATTATTTGAATGTTTACTTAAAGCAGACATGCAGTCTTTTTTGCTGTTTAAAAGCAATGGTATTCAGCATTGTTATGTGTGTCAGTTGTACTGAGACTGTGACAGCAGATTTCACTGTATCATTGTACATTCATAATTTATTCTGGATGCTCCATGGTCACCCATAGTTGCCAGAATGATGAGCGTCTTTTAGCAGATCATAACACATCACATGATATGATTCATAAGACCTGGGACGGAAATTTGAATCTAGAGTAGAAACAACATAGCCCCAAGAGGATATCAGGATGGAAGTGTCTGAATGTGTAAGTGCTGTTCAGGTGTCACCTAGCTCTTATGTTCTTTTTTTGCCATCAAGGAAAGGGAGTATATTTAATAGATCTTAATGAAGAAAAGTGGGTCGCCTTCAGCACAAATGCAGTAGGCCCAGTCTCCAAGGTCTTTTAATGCAAATAGCAAAAAATAGATGCCTGTGTTCTGTTAATGTACGTGACAGAGGAATACAAAATACAGTTTTTCATTTGTTATATGTGAATATGTCTTTTATGTTGATGTCACAACAGGTCACTGTTGTGCTGTTAATGCAAGCGCACAAGAACGATAGAATAAATTTAACAGGCTGATGGTATGGCTATAATGCAGCATCTCATAGTATTACATTTTGTGCAAGAGGCAGACAGTTGGGAGGGAACTGGCATTTAAATTTCATTTTCCTTTTCTTCAAAATTAAAGTGCTGAGCCTGATGTAATGCAATATCCAAGCACAACTTGATCTCCTTGCCACACAAAAATTAAAAAAATAAATAGATAAATGAAAATAAAATAATTCTGTATAACACGTGGGGAAAATGGTTTATTCCTCAATTTCATACATTCATTACCAGATTTTGGGATAATTTTGAAATGTGCAGTCCAGTCTAGGACCGCACATTTCCGTCGCATTTGCATTTGTGTAACCAATTAAACATAAATTGCTTATTCAACTGGACCTTAACCATGCATTGAATTTTATAATTCTAAAGCAATTAACAAACCAGTTTCATCCAGAAGTACGAAACCAGGTGCGATTTCATCATCTGACTCCAAGCCAAATATAAGTACTGCTATATTCAACTCAGTAGCAACCTTTACACTTTAATTGTATGGAAATTCATACCTTCTGGATTATTGAGCCCCTTTTGTATCCAGCAAAAGGGGTCCTTTGCCATTGGCCAAAAATGTTAAGTGACCTCCAGTTCTGAATTGCCCAAGATGAATTGTTCTGAGATTCATCTGCACTTAAAACAATTAAAAAG
Source organism: Megalops atlanticus (assembly GCA_019176425.1). NCBI lineage: Eukaryota > Metazoa > Chordata > Actinopteri > Elopiformes > Megalopidae > Megalops > Megalops atlanticus. The sequence continues at coordinate 68,149,815 of CM032875.1, forward strand.
TTTAGACTAGATATACAAGAAGTACACAAAACTGCATCATACCATACTAGTGTGTCATATGAGTATCAAGAGATTTAAAGCAATATGGTTGCACCCTGAATGGTCAGATGGTCACACATTTCTCACACACACACACACACACACACACACATACACACGCACACACTGTAAAACACTATCATAAAGTGTGCAGTTTTATAATGGAAATATTAGCATTTTTGAAAAATTGCTTTTCCAGTGTCACATTGTACTCTGAGAGAATTCTGCTCAATGTGTAAAACATTAAAGGTATGCAAAACAAGTAGCAAATATACAGATGATAAATAAAAAAATGCAAAGTGATCATCTAAAGCATAACACTTAAGATAGTTCTTTTTTCCTTTGCTTTGAAGGGACTCATTTTATCTTGTGGGAAAAAGAACAAACACTTTCACTCACCCATGGCACCCCCTCGAACAAGGTGATATGAGGGAGCAGTTTCTCTCTCTCTCTCTCTCTCTCTCTCTCTCTCTCGTTCTCTCTTTCTCCTCACTGAGTTTGGAAATAGTATAAAAGCAAACATGGTGGCAACTAACTTTCTGCTCCTGACCAGATTGAACTAAAAAAAAAAACACAAATTCAATCAAAATGGCAGTTATGATTTTTTACTCCCCTTGTTCTCCCCAAGCACAACTGCTCACGCTGTACACTGAGTAAAATAAAACAAGAACAAAAGCAGCACTAGGTTACAAAAATATTTGAAACTTTAAAGCTCTCCTCTGGCATTGAGTGAAACCCTGTCATGAGACATCATCCTGTTTTCTGCTTCTAAGATCCAGAGGCATTCATGTTTTATCCCAGTACAGATAAATATTTTGCAAAGCAAAGATCTTTACATACAGGGAACTGAAGCAGTTGACTGACGTACTTCACTGTTGTTGTGAGCATTGGTTGATGACATCACTGAGTAGTTCAGCAGAGAATTAATGGATCAACAAAGGGCAGTTCAAGTTCAGCTCCCAAAAAAACACATTTTAATAACTAATGGATGGGCACATCCAGTAAGCATAAAAATCTTCATCTCCACAAGTTGTCCCTGAAAAATAAGGCTTTACTGAACATGTGTGTACCTCCAAAAAAAAACTCTGCCCTCTGCTCCAGCGCCAGTGTTTGACAGGCTGTTTTTTCATTATATAGGACAGGCAGCACCGACAGGATAACAACAACAGGCCTACTGTTAGGCCATGAGAGAAGTGAAGGACTAAATGGGAACACAGCAGGTGCTGTGTGTAAGTTAGATGACACGATAGGACTGTTGCCAGCACTGAAAAGTAATCAGTTAGCAGCGATATGATACATTGTACTCAGCCACAGCTACAAAGATGACTATAAACAAACTTGATCTAGTAACTAACGCTATATTGTGTTCTGTTTGTTGCCATCTAGTTAAGCGTGTCACTGCCCTTGTGTAGTGATTGTTGGTGGCTATCTCCCTTGCTCTCTCCTCCTAGCTGCGTATGTAGTTAACTGCCGGCTATGGGTACAACACCTTGTGAGCATCTGACAGACTAGATAACCATCACCAGGCTGAGGCATAGCTTCAGAATGCAACAGAAGTTGAGGATTGCATGCATCAATCTTGGCTGAATACCTACTGTATATTCCTTACTTAAGACCATGATGTCAATCAACAATTTACCACTTACCCTGTATGGGGGACTTAATCTGAAAGGCACACTTGTAGTCCGTGAACAAACTTTGTACAAATGCTGTGTATAATGTTTTAAACTACGTTTACCTATTGATGTTAAAGGAGCAAGGACACCTAAACAGTGCATATTAAAATTCAAAGTGAAGTACTGGGGAGAAATGCCCATTTAGTAATGACCATTACCATAAATAAGAAAGACAAAATTAATCAACCAGCCGAAGCGGGCCCACGTTACACCTCTTTTTGTCTCGCTCCACTGGCTCCCTGTAGCTGCCCGCAGCAGGTACAAGGCCTTGTTGCTTGCGTTCAGAACAACCGACAAAGCTGCACCTACCTACCTGAACGCTCTACTACGAGCACATGTTCCCTCCTGACCACTACACTCTGCTGCCGATCATTGTCTGGTGGTCCCGTCACATTGCAGTACAAAATCACTACCCAGAACTTTCCCTGGTGTTGCTCCCCGATAGTGGAATGACCTTCCACACGTCATCTGTTCTGCTGAATCCCTCACTATTTCTAACACCTGAAGACACAGCTTTTCCGTACTCACCTGATCACCTGAATCACTACCACCTAAAGCAATTTCTCATGTCCTAAACTCTGTTTTCCATTTAAAATTAAAATGAATGGTTTAATGCACTTGGGTCTCTACCAGTTAGCCTGAGCCTTGTCTGGCCAAGTACTGAAACTTAGTCATGCAGCGCTTCTAATATCATGACTCTGTATATGGCTTTCGCTTGTGTTGTACTCTGCCTCACTTGTAAGTCGCTTTGAATAAAAGTGTCTGCCAAATGAATAAATGTAAATGTAAATAAATCAGCAGTTTACAGCAGAATGGATTCATCAATGTGCAATCATACCTAAACTCCTCCATCGACGTTAAAGAAAACTTTTTCAGCAATACATCATATTCCATCCTACACTTTCACGGTGAACTGCCATCCCTATGTCAGCTTTATAACTGCAACCGCAGTTTTTTGTAGATTGTATATAACATATTGTACCTCGTAAATAATTATAGAGCCTGAAGAACTTGGTGTACTTTGTGCATCAATAAATAAATAAATAAATAGATAATGGAATCTAGACCAGTTTTTTGGAAGGGGAAAAATCCACAGCGCTACTGTATTTTGTATTTGTGTACTCTTTGAAAGGGAATACAGAGTACAGTTTTGGGCCGTACTGCTCCCATCAATCACCTGTGCTCAGGCCTTTGGAAATGCTGAGCAGCAAAACAAGAATGGAGGAATGGAGCTCCCTTGGGATCCACTGAGAAATTTCAATTTTAGAGTGCTTTTATTTACCAACCTCCCACAAGCAGGTGTTGAGGCATCTACTTCTGCAGAACACAGAATGTGTTCAGCATACGCTTGTCCCCCTCCTCACAGCTTTGATTTACATACAAAGGTTTACTGTGTCACTCCAAGACAACATGTTGATTGTTTTAATTGCATGGCCTCAGTGTTGTGACAAATTATCCTAGAAGCTTTTTTTATGAAATGATGCACACCCTGCGACTGGCTACATGTCGATTTAAGGCACCCCCTTCATGGGTCATACTGTAAATTAAGTGTAACTTCATTACTGATTCATCAGACACACGTCAGAATGTGTGATTGAGGGGGATTTTGAATTTAAGTGCCATGCAGTGCTGATAGAATTTCACTTGCTTTTGCTCGCACTTACAGACACACACGCACACGCATGCACACGCACACGCACACACACACACACACACACACACACACACAATCAAATGTCATGAAGGGAAAGTACATTCTGTTGTGCCATTTCTGAAAGACAGGTCCGTCATGGAGAAGAATCAATAACAATTCCTTTACAAGGAAAAAAAAAATGGCTCTACATTTTCTTTTTAAAGTATGTGAGAAAACTTTTCATTCCATCTTCTGTCAAAAGGTAGACTAACCAAACAAGGGAAGACTGTGCAGGCAAGGGTGTGTTCATACCAAAAATATGTTCATTTACATTGGAGGTTTTTGCTGTGATGTCCCATGTTCCAAACTTTATTATTGTACATAATAAAAAATAAAATCTCACAACGTCTGAAACCTCAAAACAAACGTTTTGCATTTCATAAATACAATAACTCAAAAAAATCAAACGAATGTATATCAAGTGAAAAAAATTGACATCTGGGAGAGCTTCTCTCATTCTTTGAGAGACTAAAGGCTTGTCTGAAAGATAGTTGCATAGCTCTCTAAATTAATGTTTTTGAAAATACATGGTAATGTATGCAGATTTCTTCTATCTTTCCTTTTTTTTTCTTAAACCTTTGGTCTGTAAAACTACAGGCTGACAACTCTTTGGCTGTTTAAAATTCATCTAACCTTTATTTGATTCACTGGATATGGACCTTTGTGACAACCTTCCATGTCCCCACCTACGTGCTGGTAGGACAGCCTGGCATTTGTCACCGATGCATCTAAGATGATGTATGTTCTGGGCTGGATTGTTTTATTCCCTCATTTACAGTGCCATTTTCATTCTTTAAGATGATGTGCATGTCACCCTAAAAAGCACGGATAAGAGACCACTTTTGCCATGGAGGAAATAGAAGTTAAAAGAAGGATGTCTGCTACAGAGTTTAGATGACAAAGGGCATCTTGGGCAATTCATTCTGGATGATACACAAGGATCGCAGCACCATCCATCCCAGGGCCAAGGATCGGGAAAGCAATCAGGGCCATTGACAACAAATTACTGCTTCAATTAAGCTTGGTGAGGAGAGGCAAGCTGTTCTGCTGACCTGCCGGCTGAAATTCCTCTACTGAAAAAATAGCCTATCTCTTCCCATTTTTCTTTGGTCCCTCTTTGGGGAAAAAGCCTTTCTCATTCCCACTTATTTTATAAGGCCCAGCTGTCAGCTGAGTTCCCCTTCCTATTGACAAGGGGCCAAAGAAACTTCATCACCCGTACAACAGTCATCTCTCAAAGCTTCAGCATTTCTTTTTTTCCAGCTCACAGTTGGTAAAAGCTGTTGGAAACCCTGGCTTCACAAAAGACAGTATCCTCTTGTTGCATGGGTTTTCCCTGTGGGGCATTCTCTTCAAAATTCTCTAAAGAAATTGCTCAACGCTTAATCCCAATCTTTATTATGATGTAGGCATGCAGTGTAATTTTAAAACCATACGCAACATCAGACGTTTCATTGCCATGCATGTATTTTAAAGATTAGTAGCTGCCTCATCGTGGATATTTTTGGCATTACATGAGTGAAAATCCATGCTATTCCAGTATACTATATAATGAGGATTATGATTTCTATATGATATAGCATTTCTATTTTTATTTTAAAAAATACAAATGTTAATTCCAGTCTTCAAGCCCTCGGACCACATTCCTATCACCCTTCTAGCAGGTCAGATGCACTTCATCAAATGTCTGTATTCATGCCCAGTCCAGACTAAAGCACATGTTGCACATTCCCCTGCGGAATCTGTCTCCATTGATTCCTTCTTTTCAGAGCGCCTCTCTGGTCTCTGCTGTGCAGAAGATTTGGCTAGTGCCGGCATGTGAACGTGTGCTCCACCTTTTTTCAACGCAGGAGCATTCTGTCCAGGGGCCTTGATAAGTTGCCTCCTCCTGGCAAGGTGCCACAAAGCCGGCGTCCTGGTCAGCCCAGATTTTTGGATGCCAGCGGCCCACCCCCGGCAGTCACGCCTCACTACAGACATGGACGCGGCCACTTTCCTCACCTCATCAGCAGGGCGTAACAGCCTTTGTGAGGCTTTTGCTTGCAGCTGCTGCTCTTTCAGCTGCAACATGTCCTCTTCCTTGCAGGACGCCGTGGAACGCAGCTGTGAAAGGATGGCTGCTGTACACTGATGGACTGCTCCTGGCTATAGGGTTTGAACAGTGGATGCATTTTATTGAAGAGTACAAGAGTGTCTTCTGATGCACAGCTTTCATACAGGCTTATATGTGTGTGTGTGTGTGTGTGTGTGTGTGTGTGTGTGTGTGTGTGTGTGTGTGTGTGTGTGTGTGTGTGAAGGATGTTCAGTGTCTTCAACTCCGGTGGGAGTTAGCATTAAAAGAGCAGCCCTAGATTTAAACAATTGTCATGGGCATGCTTGTCTTCAATATGCATGGCCTGTTAATATCAAATGAATGGGTGAAGTTGCATAATAAGTCGTGAACAGTTTTACTTGCTAATGGTCTGCTATGATCTTCTGTGAGTAGTTCAGATTATTCCAAATGTTGCTCTGCACCCCAGGTGTTTATTTCTGTAAATTTCAGTTTTTACTTTTTAATGGTGCTATCATTGGATCAGGATGTGTAGATTCAGGACTCTAAATCTTCAGGGTTGCCATCTTGTTTTGAGCCTTTTTTATGTGTCTCCCTCCTCAAACATGACAAAGACCATTTATTTTGGTTGTTTGCTTAATTAGGAGAAACCCCTCTAAAAATATGTATTTATTGGTGCAGATCTGCATATTATAGGTCATTTAGCACTAATCCCCTTTCCTTTGTAAATCTGGCCCAGACCAACAGGAGGAAGTAGGGCACACAAACATACACTTGTCTATTTTTTATTTCTATTTTTTAATTTCTTTTTTCTATTTTTTTTCTATTTTAGGACTTACTGATCTCTTTTTTTGGATTACATACAACTTGGCTTCTGACCAGAGCAAGAAAGACACTTCACACCTTCCCTTGCGCTCAGCACCTCTTATATTGTTACCAGTTATTTTACTGTGAACTGTAAAAACACATACAAGTCATTCAACAGTGTGATGATCATACACTGCAAATGGTACCTTTTTATCTTCGATTAACTGGAAGTCAGCGTATCACTCACTTTCAGACTGGGTCCAAGTTCATCTTTGGTACTCTCACTCTGCAGTGTCTTGGGTCATCTTATTGTTGTGTCCAAGTACAAGAACTGGCTTGAATGGTGAGGCTACTTAATGCCCTGTTCTCTTTTCGAGGATGTCTCCGCAGCACTCATGAACACAAATTATACTTTGAAACAGAATAATAATGTGAATGAGTGAGCACTTAATTTTTGAACTAACACAGTTATAAATAAATTATTGAGCTGCAAATATATTGTAGGGTAGCTGCAGTTGCTGGACATCATTTTATTCAATGATAGGGCAGCTGAATTCTTACATCGTATCCACCAACCAAATCCCACGCATGGCCCAAACTGGTACGGTACTGTCAGGCGGTGGTTTGGGCAGCCCAGGGATTGGATGTGGGTGTGGCACAGCAATCATTGAATCATTGAATAACGAGCAAGCTATGCCAGGCACCTGTGAGCTGGGCGTGTTGGGGAGCTTTGCAGCCTTTAAAAAGCAGTTGGTTGGGGTGGTAAGGGGGACAGCTGCCTGGAGAAAGGTAGCAGGAGTGCATGGGGAAGCGTTCTGTTGTGGCATGTATTAAGTTGTTTTTGTGGGTTTTTCCCTTGGTTGCTTTAGTTTCTTTGTGTGTTTTTTTCTTTCTTTTTTTTGTCGCGTGCTTTTGTGTTTGTGCAGGACTCTTGCAGGGCGGAATATAGCCGGAGCAGAGAGCCCAGGGAGGAGGAAGGTTGTCAACTGCAGACCCGCCGCGGAGAAGCTGCTGCCCGGCTGGTCAACTGGCGTAAATAGCAGGAGCATCCTTACATCTGTTTTTCATAAGGAATGTGTTACATTCAGTCCTGCAGAAGGCGTGTGTGTGTGAGACCAGGGGTGGCTACGCCGGTTTTCTCAGTTCCCTCTTCACGTTCGCAGGAGTTGCAGGGGTGGCAAAGGATCAGATCTGAGAGGCAGTGTAACCCCATCTGGCAGCACAGAACTATTTGGAGCCTGGCATCCGGACAGCCAACGGACTGCATTTTACAGGGGACACGAGGGTGTTTTTGGGGATTTTTTTTGTATTTTGTGTTTGGGTTTAAGATTATTATTTTTTTTTTTTTTTGGCCTTGCTGCCTGGGGGAGAAGCGATTAGCAGCAACGCCTGTGTGTGTGCGAGTGCTCCCTGTGGCAGCCTGTGTCCCCCCCCCCACCCGGTCAGTCCCCGATCCTGGACCAGCTCACCCTGGCCAGAGGGAGGCGCCAACCGCAGCTTGTGTGGGGAATTTGCAGTGCTTACTTCTCTGCCAGAGTGTGAGGGGACCACCGTGTGCTGTGGGTTGGAATGTGTGCACTTACCTGTGGGGGGGCGCTATGCTTCGGGAGGGAGGGGGCAAGGTTCCGCCGGGGCTTACAGTGGGAAGAGCAGGCAAAAGGGGGTGATTCCAGGGTGTGCTGTCTTTGAATGAACTACGTTTGTGTAGGATTTTACCCCTGTGATAATAAAGTTTGGCTCTTTTTGCTACCTACCTGGTCTTGCATTGTGGTGGGCTGACTGTGGTCGGGGCAGTTGGGTGTCCGGGTCTGTTAACCCGTGACAGTACAATTCAAGGATGTTGTACAATGTTGTACCATTTTACTCCACAGATTAAGTGGATGTCACTCGTGGCTTGTCCAAAGAGATGAGAGCTTAATTCCAGATTATAATAGCTTCTGCATGAAGGTAGACCTTACAGAGGTCCAATTCATCCCAACTCTGCATGGGTATGCTCAAGAAAACCCATGCAAAAGGGAATGGATTCTGGGAAAACTGTACAACATCCTTGACTGAAGGCTGAAAACATAAAGTGGTGCAGCAGGCTGCATGCTGGCATAAAAATAGTTTAATGCCTTGTTTTACAGACTGACCCTTACCTTCATCACAAAACCTCACCTTTTCTGATGCACTCTTTGTGTGACCGAATACAGACTGAGAGGTAAGTCAAATCCAACTGCACAATTTTAACAGGAACAGTGGTGATCACTGCTAGGAGGGATTATGGTACTTCCTAAATAGGTGCGGCCCAGAGGAGTAATTATCAATATCTGTGCCGTGTCTCTACACTTTTGTGGGGGGCTTTAATGGACTATTAATGCATGCTGCCAATCCAAGCTGGCTTTGTCACATGTGATCAAGGGCTCAAAATGCACTATTGTCCTTGACTAATGAAACCCTACTCTCCCTGCATGGAGAATGAAGAGACAGATTCCAGAAAGTCAACCATGTTCATTATGAGGCCACTAAAGGCTCTCACAAAACCATTCGTCAATGAGACCACAAAGGAAGGGGGCAGCCATCACTGAGGTGGGTTACCTCTCTTCATCGTACTTTTCCTCTCTGTCAAGGCACCTTGCTTTCTTTTTACTGGTCTCCCTGCCTACTGAACCAGGTGTCCAGACAGATTAACACCTATAAGAGAACTGGGTGGCGAGACAATATGTGACATCTGCCTCTGTGAAGCATTGTAGATGACAAATTATGTATGCAGAAACTGGTTTAAGTGAAGGTTCCTGACTGTGTAGTTGGATTTCAAAGAGACAACAATGGAAACAGAGGAGAGAAATCCCACTGCAACCCTTTATAAAGGAGAAAAAGGCAAAGAAAAATAGATGTTTGATGGAAGAATATGACATTACAAGAAATTCAGACTCTTATAGAACTCCCAAATTTATTCATTTATGGGTGCAGATATGCAGATCTTTTTTTGTGAGTGTCACTTTTGCATTTTGAGTACACTTTACATTTAAGGATATACAATGTTGAAAATTTGAAACATACCAACGAACGGTATGCTTGTCATTATGCAATAATTTTGACCATTTCATTGTTTGTATATCTGTACCATAATTACATTTACGTGTACAGTAAAGATCCTTGTAATACAGTGGTTAAAAACTCCTCACGCAGTGTTTAACATAAAATTAAATGCATTATATGAGGGGAAGGAGTAAGCTTTTACAGGTTTAGTTAATTAACTTGGTGCAGAAAGTCATGAAACTTTTATGAGTGCATTGCTAGGCTAGACGGAAAGGCACATAAAGATAGGAACATTTTAGTAACACTCTTTACTCGTTGCTTTTTTAAGGTGGATTTAACAATCTTGAAATCGATGAAAAAAGGAAAGAGCGTTTGGTAAAATCTAAAACTTGCCAAAGCTAAAATTTGAGGTTTAACAACATTCAAATAAATAAAAAAATCAATCAAATGAAAAACAAAACACTTTTCTCTGAACTGGCTCACCAGCAACAGATGACACCACTAACCACCCCCCCCCCAACACCACCACCACTAACACGTTGGATTACCCAAACATTAAGAGCTACCATTGTTCACTAAAACACAGAATGGGAAAGGAGGGAAAGAAAAAAAAAACCTCTCCACAGTAGCTGAAGTGGAAAAGCATTTTTTTGATTACTCAGCAATGAAAGCCTGGGAGAGCTTCCCTGCTTTGCCTTGAGGTGCTGCCCAGACCTGGCTGAGGTCTTGCCCTGACACTGAAGTGAAATTGCTGTGGGGCAGGAGGACAATGGAGTCCAGCCCCAGAACGCTGTAAGTCGTGTTTGTCCAACAAATAAAGCCAGGTTGTTTCTTAAAGCAAAGACAGACCTGTAGGCCAGACATGCAGCATACCCTGTCCATTTGAACAAAACTCCCTTTCCATCACTTACAATCCAGTGTCCCCTAAAGTGTCAAAAAATAATAAGCGTTTAATGTCCCCATCTATGGCATAATACCATATAATTTTACATGTAACAAACCTGAGACAGTTTGCGATTTGGAGACATCTGAGACAATTTGTAAAACTGCTTTATTCTGTCACTCTTCAGAAGCACAGCTTGTAATTATAGAGAGCTCAAATCTAATAAAAAGAGAGATTTCACTAAAGATGAATTTCAACTGTCTGTGTAGAGATGACACAGAATGTCTCTGTAAACCTTGTGCACACTACTCTCACAAACTCATTGCTCAGGTTCTTTGAATCTCTCCCTAATTGCAGCGAAGCCATCACTCCCCTGGAGGTATCCCTCACTTCTGAACTTGAGGGTGAATTAAAAAAAGAAAAACATACATTCAGTCATGATTCTGTAAAAGCATAAGAAGCACCAAGATATCATCAGCATGAAGTGCCAGCCTAGTTATTGCTCACAGTCAAGGAAAAGACAGGAAGTTCTAGAGATATGGATCACTGTTTCAGGCTGATGACCCATGCTTCTGGGTCAGTCGGGGTAAAAGATGGATATCAGAATGATTTTTCTCCCAGCGAAGTTAGTGTTGATATTAGAGAGTGGTGTAGCATACTGTGCAGCCAAACAGAAAAAAAGGTGCCGACTACTCATCAGTTATGTAGCGTTAATATTGTAGATTTATTGTGGTGATACACAAAGGCATCATTTATCCTCTTTGTTTCACAGTTTCAGGTGTGAACCATTGAAATCGCACCTGGCTTCATCTGGCAGCTGTGAAGCAGGCAGGTAGTGTCTGAATATCTGATATCCGCAAACTGAAAAGCCATCATTTTTTTCTGTTTCCTACCATTCTCCTACACTTGTCTGGAGGCAGAGATGACTCATGTCCACCTCATAGAAGCAGGCAGACACACACAAACACACACACACACACACACACACACACACACACACACACACACACACACACACACACACACACACACATACGCACATACGCACACAGAAGCACAGACGCACAAAAACACATAGGGGGAATTAGCTTTGAAGGTCAAGAGAGGATATAGCTGGGGAGACAGGCAGCACTCATGTGTGCACTCTGCAGTCACTTGCCCTTTCCCACTGTCCCCGTATGAGAGTGGCCCACCTCCACACACTTCCTGCTGATGTGCCTGCTCTCACTCATGGCCTGGTAAATCACGGCGTGCATCTAATCAGGCAAACTGTGGAATGTGGGCTCTGCGAACGGCCCTCCTTTCCACAGACAGGCTTGGATTGAGTTATTTACCTTTCTTGGCTCTGCAAAGACTCAAGTGAAGACGAGTCATTCAACACGAACAGAAATATGAGACCTTTTTGTACAGCTCACCATAAAGCTGATGAAGTAGAGTGGCTGTTGTAAACCTCATATTAATCCACTCAACAAAGGGCAGGAAACCCATTTAGGCAGCACGTGTGTGCATTCTTGTTCTTTTCTTCACTACTGTATTATTTCAGCCAGTCTGGGGCGTTGCTATGGCCCTGACCAGGAGAAGCAGCCTTGCCAGTGATGAATGAATTAGTAACTACCCATATTGATTACAAAGACGTTACATGCCTACAGCATAGTCCTTTATGTTATATTGATACAAAATCACTCTTGTAAGGAATTCAGGTGTCTACTGCTTCTCAAGTTATTATTTAAAATATCACATGATAATGACTAGACATGTAAGAAACCTGACAGCTCTTAAATGTGAACAACATTGCTATGCAATAAATCACCTCATAAGAAACGTCAGTCATGTAAATATGTGTAAGTCTTACTGATATGTGATCTGTCAAGGACTTCAAGGATTTGTTGAGTTTATTTATCTCCCACCCCACTGAGCAGCTGTCAGTCAGACATAACGCATATTCTTCCCAGCACATGAACATCTTGTACAAATACAGACAAGGAGCCAATGAGACTAATCCCATTTGGGGCAGCATCACTCTAGACACAACACTTTTGGGAGATTAAAGAACTCTACAGGAACGAAATACAGCTCACTTTTTTATTATATATTTTTTTAAGCGATAATATGTTAATGAAGGGTGTTGATATTTTTCACCTACACATAAGAATGTTACTTGTTCCCAGGAAGGAGAAGTCATTTTGTAATTTCAGGAATGGAAGGAATGGGCCATTAATGAAAATGTGTTCTAAGTGTGTTTTCCCCTTCGGGGAACAGGACCTGAAAATGAATGGGCTTCCCATTGATTTTGAAGGTAGGCTTGTGCCAGATGGGGGAAAGAGTGCATGGGGTGACTTTGTGCTGTATGATTTTATTGGCTTTACACCATGTCTCAATTGTGGCTGCAATTCAGGGATTTTTAAAGCAGGTCAGTGACTTAATTTTATTGCCAATGAAAGGTAGATCACAGAGGGACAGGAGGGTGCATAACAATTGCCCCAGAAGTCATCCGGAGTAGAGTGATATTGTTTTTGCTTGTTATCCACTGAATGATAAACTGAATCTGAAAGAAGATACAATACAACAAAAATGGAGGGACCAAATGCCCCATATTCCTTATATTTCAGTAGTGTCTTTCCAATAGAGATTCACTATTTTATCTTAGGATTTGAACCAGATGGATTTGGGGAATGGAGTAATTATATAGAATATGTATTATGTATATGTATTAGAATATGTATTATGTATTATTTATTTATTTTTTTAAGCAGGACTGATTTCCTGACGGTTGAGACACACCCTGTTACTGACAGTGGTATACTTTTCCATATCTCTAGGTTCTGTAGCTGTTTTGAGTAGTGAGCAAACTATAAGTAGGTTTGTATACATTAATTAAATTGAACAAGATATGGATACCAGAAAATTTAAAGCCTGAGGTGACTCATCTAAACATTCCATGCCGTAGAATCTAATTTCAAACTCCTCTTAGTAGTAAAATTTCAGACTTGAACCAGTTCACTTTGTACCTTTTTAAAAAAAAAAAAAAAAAAAAGTTGATTGTACAAGGACGTGTACAAAGATAATACCCACACAGAGACTTGAATGTAGTGCTGTCTGAGGGTATGCAACAGATATTGTAATTCTGAAGTCTAGCACATGCAAGTGTTTCTATCAATATAGGAAAGAAGGGATAATAGGCAACCTTGCCTTCTGCTATGGGTTAGTCTGAAGGATTCGAATTTTGTTCCATTGCAGATTACAGGTACTGTAAGTGGAATCCATTTCCAGAAGGTGTTACTCAAAAAATGTTTGAGAGCTAAATAGGAAAGACTAGCTGACCCTGTCAAATGTATTCTCATTACAGTAGTACAGCACTAAGCAGAGGGTGAATTGCTGGTTCTTGTGGGGGCGAGTTATGTGTAGGAGCCTTCTGGTGTTATCATGTGAGGTCCTGCCTTTAATGAAGCCAGTCTGGTCTGGATGGATTAATTTTCTGATTATCAGTTCCAGCCTTCGAGCGAGCGCCTTGCCTATTATCTTTATGTCACAGCTGAGGAGAGATAGTGGTCTGAAACTGGAGCACAGTGATTAATCCTGACCCCTTCCCAAAATCACATTAAGGCAGCATTCATACGGCACAGGAATGTGAAAGCCGAGCAGATTTTGTTTACCGTTTCTTAACTGTTTTATAGCTCTCTGCAAAATCTACGCCGTGTGACACTGGGCACAAGGGTGAGTGCTTGGTGATGTTCACTGAGAGAGTACAAAATATTACCTGTGTGAACATGCTTGGAAAGTGAGAGAGTGGTAATGTGGCTTCAGTAATGATCGATCTCATTAGATTCACAGGTGATATCAGGCGAGTGAAGATTATGTGCAGCTAGAGAACATGCTTTTTATTAGCCAGGAAATTGTTTAATGTAGACTGAACTGATTATTTAATATAAAAGTATTTGACTTAATGCACTGCATGGGGCTTCAAAGCTAGCTATCTAAAACTTTCTTCTCGGGCAGTTTGTGTTTTGCCAGCTAGCTACATTTTCTGATGCAGTGTGATGCAGACAGGGGAATCAGGCCAGTCAGGCAGATGTAATGCTTTGTTTCTCCAATGCCTATGCATAGGGTAGCTTGAGCTAGTGTATTTGCTGCCGGTATAGGGTGCAGACCTGAAACTAGGTCCACAACTTTGGCAGTACTCCCAATATGTTTATCATGCTTACTAAATAAAACAAGCATTTAATGTCATGTTGCAATGCGTATAGTCATACATGACCAATAACTAACCTGAATACACTTAGCTAGCATCACTGAGTATTGACAAGGGGGAACTAGTGAAAAGAACCTCCCAGCCTCAGCTGAACTCTTCAAAGAATACATGCTGTCTCTATAGAGTGGGAATGATGGGCATTATATACAAAATGCCTTAAAGGCACAACATCTGAAATAATTAATTGTTACGCAGGTCAGACAGTGACACAGGCTTGTGGTTAACATAGCCAACTACCTAACTTCAGTCAACTAGTGATTATAAGGCCTGCATTGAAATGTTGATGAAATAATAAGATGAGATGGATTTTTACAAACTGTTGAGATGATATTGAAATAATACTAACATCTGTATTGCTTCCATTATTTAGGTTTGTTAGGTAGCCAGTCACCTAGTTGGCTTAAAAGCATAACATAGCAGACATATGTTTGTTTTTTTTTTTTTTTTTTGGCTTGTTTCTGTTTATTTTTTGGTCGCCTATTGATTGAAATAACATCAGAGATGTACATCCTACTGTGCACTGTGATACATGTTGCTTATAGCAATAATTTATATTTATATATACAAGGAGTCCATGTGTGTAGGCATTTTTTCCCTTAGCCACTGATTCTAGATCAGAGTAAACACTTGAAAAGACGTAAAGTAAAAAAGAAGCCAAATCTTGGTGCAGTATAGATGTGGTGTATGCCCCACCAACCTGAAACTTGGCTGACATATTTGCTCTCTGAATCTTCCTTCATGGCATATTATATCATAATGACTTCTGTATGTCTGTGCTCATTCTGAAAGATTTTTTTTTCTTTCTTAACGAAATCACTGTAATTGCCCATATGATTTGCTGAGTGATTTACATGTCTGCAGGACTTTCAGCCTACAGCAACCATTTAATCCATGCATTTGCGTAACTGTCACCACTGTTCTTGTATTAGGGGAGTGATTAGCACCATCAGTCTCTTTGTTCTTGAAATGTGAGTGGAATATCATTTGGGGTCCTGCAAAGTATAACTGCAGACACTGTAACATTTCTGGGTGCCCTGCCTTGTGCTACAAGTACAGTGTAGTTGTACAGTGATCATCATTCACTCTCATGAATAAAGCACACTATTGGAACTGGTGTGAACTCAAAAATACTGCACAAGTTGTAATTTGCACATCACTATTGTAAAAGAGAATTTCACCAGAAAAAATATCCATGCAACAGGTTATGCAATCACCATGTGTTACCACATTGTGGCAAGAAGAATCTGGGATTTGGCAGCGTCTGAAGTTTGAATGCATTGTGTTGACTCTGTGGTGCCAAAAACAGGCAACTTTGGATTAGAAAGCAGTCAGTATGTATAGATTGACTTGTGCAACCTCTGTGCAACCTCATTCCGCAGACTGCACTAGGTCCTCAGGGTATTGTGCCTAAATGAGCAAAACAGCACTGAAAAGGGTGTCCGCCTTTAATATACTACAGTTCTATGAACACAAACACAGCATAGTAAGATGATCTATGTAATAAAGCACTAACTAAAACTGTTTAAACTAAAACTAAAACTGTCAGTGTTTTATCAAATTTGTTAAGAGGTGAGATATACAGTTGTCCTCATAGCATTACTTAACAAAAACCCACAAATGTATGTTGTCTTAACATTACATTTTGGAAAATGTAAGTAATTTCCTACAGTGTCATCTTGTTCACTGAGTGAATTTGATATGTTTGAGAAAACTGAAGCACAGCCAGTGTATTGCTGGTTCAGCAAGCCACCTTAACTGAAGAAAATGAATAGCACTAAATGATAGTCCATCTCTCTTTTTGTTATAAAATAATAATGCAATCACAGAACAACATTCAAAATGATCTGTTGACCTCTGAATTACAAGCAGGCTGTTTCTATTATGAAAATCAGGTCTACCTTCATGCTAATGAGCTATGGAGAGTGAACAGAGCTCTGGGCTCTGATCCAGTAAGGTTACACCAGAAGGAAGAACTTTTTTTTACTTTTTGTGGTCTCAATAAGGCAATGATCACTTCCAGCCACTACCTGTGAAGTCAGCAATCCAAGCTCTGCTGTAATCAGGGAGAGCGCAGCAATCCTAATGATGGACGTATTCAATGTAATCAGCTTGAGTCTCATATTGTTTATAATTGACTTAGGCAGTCATTTGAATCGTTGAAGGCCAAGGTTCATGTTTCACCAATATGAGGCAGCATTATTTTCCATTGTGGTCGAGAACATTTAATTAATGTCTGCTCTGTAGCTACAGCACACCCCAGACAGCATGGTCTGGGAACAGCTCTTCTGAGTTAACTCTTGTTTAGATCAAGCCTCTTTGCCTTGAATGAGACAAACGGGAAAACCAAGTGGTGCTGGTGTTGTGAGGGAAGAGTTTTTCTGATTGTGCACAAAAAGGCACTTGTAGGAGAGTACACTCAAAGGAGAGTACCTAATAAATGCACATTGAAGGTCAAGTAGCAGGCATGTATAAACCCAAATTTCACTCTCTGAAGAGTTCCTGGTTTTTTGGAGGCTTGCGAACACTACTTGAGGCACACACCGTATGCTTAATGCTCTCAGCAATGTTAATGAAAACTTATTAAACACTGAACAGTGTGAATTCACACTGTTTTCATTAAAGTTAACACAATCCCTTGACTCTGGTAACAACACGACCTTTGCTTTGCCTCTCAATATTTAGATTCTCACTCATAAAGTCACTCTCACTGACAGAGTGAAGAACCAAGGACGTTGTGGCGAAGTATACTGAGATATGCATTCAGACCCTCCACCATTCATACATCTTAGTTCTCACTATGACTCCTTGTTCATATTTCACTTCCCATGCAACACACCTACCTGTATATTTGTGCTTTTACACAATTGAGTTATACTACACATAATTATGCTTCCAGACTAATAACTTCCTGCAAAATGTAATGGAAACAGTTATTTAATATAGAAATATTACTCAATCTACTCTAAAAATATTCTGTAGAGCATATAGTGCTATGCTGAATTTACTTATTTATTGAACTATTGCAGTTATGTATGGTGTTTAATTGATACCCCATGCATTTAACAATACACCTAACTGCCATACATTATATTATGTATGTTATACATTATGCTATGCATGTTTTTTTTTTCTCCTAGGATCACTCACAACCACTGAAGACTTCATTCATTATCTTTCCTTTGTAGTTTCTAGCAACAGTTGTCTTTGTTCTCAGTATGACAGATGTGGTATCAGTGTTTCCAATTTTGATCCTAAAGTGAAGTATTTGCAATTCCATCCATAACTGGCAAATCATTTGGCCACCAAATTGAATTTGCTATTTGAAGCAAATAATCTTTTATACCTATTTAAAAATGATATTTTTTATCAGCGAAAAAAGCATACCCTTAATTTAATCCAGGAACAAAATTTAGTGCTAGACAAGTTGACAGGGGAAAGGAAAGCCTAAGGGGAAAGTCTTGGAGTAAAATACAAAATCTAAAGAAATACATCTTTGAAAGAGAACAGTACATACATCAACTGCTTTCCCTGGTATGCCACATGTAAAGGAGAAGAATAAGGAAACTTACTGTTTTATTAAATATTAGGAAATAAAAAAACCTCATACATGGCAAGCCTTTGATGTAGGTAAAGAATACTTTTCACACAATTAAATGGGGCCAGTGACCCTAAAGCTGTGCAGGTTATCCTTTTTGTTTATGCTGCACTACTTGTAGGTCAAATTAGTATGTACATTAAGTCTCAAATTGCCATTGCTGCATCTTTCCAGGTGCAAAATAATGCATGGTTCATCACAGTTTTTTGTTTGGGAGTTTATTTAGGCAATGTTACAATGTCTGTAATTATACAGTATATGTCACAAATGGAATCCCATACCATATCTAATGACTATCTTCTCAGTTGCTTCCTGTCATTTTACTGCTCCAAAGTTTCTTTAAAGAAATTGTTAACTTGGTATTCTTGTTTGTAGCCCACTGCAGTAATGTCCAACTGGTAGTCACAAGTAGTGCTAACTCCCCGTGATGACGTGTAAGGTTTAACTGTTTTTATACTACAGTAAATGTTCCAAAGGAAACCAAGAAGCACTTTCGGTCAGACTCATGTTCAAAGAATTTTTGGTACTTTTAATACAAGAGATTTTTTAGCAGCCAGCCAGAATTAGACAGCTTGCTTGCTATCAGGATCATGGACATCAGAGCTTTACGATTGATACATGCATTATAATGAATACAGGGCCTGAAATCTTGATTTACCTACCTCTGTATTACTCTCATTCTGTATGAGAGAAGCTCACTGTGCAGTGTAGGATTATATGGCAACCACACAGGTACTGAGAGCGATACAGATGGTGGAAGGTTGAGGCCATAACTAGCTACCTGAGTTGGGTCATGTTCAGCACCAGCAAGGCACAATGATGAGGCAGAGTCTGTTTTCCAAGACAACAGAGTTGAAGTTAAAATATACAAAAGATGAGTGTTTCACGATGTAACCCCTCAGTGGAAGACTCCGTTGTCAATTCATCAGGTTCTTGCATCATAATCATCATAATAAAGAGTGAATCCTTAAACTCACGTTTGTGACATACGTACTGATGCCCTGTTTCTCATCAGGAAATAAAAAACTGTTATATGGTCAACAAAATAGATCTCTATACTTCAGATGTTTATCATCTTTCCAGGAGTGCTTGTGTTTTTTAAGCATGCTGTGAAGGGACAATACATCTGCCCTGTTTTCCACATTTTATTTTCAGACATGTCACAAGTAAATAAACATGGGAATCCCAGAAGAGTTCCCCAATTAGGCATTTTCAGATTACTCCAGATGGCTATTCTTTTGAATCATAAATCTTGCTCACTATTGACTCCAATTGGATCGACAGAGGTATAGAATTCTTCAGAGCAGCTTAGAGCTATATGTCCTTCACCACTAGTCAACTCTTAGGAGCACTTAATAGAAGAATCGAAGTCACTAACGGATAAGAAGAAATTAATTTGTCTTTATATAGCGGGGAACCTCAGTTTGAGGCACAGTGATAGTTTTGATAAATGAATGTTCACAACAGCAAATGGCGGTACTATAAGGCTCTTTCTCACCCTGGAGGTATGTGTCTACTCATGTATCAGATCTGCCATTTGAAGTTCAGTATTGTTGACAAAATACAGTTAAATATAAAATTCCAATTGGAAAAAGCATATATTAAACCATGCCCTGTGTGTTATCTCATGACTTATTATCTCATGAGTTTTATCTCATGACTTGGAGCTGTTGATCAGTCATCATCAGAGACTCCAGGCAGCTTTTGTTCCTTTAATTGCAACTCATTTTTCTTCTAAGAAATTACTGTGATTTAATAAGTGGAAAAACACTATTCCAGCCAGCTCTGTGGTTTGTGATCTGGGTCGGAGCTTTTCATGGTTCAGCTGGCAAAAAAATCACACGCCGCAAACGCTACACACAGTGATCCAGCTTGGCTGCCCAGAGGAGACTATCTCCTTTGCTCCTCCCCAACACATGCATCTGTGGCTATCTTTGCTGTCTTTTTTTGCCATATTTAGAGCCCACCACAGGCCTTTTGCAGCTGATGATGATTAATTTCTCAGCGCTGATGCTTTCGAGGACTCTCCATTGTGCCTCTAAATGTAGCTGTCTCAGAATGGGGTTGAGGCAGGATGTGCATCTTTATTTCGGAATCATAAATGTGAAGGATCCACGCTGGAGGAGCTGTATGGTACAGAGGAGGCTCAGACTGCCTTCATTTGAGCTGTTGAGAGGAATACATGAATACATAAGAAGGAAATCAAGTCTCTGCCATTAGAACAAACAGGAAAAGGGAAGGGGCAGCATATTTTTATTCGCCTTACTGGCTCGGACAAATATGCCCCTCTGTGATAGCCCGGTGTGTCAGCAGAGAGGACGTATGATAAATGGGCCTCCAGATATTAATCTGGGCACGCTCAGGCAGGGGGGCTCTGCTGTCAGGACTACGTATAAACCTGTCAAACGAGGCCGAGCGGGGGCCGAGCGGGGCCCGAGTGCGACTTGTGGGAGAGTGTGAGGACAGGCAGCTGCAACATGTTTGTGTGTGTGTGGGGGGTTGAAGCGTGAAGACGCCGCCATGGAGTGATACACTCATCAGCGAGACACCAGCGTCCCACATGCAAATTGGCAGTAACCCCCATCTCTGGACCTATTGGCCCGGTTTGAGTCCATTCATGCTTCGCCATCACCGGCTTTTACACACAGTGGTTGCCTCCCTGCCTCTGCCTTATCACCCGCCCTTCTGCAAAGGCCCAGTTGCTTTCAGGGAACAAGTCTGCTTTAGAGCTCTTTATCTTAGAGCCATATTTAAATTTTATTCAAACAAGCAAGGTTTCAATTCAGCAATGAATAATGGCCTTTAATCTTCACATGGTGTCTGAGATTTTTTTTTTTTTTTTTTTTTGCCACATCTAGCTCTTATGCAGGTTTTGACTGTTTGTTATCGTAATTAGCTGGGAATTACAGTAGCGCTTGGGTATTGTAAAGTAAAGCTTGGGATACAATCAGGACTATCCTTGATTTTGTAATACAATAATTCTACAACATGTTCTTTACTATACAGAATAATGGAGCATATTGTGCTACAGAAATAAACAACTTCATCTGAATTAGCATATAAATGCAGGCCTGCTGCATTAAAATAGATTCAGTGCACACACACACACACACACACACACACACACACACACACACACACACACATATATATAATTTTATTTATTTTTTTTTTTGGACAGAAGATCTTCCCTGCTCAAAGATAAGGAAAAAGTTATTCAAAATACAAAAATTGCAAAGTGTACAGTACCAGTTTTTCTCAGTTGTGGCATAGGTCTCTATTTGTGTAAATTTGAATTAATTTGTGATTTATGGTGTTTTATATTTCAGTAATCACTAAATATAAAACATCAAAAATAATACACTTTCTTTGACTCATTCCTCAAAGTTAGGCTCAGCGTAGTTAGGATGACCTGACGTGATTTGAACTTTGCTTTTCTGGCTGCGAATTATTAAACCTTGGAAAACTAATTCAAATTGTCCTTCAACTATTTCCTCATTCCTTTTTCATTGTATGAAACACATCTTGGTCACAAAGTTCAGGGAAAAAAATAATAAAGTAAATGTACTTCAAATGTATAACAGAGAATGAAATACTACATTTAGGAAGCAAATTTGCAAGAGAGTGGGGTGCAGTACTGAATGATGGATGGTTCTCTGAAAAGTTATGGTTATACCTCCAACAATCTGGCTTCTGCCCCAGCTCTGACATGAAAAATTTTTAGAAGGCGTATCAGAAAAAGCATTTTGGGACTAAATCAAATGTTATCAAACAGCTTCAGAGTCCAGGATAAAGCATTTTTACAGTGGGTCTTAGTCTCACACTCATCCTCGCTCTCCATCAACCTCTCCGTCACTCAAGATAAATTAGCCCCTGGAGCTCGCAACTCTAAAACATCTCTCTGTGTCTGTGTTCTCAGCCACTTGTGTTCCATAAGGAGGTTTATGTCTAATCCCTTTACTACAGCACAATGCCTAAATGTGGCTTCTTGACAAGCACAGGCAAAGCCACACACCATACAACCTAAAATTAAAACAATCACCGCGTGTGTTGCTTCGTGTCCTACAAATGAAACACGCTTAAAAACCAGGAAGCATCACTGGTGTTCTGCTAGATGACACATTTCTTCTCACTCCCCAACATTGCAGCAGAGCACCGCATGAGATTAGGAGCACGGCTCCTTTTCCTTGGATGCTGTCGCTGGCCTAATTGTAGTAGCTGGGACTCCCTTGCCGACATGGCAACACATATGAAAGCAGACTGCTTCAAATGTGCTCTTCCTGGAGGGGCCCAAAGGGTCCATATGCAGCTGCCCTGTGAAGGTGAAGATGACAAACAGGAGGAGACAGCATGTTTTTAGTGAAAGTGTTTCCAGATCAGCAGAGCTAATTGTGCCACGTGTAATCAATGCCATAGCAAACCTCCACCTTCCTCATTCCGTTTTTTTCTAAGTCTGAATCAGATTCCAAAGGTTCACTCATTCAGCTTTTTTTAGTTGGTATAATGTTTTTGATATATTTCTCACCAGTTCCTCTGGGATATCTTGATGTAGTATCCCAATTGCTTAAACAATCAATCGGTGACCTTGCCTACACATAGCATATATATAAGCAGAGCATTGCATAAGAGAAGGTTTTTTGGTTTTATTGCAACATTAATAATAAGCATAATAAAATGGAATAAAACATTTGCTTATTATCAATGCATTCTACCGGAAAGACACTCAGAATCCTGAATTTAATCAATTTCCCCTTTCAGTTATTGGCACTAAAAACAGAACCTTGCTGAAAGAAATCTGTGTTGATTGCTTCCCTCAGAGTAATCACAATCAGAGGAAACTTGCATTCCGCATGGTAAACTGCTTTACAGCACCTTTAATTCTCAATTAAGCAAAGCGTTTAACTGCTTTCTCAAATGTTTACTCATTTAGGAAGTCTGAAGTTATTTAAAAACTCATTTTAGAACCTCTAGTACAGGGCCAAAAGAGCTTTTTTTGCAGTCTGCTTTTTTTAAAAAAATGTTTTCCCGGGCGGTGCCCAGTCAGAGCAGTAAAACGCAATTCTGATGGGGTTCTGGAACCCGAGCAGAAGCTGAAAGGGTTAGGGGAGGTGGGTAGATAAATAAACAAATAGAGAAATAAAGAAATCCACCGTCACTTCAGTGTTCTGAAGAGAGGGGAACGTGTCACGGCTGCTTTACAAGCTTGTCTGCCACAGGCTACGCAGGGAAAGGTGGTGGCAATCAAGACACTGCCCGAGGCCTCAAAGCCCCAAGAGAGTCCCATCAAAGCTGCTTTACTTTGCGCAATTCAATCGAGCCGAAACGGGGTCCTCATTTTGCATGGTAATAAACATTGCTTTACTTAGCATGCGAGCACACAGGAGAATTCTCCATGGTTTGAGGGCCCTATCACTCCGGGAGGTCCTGGAGAGAATACTTTTCTAGCCGATTTTCCTAACATCTTCAAAGGAGAATATGCTAATACGTATGAAATGTCAGCATCCACAATTTAGTTATGAAACTCAAACAGACCCTGACTGCACAGGTGGCAAAAGTTATGTGGAAAAGTGGACAACATAATTGTTTTCCTTGTTTTATCATTTTTAAAAATTACAGTGTACAATAATAGCTTTGTATTTCTTCATGTAAACAGCCTCCTTATTACTTTTTTGTCAGGAGTAGCTACTTATAGGTTGTAAATCAAACTAGGAACCATACTTGGGAGTCATACTTCAAGCCATCCATGATCCAGTACATCACAATAAGCCAAGGTGAGTAAAGACCAATGCTATTCATAAGGCTATAGGACCACAATACTACACTATAATACTAAAATAGCAAGAGTGTGATAATACCAAAAATATATTGTTGGTATTATATTTCAAACAAATACAGAAAAATTATCAGTCAACCCCAGCCATTATATCATTCCTTATTTTGAGGAAAAGCTCCAAAAAGATTTGGATTCACCTGCTGATATGATGGTGTCACTGTCAGCCTCAACTCCTCCTCATACTGCCATACTCTGAAGGAAGACTGATATATGCATTTAATGTTTCTGCCATGTTCTCCTCTGCTGACAGCGACACCATCTAACAAAAACCTTGTCATTTTATCCTATTTCTGTTTATCTCTATTTCCCTTTCTATTTTCTCATATACTTCTGCTATCCTCACATCTGCACAAATGTAAGATATACAGGATGACATGCCTCGATTCACATTTTTGAGGGAGCAGCCGAAACATAAAGCAAGAGCCAATTAGCATTTTCACATCCTGTTCTCTTCCTTAGCGACAAGGCTTAGCATTTACAAAACATATCCTCTTTCATATGTTTACTAAATGCAAGGGAGCTAAGAGTGTGATTAAAAAAATAAATAAATAATGAGGCTACCTGTGTGTTTGGGATGGGTTGTACAAGTGGGTTTAATACAGAATGCACACATTTCTTATGACAGATATGAGAATATGATGACAGATATGATATTGAAAAATAACGCTTTTTTCACAAAATAGACAATTTAGATTTGGGCTGTAGATTCCACTTAAAATTCTGACAGTACTCCTATTTTACAATGACAGAAAAACACAGTCTGTCGACTTTATTGATTTCAGAATTACACATATACTTTGAACTGCAAGACAATTTTCTAGATTTCTCAATCTTGTCATTTGTCTGATGATCGTCTTCACTTTGGTAAACGCTATTGTTAGAATTCATCCACCTGCTGTTTTTATGTTGGATATTCATGTTGTGTCCTGTATGAATTGGTAAAGATTAGCGCTCATAACTAAAGGCAGTTCTTAACTAACATTTCCTCAATGTCTAACTGTGTATATAGATAGCATGTAGAAATGTACACTGTGTAAGTGAAGCATCTGGTAAGCAAATGTACATTTACATTTACATTTATTAATTTGACAGACGCTTTTGTCCAAAGCCACTTACAAGTGAGGCAGAGTACAACGCAAGCGAAAAGTCATAAGGAGTCAAATGTAATGAAACAACTCTTAAAGTGTAATTTTTAAGACCACTTTCCAAAAAGATTACAAGTCTCATTTTTGTTACTCTGTAGTGTAGTTTTTTTCCCTTGAACATCATCCTGGAAGTAATATATTCATTATTATACTATATGAAGACATTCGTACATTCTCATTTTTCTTGTCAGCAGCAAAAAACATCTATATGACAAAAAAGTGATAGTTCCTATTCCCTCCCTATTTGTACTCAGTAGCACAGCATTTGACTTTCTTTCAAAAAAATCAACACCTGTTCACCCAAATCAGTGTCAGAAATGTAAAGGAAAACTAACTGTTTAAAAGCTGGTCCATTGAGCATGCACCAGATGTTTAAGATCTATGTTCTGATCATGTCTGATTAAAGACACTTGCAACAAATATGAACACAGCTACTAATATTTAGTAAATAATAATATTCAAGAAGAATTTATTATCTATTTATTACCAAGTTACTATTTAGTACTGTACACGTCAGTAGAAACACAGTGGATAATAAGTCTGCCATTAAAATTATTGATATCAAAATCATATTAAACATATTAAACAGTTTTGGTGACATTACCTCACATAAACTGGACAAATGCTACTCTAAAGCTAACAAACAAACCATACATTCTTCTTTATTTTAATCCCTCGGTATACTGTGTGTGTGTGTGTGTGCGTGTGTGTGTGTGTGTGTGTATGTGTGTCTTCCTTATTGTAACTTAGAATACCTTCAGCTTTGAGTTTTCTTTTGTGTTGCATGAAGCTATTTATATGGTTCCCTTGTTAAATCTCTCAATAAATGTATGCAACTTCACAAGACAGGAGTCTTTACTCAACTCAATTACCTTGTGAAAGATGCTTCATGAGGCCTTGAGAGGAAGCCGGGGACAACACAGAGGAAAGGAAGAACATTGCAATTCATATAGTTAATTAAGAGATCAGTCCACCATGGAACTACAATGCACTATTTTGGTTCTCACAAGTAAAGCAGCATAGTCATTTAAATAGTGACATTGTAAATACTGTAATCCACGTCATCTTCGTGTTGCAGCAAGTCAGGATTTGAGGATTGGTTTCCTTTTTGCTTTTCATAAGCTGTACCTTTATTTATTTATTTATTTATTTTTACTACTGCAAACTGAAATCCACCTGTCAAAAGTCAGCCCTGAATGAATTCTCCCCTCTCGACCCCTGGGCAAAATTCTCGACAAGATCTTTCATTTGCGAACTCGTAATACCTCCTGATGCCGCTTCGACTTATCTTCCCCGTTCAGTGTTCAAAAGGAAAGGGTGACGCTCAGACCTCACAGTGTCGCCTGCGTCGAGGTGCAGGCGCTTGCGAATATCAGAAAGATTAAACTCTCTCCATAGCCAGCAGGGCTATCATAAGTCAACAAAATCACCAGCCCCAGACAGCCTGCACTTATCCGCCCATTTCATCAAGCTAATGGCAATAAGCATCATCCTATTAGATAGCGGCCCTGAGGAGGCTCAGCAAATCCTGTTTTATAAGGTCACCACTCTTAAGTCTGGAGGACCTGAACTCTCACATGGCTTTTGCAAATCATGAGGTTGTATGTATCTGCTCGTGTCTGGCCTGCTGAACTATCCTGCACATCCAGTACTTTCTTGTTCATCTTTCATATCTTTCCTTTCAATTTCGTCTGTGGTGTTCCGCGGTGTGTGGCCTGTGCAAAATTCATACAAACATTAAATCTGCTGCCATTTTTGGTCTCTTGAGGCTTACCAGTTGTTCACTAGGGCAATAAATTAAATTCTTCGCCCTGTGTTAACAGTCAGAAGGACTGTGAAATAAGTACAGCAGAAACAATAATTCTCATTAAATTAGATGGAACTTGATGGGCAGCTTTGGGAATTTTATATTACAAAGGTGCATTCTTCATAGGTGGGTAGTGATTACTGCCATTGGAGATGTGGAAATTTACAAAAGGGGGCTCAATGGATGGCTTATTCTGAATTTGAGCAAACTCCAGATGACAGTATCACAGTAGAGGCTGCATATAGATAATGCTTAGTATACACAGGGAGCTGTGTCACATGCTTCCTTGCACTTGACATTTGCCTCACAAAAAGAGGATGTCAAGAAAAGAGCTCTTATTGGTCTCCCTGTGGAGAGTGCAATGCGATGAAGCTGCATTTGACTTCTGCCCTCCACCCTGAGCAGAGATGTGAAAGCAGAAACTGTCATCAGGAGTCTGGTGTGCACTGATATAGAGCCCCGACCATTGTGTTTCCTCATGAGAGGAAGAACCGACTCTAGATGGATGCAGTACACATAAATACTGAATTTAACATGCATGCATACACAAATACGTGGAATCAAATGTCTTGACTAGCTGTATATACCTGCTGGTGATGTCTACTGCTGATTTATATTAACATTTAAGAACAATAAAGTCCATTGGTACCTCAGATACAATATCTTAAACCCCCAAAACAGACAATAGATTCATTAAACATAGGTAAAAACACAACAGGCTTCTATGTTAGAAGAACCGTACAAAAACTTGTTTATTATCCTAAGGCAAAGCTGTGAGGCTGAAATTCTTGAAGAGTGGGTACTTGAAAACTGAGCTTGAGTCAGTGACATTAGTCTTATAAGTTAACAATGTAATTCATTTCATGTTTCTTAGCTCTGGTTATAGGCTGTGCTGCATTTTAGTTGCATTTGGAATGTACAGTGTTATTCATTTAGACCACCTTTTATTCCACTGATTGGCTTTTTGCCAAGGTAATCAGCTGCGCTTCCTCAAGTCGGAAAGATATCAGACTACCGGCATGCTATTGGGCTGGCTACTGTATTTAGTAAAGCACTGTGCTGTATTTACATTGTTTATATAGAGAAGGCTACGACTATGCTTTACTCTTGCCTTAGGTACCCCACAAACCTCAAATTTACAGTATATAATTTAAAGATTCAGAATGTAATATCGCTAGCTTAATATTTAGCCACTGTCATTTATTCAGATTTTACATAGGTCATGTTCTGGTCAATGATAAGCGAGTATTTTTCTTCAGGAAAGCTGAGACATGATCAGTGCAATAGAACTGAAACTTACAGGAAATTCTGTGTTAGTCGTAAGGTTTAATTTCCTATTTTTAGTTTCATTACCTATGATGCTATAGGTAAGCAACAGACATTGTTACTTTTTCACCATTAAGGAGTATTAACTGGTGACACTGAACATACAGGTAAAGATACAGATATACACAGAACTGACATTACACATATTTTTAACAAGACTTTATGCTGAAAGCACATTCATTCACATAGCATGGCTAGCCGACAGTTTCATACAGTACATCATGTGTATTCTCCAAGCCACCCGCTAAACCAGCGTTTATGGCCGACTTTCACATTTTATCAGAGGCTTACATCATTTACAGGGCCCACCAATTCACTTCCAAAAAAAAAACTGACAAATGAGAACGAATGCATGTTTAGAAATGAGCTGGTGCTGAAAGGAGGGTCTTGACATGGCCAGGAGAGTGTAGTGACTATCAGTAGGCAGGGCAGGCTGCTACAATCACACATCCCTCTACACAGGGACTGAGAATGCCATGCTGTACTGTAGGGGCTGGCTTACTGCGGTCTAACAGTCTGCAGAGAAAGTGCAGAGCCAAACACAAAAAGAGAAAGTAAGGTGAAAACAGGCAGTCAGCCGGGCAGGGAAAACACATCATGAGCACACTAAAAGAGAGGAGAACATTGGGATCCTAGGAACAGTTCGGTTTAGTTAGTTTGGTCAAAAAAGAAACCATTTTCCTGTTGCTGTTTTTCCCCTCTCTTTTGTGGTCATGGAACCACAGTGCCCCCTTGTGGTCATTGTGTATAACAGGGCCGGCATGGCTTACAGTAGTTTGTGTCGAAACACCTGAAATGTCAAAACTGGAGCATCATACAGCCTTGAGAAAAGAAACAGCTTGGTGTTATGGAAGAATAACTGTGCAACAAAACAGTGTTGAGAACTGAGCAAGTTCTTAATAACTCACCTGGCCATTTCAAATCAATTTTTATTAGTTATCATTTGTACATTCCCAGAGGTTTTTCAAAGATAAAGTGTGAGTCTTTCACTTCTGGTTATTTGTTGATGTTATGGATGTTAATCTTATACTCTGAACTCTAAATTAACTGACATAAGAAATAATCTGGTATAATTTGGATTTAGCTAGTTGAACTGTCCGATTTTACCTTTTACTCTCATCCATAACTCACAGAACGCTGGAAAGTACAGTCCGCAATCATCCCAAGATCCTATTTTCTTCAGGTACAACACTTAAAACATGCCATGGTGGTGAACAAGGGTTTATTATGACCCAGCCCTTGAGTCTGTTCTGTCTTTTGCCTTCATCTAAACACATTTACAGGCATCCAGGGAGGGAGAGTTAAGTGTTGCTGCATGCAGTGTTAACAGGGCTACAGAGCATGGCTGTTTCGTTTCAGCAGACACCTCCCTGAGCGCCTTTCCAATTAATCAGATGTCTGATGGATGATAATCAGTGCGTCTGCTCGGGGGGGGAAAAGCGCTCGGTGAGGAAGACAGAGGAAAAAGCAGGCGTGACAGCCAATCGTTTGGAATGAAGCGAGCACCATCCTCTCCCCCCTCCACCCAACTTATGTTCCCCTGTGTCAAGAGATGCTTCATAAATGCATGAGGAGCATGTGCATGTCAAAATCTCCCCCTTCCCTAAACACCACATGTGGCTTGTACCCCATTAACATCCCCTACATAATGCAACACATTCCAGAAAAAGCAGACACAAAACACATTGTCAGCTAATTTTCTGTTCAGCCAGACAAAAGTATATTAACAAATCTAAAAAGGAGGAAAGAAATATTTTTTTCTGGTGACAATGTGCTAATAGGAAACAAGGATTGGACTGACAAAACTATCCTTTGATGCCACTAGCTTCTGAGCAATTACACTTCAGAGGTTGATGGGAAACAACATATAAGCTCTTGTTAAAATATTACTGAGAGCAAATGCCAGGTATATCATATGAGTCAACCTACAGACTTCCAGTGGAAGTTTTTACCAAACATGCAGATTTCAGGCTTGTTTTCGGATGGCTGCATTATTTAATGTTATTTTTATGCAAAATAAGCTTTCACAAAATTGGATTGAATTAGTGAACTGAAGGTATATTATTTATCTTTTTTTTCTTGTGTGGCACAGTTTAAACAGTGCAGTTACAAATTCTTAACAAAGCATTAACAACTGCATTATTGAAGATTTATTATTGAAATGCAGTCCAAATATTTATAATATTTAGTTTAAAATGATTTGAGATTTATATGAAGCAGGCACCAAGACTGAGGAAATTCCACGCAAGAGTATAAACTGTGGTGTTGAGACAGAATAAGTGCTATACAACATGTTGGTTATTAGGTTTCATGAGCTATCAATCTGGTGACTACAAACATGGCACCTGTGTCACTAACTGTGCATTTTCACGATAACTGATCATCTGAAATAATTACCTAAACACAATTCTAAACAATCTATGATCACGTCACTGTGCATTTTCAAGATGTTGCCTAGCAATCCTTGTACAGCAGAGCACACAGCAACCATAGGTTTTCTATATGAGCATTTACTTCCTTTCATGCCTGTGCTCCTAGACCTTGCTACCAATATTATATAATTTATAGCTGACCATACATACTGAGACCGATTGTACGGATAACCAAGATCAGGAAAAACAAGGGATATGGCTTTACAAGTCGCTCATCAACAATGCAAAGGGTAATAACGTTTTAGGTGACTAGATAGTAATCTCTGTTAAAATGCAAAGATGAAAATGCATTGTATGTAGATAATAAATGAACAGTTTTTCCGTTGCAATTTGCACATAACATAGTGGCTTTTAATGAAACTTTTCACATACAATATGAATGGATTTCTTGCATTTCAAACCAGTTTTTTCAGCGCACACACACACACGCCTAATTATAAAGTGAATCAGCAAAGCGTTCGGCTCATCAACAGATGGAGTTCCTGCACAGCTATGGGGCAAATGACACTCCATTCTAGTGCCTCACCCAAGGCGTTGGAGCTCTGCTATGGACAGTAGATATGGTGACCGCAGAAAACCTGATGACTAATAAATAAACACCGCCCATCCCTGTGTTCCATCAAGCTGATGCTGTTAAATGGAGTTGGGAGTCAGGTTTCAGCGCTGCATCGCAGTCATTTCACCGTCCAGCAGAGCAGCAACTTCCCTGAGCCAGCGTCATTGATTTCCACTCCTTGTGCACCAAAAGAGAAATCCCGACTAACTCTCTGAGCCTCACATGAAGTTACGCCTCTCTCCATCTCTAACCCCAGATCTCATGCGAGGCAGTCTAGTGCGACGCCATCGAGTCCTGGGAAAGCGTGGAAATACACATGCCGGTACTGCATGTGACTGCATGGGCCGAGGAAAGTACATTTAGGCGCTGCCGAGGCTCTGAGGGTTAAGTGCTAGGAGGGCATGACTTCACGGCACTCACCAGAAAGCATCAGCGCTTCGCCGCGCTGCTGCCTTCGCCCCCGCCTGACTCCTGCTCGCCAGCTCAGAGGCGAGATTCAGCGTCAAAATCTCAATCGGCGATCCACACGAACGGGAAAGCACTGGGTCAGAGCGCAGTGGCTGGTGGGAGCAAGGCGAGTCGGTGGTGCGTGCATCATTTAATTAATGGCCCTTCTGTCAAAAAGCGTAGGCCTAAGATGGTTGCGAGTAAATTGCAGCAGTCCGTAACCTTCATCAGTCATGGTCCTATTCCGGACACGCTTGGTGTCCCATAATTGCACAAGCATGTGATGTACCACAGAAGCAATTAGATCAATTACACAAATACTCATGTTATCATGTGGCTGTCATTACTTGTATGTAATTCTCATAAAGAACCCTATCAATGCTCATTTGTACATTGGCCTCTGAACTATATTTATTTATTTTACAAATCATTGGAAAAGTTGCAGAATTTCACACATGCCAGCCTATGGTCCATACCTGTGGGAAAAAAAAAAAAACAACATATTCTTATTACAACTTTGCAAGCTTATTGCAGGTTTGATTTCCAGGTGGGGGAACCGCCATTACACTCTTGAGCAAGGTAATTACACGTGATTGCTTAGGTAAATATTCAGCTGTATGCATGACAATGCTGAGCTGAAAGAGTGATGTGATGCCATGAACATGAGCCCAGAGGGAGAGGAGGGGAGAGTTTCTCCCCTGGTGGAGCTGACACTGTGGAAAGGAGGACACAGGAGGATGAAAAACAAACGGAGACACCACTGTGACTGTGACTATGGAGGCTACTACTGACACTGCTGTGACACAATCTGCTAAGGACAACAGATTTATCACAAACCACATCACCATGTCCCCATAATTAGGAGAAGCAACGTAGGTAAGAAGCACAACAGGTCATTTATGTGATGTTATAATGTGAGGTTCTGGGATTTTTGAAGAAAATGTACAGACATAAAGACATATAGAATGCATAGACCTGAACAATAAACCTTTCATTTTACTGTGATTGCATTGTTCTTACTTTTTAATTTTATATGTACTTTTCCACGTCACCTATTCAAACGACAATAATGGTAGCAAAAAGATTTTTTTTCTCTCTCTCTCCGCATTCACTTTCCCTTCAGAATACAGTGTACACACAATATGCACCCACCTTTGGATAATTGTGTGAGAGCTTCTTATTAGCGCATGGCTTTTGAAATGGATAATGTGCTATGTGCATTAGACATCATTACCAGGCACTGCAGTTGAGCCACTTTCTGCTATTACTGTAGATACAATAACAGATGCTGCATTCTGATTCTGCAGACATGGAGTCCTTATTATCACTAAAGCTCACCTTTTATAACTGCAATGACTCACTTCTTAGGTAGCAGTCAAATCACTGTTGCCAGACATGGCTGGCAATTACATGTGGAAGGCACTTCACCCTACATGAGTGTTGAAAGACACGTATAACTAAAACTTTGTTTTGTTTTTTCTCTTTTGCCCTATTTTGCCGCAAAGTTCTGAAATAACTGGATATATCGAGCCATTTTCATTCCCATTTCTGTAAGTTTTGTTGTCGGTTAGTCGTGAAATTAAGTGCACCGTCAAAAAATTAATTTCAATAAAAATTCTCAACCATTCAGGGAAGGATTAAAAAAAAACTGCTCTGTGCTCACAGCCTCACCCCCACATACTGAGACGTTAATCAGAATTAATTGCCATGTTACGATTTAATTTCATGCTGACTGATAATCTTAATGAAGTGCCATCAATACAAGCAAGGAAACAATGGCCTCTATTCAGGCCTGTGTTTTACCAGCATGATATTCACAATAGTCAAGAAAGACCCGTGCCCTCAGACCTTTGGTTTGCCAAGAAGCTCAGTGGCGTGCCCTAGGTTGTCTTTGAACCTGTTGTGAACTCGTTTTAAAATTCCTGCCTCATTACAATAAAAATCTGTCGGCTTTAAAATCTATCTAATCAGTTTGACCCTTGAAAAATGACATGCAACAAAAGGCAAACAAACAAACACATAAAATGTGACTTTGTATATTGGATTTGCATGAAGTGCATTACAGGAAAAATGGTGATAGAGCTCTGTAGAAAATAACCCATCCACAACCCCTCTCGCATTTTATGTTTGGAGTGAGAGGCGCATTGGCCAGAGATGTGAAACTTTTTTTTTTTTTTGGTAATGTCTCTCACGGGTGCCCTGCTGATGACACAGCAGACACACCAGATGCAGCACAGCGAGATGGAGTCAGGAATCATGGATCACCATATTGTATTTTACATGGGTCACTAATAATCTCATCAAATCACTGTAATGCTATTAAAAGCAATTTTATACCGGGATTACAGAATTATAATATCTCTGGTGTGCTCCTCATCTGGGCTTTACTGAATTAATAATCAGAAAGCTTTACTCTAAAATTTTAGACCTAACTAAAAAAGATCTGTGCAGGGGAAAAAATGCAGAAGATTGCACCATATGATAATATTGATCATAGTAATGAATCATTTCATTGCAGGATTGTTTACTGTCCTCCATTTTTGAGAAACCTGGGAGAAGAAAAACATATGTCGTCATTCCAAGAAATGTTAAGTAGTCCATGTTTATGGAACTTATGAATTGAACTACATGCCATTTGAGCTCTGAAAGGAGCAATAGTATGGGATAAACTAAATACAAAGAGAAAACAATTTGACAGGCAGTTGAGGCACCCTGTAACGCTACATTTTGTCATATCTTATCTCATCGTTGTGTGCCAAATCCCTCCAATGAAGCAAGCTTCAAAACACAATAGAGTCACATTCAGTGAAATTTCTTCACAGACTATCGAGCCAGATGGAATTCAAAAGCTGCCTTCACCCCTCCTGTTCACTAACAGTTCTGGGCATTCTGAGACTGTCCTCTGGGCACTTGCCCCAGAGGCCCTTTTCAGGAATTTATTTTCACATATGCGGAAATGCAGACAGGACACACAGTTACCATCACCTGCAGATCAACAGAAAGCACATGCTCTTTGTCCCCATCCATTCAATTCATTTTTTGTGTAAGACTTGAGCTTTGAGAGCAGGTGCCAAACTACATCAATGCATATTGACTCGCTCCCTCTTCCTCTGGAGGTGCAGAGATGGACTGTCACTGCATTGGACCATCAAACGAAAGCCAGTCTGCCTTCTGCTTGATCAGTGCTGTTGCATTGTGTAATTGTTCACTGGAATGTTATGCATTTCAGAGATCTGCTCTGGGAGCGCCCCTAGCTGCAATGGAGACAGAGAGAGAGAGAGAGAGAGAGAGAGAGAGAAAGAGAGACAGAGAGAGAATGCAGTTCAGATGCCCTTCTGTCTGTGTGTCATGTGGAACACACTGCACCCCACTGATCAGACTGCTGCTTCAAATGAGTTTAACTATAGCAAGAGGATATGGAGGCAGGCAGACAATGGAACAACATTAAGGTCTGAGCTCTGTTCAATAGGTCAGTGTGGGGCAGGGAATGTTTTTTTTTTTTTTTTTGTGCTTCCTGTGGACTTATTGAATGAGTTGTAGTGAGGGTAGTGAACTGTAGTTCTCAGACATAGACCTCATAATTATTAAACAGTGTGAATGCCAACTTCACTACAAGAAGCATGCGGCATATATTTAGAGATATGCACAGGCATTCCCATTAGCTGGCCAGATGAATTTTTAATTGTCATCTAGTTCCTTACAAGGTGCGTTCCGGCACCTTCGATTAATAAGTAAATAAATCTGATTGGCAGTTTCATACATAATAATGTCAATTTTTCATTTTCGTGTGCTGCAGCCTGGCGTTCCTTCCAGCTGATGTCATCGAGATACTCACTCAACAAATCATAAAGTAATGTCACCCCACGGCCCCGCCCCCACGATCAACACATCCTTTTTCCGTTCTCATCCCTTCATTTCAGTGGGTTCATGCGTGCAGATGTCGATAAACTCACGGTCGCGGTACTTATTGTCAGCATCTAGCTAGCTACAGAAGGGGAGCGAGGGTAAACGGAGTTGCTTTTTTCTGAAGTGGTAGGTAATTTCAAATGCAACGTTTTAAACAGAGCTCAACAAATATCACCAAACACACAAGCTGTTTTATGTGCAGCTTGGCTATCTGTCTTGCTAGATACCGGTACGGTAGCTGACACTTCGGCTAGCACTTCGGCTAGCTTAGCTAGAGTCATGCCCGTAACCAGCTATGAGGTCACTGAGGTCCGGACCTCGGTAATTTTTTTAGACCTAAAAATAAAATTTGAAGCTAAATACAACTGGATAAATAAATAAGTGGTTGAGAACTTCTCCTCCGAGACGAGTGCATGCTTAATTCAGTTTAGAATTGTTATTTAGTGTCCGCTGTGTGTGAGAGTTGTGAGAGAGGGCGCGAGTGCAGCCCCTTGCATCATCAACACTTCCACTGACAGCAGCAATTGGAATTTACGCACGTTGGCAGTAGCAGGTGGCTTGTGTGTGAACTGGCAGTATACTATTCGGTAAGACAAAGCAATGATCGTTATGCCATTATCTGTAAGAAACGTTCAAAACCGTAATCTGGTACAGCGCCTGGAGTAAAGGCAATTGTATGAAACATGTTAAATATGCGTACTCTGCCATGATGAAGGCTAGGGTATTTCTTTCATATTAGTAGCCTAGCTAACGTTTCACACAACGCCATTGATTAAAAAACAGCTTATGTAGGCGACGGTATCAATAATAGTAGGCCTACGAAATGTTTTAAAGCCGAATTTGGAAATGAATATAAGTGCAAGTGCAACTTAAATATAAGTATTCAGCAATGCATATTAATATGAAAGCTCCACACCAACCTTACAGTAAACTATTGACACATTGATAATGGGTCCAATTTAACAATGTCTATCCCCACAGAAAACAAGCAGCACAGAGCAGGGCAGAAATGCCAAAAAGGTTAAAACAGAATACTTTCGATATCTTTCTGACAAAGAAGCCAAATTTAAAACAGCACCATGAGGAAGAGATGGGTAAAGAGGAAGGCAGGAGAGAACGGAGGAAGACAGAGAGCAGAGGGACAGAGAGGTGGAATACAGAGAAGAGAGCCACACAAAACCTAACCCCCCGGACAACAACATTGACAAAACCTAAACACCAACGCACCTGCCACCCCCTGGGCCAGGATCTTTGGGTTCCCCCACCTGCCAAATCCCACTTTAACCCCTGCTTAGAAGCTTGAAAAAATGATGAGCATTTTTAAAAGAGCGTACTTTACCCAACACATGTACATACAAATGAGACAAATGCACTGCATTAAAGAAAAAAAATATGCATAAGTACATCAAATAGCTGTATAAAGACCTTTGATGGAACTGGAACTGCACACACACATTCCCCTAACTTCCTGAAAAATTCCTCTAAGCATACCTTGTCTTACAGCACAGTGGTAGCACAGGAACTTTAAGAGCATCCGCTAAATGAGTGTAATATAGAACATGAAAAGCTCTGTAACTTTCTACCTTTTGAATACATCTCAGTTGGGAGGCAGGGCAGGATGGTAGCCAGAGTGCACAGTCAACTGGAGTTTTTGGTTAAACCCTGTATGAGAGCCAGCTCCTCACCTCAGATCAGCTTCTACCATGTATTGCCCCACAGACCTGGTGTCTATAGGCATTCCTTCTCCTCTTCTTTCCTCAGTCTGTGAAAATACCTGTCCACAGGGGCATTTAAGAAAGCTTCCTGCCTGCCTTAGGATGGAAAAACAAATAAAAAGGAGTTCATGGATCCAATGAGGCTTGTAATTAGAATTTAAGAGATGGTGTAAAGCACCCTGAGACCTTTTACAAGGCATTGACGGTAGTATAAATACGGAGTGACTCAATGAGTAAATGGATTTCCACTACCCTGACTCGTTCAAAGACCATGAGGAGCAGCTGGCATCCTGACAGGGATGAATTGCATACACAGTCTCTTACTTTCCCTTTTCAGATGCCATTTTAAAATTACTGGGACATTCCTAATGCTTCCAGCAAATCACTCCCATGCAGAAGCAGCACCTAGGCTGGATCTACCATTAATTGGACTCAAGAAACATACATGAGTATGCCAAGTGACTATGACAATAACTATGACAAGTGTCAAGATAAATGCAGCACACCAGATCACCAGGTCAGATTCAGCCTTCAGCTCTTGCGTAGCAACCTGCTCTATATGCTATTTCTCATTCACATACGGTTTCATAACGAGAAACCGGACAGAATCCAATGTGTATGTAGTATCCACAATATTCCCAAACTTTGGCCTTTTGCATCTTTCCTACTTTGCCTAGTATTAAAGACAAAGGGGGGAATGCTCTTCGGCAATTTAAACTGAAAAACATGTAACAGTTATCCCTCCTCAACCAACTATGGTAGTCCATTGTTTAGTCCTTTCTCTCACAGCTGACATAGATGTGATGAAAATGTGATGTTTTAAATTGCCTTAATAAATAATTGCTGTACAGAATATACACATGCATATAACTTTTGTTCCATTGTCATTTGTTGTTAATACAAACCAATTTACATCAGATTTTGCTGTTTATTTTAGTTGCCTATCTGATATTCTATTCTTTACTAAAGACTTCAACCACAGAAAGTAAAAATATATTTTGTTAAGCTGATTGTATTTCAATGTGGTGCATATTTTGAATATCTATTAACCTTGGCTAACTTGTGATTCTTTCTTACGAAAACAGAGCCATGTAGCTGAAACACAGAAGAAGAGTACTGTGTAAATACTAAGATGACTCAATATGATCTTCTGAAAAGGCAATAACCATTCACAATATTTTGAAAAGTCAAGAGCTGGAGAGTGATGAGTTTTCTCTCTATATATCTGCTGCAGTGTGCGCCTCCCTTTCATGGAAGGATGATCTGTTGTGTTGTTTCTTTTAACACGAGCCGGTTATGAAATCACAACAGCTTTAGTATATTCTTTGAAGTCAGCCATGTTACATGTGTCTTTATTATTGTTGATGCATCTCAGGCAATTAATGCCCACTTGAAAGGGCTGATCTGTAGATTCAACAAGCAGTCTGCACATCGAGTCTTCATTGACCACTTTGCTATGACTTGGAACAAGAAATCTATGATAAATGACATACGTGCCATGTTCACACACCTCATATAGAAATTTTTGTGTTTCTCTACTTGCACTACACACTCCATCTTTAACAAAGCTAGGCAAGGCTAAGTATTTGATTTCAACGGTTATTAGGTAGCAACATATTTGTATGCATCACTTTAATTACATGTAAATTAGGAGTAAGAGTGTTTTGGTCTATTGCCCTCTAGCAAATGTCAAATTGACCTTAAAAAGTCAGTATACACTTTCATGCATCACTAAACAATGTTGTCTGTAAGCTTTAGTGTCATAATAAACTTGAATGCATGTACTCCAATAGTCACCCAATTGTGTAACAGATGACAAATATTAATTGTTCAGTGTATTTAAAGAAAGGCTATAGATTACTCACTCCCTGTGACTTCTATTTAATTTTATGTTCATTTGCCATTTTGAACGAGTAATGAAAAGTGAAATTAATCAAATATTTTACTTTTTTACCATAAAACAACACTGTCCTTCAGTAGGGCAGATTAGCTGTTATTTATGAGCACAATACACTGCATCACGTACTGTACTGTTAACAGTGCCAACTGCATCTCAAAATGAATGCAGCGAAATGAAAATAGAAAAGTGAACAGGTTTCATATAAACGTGCATTCAATCTATTGTTAATAAGCAAGGAGAGTAGCACAGCTGAATAAGAATAGCCCCAGTTTTTTTCCTCCCATTTTGTGAAATTTAAATATGTTTGTATTCAGTAAATTCAAGGTGATGAAGGACACACCAGTCACCCTTCCACATTTCATCTGTGTGATTTTCCTGTTGTCAGGTCTCTATCTTTTTACTTCTTCCATGTGGTGTATCTTCATACAGTACTGAAAAGCAGGCCTTTCACAACCATTTCTTGAACACAAACTACCCAGCATCTCTGGGTCTTCATCAGCTGTATTTATAAAGCTTACACAGTAGTCTCTGTGGTAATGTTTCTGTTCTTTCTCCTCATTCAGTTAAATCATATCAATACCTGATTGATTTAATTATCAAGTTAGAAATGTAAAATTGAACTTTAATACTGCTTGTGCTCTGTATGTTCCCACAGTACATTGCGCATTCCCTTCACCACGTCCTCTTATAATGTAGCACTGCATGCTTTTACTACAGCCTGACAACCCGGTTAAAATGGGAGCCCAATTTCCCAACCAGCATATACACATCACATTTATAATTATTTGTGTCTCCTTCTGAAAATTTGACTTTTAGGAAAACGATCACTATCCCTTTCTATTATCATTTAACATGTATATAAGAGCTTGCAATGAATTTTAAGTGAGGAAAAAGACCATTGCCTCTTCTCTACTAGCATGTCATGATGCACCCAGGCAATTGAAGGTGAGCAGGAACCAAGTAAAAGCCTCCTTGTGGGGAAAAAGATGACACAGAAATGCTTGCCTTGCATGCATCCAGAAAACCTGTGTTAACACGGGGGGCTCGATTCCCTGCATTCGCACTTTGCCTTTGCTGAACCCGCACAAATGCAGGCATTGCCACTGAGCTGCATGGGGAAATGGCTGGGGGGGTTGGGGGATGCTGCTGTATGCTCACTTTCATCTCATGATAAGTTGATGTCAGCTGTTCTGTTGTGGAAGACAGAGAGAATATGGAGACAAACTGCACCATCTTTTTGTCACATTGAAAGTAGGGATGTGACAGAGAACATCTAAATCACCCTCCAGAACTTGAACACATAGGGACCATTGTTAACAGGCATGGAACAGGCAGTGTATGAGCTATGATCTACAAGCAACTATGGGTTTTCTGCAAAAATATGGATTTGGCTGCGTTTGTATGTCTTCATTTAGACAACAGTTAAGTCCCTGTGAAATAGCACCAGACATGTTATGGAGACAGAAATTTCACAGCTGGTTCTCACTCAGCAGCCCCACCTGAAAGTGGACAGCAATCCAAATTCAGACTTCTTCTGCATTTTATGATACATCACACTAGTGGCAAAAAGGGTATAAGTGTTTGACGTACCAAGCACATATTATTGTCATATGTCAATGATTAGAGAAAGATCCTTCAGAGGACTGAAACATTCATCAGGACTGGATCGTAATCTCAGTTTTAAATAACATAAAATGTGGGTGTTCTGTTGAATGTCAACTTCATATGACAAATTCTAGAAGGAATTCTTCATTTCGGTAAGGAATGGGAAGCATGGAAAGGCTGTACTAGGCTTTTTATAGCCTAGTACAGAGAGCCCCATGTGTTTTCTGGCTTCATTAGCATCAAGTGCATTAGCTACCACATTAATTTAGTCAATGCAGTTCTACATTCTCTCAAAACTTCTCTTTATTTTTTAAACGTATTGACCATATACTAAAATATTGGAATGTTTACATATAGTCATGACTAAAATTGTTGTATAGTTACAGTGAATACAAAATACAAGATCTATTTGGGTCTGCAGAAAAAAAGGCTGACTAGTGAGCTAATTTTGTGACAGTCTAGAAATGAAAAACTATATTTATCTTTTTAAATTGGTAGGCTGTGCTTACTGTAGGAACTACTCAGCTCAGTTCAGTGAAAGTCTTAATTGCCGCCTTAACTGGGTCTGAGCGGCAGCTCATTCATTGCTCATTGGATTGCCTCAGCCCCTTAGCCAGAGATGGGTTCAAACAAGGCCTTATCTGAGGCATAAATGGACCTTTCAGAACATTCAGAAATCCGGTGTAAATTATGCAAGTTCAAAGCTGGCAGTGAAAAAGAATGCAATTTTTTAATGAGAAAGAGAGTTCTTTCTTCGTTTAAACCAAAACTTGTATTCCTTCAGCAGAAATAAACACATTCATTGCTCCTTCGTGCTGTCTGTGGATGATGGCTTATTAATCCTCCCGAGGTCACCGAAAGAGACATTTGCTGAGCCTCTTCTTGCTGGTTTTGCCTGGCAAGGAAACAAAAATGGTTTAACACCCAAAAATATTTTGCCATGGTAAAACTGGCAAATGAAAAAGGAGCATTTATAAAAATGAATCTTTATGAATGTATGTCGCATAATGTATAATAATATACAACTGATAAAGATATGCAATTATTGACCCAACTTCTTGTAGTCTGCAATTGCACATAAGGTTTGTGTCACTGCGACAGCCACTGGACACATGCAGGAGTGCAGGACAACATGACCGCAATCCTCCAATACGCACATACACCAGCAGTGACTAATTTCAACACTATTAGCTACATGGTGCACCAGGAGGAAGATGCCAGTTGAGGCACAGGCGCATCTCCTTCGTGCTGAGTAACTCACAGTTGCTGAAACAAGTCACAGGGTGCCGAGAGTGGAGCAACAAGGGAACCCTGGCCAACCTACCCACTCCTATCCCTGGCCGAATGAAACCAATTTGTCCCACCTATGTAGGCTCCTAATCACTATCAGCAGATGACATAGCTGGTTTTAACCCCAGGTTGTGGAACTTAGCTATAACTGTCTGTCATGCAGGGGCCCCCTTGTAGTCTTTTTTGAAACATATTACATCACTATCGCTAAGTGCAGGGTACACAACTAAGTGCATGGTAACTTTGCTTTTTAATTAAACACAATTTGCTTACAGTTATTATGTCCTGGTAAACTCAACACACCTGTGATTCGTGAGGCTTCCATCCAATCATATACAGGATTTCAAACGTGGCAGGGACAGAGCCGTCTTCATTCCCATACATTTCTGAGGAGCAAAAAGAAATCCTTATTTTAGAAATCCTTATTCCCTAAAGTTTTTATTCAAATGACCTAATGGTACTATTTTTTTTTAAAAAAAGGTATGACATACTGCATGATTTCCATTGTCCCAAAGAGCAGCCGCAAGTCTTACCTTGATAGATGGCAGCAGCAGCTAGCATGGTGTCTCTATGTAACATGGACTTCCTATTCCAAGCACAGTTGCTTTCACCCATTCCTGAAAAACAAGACAAATGATCATAATGAAGTCAAGTATCAAAAAAGGTAATATTTTATGTGGGATCATTTATTATCTAGTTATTATTTGTAGTTATTATTATTATTCATAATTTTATTATTCCAATTATATTGAAATTATATTGAAATTTCCCTCTTGGAATTAATAATGAAAAAGCACAGTAATAAATATAATTTCCCAATAGTGCTTATGATGAAACTAAATCCATACGAAGCACACAAAAGCCCACTGACTTACTTTGTGTTATCTTCATATTTTTCCATAGAAATATAATGATAAAAGTTGGTTTTGAACATACAGATATACCTTGTAAGTCATGCATCACATCAAGGATTCCTGGGTAATGTACCTGGATGTCATCTATATCCTAAATTGAAAATAAATAAATAAATAAATCCATACATACATACATGTTAAGGTTGCCAGGTACAATTCATCCATTTTCAAACCTCCATCCAAAGCAGAATGTACCATACAGGTGAGATATGCATTTTTAATCTACTTACAGAACTTTGCACAAACTACACGTTTTACAGTTCCACTTCCACGCATTACCAAATCTGAACATGCACAGGAATGCCCTTGCTGCACAGCTGACAACTGATCCAGGGTCAGTCCTGAGACTGGGGGGGCTTACCACGGTCAGCATGGTGAACCCCGCCTGGCCAAGCAGGTTGCCCAGGTCGGTGACAGCGGTGTAGGGGGACACATGGGGGGCAAAGCCCCCCTCCCTCTCCAGCTCGGCCAGCTGCAGGGAGCAGCGCAACTCATACAGCGTCTCCCCACCCACCATGGCCCCGATGAACACGCCGTCCGGCTTTAGGACTTGGTGGATCTGCGGTGGGGTACACGACACTCTTAAAAACCCTCCCATCTCCACCTTCTCCAACCCTTAGATCGCAAACAAATTTAGACCTTTCTTCTGTTCAGCCACACTTAAACAACTTGCTCCTGTGCAGAAACAGAACAGTATAAAGCATCCTCAATAGAGACAG
The DNA here is from genome assembly GCA_019176425.1 of Megalops atlanticus. Classification (NCBI taxonomy): domain Eukaryota; kingdom Metazoa; phylum Chordata; class Actinopteri; order Elopiformes; family Megalopidae; genus Megalops; species Megalops atlanticus. The sequence continues at coordinate 68,193,423 of CM032875.1, forward strand.
GGGGCTGAAATCATCTCCTGATTCTCGGCTGAGACCTCACCCAGCTGGCATTGTTGTGTAAAAGCCACAAATTAAAAAAAAAAAAAAAAAAACAAAAACAAAAGCCTCTGGTGCGCTGTAACATTTTTGATAATGTTTGTGCTTGAGGGAGAAACACTGAGGGGGCATTCATCTACCTGCCGCAAAGCTCCGGGAAGATCATTAATCCAGTGCAAGCTGCAGGGTTTGGAGAGAGAGAAACAGTTATTTACTCGCTCTGTAGAAGCTGGTGTGAATTCCTACAGTTCTGAGTGGGCAAGGTGTACTTTTGGTTAATGAAACTGAGCAGGCTTATGTCTCAGATCATGGAACTGAGTAAAGAGAACTTTCGGTTATTCGGGGCAAGTTCTCATTGTATGACTACAGCAGCCCAGGCAAATAGGAGCAAAATTAGATCTTTATCCAAAGAATGACATAAATACACTTTTAGTGTCCTTAAGGCTCCTATACACTGAGACAATTTGTGCAAACTATATAGATGGCCAGTGCTTTGAGACAAATTAGCATTTTATTATCTTTCAGAATGGACATATTACAGCTAGCTTTTCTTCTGCCTTTTCACATTACGTTGACTACTGTTAAGGTTTTACACATGATTTTCAGGTAAGTCCATTGTGGGCCTTGCTGTCTGTTTGAATACATTTCTGCTTCTTTTAGCATTCAGTCTGGTCTACCAAATTGTCATCTCCATCATCCCTTAATGTGTCTTTTTCACCAAAAAAAATGCACAGTCAAACTATGGATTTGGGAGATGGAACAGCCAACTACTATCCACTTTGTGTTTTGCTTCTATCTACTTCTGTACTTACACCCTCCACCCTCAACATTCATGTCATTGGTCCCTCACATGCGGTTCTCTGACATCTCAGGAATACTCAATAAGTGTTCAGTATTATACACGCAGAACATTGGGAAGACAGGTTCCCATCATCTCCTGTCCAAATCCAACTGCCTTGATGTACACACCCTTATTTCCACATAACTGAGAACACTGTAATATTCTTAATGTCCAGCTATATCAATGTACTTCTGGACCCTGAACAGCACCTGCAGGTCATTTACAAGGACCTCACACTCCCTTACAATCCATCGCTGTCTCCAATCAGGCAGATTGAAGTGAATTGACTAGATTGGTGATGACATAATAATATCAGGAAAAATCTTTGACAGAACACAAGATTCAATGAATTGCAATGTCATTGGGGAGTGAAGCTGTGCATTTTGTGAGGAAAGACAAGAACCTCAAGCTGCTGACCACCAGGTCGAACGTGTTCTCTTTGAAAGGAAGAAACTCCTCATCTGCCAATATGCAGTGAGTGGGAATCTCAGTCTCTTTCCGATGTTTCTGAAAGGAACATATAAAAGATCAGTCACTTCATCTTGACTGCTGTCCTCTCTATGTAGATTTTGTTTTATTTGATGAGGCCAAAGCAAAACATTGCTAAACTTAAAAACAGAAAACACTTGTTGAATGTTATATGCAGTAAGTGGAGGGTAGGTACAATTCCCTAACCTTCTTGTCTATTGTTTTATGAAGGTTGGGAACCTGTTTGCGGAAATCAGCCTACTGTACTAAATGGAATGTTGAAACTGATAAGAACTTGTTTAAATGTATTACTCAGGCATTTTGTATCATTTGCAAAACCTTGGACATATCTGGTCACTACGGTTTCTGCAGCAAATGTCAAAGAATATAAAAAAAAAAAAAAGATTCGTAGGAAATAAAACCCTTGGTGTGTCTCCATCTACTGGTAAAACCTTAGACTGCACGCTAACCTACTTACCAATGAGTTTTCTGAGATGTCCGTTAAGAAGAACTTCTCAACTACCTCCTACAAGAAATTAAATATTAAATATTGTCCATTCACAAATATGAGTTCAAGATGTTGTAAATCAAGCAAAATGCAATCAGGAATTTCTTCCTGACTCATCACATAGGTAGTACCTTACTCATGTGCTCAGCAATGTAACTTCTGCTGCTGCCAACGTCTAAGGCCAAAGGAAAAGTCCTGAAAAAAAAATATAACAAACGTAAAACAAACTGCAAATTACATAGTGATACTACTGTAATATATGCACACATTTTAGATCTTCATTTCACATCATGCAATTTGCTGACAGGATAATACTAATTGTACACAAGAACCCCTTTTTTTCACACAATCTGTTACTACAATAATTTAGCTACACAAAATTGACGGTCAGAATCATGTTGACTCAACCCAATGCTTCAGATAATTGCTAACAGCCTACTTCTTTTGTTTGCAATTTTTATTTTCCTACCTAGCAATGTCATAGACCCTGTCTGCAACTCTGCTTCCAACCTGCAAAAAACCGAAACAAACCGGATAATTTTAGGCAAGGCGCCTGCACATTTATGCTGTCATTTAGACACCCTAATAATTGGTAAATTGTCAGTTTTAAATGTACTGGAAAATGGCTACATCACGTTACGTCCCCTAAATAACAAGGTAGCTCTCAGCACAAATGCTGATTACAATAAAATTAGGTTAAACACTCGAAGCAACATTTAGATATAACTAGCTATCAAGTTAGGTTAGTAAAACGAGATTGGCTTGCTAGATAGCTGACTACTTACCTCCTCTTTTAGATACTCGTACTTCTCGCTGTCCTGTAATAATGCCGCCCATTTCTTCTGTTTTCTTTTCATGCTCCTGTCAAAAACATTCATGGCACCGCCAGCCCTGCTAGAGAAGTGCCTCTGATGGGTCGTTCTTCTTAAACGAAAATGGTTCAATAAAGACAAAAATATAGAACTGTTCATCGGAAAATGGGTCTGATCTGTTACAGCATCCCTGTGGAGGGCAACCGAGGTTCCAAGAGGTGACACAGGAGACCGGACTGTGAGTGTGGCGAACAGCCTCCGACACATACATTTGCCACTCTGAAACCGGTTACTTATAAGGTTATTCATAGTTCTTAGCTTGACAGTTCCTGGTTCCAGCAAACTGAAAAGACAGCTACCTTACACAGCAAGCAATTTAGTTAGCTACCACACTAGCTACCTAAAACAGCTATATGTGACGGAGCGGCTACTGTGCTGTGTGCGTCTTCCATGCAGGGGACGGCTGTTGACCTCCCTGAAAGGGTAACCAAGCATCGGGACAGTTTGTGGGAAAATGTGGAACTGGATTTCCCTAAAAATACAGCAGCGTATATTAATTTTGATGACGCATTGCTGGTAGAGAAAATAAGTAATTATGCAGTGCGATTATTGAACGCCTTATAAGTTCATTTAATATTTATATATACAACTTGTGGACGCCTAAAAATCTTTCATTAAACATCCTTCCCACATTTTCCAGTCTACAAGCTCATTTCGTTTTAACTTACATAGTACGCTCTGCTTGGACTGCCTGGCATGCCGTAGCAACGTAGTGGGTGGGGAGAGAAGAGTTCACGGAGAATTGCATGTTGGGAGAACACGTGGATACGGTGAGTTCCTACGGGAAGCCAAACAATTCCTTGTCCAGGTGTGGTTATGTATTCTTATTTGGTCATCTGGTTTTCTTGATTAGTTATGTTATGACACCAATAGCTGATATTCGTCTAACTGCGTTTTGTTGACATCACGCATAGAAAGCATTTACGGGATGTGTCAATTTTGTTACAGTACTTCGGATTAGCTTACAAGCTAACTGCCTAGATTGCCAGCTAACAGAATTGGATTTAAGATTGTTTAACTTCAAGATTCAAATTAAAATTTGCTAAAGGATTAGACAGTTCCTGTCCCAATGTCACTCTGGTTCATAACGTTGCTATCTTACCAGCTATATGAACAATGCACTTCATGAGGGGGCATTCTGACTTCACAGCTAGATTGCTAACTAATAGCCAACTGCTAGCAAGCGCATACGAGTTGAAGGGCCATTTTAAATTCCTCTAGCAGAATTTTACCATTTAGCTGGTTAGAATTTGCAACAATATATTTGCTGGTATTGCTAGCGTGGGATTATCTGATAGACTAGCTAGCTAAATTGCTAACACTTCACAACAGTTATTATTTTAATGTTAAGGTAAGTGTTGGACATCGCTGCTAGTATGGCTCAGTCTTTTGATGATGAAAATAATGTACTTGCTGTTTGCTGTCTAGATGAGTTCACGTTTCTCTGCAAAAAAGTGATTTGTAACAGTCAAACTTGTGTGTTGCGTCACACCACTTGTCTTATTAGTGCAAAGTGTGTTGCATCTTTCGAAGGGAGGAAAAAATTAACACGCTAACATTTACAAAATATGTCTAGACCTCTTTAAACATGACATTTCTATGTCTTTGTAGTAGTTTGACAGCTGGAGACATGGCTGACAAGAATCTGACCGCTGATGAGCGGTTCCTTCGGGTGAAGAAGGACCCTCGCTTCTGGGAGATGCCCGAGAAGGAACGCAAAATCAAGATTGACAAGAGATTCCAGTCCATGTTCCATGACAAGCGTTTCAAGCTGAAGTACACTGTGGACAAGCGAGGCCGACCCATCAGCCACTCCTCCACCGAAGACCTTAAGCGCTTCTATGCACTGTCAGATTCTGACGAGCCGGACAGTCATGAAGACAAGGATGAGGGGAAGAAAAAGAAGAAACAGAAGTCAAAAACAAAGGTGGATTCTGAAACAGGACGGTGTACTGAGGAAGCAGCAGAGGGGGGAGAAGTGGTGGACTTGGCTGTGAAAGCCTCAGATGAAGCAGGAAGGAAGCAGACTCTGAAATCCAGAGACATTCAAGGCAAATCCAGGGACCACAGGGAAGCTGTGAAATTTAGAAAAGTCAAGGAGGAAGGTGAGAAATTGGTATAATTTACATTTAGGAAGCTGCAAGACAAATAATTGCAATGTTTTTTTAAAAAAAATAAACTCAGGTTCCAATTTTGTGTGTGGTTTGTGGTCCACACTCTTATTATGGGTGCAATTTCCAATAATCTGTTGTTTGGATTTTTTTTTTTTTTTTGCATTTAAATTGGATTCATATTCTTTTTGAACAGGCGAGGGAGAGGAGGAGTCTGGTGTTGAAAGTGACGATGATTTAGAGGCGGACTCCTCAGTTGATGGTGATGATGATGATGATGATGATGATGATGACGGCAGTCAGGAAGAGGGTGATGAGGACGAGGATGAGGAGAGTGACTCGGAGGGAGAGTCGGAGGAGGACAGTGACAGTGACAGTGGCCCGGACCTGGCTAGGGGTAAGGGCAATATTGAAACCAGCTCTGACGAGGAGGACGATGATGTGGAGGAGCTGCTGAGGCGTGAAGAAGAGGAAATAGAACACGACTGGGGGGAGCTGTGGAAGGATGCCCCTCGAAATGACACAGTGAGTTTTACCCACTTTCATTCTACCGGCCTACCATTGTGATGTAAGGGGTGTTCTCAAGACAAGTATACCGTCTTAGTAATAAAACCCACCTAAAGGTTAAAAAGGATCCTGGAAGTATCTTTTTTTATTTTGTTTCAACAAAGTTTGTAACTGTTTTGTCATTAACTTCTGCTCATGGTGTTGTGAGACAGATTGTATGTTTGAATTGAGTGAAATGTGTGAGGCATGTGCATGCTGACAACAGATCAGGGGTGACATAGGACAACACTGTTTGCTATTTCTCCTTTAGGTAACTCGGAGGCTTGCTGTGTGCAACATAGACTGGGACAGGCTGAAAGCCAAAGACTTGCTGGCTTTGTTCAACTCCTTCAAACCCAAGGGAGGGGTTGTGTTCTCCGTAAAGGTAGCATTTAATTTCTGGCATTCTTTTCTTGTAGAAACGCAAGTTTGTGGAACACCCAGAAGTGTAGCTTATGTGATGGTTGATTTTCCAGATATACCCGTCTGAATTTGGAAAGGAGCGGATGCAGGCGGAGCAGACACAGGGGCCGCTGGAGCTGGTCACACTTCCAGAGGACCCCGACAAAGACACAGAGGAGGAGAAGTAAGCCTAGCACTGTCCTTCTTAAAGTGTGTTGTTATATCTAAAAGTTAATGGCAGAGTGATGTAGAGAATTCCACTTATTAATCATATATCAGTTGTTTAATTTTATTGTACCATGAGCTTTGGTTGATCCCCGACAGTGTTTGCTCCAGACTGGAATCATGGAACTAAGTGCTCTTGCCGTCTGGAAGGCAATACTCAGCCAATCTCTTGTGGAGCATGGTGGGAAAGGAAACAAGCTGTTTTGGAAAGCCTGTTTTTATGCTGTTAATAACTGATAAAACTGTGTTATTTACACATATTCGTATTTTCTGTTTTGGTTAGTTATAGTCCCAATTTTCCAAAAAGACAATGTGGAGTATCTTAATTAAATCTCATTGATTTTATGCTCTGTAATGCTTTAGCTGATTTATGCACTTGGTTGCCTTGTGACGGTTCTGTTCTTAAAAGCCCTACAGTGATTAAATTTGGTCTGTTCACACTGAAACAGGTTTAGGTGAAAAATGTCTGAAAGTGTAGAAGGAAAGATAAGGGGGAAAAAATAACTCAACAGGCAATGTAGTTTTGGTGTCCAGGTCATTCTGTTTGAGATCAGTATCAATACTGATATGGCCCTCCCACGCTTCTTGAATAACATGTCAGAATAGTGTTTTCTTGGCAAAGGCTCTTTGCAGGACGAATGAGTGGGTGTCTTGCAGTAGGTCTGGCTAGGCAAAATTGCCGGAAGCTATTTCAGTAACCTTATCTTTAACAACTAAAGCTGAAGTCTAAAGCTTCCCTAAGAAGTTCCATTAAGCATGCAAATTTTAAAGCCAGTCTGAGGTGATTATATAAAGTGGAGTTCATTCTAACATGGAATGGCCCATACTATTTAGAAGTCTCAACTATCAATATTTTTCTTTTGTCTTTCTTTCACAGCCGGGCTTCAGTCTGTTGACTTTCTCAGGCATTAATATTATTCCATGGTCTTGGCAAATTTTGAACATTTTGCGTAGCTTGTGTGAACAATAATGAGACCCCCGCCCAAAAGTGTAGTCCAACAGAAACATTGGAGCATGTGGTGGTTTGTTTTAACCTTGACATGTACATGTGTTTTCATTCTGTATGGCAGGATTTATCGCGAGAAAATGAGGGAATACCAGTTCAAGCGCATGCGGTACTTCTACGCTGTGGTGGAGTGCGACTCCCCTGACACGGCCAGCAAGATCTATGATGAATGCGACGGGTTTGAGTATGAGAGCAGCTGCTCTATTCTGGATCTCAGGTGAGAGACAGTGCCTTTGGCAATCTCTGACTGAGGCCGCCATCAACAGTATTTCTTTCAGTTTCATTGTTGTCCATTTTTGCTCTTTCAAGCATTATCCGAGGGAAACCAAAGTAAATTGCAGGGTGGCCTAATTTTGTATGGACCAGATTTACAAGAAAAATACTGAACTTTTTGATTTACCAAAAACTTGACTATATTTGCTAAGCATGTATTTATAAGTTCTAATGCTCTTCAGACCAAATACCAGAGGATGGGTGCTTCCAGGACACACATTTCAGTGTATTTCTAGTTAATGTAGATGTCTGGACCTTTGTGAAAAGAGCTGGCGGTTGGATTAACAATTATGTGTACAGTGGTTATATAGCCAAAACTGAAATTAATCTTGCATCCTCTTAGCCATGAGGGCCGGTTGTTTTGGCTCAGTGGGGGCATTCCTCCGCACCACAGAGTCACAGTACCATTTCAGATTGGCGTCACATTTTTATCTCCAGGATGTGCTGGGAAATTCAGAAAGGATTTGGGGTGCGGTATTTCAAAATATAAAAAAATCCTTAATGAAAAAGCAAAAATAGAGCAAGTCCTCAGTTTGATGTATAATGTACTAAAGGATTATGTATAATTTTGAGACTGGGTCCAAGTATCTGAAGTCACTCGGTGGTCAGTGGCCAAAGTTTTTGGGTCCCACAATAAAATATATGTGTATCTATGTGTATATGTTCCCCCTTCCCAGAGAACAATTAATCTTTGAAAGACACAATCCAAGTCGTAAGTGTACTCTTGAGTGTATACTTGAGTGCACTTGGGAACCAGCTGAATAAGACTTGTGAGAGCGCTAGTTCCCACTGGCCTTCAGAATCGTTTGCAGGTTTTTCCCTCTGGGTTTAGGTCTGTGGTAGAATTAATCATCAGATATAAGTATATGTTTGAAATTGTATACTTAGTAGACAGAAAACTGATTAGATGCAAGATAGATTAAGGTCTCCTTTTGGGGGATAAAAACACTTTGGGAAATTGCTTGACTTCATTTTTCAAAGTAAAGGTTAAGTAAACATTCTTGTTACTTGTGTGAAAGATAAACTTGTTTTTTGTCTGGTTTTAATTAGTCCTTTAATAAAAACAAACTGTTCTTTGTATCTGTGACCGGCAGCCTTTCAAACCACAGCCAGGAGTGTCAGAGTTGTGTTCATTATTTTTCGAGCTGCTCATTGTTTTCCATTACACCATAGGGAAAAGAAATGTGTCAGTTGAAGTCTTGTGCTTTGTCTGGGCAAATGGAGCCTGATAACAAATTCCTTTACTGTTTAGATACACTGTCCTAGTTGTTATGGTTCCTGTCTTCCTCAAACAGGTTTATTCCGGATGACGCAACATTTGACGAGGAGCCAAAAGATGTTGCTACAGATGTGGACTTGGCATCCTACACCCCCAAATACTTCACCTCAACAGCGACGGCAACTTCAAAAGTAGGACAAGGCAGCGCAGATTTGCATAGTATTTTCCAGTATTTCTTGAAATTAGGAAAGGCTGTTGTTACAATGTAGGACTTTCTTGGTGTCCTGGCTTATGTGTGAAGTGGAAGGCACACCTGACAATTAGAAGCAGGGGCTACATTACACATTTCTGTTAGTTTACAGTGTCAAATATGGTCAGTCTCTTATCATTCCTTAAGGTCATTATGAGAGGCTTTTAGTTGGTGTTAATGGTGTAGTAACTTGACAGACAGCGGCTGCTTATGTGTGCATTGTCTTATCTAGGTGGAGCTGACCTGGGATGAGACGGACCATGAGCGGGTCACTACACTCAACAGGAAGTTCAACAAGGATGAGATTCTGGACATGGACTTCCAGGCATACCTGGCCTCTTCCAGTGAAGAGGAAGAGGAAGAGGAGGAGGAGGGGGAGGAGATGGAAAAAGGGAAGGAAGGTAAGCACAGGTGATACAGCTCATCTGGAAGGAGGGCCTCTGAGGACTTGCTGCTTTGGGTGATAGTGTACAGAGTTAACTCTTTATTTAATGTAAATATTTACAGTAGTGAAATATGTTAAGTGGTACACTATGACATGTGAGATAAACTTGTGTGGGTATTTTTGTCACTCTAGCTAAAAGTGCAGATTACACAAAGTCAGCGAAGAAGACTAAGAGGAACGATGCCGAGCAGATTGCTAAGTACAGGGAACTTTTGAAGGGCATTCAGGACAAGGACAGCAAACAGCAAGACAAAGCAATGGAGATGGAGATTACCTGGGTGCCAGGTAAGTTACAAAATATCCACATCTACTACCTATGCACTATCAGTCGGAGTCTGTCGGAGTTTCAGTGGGCAGATGTACACCCAGATGCAGTCAAATTGCAAAACTTTCTTTTTCTTTCCTGTATTGTTTTTTTTTTTTTTTTTAAATTGCAAATATCCTCAATTCTTCATTCATTTTCTATAAATGTTTTATGTGATGTTCTTGGAACAAGGCCTATAATTGTCATTACTCAGTTACTTAATTAGTTGCTATGAAACTAATTGAGATAAGTGAGATATTTGGAGCATGTTATCTGAGGAATGCGGATAAGCTCAAAGCATGTCCTGCAAGTGCAGGTGTACGGAGGTTTACTTAATCTTGGGTGTAGTGCTGCTTGAAACCTCCAGAGGTCAGCACTCTATCAAAACAGAACCTCTGCTGCATGAATAAGACCTGGAAACAGTGTTGCTTTTTCATATTGAGTAGCTCCACTGCAGTCTAAAACAGATTGTTGAACAAACAAAAATAAATTGGCCAAATGATATTGTGGATATGCTTGTTTTGTAATCCCTGGGATTGAATTTAAAGAGCTTGATTGCTTTTGGTAATTAAATGTAGTTTTAGTTTCATGGTTAATATTGAAGTGGACTCTTGAGTTTCGGTTCAGTATGTGCTGTAAATGGTTGCAGATGAATTCATGCATGTTACAGATTCAATAATCTGAGTGCAAACATAGAGAGCATCTGATTGTCACAATCAAACTGGGGGATTGGAAGTCCTGTGGTGAAAAAGGCTCTAATCAAAATGAGTATCGAAAGATGCATCTTTCACAAATTGCCAGGACTCCTTGAAGATTATTGTGAAGCTCATTTTAATAAAAATGCAAGGTCAAAAATTTGAATAAATTTGCATAGGGCCATTGAGTGAAAAAAAATCAAGAGGTATTTAGTGGTGTATGAAGTGCAAAACTTTGCTTTGTGCATGTGCAATGCTGTTTACACATGTTGGAGGTTAGCTATATCTAAGAATTATATGTAATGGACTCTAACATTTTGGTGATTAACATACAAAAGCACAGTCTATCTTGATTTCTTTGGAGCTCAGTAAATTGAATATATATATTATGTTAACCTTAAATAGCTTCAGTAGAGTATGTTTTCTTGAATTTGTGAAGTCTCTGTGATGATTGCATTCCAGTCATCATTCCGTTGAAGGAACACAGTTTCCTACCACTGTATTCAGGGACACAGAAGAGGAAGTGGTCTGACTGTAGTATGTCATCAAGCTCTTTACTGAAGCATTAAATTAACCAGGCTTTCGGCCTGATTCAGTTTAACCACAGAGCAGTTTGCCGTTGTATTTGAAAAACAAATTTTAGTAAGAATGACTTGTCTTATGATTTGTAGTACATTTGGTGTTTGCTGAAATTAACAAAAACTATTGTGCTAATAAGGAAAAAATTACATTGGTTGGAGTTTTTCACAAACTGAGGACAAAGCAGTTTGTGGTGAGATTGAATCATGACCTTTGCTTTGTTTTGTCTTTCTGTAAGCAGTTGCTTGGCATGAAATTGAAGACTTGTCAGCCAGTGTTTTTCTTATCCAGTCGTTAGTTTATGTTGCTACAAATATGCTGAACATCAGAGAGTCAGTCCTCAAAGAAAGTAATATGAACCATACATGTGTCAGTCCTGTAATGGCTATTGTTGGAGCATGTTGATCTTGTGAAAGCTGTAAGTCCCTCGTAATCTGGCTCCCTCTGACAGCTTTCGAGATTAAGATTGATGACACCCGGCCCTAAATTAAACAGGCATCTGAGAATAGGGTGGGTGAAACCAGGTTATGACAATGTTTCTTGGCAAGGGGGGAAACCAGCTTGTTTGAAGGTCTTTTGTTAAAAAAATGCAACACACGTGAGTGTTGCTCTCAGAATACCTCTGGTATTCATTCTAGTATAACATGAAAACTTGTCTGTGTATTTTTGCTTATAATAAAGAATTTACTGCTTAATCTGTCACACTAAAGCAAACTCTTATAAGAATGTTGTAAAGGCATTGGATGCTAAGATTGTCGACGGTGAGAAGAATCTTCAGAATGAAGATGATTTTGAAATAGTAGAGCCCAGACTCCTACAGTACCCCAGATTCATTAGTGGACGAGTGGCCTTTGCTCATGGCCAAGGTTATGTAACATCCCATGACATCATTATAACATGAGAACATAGCTACAGAAATGTTTTGACAATGTTTGTGGAGTTCTGCATTGTATGTGAAACCCCACAGTAAGAGTCTCTCTTTTTTTTTTTTCTTTTAAGATTATGGTCTTGAACCATAGTGGACTTTTGTTTAAAGACCAGTAATATTGCTGTAAATCTCAAATGAATCTAGAATTTCTCATAGACTGCGCTAAGAAGTCATTATAACAGTCATTTATCCTAAACTTGGCAGTAATGCAAACCGGATTAAAAGGCACTCACATCTGAGGAGTATTTACTCTCATGCAAATTCGGTTATCAAAAACTTGAAGCCCAGGTACCTTCACAAACCCTCATAACATACAGACTTGTCATGCCTCAGCTGAAACATAGACGTTTTGATTTTGGAAAAACTTTGAGCCACTAGACCTATTTATTTGGCACAGGGCAGCTTGTGAATTAATCACAGTAACAATATAATTGAATTTGATCCTCGTGAGCTGGTGTGATTGAAGATGAAAACAAAGTCCATGTGTGGTGCGTATTCACATCCAGCGTTTTTGTTTTTCTCTGCCCTGATGGACAACTTGAAAGCAGTCACAACAGGGACACACATTTTGGCATAAACATGAATGATACACTTGTGATAAATTAAGCTGGCTTTCTGACAGAACTTGCAGTTCCCCTCTTCCTTAAGCGTGTGTGTGTGTATGTGTTTATGCGTATTAATTCAGGACTGAAAGAGACAACTGAACAGCTGGTGAAGAAAAAACTGGAAGGGAAGGACAAACTGACCCCATGGGAGGAGTTCCTGGAGAAGAAAAAGGAGAAGAAAAAACAGAAAAAAGCCAAAGCAAAGCAGGTGAGGCTCTGTGAAGAGCTGGTATTTTTTTTCTCTTTTTTAAGATGCTGGTGCTGGTGACTTTACTCATATGTATACTGTGCAAGAATTCAGTTTTATGTGGGATACCTTTAAGTTTCCATTGCATCATATAATATGTTCAGGTCACAAAAGGCTTTGTCCTTTATCATTTATGTGCATCTTTGTCATTTCATGCTACAAGATTAGTCCCTTCTGTATTTAATGCAGGGTTGGCCTAACCACAGTAGATAAAACATGGCTTTTTACATTGATTGATGAAGAGGTTGTGGTTTACACAATCAGGGTGCATGCTTTGGTTGTCTAGCAATCCAATATAATGGTCAGATGTGCTTGTTTCGCTATGCAGTTCTCAGCTGCAGAGCACAAGCAGAATGAAAAATTTTAGAGTTTCACACTACGGCTAAATGTGTACACACTAAAACCTTATGCTTTACTAAAGTCATCCCCCCGCAAGTTGGCCCCTGGGCTGCAATTCATAGCTGTGCTTTCCACCATCATATTTTTTCATCAGGGCCTATTCAAGCCAAAACAAACAGCATTATCCAGTATATATGATTAAAGAAAAATAAACATTTAGGTCTGCCTTTACTTTTGATCACAAGCTAACTTCCATTTGTGGGGTGTGGGAGGGATCTTGTTTTAATAGTACTCAGAAACAGTTTGCTCAAGGATCCAGCACCAGCTAGGTGTTTTCCATGTTGCTCTTTAATTTGCAATGGAGAGCAATTGATGGCTTATCCCATTCTTAACTGGTGTTTTAAACAGCAGTGATAATGTCTAATCTGAGAGACTCAGACTTAAGACACTAAGCCACAGGTTTGTGTTTGTATTATCTTAGGTACAGTGAATTATGGGTTGAGAAGAATCAGGGAGTGGTTGTCAGTTTTCTACTTGCTAATTTGCTAATTTATTTGTTTAAATGCAGGTAAAGACTGTAATAATCAAATAGATCTAAATGCAGTCAGTTGAACCTACTACCTTAGTTTTCCCCATTTGCGCATGGTTCAAGCTCAGCAGCGGAAGGGAGGCTCATACCTCTGTCCATGGGTAAAATAAGTAGTGTTGTTTGTTATCATGGAAAATCGGGCAAAAAAGTGAACAGGGGAGTAATATGGAATGAATAGAAAACGGCATGCCTTTTAGCTAAATATGGTGACGAAAGCAGAAAAGGGTAACTGGCAACTACACACAAATGTTGAAATTTAGGAAGAACCAATGCAGATCCTCAATTGGTGCATAAGAGATGCTGAACAGTGCTGAAAAAGTAGATGTTAGGTCCCTGTACATCAATGTGTGAGGTGTACCCTTCAATAATCAGGAAACTTTGCTGCTGTGAAAAGAATTGTTTGATTTTGTTTGTTTGTTTTTACCTATACTGACACAGTTGGATTTTCCACTCTAAAAGCAACCCATACAAGTTTGCCACTGCTGGAACGGGAAATAAATTGTAATGTGAAACAAGATGGTGTTAGACAGTATTAGCCAGCAGCCATACAGGCTTAAAGCCTTCTCTTAGGCTCGCTTAAAGCTGAGTGTGGTTATGTTTGCTTAGTGCTTGGGTAGGTGACTTCCTGGGAAAACCAGGTTGCTGCTTGAAGTGGTGGTGTTGGGTCAGTAGGGGTCAGTCTGCTTTCCAGGCCAAGTAAATTCATTGTCCCAGTGCTGCAGCATGTGCTGCTCCTCAGATGGGACATTAAGCCAAGATTCTGACACACTCATTTCTGATACATGTCATTACTGCCCCTGTTCGCTTACGTGATGTCTCACTGCTGGCCATTATAGTTCTAGCAACACTTGAATTTATCTCCCCCTTCCCCCTTGATACTGTATTTTTGTTAAAAATACAAAATATAAAAAAGGAAAATAAACTGATTACTTACTTCTACAGCGGTGTAATCTATGGATCTTTCTCGTTGCAGAGCGCTGTGGAGTCTGACCTCAGTGATGACGAACTGCCACCAGATGTTGACCTCAACGACCCCTACTTTGCTGAAGAGCTGGAAGGTTAGGGTAGAATCTGCTGCTGTGCAGCCCATGCCCGACTGTCATCTCCACTGTAATTCACTGATGCTGCAGTCATGGAAACGGTGTTCCCTGTTGTGTCATTATTTGACTGACAATTTTTTTTCCCCATAACACTAAATTGCAGTTTTTAGCCTTCACATTTGTATAATAAATGAATTTCATACTTGGATATAATTTTGAATAATTCCATGATCTAAACATTCCCTTGGCCTAATCAGCTGAATGATTTATCATTTGACATAGCTTCAAGTTATTTATTTAAAATGGAATAGTAATTTAAACAGAAAAGGGTGGAACAGAAACAAAGATGACCAAGCATTTTCCATAATCAAGCCTTTGTTATACATGAATAGGGCTAGAAAAATTACTTAGTAGTTACATAGTAATCACTTTAGAGAAGTGTAGTGATTCTCTAGAAAAGCAGTATATTTTGCAAACAATTTAAAACAAAGAAATGAGCCAGGTGCAGTGTATGAGGTCAAGGCTGGCCTTACACTAGAATTTCATAAAGTAAAACTAAACAACAGAATGTTCACTGATTGCACATATTTCCCAAACACAGGAACATCTTTGAAGAAGAAGGCAAAGTTGAAGAAGAATAAGAAGTTGAAGGAGGAGGAAAGGACACCAGAGGAAGAAGAAGCTTTAGAGAAACAAAGGGTCAGTTTTTCAACATGACAGCAGTTTAGTACACAGATGTCCAACCTGCTTAATTGAGCCACACATAACTTCTTTAGATTCATACTACAGTTAGTCATCGCAAACACTAGTCACCTCAGCATTGATGTGTTTCCAAATGCTAGCCATGTCACTGTAACTGATTGTTCCATCCCCTGTGATACGGGCCCTAAAATCCTTTTTGAGCTATTTTTGTATGTAGATAAAGAGGGGCATCACTAGTAATGAAAGGAAGGGCCTCTGTCTGTCTTACAGATCAACTTCCTCCAGAACAGATTTTACAGACTGGGATCAGCAGCTATGACTAATGAATTGTGCACTTGAAGTAGCTGTTTGCGTAAGAGGACAAACCTTTTTCTTCAGGTTTAATGAGCTTCAGATTGACGTAGAGCAGTAAAACATGCAGCAACATACCCCTCTGAGGACGAGAGTAACCCATGCCTGATTATGTGTTTTTTTCACAGTGCTTTTATTTTTCATACATGCCCTAGATTCATTGCTACAAACCTCATGATGGGATTAATAAGAGATTTAATTGTGTGTGTGTGTGTGTGTGTGTGTGTGTGTGTGTGTGTGTGTGTGTGTGTGTGTGTGTGTGCGCGCGCGCGCGCGCTTCCAGGCGGAGATGGCTCTGTTGATGGATGATGAAGAGGATGACAAGCACAAGCATTTCAACTACGACAAGATCGTAGAACATCAGAACCTTAGCAAAAAGAAGAGGAAGAAGCTGCAGAAGAAGAATGAGCTGCTGGAGGAGGATGACTTCGAGGTGAGAAATGTCCCCATTCTTCTCTCACATCAACATGATCCGAGCCCAGACTTCCAGATGTGGAGATTTGGACTCCCAGATCTGGAGTGCAAGATATATCCCTTTGTGCAGTAATTGTAAAAAGAAATGTGTCTGCAGTCCTAGTCTGCCATTGACTTCAAAGCAGTTTTGCTGATCTTCTGGTATTAGCAGAGTTGCTGCATGCTCTCACCTAAAGGTAATCACCGAAAAGCCATGATAAACTAATTTAAACATAATTTTTGCAAAATCCCGGTTTGATATTACTGTAATGACAACACAAACACTTCCTGCTTGTTCAATGACAGGTGGACGTGAAGGACCCCCGGTTCCAGGCCATGTTCACATCCCACCTGTATAACCTGGATCCCTCAGACCCAGGCTACAGGAAAACCAAAGCAACCCAGAGCATCCTGGAGGAGAAACAGCGGCGCAGGGAGGAGGAGCAGCAGAGCCGGGAGGAGGCCGTCAAGAGGAAGCAGCAGGAACTGGAGCAGGAAGCAAACGGCAGTTTGCCGAAGGCAGGGTCGAAGAAGACCATGGACCCTGGGCTGTCCATGCTCATCAAGTCCATCAAGAACAAAACAGAGCAGTTTCAGGCCAGAAAGAAACAAAAGACAAAATAGGCACAATCCTAATGTGGACACCAAATATTACATTGTGCAGGTTACATTCACGGGATCTGTTGCATTGTGGATGGCAGCTTCCATTGGACCAACCGGCTGCAAGCGGTGTACTTACTCTTGGTGGATTTTTGTAATGCTCACCAGTTCTGCCTGGTGAAGAATCCATGTTTTGTTTTTAAAGCAGAATCAGTCCCTAAAAACAACATTGAAATTGTCTTATTGACATTACAGCTCTGGCTGTGTATTATGGTTGCCTGGGAAGTCAGGCATTTTTTTTTTTTTTGAAGAAAATGTCCCTGTGGAATGTGTTGGTATAAATGCTCTCTTTGAAGTATCCGGCACGAATAGCTGCTGGCCGAAGACTTTCATGTCACATAAAGGGCTCTCTTGTGCTTTCATTTTGGCTTCAGAACAATATGAGAAATAAGTAAACTTTAATTCTCATCTTTCCGCTAGTTTAAAAAAAATGGACACAACCACAATTGCAGCCCTCATTCTCTGCAAGTATGGCCAGACCTGTGGGTAAAAGCTGTTTTCTACAAAGCCTTCATAATAAATTTGGGACTGTATGGTTTGTCATGCTTTGTGTCCATAGGATACTTAAACTGATACCAGTAATCTGCATGGAACATTCACCAGGTCAAGTGCATCTTGAACTTTGACCTCTTTCTGGCCATACTAATGTCCCAGGAAGCCCCTGTCACTCATGTTTCTCTAGACACTCTAGTGGGTTTGAGTGGTAAGAGATGCCCATGGTGACATGTTAACAGGTTTTGCCCCCTGACCCCAATGGGAAGATGACCCAAGACATGAAAGGCTCCCTGAAAATAAATTTTTTGGGAATTTTAAGACATCTGAATTCTGTTCTTCTTTCAGAGTAGTGAACACGGGAATTTACTACCTTCTACTTGTTCAAAACTAATATAGAGTCTACATAAAGATGATATTTATATGCATATTTGTGGTGGATTAATATCACTAAATTGGAACAAACATGATAGAAAACATAAAAAAATGTATTGGATCTTTTTTTTCCTGATTGGCTATGTTGTTCACAAATGATGAATTTTATTCCATAAAATATACGGGCTTTCCATTCTGAGGTAACTCAGCCCTTTGACGAGGAAACAACCAATTAGCAAGCTAAAACAACCAATCAACCAGCTTTTTGCTGTGTAGTGGTTCACAGTTGCCAGAATAATTCCACTACAGTAAAATACACATAATTAATGCAAAAAGAGAACATTCTCTTAAGTGTATAAAGAAAAAACAAACAAAACTGTGTCCTTTATAAAATACCAGGCTTATGCCCTGTCAATTCTATTTAAGTGATCACTGGTCATAGAAAATTTATTCAGAATGTAATAATTCTATATATGTGGCAATTACCATTTTCTGGAAAAGTGAGGTTCCAGAGAACAGTGAGACATCATATTAAAGGTATATGTCATTTTACCATTATCACATGTAAGCATTTGCCCTCTCTGAAAATGAAGTTTGGCTTCCAAGAAAAAAAGTTATACTGCTTTCCATTAGAATTGTGTTAGGCTGTAACAAGTGTTCTTGGTGATACGCTTGAAATGTCCAAGTAAGTTCTTGTAGGCCACATATTTTATAAAAGAGTTGCTAATTCTGTAAAGACCATACTTGAAGGTGTTGTACATGTAATGCTGCAGTTTCACCTCCTGTAGAGCCATGAATTAAATATGAAGGATGAAATGAAGCCATTGCAAGACCCATCCCCCATGTAGTTCTGAGAGAATGTCAGAGGTCAGCCAATGTGCTTAATGTGCACTGCACTCCTTTGAAAGTAGTTCTGAAGAAACTGAGCTTTTAACAAACGTCTGCTGACCACATGATATTAATTTGTCTCATGGAAGAAAAAAGAAAACATTTTTGGATTGGTCAGACGCTTGGGCCCATCACTGATGCAACCTATCTCCTCCAATCACTGTGACACACAGTGATGGTTCACTGCTGCCCGTTGGGCATGTCTCAAGGTTAACTAATGCTGAAGGCACTGTAGATCAGTGGCAGCACCATATGTTCAGGCTACAAACAAGATTTATCTCCCCTTGTTTTTTACTGGCTAACAAGCTTGCCCTAGTATCAAGACTGCAAATGCTCATGCTGATGAATATCACTGCCCATTAACAGCCAAATATATTTTCAGTTAAACATTTTAAAGACCTTTTATAAATTTCCTTTTCAGAAAAGAATGCAGTCTAATTATATAATTATATAGTGTCTGCATATATTTGAAAATTGAGGTATTAAGTCAAATCGAGGTAAGTCAAGTCAAGGAATCTAAGTCAGGGTACCTCTTTTTGGATAGTCTTGAATGACAAGGAAAAACGTATCCATATAAGGCTATTGTGTTACAACAGACATGGTATGCTTTAATTATTGCCCAGTTGATTCCATTATTTATTGCTAATGCTGTACCAGGTGATGCAGTCCTGTATAAGAAGCAAAGGAAAACTTTTAATACCTCTAAAGGAGAGAGGTAATTGTATTTTAATAATGCATCTTTAGGGGGATTATATGTGCTGCAACTCAGTGTTGAGAGGAACTGTTTGACATGAAGTAAGTTGAATGTTACTACTGACAGTTTGAGGTTTTGTTATTATAGTTTTTTTGAAAGTGGGGATCCTGGATATGACTGTAGTTTGTAAAACAGTGGGAGAGACAGTAACATCAATTTTAAATGATGACTGTAGTTAATGCTTTCCACTGCATGCATACCGACAACATATCTGTCTCAAACTCATGCTATACCTTTAATGCTCAGATGAATCGGTTTGGATTGTGAGTCATCTCTGCTGTCCTTTTTCACAGAACGTTTGCTGAACTGGATGTAATTTTACTCAATGGTATGTGGGTAATGTTCTGGTCTTGAAAGCGTTAGCAGTATGGAACAGTTATCGATGGCAGAGTGGTGCTGTCACGGAAACGACAGTAAATATTGCAGGGGATAGCGGGTAATCACTCAGGATGGAGGTGGGTGGGACTTGCGCTACTGCACCCCTTTCCCCTACCTCCAAGGCCTGCTGCATCATGAGCTATGGGCAGTGTCAGGCAAGAGGAATGTTTCTCACTAAGTAATAGATTTTTTTTTCCTCTCTTAACCCCCAACCACATGTTCTTCAAACAAAAGGAAGCTGGCAGCTGAAGTACTGAAAGACTATCACGAAATGTTTTTGACTGTTTTTCGATGTAGCAATCATGCAAAGTGTACCATGCAAATATGTCTAAGGGAAATGTTTTGGGAATAACCAAAAGTTTGACACTGGGTTGGATACGATGAGAACAATTAAAGATTGATGACCATAAGAGCAATAAATTCCATTTAATTGTTGAAAGTCCTATTTAACTTTATGGCATGGCAGGGAATCTTGGATACCTCTCAGATCAGAGGGGCATTTTAAGCGGTTACACTTACAATAAGTTGTATCATACCAGTGTAGCTATACTGTAACTACCAGTTACAATGTAATTACTGTGTAATGACATGCAGTTACATAACACACTCTGTAGCTAACACATTCAATGCTATAGATCACTATTACAGTGTACTTGATGTGTAATGTTGTACAAATACTCTTGTTATCAAATTAGTTACAGTGTAACTACAGTGGCATACATGCAACCGAATCTTAAGTCTTACGTTTTAGCATATTGCAAATGTGATGAATGGTTTGCCTTTGATTCTTTGTGAAGTGCTTTTCTCCCTTATGATATGCACCTAGGACATGATGGAATAAAAGAAAAGTATAAATGGTACCCTTGTGTAAGCAATAGTAATAAAATGATGCTTCAGGTAGTACAATTCTTTAACTCATCACCACATCCTTATGAAGGACAGGCCGTAGGCTTTTCCCCTCTCATTTGAACATTCCTCTCTTCAAAATACATAGGACTCTAGAAGTTTTCTTTTCACTCCCAGGATTCTCCATTCACCAATGCAACAACTGTTTCTCAAACCTTTCAGAGGGGATCAAGTGTGATGCCAGCATAAAGAATAGAAAGCCCCTTAAATTTTTGCAGCTGTCCACATTGGCACTGATTGATCCATTTTGCTGCTGTGTTTTATATGTGATGAGCTAACAGGCATACTTCCAATAGATAAGCCTGCTAACTGAGTATGCTAACTGCATACACATAAAAATAGCACTTTTCTGAAGACCTCAGGTATCAGGCAAATAACAGCTAAAAAACCTTTTAGAAACAGTATTGGAAGTTGGCACCAGCACAGATCACACAAAGGAGTCACAAAGTATTTCTTGTCACTGGTTAATAACGATGTGTTTGTAACAATATAATACGCATATAAGGATATAATAATAGGAATAACAATAATCGGAAGACATAAGTTTCCAAATTGCAGCAGGTGAGTACCACTGCTGCCATGTAACATGAACTAAAACATATTTATACTGGCATTACAGTTGGTTAGCTATGTTTGTGCTCCACATTTATGTATAATACTGTGTCCTTTTGCAGAACACCATGCATCATTCTTTGAGACAACCAACTGGATATTTCCTGGAAAATAACCAATGTCTTGGATACCTGGCACAGTGAGACTAAAAGGGTTATGGGAATAATAGCAGGCAGGCATCATGGTAAAT
Organism: Megalops atlanticus; assembly: GCA_019176425.1. Taxonomy (NCBI): domain Eukaryota; kingdom Metazoa; phylum Chordata; class Actinopteri; order Elopiformes; family Megalopidae; genus Megalops; species Megalops atlanticus. The sequence continues at coordinate 68,214,712 of CM032875.1, forward strand.
TACACACGCACACACACACACACACACACATTACAGTATAAAGCCAAGACTGGTAATACTGCCAACATCCATCTAAAATCCTGACCTTGACCTACATTTTATAAGTATAGGCCAGATGCCTGAATAAATATAGAGCATTTATGGCCCATTTGACTTCAGTTGTGTGGTTAATGGGAGCATCAGGAATAGAGTACAACCTGAGCTTGTAACCCAATAGTTGCAGGTCTGATTCTCAAGGTGGGGCACTTCCATTGTCTTTTTGAAGCTTGAAGCTTCAGGTGCATAATTAGATATTATTATGTCAAATATCAGCTACATAAGTCCCTTTGATAAAAATATCTAATGAAGATATATATGTATATATGCAAAAGAAGTAAAGTGTGTTTAGGGCAAAATCAACATGGTTGCAGCTTCAGATCCAGAAGGTGCAACAAAAGCAACATAAATGTAAACTTGCATGCAACTTTGTTGGAAAGTACATTTAGGCAACTTGATGGAACAGACATTCTCTACTGGTAAATAACTGTTATTTTTTAAATTTATTTTTCAATACAGATCCTGATTAAGATACATTCATTTACTGACCCTGTGCCATAAATCGCTTAAATGTAACTGTAACTGCTGTTTAATCTAGCCCTGATCTCTACACTAAATTGTTCTTTTGTTTATGCCCAATGTCAAAATTATACTTTCTGTTTGATTCTTAATACCTATTCACAAGGGGCTAATTTGTCTGAGATCCCCGAGGCATTTATTGACTTTTTTTTCACCTCAGCAGGAGTAGCCCTGGTTGAATCTGACGTTGCTAAAGTGTCATTGATTACCCATTCCACTGACCATTTAGGTGCTGTTTATTCATTTCAGGGAACCCTTGGGAATTTCATTTCAATTCCTGCAATTCCCCAATCGCATCCATTTCAAGGCAGTGTACTTGAAAATTGCACACAGAAAAAGTATCTTGTTAAAATAATGCAAATAATTGTGTTTTTGGTTATTTACTGTTTGAATCATGTTTATCAATGTCATTTTGAATGACTGGCCAGTATCTTGAAGCTCAAAAGAGGCAAGCATATAAATAGTGCCTCAACATTGAGGTGAACCATTTCTATTGAGTCAGGCAATAAAATGTTGCATGTTGAAACCACTGCCCCTCCACCACATGTATGCTCATATAGGTAAAAAGTCAAACCAGGTGTGCAAGGTTACCAAGGCAGGACAGGAAAACTAGACACATGTGAATAGGGTTTTAGTGTCAGGTTTTAAGCTGGAAGAGAAACACACTGCTGGGCAGTGAATCCTCCTTTTCTGTAAGGGAAAATGGCAGCTAGACAATACCTCCAAGTTTTGGGAAAAAAAAAAACATGGTGAGTGCTCTTCCAGGAACAGACCCTGCATAACAAATGAGGAAAAAGCACACCTTGCATAAATGCAGTCTGCACTGCTCTTTTAAAGGTGTGTGAGATAAGTTGCTGCTGGCATCAAAATCCCTTATCATGGCTAACTTAACATTTTTCTTTGAGTATAACAGAATTATAAAAATGAGTTCAAAAGCTTGCTCATGAAGTGCATGGCATCTGTGAGTTTATGTGATATGTTTCCACGCATTCTGGCAGCTATGCAGTAATGTGGTTAATTTCTCTCAAAATGTCTCCAATCGTGATATATTTTTGAATTCACACACTCAACACCATATCCCCACAAGCCTAAAACTTTTTAGCTAATGCCTTATCCATTGAATTGTTATTACTAGTCATTTGACAGGGGCTTTTATTTAAGGGAACTTGTAGCACGTTGCAAATTAGTGCAGAATACAAGTGTAGCTCCAGTATAAGTGGTAATCGTCATATCTATTATCATATCTAATTGTTGAACTTCAGAATAACTGAAAATACACTAGATTGATGTATTTCAGTTTCAACTGGTAGATCCAGCAGTTATGAAACATATTAGATAAACCCGGGTACAGGAGAGGTGAGTCTTCAGAAGGAGATGGCAGGTAGGAAGTGAGTCTGGTGTCAGGGGAGCTCGTTCTACCATGAGCCGGAATGGGGCTGAGAGGGAGTGAGACTCAGTTGTGGAGGACAGATATATGAACACTGGTGGATGGGTACGATTCTCAAGCCAGTTGGTAGGGAAAGTTGAGAGAAAGTAATTGGATGCCATGTGGTTGAGAGCCTGGTATATTATTTACATTGCATACCCTCGCAATAACACAGCTAGGATAGCCCATAAGAGGCTATGGCTTCTCCCAGAGATCTGTTGCAAAGTGAAAACAGTATTAGCCAAAAAACTGAACCTTGGTGTATGCCGTCTGTGAGAGATTGTTTCAGGCATACCAGCTGAGGGTCTGCAATCAGCGATATCACTTGTTTTAAATGTAGAACAAACTGTAATTTATCTTTCTTTTTATAAAAATCAAAACTGGGTGCTGGCTTTGTTCTTCCTGAAAGCCTTTACTTGTGAGAAGGGGCTAGCAAATCATTGCCTTCTACAGTTAAATCTCTCATCCATCAACCCATCCAAGAGGAGCACATAATGTTGATATTTCCATTTTCTCATCAGTATTCATACCTTGGTGTACAGTACTGAAGTTCATTGTATACCTTCAGATGGACTCATTAGTCATTATTCAGGATGTCACTTCTGGGTGGCGTTGAAATGATCCATGCATGGCACTGGGCCTCGGGCAGGGCTGTGGAGTGTCAGGGTGGGTGGGGGTGGCGGCTGATGATAAAACCCCTAGAATTAACACCACTGTAATCTGCCTGGTCTGTGTGTGGTGTGAGAGGTACAGTGAACAGCAGCTAACCGGAGAGACCTCGCCAGTTATTCATTGAAGCAAGACGTAACGTGAATCATAATGCCCTGCCAGACTGAAAATATTCAATGTGTCACAATCATTGGGCAAAAACCCACCTGTATGAAAAATACAGAATAGGAGCTAGGACTACAATGTTGTAAATTACTGTAATACAGAGAAATTATAAGTAACACAATTGTAACTTCACTAACAATGAGGTGATGCGCAACTCACTGTCATTGTTACTGTAACTGTCTCCCTGTCAACTCATTGTTGCAAAAGATGTGTTATAGGCAGGCATGGATATTAGTTACTGAATAATAGTTGCAAACTGGATAAGTAACAAAAAACATGTACTTGAAAAAATATATTCAAAGTTTATGTAACCTTTCAGCTTGAAGATCAATAGTGTTCTGGAGAATAATGATGGCAAAAATTTGTGTCAAGTTTCAATAAAAAATCCATGCATGATTGGCTGGTTTAGCGATTTTGTTGGCTCATAAAAAGACAGAGCCCTCAGATGCATGGCAGAATAATATTTTCATCAAATCAAACTTTATTTAGGCAGTCAAGTCCTGTTTTGTCCTCTGTGTGCTTGTCAGGTGATTTTACATCAAGCTGCCTTAGGGTAGGATGTGTACGATGTTGGAAGAGATGTCTTTCAACAGCAAATTTATTGCTGCCCCAAGCCACTCCCTTTGTTCTAAATTATTTTTTTTAAAGGTGCCATGCAGAGAGATTATCCAGGAGTGTTTCAGGCCCCTTCTTCAACCCATTGCAATCTGTAATGAAAGAGAATAGACTTTTATTCAGTTGAATATTTGAACAAATGATAAAAGATAGTCACTAATGCATGCATTACTAGAGCAGTTCCCTTAGTAATTGGACTTTAACAGGACTTGTTAGAGTCTAGGATTGTAGTGCATAGATGGCAACTTGGATTTCTGTCACTTATCACACAATCTAAAATAAATTAATTCATAGCTAATAAAGTTTCCTCATCTCACCATTTCCTTCTCTCATTAAGAAAGCAAGTGGTGTTATTTTATTTTCACAAGGACTGTTTGCCCTCCATTTGATTTTTAGAACATCTTAATTGTGCTTGTTCTATGGCTTAATTCTCTTTGATTAAAAGCTTTGAAGTGAACTAATGTTCTTTAAATAATTACGGCATTCCTTTGCTCATGGTGGGGTATTCACAGCCACTTATAAAACAAGAAGTAGAACTTCATGTCTAAACCTCAATGTTATGTTGTATTGTGTTCATTAGATTTGGGGCTTCATAGTCCAATCTGTTGCTTGAACTGGTCCACATCAAGTATTGTTACACATTGTGTACAATCAGTGCTACTATAGGGCTACTATACTATAGGCCATATTTTGTGCTGTCACAGGGTAACTGGTCTTTCAGAACTAAGGAGAAATTTATCAAGTTGTAATTTATCAAGTGTAAGAAGTGGCTGACAATGCTAAAGCAAGACAGCTATGAGAAGCAGCAGCTACCAGTTCCCTCTCACTCTTTCATCTTTACTGCATCAGTAATTTGAAATGGGGAGGCAGAAGGAATATGATAAAAGCTTTGTTTTTAAACACCTCTCTTGCCTGGGAGTATTCATCACATTGTATTAAAATATAAATCTTTGTCTCTACCTTCTTTGTTTTGCATTTATCGCAGAGTCTGTGCCTTCTATAATATAACAGAAACCACAAGACGACCATTCATGGTGAGAAAACTAAAATATGTTTATTCTTCACAACTCATATAAGACACATCTCATATAGATTATTATAAGAATATGTTCTTATCTACTGATGTAGATCAAAAGAAGATACCATTCTGGTTGAGAAGGTGGAGAACAAGGAAAGTAATTTCAGCTCTGAATGGCCACAAAATACAGAAGTGACCATAAAATACTGTATATGCTCAGTCAAAACAAGAAAATAGACAGATTGTAAATTCCAAAAGTGAAATATAAAAAACAGCAACAACAAAAATAAATTCCCCACATTTAATTAGCCTAAATTAAAACAGGAATACAGCATAAGCATTTCTGCACATCTACATGGCCTTCTAATTCATGGCAGCCAGATGCCATGAGAAACAAACCGCAGAATGATGACCTGGAGTTTGGGAAGTGGGGAGGCTTCAATTATTCATAATTACAAGAAAAACAACAGAATGAATGGTTATGTGAATGAACAATCATCTTAGTGGTTTACAGCTATTCGGATGGCCTTGTAAATGACCAGGGAAAATTGCACTGAGGTTTTTTTTTTTCTTCTGCTTCAAAAGGACGCCTGGGCGTACAAGCTACCATGTCTCACAGCCAGCCCACTCAAACTTTCCTGACCCTGCGATTGTGCACTCAAGATGCATTGTTACTTGGTAGCATCCTTCAAAAGTGCTGAGTGACAGCGCAGTTGGTGAGTGAGGAAAAACAGACCAGGAAACCAGTGGCCAGGAACCTTTCAATGTAGGAGGAAAACGCACAAAATGGTAATGAAACAACTGTTCAGCATAAGAGAAAATAAAATGCAGGCCTCCTTGAATGTATTTTGACACTCATGTCCTCTTTTCACAGTTTTGCATAGTGTCTCATCAACAAATGAAAACCTAACAATGGCTTCATACCAGGGGAAAACGAGCATCAGAATATGTGGGAAGTTAGCTTAAGACCCAAACATCTTATGTCCACTCACAAACGCTTTCCAAACAAAGCACAGATGAAAAGATGATGTTTGTGTGAATTGGGCACATTACAGGCACATTATTTATTTCCCATTACCTCACATCTGTGCATCTTTTCAGTTCATTTCCCATTTTTGGATCAGTGGTCATTTCTGAAAAGCAAAATGTATTTCTCATCAACCATTCTTACATTTCTTTTTATTCACTACATTACTCTGCCTTGCAGGAAGTCCTTAGATGAATGTGCAACCAATGAAATGAAGGCAGAGGTAGGGCCACCCAGCAATGTCACAGAGTAGCAAATAGATTCAAGATAAGGCAACAGAAGAAAGTCATGTTGCTCAATGGATACAGGGTTTATGGATGTCATAACTAATTATTCCTGAGGTTTTAATTATGTTTCTGACCCTCCGCTGCATTACACAACTGGATGGAGTTCACACTTGTGTGCATATATTTTTTTTAACATGATAACTTTGACTTAAATTTTACTGAAATGCCACAACTCTGACATTTTGACACTATGGGACAAATGATGTATACATCATGTTCTTTACATTTAAAGACACTCTCAACTCTGTTTCAACAAATTATAAAAAATATATATTATTGTATATTATAGATGTTGTAATATTCATTCCATTTCTTTTATCTTTGAAGCATCCTGCCACTAAAGGTGCAAACTTAGTCCAAATCCTCTGAAAATATCAAGACCCTGTTTCAAATGACATGTTTTGCTTAACACAAATCTGTAAGTGTTTTGTTATTTCTGTTGTATGTACAAGGTTGATCTCTGTTTTTGTACTGTCATACTTTTGGGATCATTGACTGAAGCAGAACAGGAAATTTGGATGTTTTCATGGATTGTCATACAAATTACTTGGATGAGTATGGCACCTACTCTTCCACACTGGTTTTTTTAGAGTAAGAGCCCTTAGCTGCAATTGCTCATTCTTCTCTCTCAACTCTTGTCTGTGGTGTCCCAGACAAGGCCTCTGGTGTCAGATACAAGACCGGCATGGGGAAGTTATGCTGAAACATGTTATTGTAGCATATTGAGGAATGATAATTTTGTTATGAATTTTTTGAAGCTTATTATGGATATCACCCCCATTTATTCCTTTTGTTTTTGTGGCGGCCCCTCTTCAGCATCTTGAAATTGTTATGTAAATTCATAGCCTCTTTTTTTTAGCAGTGAGAGGTAACTTCAAAGCACTTTCTCAGGGAGGCACTGGGACCCTTATTCTGGGAATTGGGAGTTTATTGAAGGCTCTATTTGCCTGCACTGGGCACGCGTTCATGTGAGAGGCTCAAACAGCACTGCCTTCCACATCCATACTGGCTTTGCATTTATCCCACTCATCTGTGTGGTCCTGCTACATGAAATGGAGGTGCTTAGGCAAAAACGCTTCCAATAAATTAGCCAGGGGTCATTTGTGGGTTTGTAACTGTAAATTGTGGAGATGAAATCATAACAGAGGTTGGGGAAAGTTCAAGCAGCACTGTTATTCAGCTGGAAAGACAAACACATGGCTGCATATGTCTTCAACACGGTAAAGATATTAAATGCTTTTGAATGTGGGAGGGTATCATGTGTGCAAGCAGGAACCAAGAAGAGAGCAGTTCTTTGAAAAGCAAATTGCTAAAATTACTCCAGTTTCCGGTGTGAGCATGTATGTATGTGTATGTGTGTGTGTGTGTGTGTGTGTGTGTGTGTGTGTGTGTGAGAGAGAGAGAGAGAGAGAGAGAGAGAGAGAGAGAGAGAGAGAGAGAGAGAGAGAGAGAGACAGACCACTGACAGACCCATTCAGAAGATAGACACTGTGTCCATGTTTTATTAATGATTATTTTTGGAAAATGTTTCTGGGGCATCATTAAAAGATTCATATAATCATATTAAAAGAATCAAATAAATTACGATCTAGGTATACACAAACCATTAGTTATTTGCTAAGTTGGATTTTTTATAAACAGCTAAAACTGCATTAATTATTCATTCATGAGTGAACAGTTGCATTTGGCCTGTTTCGTGTGTGTAAGTACCACAAAGCCTTCTCCAAACTGTCATTTACTTCAGTTTTTCATGTCCTGGGGTGAAATCAAGTAAGCAATTAAAAAGTAATAGGGCTTACTGACAGTACCGTTATCCTGAACCTAAGGGGTCAATTACTTCTATTTGCAATACCTCTCACACTAAGAGAAAACAAAGCATAATTACCCTGGAAAACGATGAATGCTTTAAGGATTCCCTGCCAGTTAACTTATATATAATAAGAAGAGTCTGACACCTTTCTGAGCACCTTCATAAAAGACAAACCGCCCCTAGTTATGGCATGTCCAGGGGTGTGGATCTCATAATCAATTTGCGGCATCTTCAGGACATCAATGAAATAGATAGGCTAAGCTGTTTGTAAAACATGTGGACATGTTTGTAAACCATGTATGACATGAACAGGGTTACTAAATGCCTAGACATGGCCCTGTTTGCTAATATGAATCAAATGGTTACACAATTCAAAAGTGTTTGGATTAAACAGAGATTTATAACATTCCAAAGGCTGAATATTGGTAAAGGTTTAACCCTGCAAACCCCAGCACTGCATGTATGTGTTTTTCAGTGGCCTTCACATTTTCTGTCAGTTTTCTCCATTTTTGGGCAATTTATAATCACCACTCACCTTTTGACCTATGAATTTAGAAGATTTTCTCTGATTGATGTGAATTTGGGTGGGATCTGATCTAATTAAATACAATACTTTATGAAAACCTGACCTGAAATTATGCGTCCATTTTTTTCTGTAGTGCTGTTACCGGTTAACAGTATTAACAGTGGAAAGTGAGATGCTTTCAACAGACAATCATTTGTAAGGACTGTAGTAAAACTCAAATGTGATATAAAATCTGGGGTTTATGTAAGGTTGCAAGGTAAAAAAGCATTTTTTTAGAAAACCCGAAGGGTCCACAGTGCCTTGTTCTGGATTGTCTTGTGCATTTTCTCTTAATAATTTAAAACTTCATAAATTCTTTAGTGAAGAATTTATTCCTTCTCCCTGCCCTGCATCTTGGATCTAGCAGGACCTGTGCAGCTCCAGTTTAAATACAGAAATGAGTCAAGAGGGACACCTTCAGTTTTAGCACAAGAGTCAAGGTAGCAGTCTTCACTCCCACCTCCCTCTATACTTCCTCTTTGTACTGGAGACAAAACCGCGAGCTGGTGACTGGTCATTCCTTGACACTTCATTTTCCACATTCCCTTCCTGTCGGCTGTCTTCGCCCCTGAGGTTTGTCACCAGTGTCATGTTCTAGAGTCTGCTTGGACCTGCTTCCTCTCTCCCCACCCCCATTTCCTCTTGCGAATGCTCATGCTGACTAGGTGACAGTGAAATGAAAGGCACAGAGCTGGGTCCTACTGAGCTGCAGACAGGCAGGACAGGCGACAGTGATGGAGTGAATGGGCTATCAATGCCTGCTAAATACAATAATGTCGCTAGGGAACACAGCACAAGTGGGAGAGCTGAGCATAGTACCTCTCTCCTGGTGACTGCAGACATTACAATGTGTATCCAGTCCTGCTGCATCTGTGGGAATAATATCTACAGTTCCCTGTGATTGACTAAGTAATGTACCTGATGGACATTGATAGTTATAGTGAAAAAAATACACTGTAATAGAGGAGAACTAGAGCGATAAAGGAGAGCTTGCATATTACACGGGCCTCCTTTCTTATACAGGTGTCTCATTAGGCCAAAAAGGATCAGAACAAACTTTTTTAATCACTCCATCCTCCATATTAAGACTTTATTGAAGACACTGCTTCAGATTGCGTGGCAAGGGGTAATTACAGCTGGCCTGGTTTTAATTTTTCCAGATTTTTTTTTTTTCTGTCCTTCAGAAAGCCTTTGTTTGCCAATACTTCCCATTTCATTGTTTTCCTTGTTTAATGTATAAGTAAAAGCACAGTGCATGCTCCACATAAATTGGATGAAGCAACAAAGGCATAGCTTTATGATGTCCGTGATTATAGCTGAAACACAATTTTGAAAAAAAAAAAAAAACTTGTTTTGAGATGTTTGGACACTTCTCATTCAGAACACTTGTCAAACAGGGCTATTTATTTTGGTTGCTTTCCCTTTCCTCAATATATAACATTTTTCAGCACTTGCAAACACAGCAATTATAATACTGTCTGGGTTTCTAATGTTTATTTGTCTGGTAAGAAGTCTTTGAAGAAAAACTGAAGGGGCAGACAGACCAAACACTTAGAGGCATTAAAAACAGTATTTTTGATCAGTGTCACATTTTGCCGGAAATATATATATTTGTACACACTATAAGTGAACGGTTTGGAGCAATCTTTACACAACATTTGCTTCACAAATTTCATAAAAACACCTTTGTCATGAGATCACTAACAACCTATTACACCGCCATGTGCTCTTTACATTGATGGGCCACACTTTATTTTAGGGGTCCCATTACATTATGTCATTACGTTACATTAGCAGACACTCTTTGCCAGAGCGACTTCAAAACATGTGCATTACAATGCTAAGAGTAGTTATCAAAAAGTGCTACAAGAGGTCAGTACAATACTGAGTTAAGTGCTAAACTAGTGTGGAGTGCTTTTTTTAAATAGAAAATAGGGATAGATAGGGGCTGATCCATTGAGTCCCTTAAAGGTTAGTAACAAGGTCTTGAACTTGATCCTTTCTGCAACCGGTAGCCAGTGGAGGGACTCAAAGAGAGGTGTCACATGGTCCTGCTTGGGGAAGTTGAATGTCAGTCAGGTTGCTGCATTCTGGATAAGCTGCAACGGTCAGATGGTACATACCAGCAAGCAGCAAGTTGCAGTAGTCCAGACGTGACAGGATGAGATCCTGGATCATGACTTGGGCTGTGTATGTGGACAGGTATGGTCTGATCTTCCTAATATTGAACAAAAGTCCCAATCATCAACTTGCAAGTGATTAGAGCAATATTAAGAATAGTCTATACACAATAATACATTCACTTGAAAATCTTGGACCCATCACTAATGTGGCTGTTGTTTATGGACATTTGAAATAGGCAGCTGTCTCAAAATACAATCTTGCACATAAATTATATATAAAATATACTGTATATATGCTTCTGGATTTCTCAGATCTTTTAAAAATGATGATGTGATTTACAATGTTGTATATTAGTGAAGACTAGATATTCACTGTCATAAAAACAAAGAAAAAAGCATGGTGTTGTGTTTCTCAGCACAAATGCTCTGTTAAAATTAATTTATCATGTACAGTAGTTTGACCTTTGTTGGACTGACAATTGAGCTTCTTCGAAAGACAAAGTATAACCACCCAGTAAACAATTTGCGTTGGCCCAACGTTGGCCCATTGTCATTTTTCAACATTGGCCAACCGTTGGTTTTGCTCATCGGTTCGACGTTGGCCCAACCATGATGGCCCAACGTCGCACTCTTTTGTTCCTACGACGGTGGCCCAACCGTTTATCTGCACGGTTGGCCCAACGTCGGCAGCCAACCATAATCCATATGATATTCTGCACAGAGCAGTATTTGGTTATAGAACGTTACGCTAACACTGGTGGTCGCCAGCCAACCGTTACTGATTAGCCTGTAGGCTACCATTTGGTTTCGGTGTCATTTTTTTTCTACAGCAAAGAGGCATTTGTTAGTAGACACGGTACTAGGAAAAATACAACGTTTTGGTCTTCTGAAGTCGGCAGAAACAATTATATGCCCTTTACATCCAACATATCACATTTGCAGAAATATGCTGCGCTACACAGAAGAAATTTCCATTCAGAATTTAAGGTTGGAGAAGTGTTTATCTGAATCACTTTTAATGTAGTTGTTGGAGATACCAAAGAGAGGAAACGAGTAGCCTATTTTAGACTAAGTTAACATGAAGAAATGACAAAAAATATAATTAAGAAAACTGATTTATTAAAAACATTTAAATAAAACATTAACAGGATTTTAAAATGGAACAAATAGCTAAAACAAACTTTAAAAGTATTGTATTTGTAACAACAGGCTAAACCATGACAAAATACACAAATACACAAATGACAGAACATATGTTACATTTTTTAAAAATTATTTAGAATACAACTGCATTTAGAATAATTAAGCTAATTAAAATTTGCATTCCTCGCCTTCCTCCCTCCGTCACGGTCTTTAGCGTAGCGCAGCCAATTCTTCCCTGATGAACTGATGTCGGCATCTGTGGCATCTTTGAAGTTTGCCCGCACAGCTCCTTAAAGAAGTAAAATAAAATAATGACTCAATGATGTTTTATGTCAGTTTTTCCCTGCAACCCCGCTTAATGGTTTCTAAACGCTATTTTAACAGTGAATGCGGATCAAGCTATCCGCCGTTAACCCTAAAATAGGCACAATGTAAAAAAAAAAAAAAATAGTACAATAGCAGGCCTATTGTCGTATTTTAAAGTTCGTCTGGCCTAAAATGAATCATTACAACTTTCCCCCACAATTCGGTCTCTTACTTGTTTTTGTAAATAGGCTATTGTACCGGTGGTTTATCGTGTGTGTGTGTGTGTGTGTGTGTGTGTTTGTGTTTAACTGCGGTTGCTCTTTCTTTAGTTTTAGCTTTTGTTAGCTAGCTAGGTCAGGTAGCCACCTTAAGAGTAATGAATGAAACTATGTTTACTGTGTGAGTTTTATGTACTGTTTTCTGTTACTGTTGTGTTGGAATGATGTATAAATGTGCCCGTCTTTCACTCGCAATACTGTGGGAGGCTACCTTAAGGTAACCGCGAGTGAGAAGTGTGGGATATCATGTAGGCCTACAAATAATTTAAACCCATATAGACTTTGATCTCTGCAATCGGAACCGTTACTGTAGACAGATATTATTTAATATACAGAGATGACCCATGGTGTGACATGATCCTAGTGTAGTAGACAACTTCAAAGAGTGAAGTCAGTTATTTAGTGTTGTAGTGCTACCTATAAGTTTACATGGAAACATTGTTGATTTGTTAATAAAACGTTAATATCCAATTCATTTTGTCGCGATTTATAGATCCTAAGGATTTTCTATGGATTTTATGGATGTTTCCAGATGGTGATACAAGTGGGCATCCGAAGGGGTTGACATGTATGGATACTACAGCCAGTCATAAAAATTAATGAGGCCAGATGGAATATTTTCTTTGAAAATCTGTGACACCCTTATAACATTAACCGCTTCACCGTTTGTATGAAATAAAAAAACGTAGCCTTAGCTAACCAAGCAGTGTGGGATTAGCTAAGAGAGCTAAATAAGTAGCTACCTACGCTAGCTAAATTACCTCAGAACCAGGTAACGTTATATGTAAATCCATCTCACTAAAATTGGCTAAAATTACCAACACACAACAACAAATAAATATATAAATACCATATGTTACAGTAACAATTCCAGTTCAAACTGTACATAATTAGCCCTGATACTTTTATCTATTTTACAAAATATAAGACAATTGTTATAAGGTACTTACCCAGATGCGGCTTTCCTTTTCTCTTCAGACTGAGAGACTGTCTCGCACACTTTCAGTTGAACTTCAAAAAAATCCTCGCGATCGTCCACAGCTTGGCCGGAAGACACGATGGTTGGGTAAAAGTCACAATGCCAACGGAGTGCCAACGTTGGTTCATGACGGTTATGCGATGGTTGGGGTAGAGTGGTAGTCCAACGTTGTGCCAATGTTGGCTCATGATGATTATGTGACCGTTGGGCTAAAGTGGCATCCCAACAGTGTGCCAACGTTGGCAGCCGACGGTGACGGTCGCCAACCATAATGACCATGAGCCAACGTTGGCCCAACCACCGCATGTTTACTGGGCAGTGAAGTATTATGACTTTGACGTAAGAAATAGGAAGAAAAATGAGTCAAACTGCAGTATTCATGCCAAATATTTACATAGTTTGATATTAAAGGCAAAAGGTCTTAATCAGTTTAAAACATCATTCAGTAGGACCCCTGTTTATAGTCTCTTTGCATGTAATGATCGTAATGCAGTGTTTGGTGTTAAATGCTGATTGCTATTTACATACAGTACATTCTTTGGGCCTATTATGATTCATTTTGCTCTCATTCCAAACATTAGTCTCATTGCTCCTCTCTTAGTTGCAGAAGCTGGGACTCTCGGTGGGGAAGTTTTGGTGATTCAGAGCAGTAATGTCACAGAGCAGGTGATAATCTGGAGAGGTAGTGCAGAGGCACTGCTGGTGGGCTGGTAGCAGGCAAAGCTAACAGCCTCTTGTGATCATTCCTCTTTGCAGGGGCACTTGGTCTTGACAGCCGGGAAGCAAAGCATTAAATTGAATCACTGCTTAATGAAAAGTAAGTGGCTCAAGTCAAATGAAAACCATGAAGCTTTAAATCCCTGGAGGGTTTAGTCTAGTAGTAGCCATTGCATGCCACAAGCATAATCTGAACGAAGAATGATTTTTCAGTCTGACAGAAGACATTTAAACTTAATGGAAAAGCTGTGAATTTGTCACACTCCCAGAATCTGTTTAAAGTAAAAATACTCAATTTGTACGGGATCCTGTGTTCTATAGACATCCCGGTGTCTATTACATGTTTCTTTTCTTAACCCCTAAAACATGACAGCTGCAAATTGTGGCCATATGAGCTTACCTCATTTTCCACTTTAAATCATTTCTCCTTGTAAAAAACTTCCTGTTTATTTTGGTGTGAAGAAGAGGCCTGTCGCTTTCATGTCTCAAATATATCATCAGTAAACATTAAACTGGCTCTGCAATAGCTGATATTGTATCACCAGCGGTTCTGTCATTTGCAAAATTTCAAAAAGAATTCCAATTCATCTCCATTTAATATTGGAGTCATTTCAAGACCCAGAAACATTTCAGCATTTTTTTACAGTAAGACATGTGGGTCTTATTTTGTGTTGGGGATTGGACAGTTTAATAATGAAACAACACTACCCTCCACAGTAACACCTCCTCTAAACTCGTGAGTCTGTCCATTTCAGAAATCCACTTGAAAATGAGGTTCCAGTTTTCTTGGTGAAATGTAATTCCCCAAGGCAATTTGCAGTATGCATTGCTTATAATGTTGCACACTTATAAGGGTGTATCTGTGACATCAATGGTAACTCATCTACTTAATATTAAAACTTTTGAAATTGCATTGGTAATTATTCTTCCCAGCACTGATCCACAATTATCATCAATAATTTAGAGATGCTGACTTTGATTAATATTTATTTATTTATTTATTTATTTGGGTATTATCTTATTTTTAGACTTTGTAATTGCCATTTATGTTACTGTACACCTACCTCTACATACAACCTCTCTTCTTGCACAGGACTGCTGAATGCGAGACAAATGCAATTCTCCAATACACTTGCATACAATCAGACAGACATATTTCACACACTGTAAGTCCCACAGTGAAGTGAACAAATCAGCTCACAAGCCGCCAGAGTGTGTGTGCACAAAAAGATGGACTTTAATGCCTCACTGATAAATTATGATATACTTGAATCAATCCTGTGTAGCAGGACATTTTAGCTGAGAAGAGCACTCAGGCATTTTTCCTGTTTTGATTTCACACTTGTACCACGCAACTGGTTGAGTTATGTTGCTTTAAGCTATAACATGTATAACTGAAGAAATTTAACTTTACAAAATATGTTTACTGCATTGGAATCAGTGACACCAAGCTGCAACAGTACCTTCATACTGTAAGCTTGACAGAATCAATTGATCAGTTTATTTATCATCAAAGGAGAATACTTCTGTTTTGACTGCTCCTAAAGAACCATTTGAAATTAGCAGCATGCAGATTATAAGTGATATATCCTCAGTGTGCATTCTTCTTAATGTGTTTGTCCAGCTGAGAAACTGCACTGAACAGGAGTCATTTGTGTTTGAGGCAGCATAAGTGAGTGTGCTGCCTCCCTGAGCACACCCCAGGTGAGTTAGCCTCCTATCAAAATAATGATTTAAACAAACAATTTAGTCATTAAGTAGACTGAACACCCACATACTTTCTAGCCTGAGAGGCTGGTAGTTGCCCATGCATGCCTTCACACATAAACAGCCTCATTTACTGAAAGGAAGTTTTTTTTTGTGCATATCATTAAAGGTTTTGCTGTATACCCACAACCCAGGGCCCTTTTTTAAACTAAATAAAAAGAAGCTCAAGCATAGTTTGGATTGTCTTCACAGAAAAGTATGGCATTTACAATACATTTTAAAAGACTCTTTAAATCTGTTGTGTTACATATTCCACAATAAATCCATAGTCCACCCGTGTTCCCTACACATGCCAGAACAGCTAGCTCAGAGCCTTTTTATCTTTAATGCATCAGGGAACACAAACATTCACACACATACAGAGGAATAAAAGCATAGAAGTACCTATCTAAATCACATGCATGTCTTCTTTTTGCTTGTCCATTCCGTACAGAAAGAAAAATTCAGATTTTTTTTCTTTAACACTGACATCCCATGCAGACCTTTTCAAAAAACATTAAACCAATAGCAATCATTTGTTTCATTTGTATTTCATTTCTATCAACTGTTTTTGTTATCATGGCATTTTCTGTTATGATGGCAGAGACCCTGGCTTGTTTCTCCATCTATGCTGATACCAGGAGAATGCAATCATAAATCCTTTCCAAGCTCCTGCCACTTTGGTGAGGTGCTGAGGTCTTAGATCACACTGAAGGAGAAGCATAATGGCATAGCATGTAGTAACCTTCCTTTTCACTGTACCATAAAATTATTTCATGATGTTAAGTGCTATACTACATATAGCACAGCAAAATTAGACTCCTATGAATACTTGAAAATAGATATATAAATATCACTCAACTTGAAAACCTTGAGCCCTCATGTTCCTTGAAATATTTAATCCAAAACACTGAGAGTATATAAAGAGACTATAAAAGAAACAGTCTGAACAACTTGTTTTCTAAAACTGAGTTTGGTGCGTGTAAAACATGCAGAATTGTATGAGTGTAGAACATGAATCTTGTAATATAGGCCTAAATCCCATTTATGAAAATCCTGAACAGGTCACCTAACACAAAAGCTCCAAAGGGAGAATCCAAACCACACTTGCAGTTTCTTTTCTGTCTGGATTCGTGAGAGTCCATTGTTTTTCAGTTTGAAAGAAATGAAGATAATTATGGAATCAATACAAAATCAAACCACTAAGATCATTGTCTATGTGAGATGACCATGTTATGACTGTGGCCCAAACAAGAAAACCACCAACTATTCTAACACATAGCCCACACTTTGTAAAGAAAATAATAATAATAAAAAAAGATTTTGTAAAGTTGTGTAGTCAATATTGTCTCTACTAGTATGGACCCAGAAATATAGGTGCCAAAGGAGAGCAGCTTAGAAAAGACTTACCACTTCTGAGGCAACAATTGAAATAAATTGTCAACAAAATGTTTATTTTGTCTCAAAATGCCTGTGGCTGTCAAATATACATCTAAATTATTTAACACCCCTATTCTAGTGGAGGGAAACCATATTTGCTGTCTTTGTTTTTCCTTATTGTTTATGTTTTAATGGCTCCTAAGGAATTTGTCTGCATTTTTCCTTCACTTTTTGCCAAAATGTGTGAGAACCCATTAGATCTGAAACAGCAAAACATGTATGTGACAGATACAAGAGAGTGACATAGCCTACATTTCTTATGGTTGAAGATTTGCACGTTTTTGAGCAAAGCACGTTTGTGCCAACATGAAGTGAAGAAAGTGCTTGTAGCAGTGTGCCATGACAAATACAGGAAGTGTGGGAGGCTGCAAAGACATGAAAGAGCACACACACACACACACACACACACACACACACACACACACACACACACACACACACACACACACACACACACACACACACACACACACACACCACAAAGTAGCCATTTTACTCTGGACATCAGAATCACATTTTGACACAAACAGGTGTTCAAGTACAGGCAACATGCTGAAATAGGGGAATGGCATACTTTAGCAATCTGTTCAAAAGGAACTCAAGTGGTATGACAGTAAGAAAAGCACACATTGTTTTATCCTTTTTACTTCTAACTGAAGGACACATCATTTGCCATTTTGCAATGAACCCTGCAAAGCTTTGCAATCATTAGCTGTCTTTCCATTAGAACATTGCAGTGAATTTACCTTCGAGCACCAAACACAATCGCTTCCAGTTGTGCAAAACACTCACCAAGACAAGTGTTTCCATTGAAACTGCATTCTTGGAAAAGCATGGTTTGAGTGATTCCCACATTAGCAATGACCTGAATGAATCAAATGTGAGAATGGTGGATTGTTTTTAACACAGTCACGGTACAGGCACTGTGTGAAATTCGGCTGTTTCTGTTCTGCTTCCCTGTGAATTTAGCCCAGTTAATTACCATTTTCTTTTTTATAAACTTAATTAACATTCATTTTTATGTGCATGAGTTTGCAGATTGCATAAAATCAGTGCACAAATCACCTTTAATGCTCATAGCAACTATATAATTTGATACAAAGAAGAAACACTGAGGCTGCAGTGTGATGTAGTGGTAACGAGTAGGGCTCGTAACCAAAGGGTTGCCAGTTCAAGTCCCTGCTGGGGCATTGCCATTGTACCCTTGAGTAAGGTACTTAACCCACAACTGCCTCAGTAAAATATCCAGTGGTAAATGGATAATATGTACAATTGTAACCTATGTAAGTTGCAATGGATAAGAATGTCTCCTAAATGACAACAATGTAATACAACCCCCCCACTGCTTACTCTTTCAGAGGCCATGCATCCTGTATTTAGAAGTCCCTGAGCTTTCCTGGGAGGTGAAACAAGGCCCTGCTATTCAACAATCAGACCACACCTGGTGTTTACTTTGAGGCCTGAGACAACAGGTGTTTTCTTTTTTGTCCAGTTGCAGAACAACGATGCCATAGGTCGTATTTGGGATGTTCAAGAGCCTCCTTTTTTAAGCCACATTTGAGCACTCCTGAATTCCCAGGAAAGCAGGGTCAAGTAGACCAGATGACTGATAAAGACACACACACACACATAAGGTTAACAAACACTGGTTATGTCTACATTGGGGGTGGGAGTATCATCTCCTGTATTCATTTAGTGAGGGGGAAATAAGAGGCTCCTCAAATTCATTTCTTGCAAGTCCAGCGTGATCTTGATAATTGGTACCAGGCCTGAATTGCAAGGACAGTTGCAAGCACTTTTTTTGCAGCAATTACACACAAGCCTCTCAATTTAAAAAGTCATTTTTAATATGAATGCCAGCATAAGATCCTGCCCCTCTTCTAAACTGTGGTGTACCTATGTAGAGTTATAACATGAGTGTCAAAAATTGCAAGGTCTTCTCAGGCCATGTTCAGTTGAAGGTGAATAACTTTAGGTATGGTTTCCATCACAGATCCAGATGGCCCACTGTCCAGTGCACTGAAGGCTTTTGGTATCTCGCCTGAGACAGGGTTCAGCTAAGAACAAAGGAAGCTTGTTGAAAACAAACCAGAGCATTAATGGGCCTAGCTCCTAGAATCAATCTTTGCCACATTCAAAGAATTCAGTAAAAAACGATAAGAAACCCAGGCAGGAATACCAAAATGTGTACATGACTTTGCATAGCATTGTGCCAGCTTCAGAAGCAACTTAGGAGTATTGCATTCGAAAGGTATTGTGGGTTTTGCCTCATCCTCAAGATTTTCATCTCAGATAGCAAGGTAGTTTTAGTGTCATTTTAAGTTTAGCAAACAGGTCCATAGCTACAACTGGAAAATTGCTGTATAGTGCAGAAAATTAAAGTATCATGAAGACTTGAGCCTGCTGTTTCCAGTAAATCTGTCAAGTGAAGCAACCCGTTACCATTATACAGTGCTGTGTCGGGAAAAGCATCACATTAGAAACATCAATAACACAATAGGTTTATCAATACTGTATTCAGTAGTAGTGCATAACAAAACATCTTTTTAGATAGGGGCCGGAAAGTTCAAAGAACAGTTATCATTTTAACTCCTGAATAGTGAGTGGTTTCTGTTGTATAAAGCTCATCCTGCTACTTTAATCATCAATGTAATTGTCTTTTTTGTATGCAGGTGTTATTTTGGCTTAGTTAAAAGAGTTCAGAAGAAGCTACTTTAATCAAGTGATAGAAACAGCCTCAACAGTTAGTATCATAGCTATTATAATTCCACTCTGAATGCAATATGTTTTAATGCATATAAGGTAAATACTCAGAAAAAAATAAAATTTGTACTAATTGTCAGGAAATCTGGTTTTAAGACTATTAGCAATTTTTCACACCAACAGATGAATCTGAATGGTCACCTCTCCTATGTAGTTTGTGTCCTGTGAACTGTTCCCATCTCACAGGGAAAAGGGACAATGCGCCACACCTCTGTGTAAAGGCCTAGGTTAAGAAGCATATATTGTAAACAACAAAATAACCCAACCAGGACACCATATGAGAGACACTTCACTGACATTTGAAATGAATTTAAAGGACCTCCAGCAAAAGAAAATTGGGACCCACCCCTAAAACAGGCCAGGCCATACACTAAAGAGGAGAGAGGACTTGTGGAGGGGAAGACAGCTAGTGCAGCAGGCAGAGAGGAGCCAGAATTGCGCAGAACAGAAACTATTGTTTTTTTTCTGCTTCTTTTGATGAACATGCCTTTCAAGTTTGGAAATTAAAAGCAGGTGTCACCCGGGAATGCAAATTCATGCGCACAATCCCCATGTGCAAGCCTTTTCAACTTTGTGAAAAGAGCACTTGCATCAGAAGTAGGGGGGTGTGGGATGGGGAAAACATCATACAAAATGTTTGTCCTGTTTTCTTTGTGACACTTAAAAATGCCATCTTCCTCCACGCACAAAAACAAAATTTCTCCTTTACATGACTTCATGCTGAACTCCCATATAAACACTGGTAGCCAATGAGCTGCAAATAGGGAAAGCAAATGGGGAAGAATTTTATTCAAATGAAAATGGTCAAAATCCTGGTTTTTCTACTTTTTCTTAACTTTAATGATTAGCAGAATATTTTTTTTATATACAAAAGAGTTTACATTAAATTTGAGTGATTGTTAATCTAGCAAAGAGATCGGAGCTCATTTTTAACTTCATAATTTCATCAATAAAATAATGTGAAGTGCACAAAGATGAGAGCTACTGCATTGATTGCAATCAAATGAAAAGGAATCAGCTGCTGATGGATGATCCATATTTACATTAAAAAAGTGATGTAGGATAATTATCCAATAATGGTAAGTTCTCCCCCCTGCCTTGTTTACAGCTCTTATCTTTGAAATTCCCGTTTTTACAACCGCTTGCCAGTGAGGCAACAAGCTGCTAGAGGATGTGAAACATTGTGAACCCTCGACTAGCATGTAGTCAATCGTGGTAGAGCATATAAGAGTAGTGCTCAAGGAGGCCTGAGCCAAGTCAGTGGCCCAGTCTTGAACTACCTCTTAACACCCTCCCCTTGGCTATTCATGATTAGCCCGCACAGACCTGAAAGGACTGGATAGGTATATGCAATATGACAGAAACTCAACCTTTCTTACAGGCTGGCTGTACAAGTGGACTATACTACTGATATCCATCCAGTCCTTTCAGATCTTTGAGGGGAAGCAAGAAGGGCTTAAAGGAACGGGAAAGGAGGTAGGCCTGGTATGGGCCTCTGATCCAAGGATGGCACCCTCTCTCCAACCTCCTCTCCAATCAGAACAGACAGACATGTTCCTGTGCAAATGTGTGATCCTACAAACATGCTACGATAAAACAGCCTCCACTGCTGGGCTCACCACATCCTGCTCTGTGGCGTCAGGTTAATGGAAAAGACTTCATGTGTCTGGGAATAGAGAGGTGGATCCAGGGACGTCTGTCCTTGGTAAATTAGACATACCATCTCAGTCGCTTTGGTTTTCATGAGGGAAGCATGTGGAACCATCACCAGGAACTGGCAAGTTGTGTAAATAGTCTAAGATGGTGTGACCCTGAGGGCGCACTGTCGTAGTCCTCCACATGTACTACATGGAAAGGCGATGGTGGTTTTACAAGGTGTCTGCTTGTAAAAGTCACTCCACTGGCACAGGGAATTTTTAACAATAAAATTCCAGGCAGCCAATTTTTTATAAGCTTCAACAAAGTTCAGATGTTGTGTCTCGAGCATTTTTATACATGCCTTTTTTTGTTTCCCTATGCAGCTGACCCAGTTTTACATTCCTACTGTAAATAGTAGTGATGCAGAAATCATGCATTATTGATGTTGAAAGTTAAGACTGTTTCTTTTTCTCCTGGTGTTTACTGCTTTGAGTAGAGTGGCAAAACTGCCTCTTAAATGCTCAGGTTATGTAACACCAGTTGAGACAATATACACTTTCAATGATAGTTAAAGACAAAATAGACAATCAAGGGTCTTAGCATTGCAACTCAGCTAAATGAAGATTTAGAAATATACTGAGATATATAAAAGACAACCATATACTTTATATAAATGCACTTAAATGCTTTGTTGGTTTGGACACGTTTGAGTGGGAAAGGAATGCATATGATTGTGTTTGCAAGAATCAAAATCAAAGCAGAAAATTGTTATTTGCTTTGAAACTAAGCACAAAGCAGCTGGCTCAAGTTATTAAAGGGGGACTGTGGCCAAACTCCACGATATGTTGTAAATTATGTCCATTTGCTTCATGGAAGATTAAGAGGTGGTCCAGGTTCAGGTCCAGTAAGCACAGAGTCAAATACCACAACCTTTAACTTCCTTCTGTGTGTGTGTGTGTGTGTCTATGTCTGTGTCTGTGTCTGTGTTTGTATGTGTGACTGTAGTGGGGAGGAAATGTGAAACATGCCAGAAGTACAGGAACAGAAGCAGGAGGAGTATTCAGGTTGCTACACTCCTCTGTACATTCTGTGGGCTAGTGATCAGTACCGATGATTGTCTGTATCACAGACATATACTGAGGAAACACTTGAAATGTAAACATTAAACTTTGAAAATGCCTTCCCTTTTTACCATGTTTTTTTTTTTCTATAACTGGTAAAGCAATTTACTTGTCATTGCACAGATGCAGTATTACATTTAGCTTTTTTAAGGCCCTGTGGGGATGGTTGTCTAATGTTAATGTAATTACCAGAGCTATCATTAGCCTATTATGTGCTAACCCCAGACTGATTCATGTGACTTGGGATTTCTGTTCATTTTATGAAATATATTTAGAAATAAAAAACAGATTACATTCATTTTTTTAGCCCGGAGAAGCAAGGGAAATGTTTACTGTGTAGTTCATTAGTACTGTCTGTATTATGAATTTATCACTTAGAGCCAAATAGCTAAATTGATGGCCTTTCAGGTTTGGTTTAGCTTTCCTATGACATTTGACACACTGAATTCCCAGTTGCTTAAGTCATAAAACAAAAATATATCACTTCCAAAAGTTTAACTGAAATGCTGATTCATATTAATCAGTGGTTTGACAAAAGGAGTCTCTCCTGCATCAAAGTGTTGGCCAGGTAGTTCATTCACACATAACTGATATCAGCATCTGCATATAGCTCTTTCACATTTTGCCAATCAAAATATGAAAGTATATCTGCAGTGCAAACCCTCTACCATTTGTGAGAGAGAGAAGAAAGGGAGTTTTGCCATTTAGTGTGAAACCACACCTGCAAGCATGGCTGACTGCAGATTGTAGCATATTGAATCTTTTTTAGAAGGGTCTGGAGTCTTAAGTCTGAGAACTGATGTAACCGTTAATGAGATGGGTATCCCTCCTTGATGTAAAACAGGGACCAGGGATAGTTTGGTGACATACTTATGGCTACTGCTGCTGCAGAAGTGTAGAGCTAGACAATATTGGCCATTTTTTTCTCTGCCAGGCCCATGAACAGTCATCAGCGAGGCTTAGAACTGAGAATGAGTTGGCCATATTGTGTGTCCACCTCTGATCGATTCTTACTCCTTTTTTACTTCCCTCCTGTATTTTATTTCTCTTTACAGTAGCTGTGAGCATATTTCTGGAAATAGGTCATCAACTGGTTATATGGATGAATTCTTGCCTATATTGTTAATAAAAGGTCAACCTTTTGTATTTTACCTTCTTTGTGTCAGAACAGTACCTGAATGTGGAATTGTAGTTTTACCCCTTATGATTATTTTCCCACCTTTACACAATTGTGTGCATAGCACATTAAAGGACTGAAAATCACACCAACTATGCTAGGTGTAAATAACAAAAAGCAATGGGGGTAGAGCCTAAAATTTTAAAACTGCAAACAAATATGGAAGACAGCAAAGCACAGCAAGAAAAAGAAGCAGTACGACACTTATGTCTTTAAGACAACTACTCATTAAGTCACCACATGTGGTCTTTTTCAAAATGTAAAAAAAATGCTGGTAGAACATTTAGAAGAAATTTTGACATGTATTTTACAAGGCAGTGCATTTCAACCAGGACTGGTTTTTCTCAGGCAGCAGTATAAATAACATAAATGAGACATTAACAGCCTGTGATGACAGGTTATCTCACAGAACATCCTTCTGTATATGGTTCTTGCTGTTAAAATTAATTCAGTTCATATTTTATGTGTTTTACCATTTCATTTCATATTAGTGTTACTGATTTCTTTTCTTTCATTAAAAGGATGTATTTATAAGCACTTATCTCTCACCATTTACAAGCAGGTTATAAATCTTCAAGGTTGTTCAACAATGGCAAAAAAGGCAAGCACACACACGCGCACACACACACACACACGGAAGGAAGCTAAAGGTCATTATGTTGGACTCTATGTGCTTACTGGACCTGATTCTGGGCCACCTCTTAATCAAAAGAAAAATGAGAAAGGCAAACTGTACCACTCTAGACGAGTTGCGGTTTGTACTGACTTCCACCTCCGACATGCCTGCCTCTCATCTACCCCTGACAGAGGATGCTTTTAGGTAGCACGTACTGAGAGCCATGTACCAAACTGCCATTTGGTGCCACAGCCATTACCATCACCAAAAGTCAGTGCTTTGGAGTCCTGTGGGGAAGGGCTGGAGGTTGACAGAAGGAATTATGGAGCCTGTGATGTATGGCAAGCCAGCAGCACCTCAAGAAGTGCGAGACCTGACTCACCTGTACTGCAAGGACAAACAGTGTAGTCAGAGGAAGAGGTGTCCTTGTATTGCAGCCGGCTTGCCATGCATTGAGTTCTGTACATGTGACCCTCTAGAGTGCCCTAATATAATTCCAGATAAAAGCACAGTCGCATATCTTTTATATTTTTAATTATCTATTCAGTTTCTGCCTATATTCAATGTATGATTAAGGGTATGTATTTTCAAAATAGTCAGAGATATTGGTGACTTTCTTGTTTCACTGTATGCATCAACTGCCTGTGGACGTGCAGTCCAAATTTGGTGAGTTTCTGATCATTATTCCCAGAGATACATGTGATCAAGCAGATTGTCCCTTTTGCAGAATTTGCAGAAATTTTCACTGTTTTCAGTTTTGGGGAGGATCCAAATATCATTCAAATAAACTACTTTTGCAGTAAAATATTTTTATATAACCATCCATTTCACAAAATAGACATACCAACGATATAAAAAAAACATGGTTGTGCTTTGTTCTACCTCGGGTGGAGGTATCTCAAAAACTAAGGCCTTTTGGGGGATTTTTTCCTCTACTAATAATTTACGACATATTGTGGAGTTTGGCCACAGTTCCCCTTTAATAATTTGACCCAGCCGCTTGGTGCATAGTTAGTGCAGATATACTGTGTGTATATTCTTGGTGACTTCAAGTTCAGACTCCTCCCTCTGAATCTCTCATGATCCCATTCAATCAAATAAACCAATGTGTCTCAAACTGAGAGTTGCAAGGTTGCTGGGAATAGCGTTCAGATTAGCACAACCTGAGTCCTGTAAGTCCCTGTAGCACTGTATGCTCTAATAACATTCCATTAGCTGGAAGAGTACAAGAATTGAATCTATCAAACTAGGTATCAATCTAGCAAAGCAAGATAGCTAGCAAGTTCACAAACAGTTAGATAAAATGGATGACTTTGTCCACAAGGAAAGAAAAAGGAGCTGCAGCAGGTATGTGAATATTGGGTCTTCAGAGAATGTCTGGGTATCGCTAAGTAACAAGTCTCAGTCCAGACTTAGACCCTACAGCGGACCACATGCACTGACCCACCTGTTGATCACTACCCTCTGACACAGTGCTTAATGCCTTCCACATGGTTTTAATCATTATAGAGGAGAGGGGGGTTGTCGGTGAGGTGGTTGATCATTTCAGTCTTTCATTTAATCTTAATTGGATCTTTGTTCCACCTGCCAAAGTCTGTACCAGACTGGTAAAAACTGGCTTTTTATGGTTAGCGAGTTCTTTCCAGCGCTTCCTTTCAGGAAATTAAGTAAATGAAACTGGACTGAAGCGCTGGCCAGCATTGATACTTTGTGACTGTTTCAAAGTTTTGGTTGGTCAATGCTGTAGGCAGAATCTGAGTAGAAGGTCCATCTCACTGGTTACGTCCAAGTTGGATTCACTGTTGGATTGGAAAATAAATAACTGGAGGAGATTATTTTGTGGTATTCAGAATGGGTGGTCTGCAATTTTACACACCAATATCAAGTTTGGCTTTCAGAATGATGTCTCACACTCAGAAAACATGACCTACCACATCATTACAGGTTTGTCCTTGGATTAGTGAATTCCTTCACCTGAAGAGATCCCCTGCAGTCTGAATGTGTATATATATATATATATATATATATATATATATATATATATATATATATATATATATATATATATATATATGGAGTGAAACCTTTCTATGAAAGCACACCAGGTTGAGGAGGGTGGGGACAGTAGCCCCAGAAGGTGGGATCCTTTTTTGTCACCTGGTTGGGGCAAACAGTTTGGACAAGATACCTTGTACGTTTACAGTGCCGTCCAATTCCGTTTGGCCCTCGCATTGTTGAAATGGGGGAGCATCTTTTTGAATCACAGAGGGTTATCTATGATTCCTTAAAATAAGTTCATTCCAAAAACTGCTGACCCTGCAGTTTTCTGTCTTGTTTCAAGATAAGATAGGGATTGTACTGGAAGGAGCTCTAATTACATCCAGAACTCCTGTCAATTCTCTGAATACATATAACTGTAATATGTTGCATCTAAGTTGGTTAAAATTACTTTCTCATTTTGATAAAAGGAAAAAAAAATCACATGAATTCTTCAGCTATCCTAGTATGCACTGAATATTGTCAAATAAAGACAAAAAACAATACTTTTACACATCCAATGTAAAGCATGACAACATCATATCATACCCCATAATACAGAGTTTATACCACATAAGGTTTATAAATACAATTATGAAAGTTACAAAAATTATTTTAGAAGAAAATGGTTTTGATACAGTGATGAAGGTGACTATATATTGAAACTGTTAGTGGCACCATATTTGTTAAACAGAAATATATACAGCTGTAAATGAGCTTATACTAAAGTGACTGTGGAAAGAATGTACAGTGGCTGAGTATTACTTATAGTGAAATAGTGACATTGCAGAACTGAATGCATTGTGCTTATTTCAGGATATTTAGATTTCACTTAATGTATGTTGATTTATGCCCCCATTTGTACCACTAATTCAGACTAAGATGTCAAAATAAAAAGTCTCAATTTCATTTTGCTGCACAACATAGTGCCTAATCTTTTCAAATGATGCCTGAGAAGTCAGCCTAAATCTTTTCAGAGATTGTTGGTTCCTTTCAGTATTACTCCTGGTGCCTCATCACCTAACTACCTGCTTCTTGCATCCGGTCCCCACTCCTCTTCTCTAGAAGATCTCACCTGACATTCTCCCATCCATCACTACACTTACCAACAACTTTGTGACCACTGGCCGTGTCCTTTGTCCTTTGTCTTCAAGCAGGCTCATGACACACCTTTGCTCAAGAAACTCACACTGGTCTCTTATACTGCCCAACCTACTGCCTTGTTTCCCTTTTCCTTTTCCTCTGCATAGTCCTTAAACATATTAATTTTAATCAACTTTCATACTTTCCTATGCAGAATGGTGTGCATGACCCCAATCAATCTGGCTTCAAGTTGGGCTATTCCATTGAAATGGCTTTTCAAATGCTCTGTTACAAATGCCCTGCAAGGGTTGTAACCCAAAATGCTGTCCTAATAATTTCCTGAGACCTTTCTGCAGCATTCAACACAGTAAATCACCATGTCCTGTCTTCCTTGGAGCTAATGGGTATATCAGCACCATTCTCAGCTGGATATCATCTTACCCTCAAAATGAATCAGGTGGCCTGTAGAGATGCCATATAGTTCCTCTGTCATGCATATTTGTTTGCACTTACTTGTTTATCCTGGTATGGTCTTGTGATCTCAGCACCGTGTTTGGCATAGACACTTCTTCTGGTGTGAAACTGGTGTTTCACGCCACTTTATCAAATGCACTTCGTAAGTCACTTTGGATAAGAGCATCTGCTAAATGACATGTAATGTAATGTAAATGTACTTCTGTTGAAAATGTGTTGAGATATTTCATGATGGGACATATTCAGGCAGCATAGCTTACATATGAAACAGATTATTGATTTGAGAAAAAAAAGATACAAAATGAATAAGGAAAGGTGTTGTTGTAACTGTAATTTTACCTGAATAAATTATCTGTTAAGTTTCCTTTCTGTTGTCCACATGCAGTGGTATGAGGCATGTTGTAAATCTACTGTCTTCTTGCAGGCAAAACTTCCTGCTGAGAATCTAGCAGGATGTTACCAATCCAGGAGTATACAAAATTTGAAATCAGTCCTTAAGGTACACTGTAACAAGAACACCAAACTTGCAGGCATATTAAAGTTAAGTAGCTTTAGTTTTGCATTAAATGGTGTCTTGTTCAGTGGCATCTTGTTTGTAAGACATTCACAAGTTTCACAGTCAAAAAGGAAAAGTAGGCATATGGATGGAAGCAAGGGAAACTATGAAGAAAATATAGTGTGAAACAAACCCAAACACCAAACCGGGAGGGAAACCAAACTTTAATACAGACCAGCTCTCCAGCAAACCAAATATACAAAACCTTACAGTTCTGAATAGCAGACAGTAAGTGCTGAATAGCAGCATGTCACGAGGTGATGGAGTTTCACTGATATGGAAAACATCATAATATTTTTTCAGGATGTAATGGTTGTTATATTGATGAAAGTGTTTTGTGTAAATCCCTTTGCTATGTAATAGATCAGTGCTCACAGGCAATTTAGTAACCTTCCTGGCTGGTGTTACTCCTCTATATCGCAATGTGCCAAGGTGCCATAGGTCCATATGCTTCTATATGCGGCCTATGAGGCAAGGGGAAGGGAATCCTGTGCTTCACAAGCAGTTTTCAAACAGGAATAATAAGACAAAACATGACATGCAATGGGATATAAACCTGGTATAACAGACTAACATGGGGCTGAACCCAATTTTCTGCCTTACTTGCACTCCCTGCATTCCACTCACAGCTACAGTGTTTCTCAGAACATTAATGTTCTTCTTGTATTCTTCTGATCTGTTAGAGATGGGCATGTTTCAAGGGAATTTGTGAATCCTTTGACAGCTGTCATGCAGTTGGGCCTTCCTTTTGAAGGGTATAAACACAATCATGTGTCATTCTTCAGCCTTTATACAAGCTGACATCTCACTCTCTTTGTCTTTTTCTTCTTTGAACAAAGTGCAAGGCTGTAAAAAATTAAAATAAGCTTTAATATAAGTTTAAATAAGCACCCTTCAGAGTTCCAAGCTTTTCAGTTAGCGTGGCCTGAGAGCATGGTCTGTGTATCCACATGTGTGGGTGTACATAAGCACATGTGTGTTTGACTATGCAAGAGAGAGAATTCCGGAGTCTAGGGTCTTTTGGACCAAAATCTAGGAAGTATAGATATATTAGATCTTCCATCATAGCCATACCTTCACTTTCAGTCCCAGCACTTTTCCTCAAATCTCTAAATGTTTTCTTTAGAACCCACAAAAATGTGCTTTGTGATTTGGCCATGTCAGACACAGTTCAGCAAGCGTCTTAATTCTCACACATCTACTTCCCTTGGAAAAACAAACTCTATTCTAATGCAATTATAAAAAGGGCATATTTCACAAGGTGGACATTTACAGAAATAAAACAGTGGTTGAATTACAGAGGATGATGTACTTTAAGTTTTCTTTGGAAGGCAAAAACTATACATGTGGTAATGGCTGTATGTGAATACATTTATGACATACTTTTAAAGAGGCCTTATAAATCAACCATGAATCCCTTGAATGTAAATAGTGATACGATGCTCATATTCACTGAACAATGTGAAATGTGAATCAAGGAAATATTGTGCTGAGGGTCAACTGTTCCCAAATGGAACTTTCAGTTTTTATTTTACTCCCTACCTCTGTATTTATTTTTCTTTGTCTTTATTTCCTCATGATCCCTTGGGTCACTCACAGTCCGTTTCAAATTAGGACAGCGCTCAGTTTCACTTGTATTCTCCTGTATGAACAATGCCCTACATATATATATATATATATATATATATATATATATATATTCACACTTTATATCACACTTTTATAGCTTGCCATTTTGAGCCAAAGACTAGCTGTGCTGCAGTTTGAAGGTTATTTTATGTTCAGTTTGAACCAACCAAATGTACATACTTTTTTTTTTTTTTTTTACATTATTGGCATTTAGCCAATAAGAGCCAAAGACACTCTACATACAGTTTTTTTTTTTACAATGGTATCCATTTATACAGCTGGATATTTACTGAGGCAATTGTGGGTTAACTACCTTGTCTGAGAGTACAGTAGGATTGCCCCAGTGGGGAATTAGACCTGCTCAGTAAACACTATGCTATACTGCAGACCCAAATAACTTCATCTGAAAAGTGTCACCATGTGTTCCTAGACATGTTTGTAATGTGCTCTCTTGCAGTTAAAACCATCTGACTTGGGCATTGATTGCATAAAGGGCAGACCCCTGGCCTGGTGTTTGAATATTCAGATTGAACAAATTCCTCAATTTAAGTTATTTAAACTGAAAGTTCCAATGACAAAGAGGAGTGGAAAGAGAAGTTTGTTTCATTATGTATGTTGGTTCTATGAGGAGTTCATTTTGGCTTGTAATTTAAAGGAAAGTTTTAGATCATTTTTGCCAGAACATTGCATTCCTTGTTATTCAAGACCCCCTCCAGGGGTTTTGATTTAATTATTGTTAATTAATTAATCTGAGCCTGGAGAGAAATTTTCTGGTTAGACAAAGCAAGGGGTTTTTATGTGTTATGTATGAATGTGTTTACATTTTAGAGACAAAGACTGTGCTAGTAGCTCTGATTTATAAATCAGTTTCATGTTAAATGGTGATTGTAAAATACATTTAAATATGTCCTCAACATGTCTGCCTTAGTTTACTTACAATGGCTTTTTGACAATTATACAAAATTAATGCAAAAGTAATCCAGAAAAGCATGTATTGAGGACCTTTGCCTTCAATGATCATTCTTTGTCTTATGGCTTTTTTCCATGAATTTGATATCTTGACAATGGATTTATGGCAAAGAATGAATATTATAAAAACCTGCTGTATTGTTTGGCATGAATGGTGTCTTCTAGGATCCATTACTTCTTTTGGAAAGGGAAGTATAGCTGGGAGTCATTAGTCAGAACATGAGTAGAAGAAGACATTTTAAGATATGGTGGATTGCACACACACACACACACACGCACGCACGCACGCACGCACACACATACACTGTCACCCTCTAAATCTTCATTTAGTGCATGTCGTGCTGAAACTGTTGTTGTGATGTACTGTTGTCAACCCCAAATGGAAAGGGACTGGTTTTGTGTTTCAGAGATGTGGTCATGCTTTTGCTGGATATACCTGTATCAGGAGCATTTACGTGATGGTTTTACTATAGGTCATGCACCATTGGGGATGTCAGTGTCAATCTGAGCACTTGAACAATGTGTTCGGAATGTCTGATCTCACAGAAGAAACACTGATAATAATTTGCATTAGAGGAGCCATGTTCTTCACTGAGTTTGAAAGGGATGCATTGGTAAATCCTTTTTAGTCTAGGATCAATAGGGCTAACAAATCAACAGTTATCAGCCAAACTCTCCTGCTGCTGAACACAAAAAACCTGGCTAGTATGTACAATATACTGTATGTATTAGTGTTTACTGTATTGTATGCATCCTTTTTGTAAGCCTAAATTAAAGTTTCACTGGAAGGATTCATAAGGTTTGATTGTAATTGACTGATTGGTTACCTTGCTTAGTGTGCATAGCTTATCTGTATAGCAAGCAGCCTTATCCAGGACAACTCACATGTTATATATTTGCAATTTCTACAGCATGTTAGTCAAGATTGTATCCAGTTGTAAATAATTATACAAGGAACAACAGTGTAATCCCAGAAGTTGGATGCAGAATATTTTGGGCACAGAGTTAGTTCCCTAACAACCATTCACACTGTGTCTCAGTGAATCAATAATGAATAGCTTCAGATAGCAGGTGGTTGGGCTCCCAGTGGAAGTGAAAGCCTGCAGACATTGATGCCCTTTTTGGACCAGAGTTGAGCAGCCCTGTTCTCAAGGACAGGAGGAAAAAGACACACAGGACACAGGGCACACTGCCAGCCTTCTTATGTTGAGACATCTGGCCGGGCTGATAGACACAGCTGTACCTCACGCTTCACTTTTGAATGATGCTTTTGACCTTCCCTGAAAGGAGTTAATCCCCCTCCTTTCTTCCTCCTTTGAACATGTGGCCCAAAATAATTTCCAGAGGGAACTTGCCGACGTCTGAGCCGCCCGACTTCGATTGATCAAAAAATAATCTGTTCTGTCATACAGACAGGAATTCGGTTGTATTGTGAGCAAGTCCAAATTGAAGACGTGCCTCCTCTTTTGAAATTACACATGTAGCTTGCGTTCTGAGAAAAATGGTTCTCGTGTCTTGAAAACATTTGGCATATACACTCCACTTTATATTTTTGATGTGTATACATCCCCATGTCCTTACATTTTTTCCCATTATTTTTTATTATTATTTTTTTAATCTGATGGTTGTGGAGGAGTGCACACTCTTTCTAGAAATCAACAGGCAGGGTGTTTCCCCACCTTTAGTCCTTACCACGAGAAACTTACAGACTGTGGCCCTATGAGAGCACCGCATTCTCCGCTGAATAACTGATTTTCCACGTTGAAACTTCCCCTTTATTTTGTTGTTTACGGGAGGCTTGTGTCAAATACATCATCAGTAAATATAAAACTGTATCCACAACAGTAGAACCTATAGTTTTACATCACCAGTGGTTCTGTCATTTACTTCAAAAAGAACAACTGTTCATCTCTGATTAATGTCTTAGGAATATCACAAAAAGTTTTTCTTTTTATCAGCAATATAATTACATAATAATATATTATCAACAAACAACAATAATAATATCTATAATAATATTATCAACAATAATATGAACTAATTTACTATTATATCGATTTAACTGCAGCAATGTAAAATGTATATAGTTATTTGGTGTTTTGTTTTGATTTTATATCACTATTTAAGTAAATAGTTATTTACTATTGTGATGTATAGTTATTTTACATTTATTTTATGTTGGTGCTTAGGTAAATGTGTTAAAATGATGACAACACTTCTTTAAACTTTAAGATTTCTAAACTTATTTTCACATGGCACTCAAATGATAATTCATCATATTACAAATCAATGGAATCCCCCCCCCCTTCATTTTCATGTGTAAATCTATACTATCAATTTCTTTGCAGATAATTGAGTGAACATGTTTGCTTTTGGAGAGATATCCATTTGTTTTATTTGGATATCCAAGGTTTTTTTTTGATGAGTAAGAATTAATTTAACTTATATAAAAGGGCATGTCAAATTTTCCATGTCACGGTTAGGGCACCTTTGGAATATTACATACGACAAATTAGTTTTGAACAAAATAATATATGGTATATGTGTCTAGCTATTACACACACTGAGTCATCTGAATAAAACTGAGGGGAGTCCAACACATCCAAAAGTAATCAAGGGTGCATAGGGTTTTAATTAGAGTGATCTGACAGCTCTAAAATTGGTAGTAGCCTCTTCATTAAAGAGTGGGTGCCACATGCTAATGTCCATAGTGTGGCACTGACTGTACACATATACTGTATTTACCATATGTGGTACTCTGTACCTGTACAGTTAGAAGGTTGAATGACATTGATCCATTTAGTTGTCAGCAAGGATGTACTGCAAAAGTGCAAGAGTGGCGGAGTCGCATCCATGACTGAAAACATGAGAAGCCCTTTTTAGCGCAGCCTCGATTGCAGTGGAGCGGGAATGAAAAACAACATTACCATTCCAAAAGCATTCCTATCATTCCTTTCAGCTGTATCATAACTTAATGACTGGAGATCGCCTTGTTCTCCCGTCAAATCACAGGGACATGAAAGAGATATGGCTACCATGACGTGAACAGAGGTTGAGGCCTTGTTGTAGGTCATCCACTTGGTAAATGAATATGAATTCACTTTTAAATGAAGTTCATGTCATTGTAGGTGATTAAGGCTGTGCTATGAATAAGGCTCTTTAAAACAGGATACATCATTTGTGTTACTTCACTGATGCAGTGGTCGTTCTTGCCTTAGTGACAATACATAACATGAGAAACATGCTTTCTTTTTCAGTGACTATGTACAGCTAATACCTCCCAAAATACCCTCCTCTGAAAAACACAAGTTAACGTCAAATTGGTTTTGGCAAGCTTGCAGAAATAATAACTTTATTTTATAGCTCTGTTGTTGAGCTAAAGGTATGAGACTATAAAGCCATTTTTGTTCACCATTCCCTTCAGCCCTCATTAGAGTATTCAATGTGTTACTTTCAAGTCCAGTCATTAAATTAGGTGTTCTGTGTTTAAACATCACACAGCATTTGAGAAAACCCGTTCGATTTCTGTATGGGAGCCAAAATTGTATTCCCACCTGCTTTCTGTGCGTTTCTGTCTTATTCAATTCCCTCTTTGAATGTGTCTTTAGGTTCATGTGGCCTGATGGTTTGACAGATGCATGCTAGTAATTCTTTTCAGTTATCCCAATGATGGTTGGCAGGCCAGGAGGGTGAATTGGGTGTATGTGCTGTTCCTGGAATCCTCTCCCTCAAATGTCTTAAACCTGTTTTTGTGTTTCATCTGGTTGCTAAGCTTGGCTGTGCGCACTGGGCCAGAAAGGTGATGGATTTGGAATGGGTTCAAATGGCAGTGTTCAGGAAAGGCTGTGAAGGTGTGGCAGGACAAATAAACAATACTCTAGAAAACTGGCAAAGCTAACTCTCATTAAAGCTCGCCTATCAAGATGATGAGAGCAGAGAGGCAAATCGAAGTTCTAAACAGTCATCCGTGTTTACCTTGCAGAGCTGCCGAGGCATAAGCCCACTGTTTTCAAAAATACTGCAGTTTTCTGTACTCCGACCTTTTTGTTTCATTAAACGTTATAAGCACTATCCAAGATAATTTCATTAATGTTAAAGAACAGATTAAAGGGGGATAGAGAATAATTATTACTTGCCTAGCTAAATGATAAATTTGATGTAATGTTTGTTCTCTGGTCATAGAGCTTGTCCTGTTGGTAATGCAAAAGGGACCACTGATTTTGACCACTCTCCCCTTAAAATAGTCTGTGCATTCCAATAGTAATAGGATCAGAGCAAAGCCTTGTCACACATTTCCAGATACTCCTTTGTAGCTGTGTCTCCTGTTTTAGCAATAACTGTTGTTTTATCTGGGCCTATCTGTACTGTTGGAAGTAGGTTTTGTTGTAAACAAGACCATTATGCTGTGACTGGGGGATGAAGACAAAATTTTGCCGCATTTGCAGAAACATAACTTCAAAAAAATGAAATTCAGTTGCTTTATGGAATCAAATGTCAGTCCTAAAGATATCTGTCTTTGGTGTCTTTTGGGACCAGTAGTAAATCCATGCTTTGTGTTTCATTCAGTGCTATGAATCTTTGAGTCATTTCTCAAAGTCATTTCCCTAATCCTAGGATTCACAGACAGTAGTCTGAAGTACATTTTTGAAATCTGCATTTTACCACTCACAATTTTTACTGTCCCCCCTTAAGGAAGACAAACAAATGTATTTCCTTCAGTTCTATGCATCTCTAAAGACTCTGAAACAAGTAACAAGAGTTAGTAACAAGAGCGGTAACTCTTGGTAACAAGAGTTAGTGAGAACTGGGTCCTTCAAGATAGATATTTTGTTTATATATATATATATATATATATCATTCTCTTGCCAAGAACTGAGACTAACACACTACACAGTTTCTTATTGCCTAATATATAATGGAGATCTGATTGCCAAGCTGTTTATCATTGTTGTACTTAGCTGATTTTCCAAGTTACTGTCCTGACCCCAACTTGTTTTAGATTAATGTTTGTATTGTTATCATTATTGTTGTGGATGTTTTTTTTGTTTTTTGTTTTTTTTCATTTATTTTCTGTTAATTTCAGTCCTTTTCCAAAACAAAATCCATGCATTCATTTACATTAAATGTGACCTTTCCATGTCTATGAAGTGTTTCCATCAGAAGAAAAGTAGCTCAAATTTAAAGTTTATTTGAGTTTGTAATTTATGGAAGACAACCAGTCTGGGCAAAGTGTTGACTAGACAAAGTGAGACATTTCAACTTTTCAAAGCTCCTGTTAGGTAAACTATAAATAAAGCATGGCCATAAATGCAAATTGTATTGCACAAAGCAGTAAAATAACACCTGCTCCTGATCAGTTATGTAAAGATCTTGGTGAAGTTTGGTTTATTTGATCATTAAGGTGTGCTGTTTTAGAGATTTTCTTAGAGGTTTTATATATAATTATATATATTTTTTCAGTTCTTTTTTTTCCAGTTCTTTTTCAGTTCTCACTCCAGGTCCTGCATTTTGAATGCAATTTTTTTTTTCTCTTTTCTAATATATTAGACCCATTGTTTATTTACACTCCATAGAGAATATTTGTATAAGTGTGTATTATTGAGAACAATTTGCCAAATGTCATGTTAGTGATTCATTGTGGGGTTGGTTGGTAGGATTTTGAGATTTCCCAGTGAAGGAGGCGCGCTATCCAGGCACTTAATGGGGAAGCCAGAAGTTCAGTTTTTTGTTTGTCGTTCTGCAGTCTGTGATATGGAAGCCACACTCACACCCCCAGCCCTTGAAATGAGCTGCTCTCTAGGCAATACGATGGAATGGAGCCACAAATCCGCTGATGCAGTGCAGAAGTTGCTGCTGATGTAAATAAGAAATATCAAAACGGTTTTCATTCAAAATCATTAATTTGTCTGCCAAAGAGAAAAGAGAATGCTACAACAGCACACTATTAGGAGATACCGGTGGATCAAATATCATTGCAGCATAATTTTGACTTTGATACTTCTGAATATGCATCCTTCCCAGTACAAAGAGATGAGTAGAAAGAGTCCCCCACAAATTAAACACATGAAAAGGGAAACCATTATCTTGTCATCTCCCTGAATGATTTCTGATTCAATTTTAGACTCACTTTCTCCATCGATTAAGTCCTTCTTCTTCTTTCCCTTCAGCTCACTCAACTCGCCCCTGAAAATAAAGGGAGAAACACAGTGGGAGAAAGGAAACAATTTGGGTGTAATTTTCCTCTGAGTGCTGCCATGTGTCTCCTGGTCTTTGTTGGCTGTCGTCCTGCAGTGGTGATAGCTGCCCCCTCTGTGCCAAAAGGCTAGAGTTCAATCCTAAAAAAACAGCAAAGATTACACCTCTTAGTGCCACAATAGTGTCAGGTCCATTTTTCTCCTTGGTCAGTCTGGACTTAGTGGCTGGCACTTTGTGTGCCCCTGGGGTTTTCTGTCCCTCTGAAGAAGCACTAAGCACTGGCCAATTATTGGCTGAGGGAACTAGGTGGCTTTGATCCTGTGGGGGGAAGCCTCCGTCCCTGCAGCTGTGCTTGTCCCCCCCCTTCCTTCTGCCCTCATCCTGACACTAAACATCAGCGTGCTCTATTTAGCCACAGGCTCAGGCTCTGTCCAGAATGATATTTTCCCTCACCTGCCTTTAGAACAACTTAATTTAAGGTGTCCCAATCCAAAATAAGGAACTTTTGCTTGCCCTTTGCTATCCTCTTCACCTCAGTTTGCATGCATGTAGCCTTCATGCTTGCTCGTCTGATGTCAAAGGATTCCTTTTACTAGTATATCTCAGAGTTCCCCATGTTTCTTTCCCATGAAAACTTGTGAATTATGAATATAAACATTTTCTGTTATACATCATTTTCTGCAGAAAGAAGCTAAGTATCCTTTGTGACAATATGTGGAATTGTACTATATTAACTTTGTCTGGCCAAGTCTGCCCTAAACTGACTGCAAGTTTTTTTGCCCTGTTTGCTGAGTTGTTAGCAACGGCTGAGATGCTGTTTATTTGTGGTATGCGGAATAGGAATAATGGATTGCATATATACAGAAAAATAAGTTTACCACAAAGGTTGAGGTTTATAGCTGTGTTAGCTACCTTTCTAGTTAAACATAGAAGAAAAACAAGATCCAGTGGAAAGCAGCTACTAGCTTTGTGAATTCTTGCTTACAGTGTTGTCCATCATGCTTACATCAAGCAGATTTCTAGGGGAGAAGGCATGTGTCTCCTGAATCTAAGCACATGGAATATTCCTTGAATGAATGCATTAAAATGAGCCTATACCAATTGTATCTT
Source organism: Megalops atlanticus (assembly GCA_019176425.1). NCBI lineage: Eukaryota > Metazoa > Chordata > Actinopteri > Elopiformes > Megalopidae > Megalops > Megalops atlanticus. Next base: position 68,253,009 of record CM032875.1, read on the forward strand.
CTATATATCTTCTATAGACTGCCATTTCTGTTTCCAGGGTTTCATCTTGTTCCATCATGACTAAAGATGGAGTACATCCCAAATTGACCATCTCTTAATTCAACCTAGATTCAGATGACACAGTGAGACACAACCTCTCATTGGCCGTTAAGGGAAGGGTGTGACAGCTGGGAAGCCCGGTCAGCTGATCCCCAGCCCTTCATCACCCACACAAGCAGGCCATATTTGGTCTGCACATTATAAATCTACTTTGATTACATTTGAAAGCAATTTGAAAATGCTGTCATTTCTCTGGTGTGTTGTAGTCACTTTGTTCCAGGAAGCTTTAATGAGTAACTTGCCTAAGGCTTTTACAAATGTGTTCACAAAATTATGACTAAAAAATTATCTGCACATTAATTACAGGCATAATTTGTTGTATAGAACATGATTTAACAATAACCAATGCTTGGTCCCATAGTGCAGTGTTTCTCAGTCCTACTCCTGGAGGCCCACTGTCCTGCATGTCTTCTATCCTTGCTCCAAACACACATGATTAGTGTGATTATTAAGGATAGATATAAGATATGCAGGACGGTGGGCCCCCCAGGAGCAGGATTGAGAATCAGTGCCATAGTCCATCACAGCTAATGTTAAGGACCATTTGGATTATTATGTCTCTGTGTTTTTCCTAAAATATGAACATGTCGAAATGTACACGACCCCCGTTGTTTCAGTGCAGCATTTGATTTCAGGGACCAGCAGGCAGACCATGGCTCTTGCTGGTGTTTCCATGAGTTTCTGGCTTCTATATGGTATATAATCTTAAACGCGGCCTGCCAGAGATTTATAGTCTTGAAAGAAATTACACACTAGACAATAACCTAGAGCAAAAATAGACCTTTCCAAAAGAAAGAAAAAAACTAAAATTGGTACAAATGGGAATGATTTGATCCATCAAATTACACATAATGGACAGCTTTATGACATGATTTTTTTTTTTTCTTTTTTATTGTGAACAAAGATACATACTTGAAATGGATAGTCCACCTGCTGCTGTTTATATGTTGTTTGTGAGACAACCTGAGAAAGTTATTTTTGTTGCATATTGCATTTGGCAGATTTAATCAGTGCTGTAGAGGAAGCTTTATTATTTCAGAAAGTCAAAATTAAATTAATATTATTGGTTCATTATTGGGTTATTTGATGATGAGTTGTTTCTTTCTTTCATATATTTAAAGTGGTTCACTTTGTGTCAGGTTGTCAGGTCACTTTGTTGTTTGGTCACTTGCTGGATCTGAATCATGGATAGCGGAACGTCTTTACAGGGAGCTGGTATAGTTTTTATCCTAACATGTTAAGCTGTATACATCTGTCTTGGGTAAATCATCTTTGTCATTGCTGGATGTTTTAAATGGAGCTCACCGTGTCCACAGGATATCCCGAGAGCATATCTGTCAGATGAGATATTCATACTGTATTCCAAGCAATGAGGAGTATTACTACTGTTAGTGTCAGCAGTCTATGCCCTTCTCCTTTCCAACAAAACCAAGCAAGCAACAATGTTTGTGGGACGTTAGCCTTTCAGCATCTGTGTCCACTGAGACCCAGTGTCACTTTCAGCCCAGATATGATTTGACTTCTTTCTCTCAGGTCACCTCGGCTTTGAGGGGTTTGTACATCTTTAACGTGAGTCCCGTGCCACTCAGGGTATATCGAATGTATTGCGTTCAGCAAGACCCTAAATTCGAACCAGACTGCTGCATAGAAGAAGGATCAAAGGCAGACATCACCCACCGTCTTCTGCTATTCTCAGATGTCGAAGGCTTCTGTCAGAGTAAATCATGTCGACATAACCTTCCAGACAGAGTGAAACAACAGCCTGCCTTCCCTGCACCCCAAAAATTGTCCCAGGCCTCCTGGCACACCGCTGCCACGGTCACACAAGAGAATGCAATGCTGGAGACAGCATGGCAGCATTGACTTTGAACAGTCCACAACCACAAATAAGAATCACAATTACTGAAACGTCTAATATCTGACAAGTACCTGTAATACCATGCAGCTAAAAATACAATCTGAGGTCAGGGCAGTCTATAGCTGGCTGACTGCACCTCAGAGCCTCAGTCATAATACATTTTCTAGACAGGCGGGTGGGGGGATTCTTCTGATTGTCATGGAAGGTGGTGAGTGACTCTGACTTGCTGGTCTGCTGGTTTGGGGATGCTCATTCCAATAGTGAGGGGCTAGAAATGAGAAGGCAAAATACTAGATAGACATCTTAATGTCAATTTCCCATAGTGTTCAGAGATTACACACCCATATATCCCAAATTAGTCAAAGAATGTCTGGGATACTTGTCAAAAGCACACTTTAACTGGTGTGCACATTTATTTACTCTAGTACAATACGTTAGGGATCATTTAATGATTGGAGTTATACAACACATTTCAGAACAATTAATGTTTTTTAGCGGAGCTTCTTTGTTTATGAAGATCCTAATTCAGGTATCTGGGCACCAACCAAACCTTAATAACTTCACATGATGGTTTTATCCAGAGTTACCTAAGCAAGCAGCAACTTAATGTTTGTAGCAGAACATTTAGGATGAGCATATGGTAGAAAACATAGAAAAACATTTATTTTTATCTCAGACATTGCAATGCAATAGCCAGTACTGGGTATCACTGCATAGCTGAGCTGTACCCCATAAGCAATACCATGTAAGCAATAACACTAATGATACGGACCAATTCACACAGTTATGTAATCTGGTTAAAAAAGCGTTAAATGTGAGTGTGTTTATGATACTGAAATCTCCTTAATTTAATTAAACTAACAAGAAGTACTCATAATTCCTAAGAGCTGTGAGGTCAGGCAATGCAGCTTGTCCTGCACAAGTGCCGGGATTTGAAGAGAACAATTATTGCTTTGTGTAATGTTAAAAATGGAAAGAGAGAGCAGTAAACATTGTGATATAATCACAAACTTTGTGGACTTATTTTCTTTTTTCAGCTCAGGTCATGGCACATAATCGTGTAGTGTATGTTGATTGTGCATTTGTTGTCTGTACATGCTTACAGCTGCCTTTGTCCAAACTTTACACTGTAGCCAGCATTTTGAAGTGACATTCAGACCTCCTCTGCCCAAGTCAACACCATTTGCACAGGTCCCCTTGCCCTTGTCCTATTTCGTGCCCTAAAATGAACAGAGCAGAATTTTCTGCTCTTATGAGTGAGATTGAAGGGTGTGATGGAAAATAAGTGCAGCTTGTACCCTTTCAAAAGAATGGCAGACATATTATATTATTGTCATTCAGCAGACTCTTATCCAGAGCAACTTACAAAGATAACAATTTTATCCATTTATACAACTGAATATTTACTGAGGCAATTTTGGGTTAAGCCCCTGGCCAAAAGGCATAGTAGCAGTGCCCCAGCGGGGAACTGAGAAAGCAACTCTTCGGTTATGAGCACTGCTCCTTGCCACTATGCTACACTTAACCCAATTATGGACCTGTCCCCTAATGTCAGGCTTTCAGATAGAAGGAACCAGGCGCAGACCAGAATGACAAACCAGCTGTTTACTAGAGGATATCCAAATCGTAGTAACAGAACAGTCCAAGTCAAAACCAGAGAATCCACGAGCAGAAAATCCAAAACACAAGGCAAGGGTCAAAATCCAACGAAACAGGCAGAGAGTCAAGGACAGGAGGTAGGGCGATGGGCTGAAAACAAAAACAAAAACAAAAGCACATGCACGCAAGAAAAACCAAACAAATGACACACCCACACTGACAGACAGGAAGACAAAAACAACACAAGCAGGACATCACGTGGAAGGACTGACACCTAAATGCAATGTCTACCATCTCTGAGTCACCCACAGGAAGAGGTCAGAGGGGGGATAGCGGTGATAGTGTCACAGGTAGGCTCCTTGACCTGGCAGGCCAAGTCAGAAAGCCAGCCTTTCCATGATACCTCCCATACAATAAGCATAGTCAGACACGCCCTCTAATGCCAAACACCACCCTCGAAGTGACAGACCACAGAGACTTAAAATGGCCCACCAGATCTGCAGAATGGGAGATGGTTAGGAATCCCCACACATACATAAACTGAGGAAGACTTACCTATTTGTCTGACCCATTTTCCCAATGGTTGGTTTGAGGACACACTTTTGGCTCATCCACCACGAGAAGTTGAATGTGTCAGACGTTTGTAAGCATCACATGGAAAGCCAGAGACAGAGTAGAAGTGGGCAAAGCCTGGTGGTGGGAGAACCTCAGCAGTCCATCCACTTGCGTCCTGGGTCATGTTGCTCTCCCTTTCTGTGCCCTTGATGGCTCTCATATGGGAGTCATGCTCCATCGAGCCGTGGGCTCATTATGGGTGATTAGTCAAACATACAACCACATACAGCTGCTCTCCACTTTCGACCTCGGTGTAAGTGGGTTGCACTCAAACCGCAGAGAACTTGCAGGCTATGGTGAGCTCCGGTAGACCACAAGGATCCGGAGAAACCCATGAAGCATGAAGCCCTGTGCTTCACCACCTCACCTGCTGCTCACCATGGCACCATGGCACGCTTCATGTCCAGCCCTCAGTGATTTGTATACCCTGCATACTGATATGGTATGGTAGGCAGATATAGGACGATATATGGGGGAGGGGGGGTTTCCAGTTATTTTGAATGGCTGAAGGCATGCATTTACATTGAGTGTGGAAGGAAACAATAGTATTGCTTGGACTCCTTAAAAATGATTTGCTAAGAATATATGGTAACATTTCTCTATTGGTACTTATTGTGCAGTCTGCAGTTCAGTTGAAGGTAAATGCACATTATGGCTCTTTGTAGATTCAAGATTATGTGACAAACTAAGTCCACTAATGTCCACTAACTGCAGAAGCCACTCCAGTGCAATTTTCTTCATGTAAAAATAGTTTTTTACAACGCAGGGAACAGATGGAAGGCCAGGTTTATACAAGTCTTGTCACATTGGGGCCTTTTGAAAACAACATCTCAGCATTGTGGACATTCCAACGGAAAATAAAAAAAATCGATTCTAGGAACGTTTTTCTTCAAGTTGCCTGTGTTTTTTTCTGCAGAGGAGGGAGTCGTGTTGGGGGAGACCAGGGAAGAGTGTGAGGCGGGGTGTGAATGATCGGGAAGGGTTAGACAATAGGAATATGCTACCCGAAAGAGAGACGCGTGGAGCCTGTCCAGAAAGGGAGTCTGCCGCCACTTGTGCCTCCGTCTGACACAGCCCAAAATAAAAAGGCACCTTCCTTTGATGTGAGAGGCCTCCACAGCAGACTGTGATTAGATAAAGATCAGTTGTGCCTTTTCTTGCAGGAAACTGTAATCTTAGCCCTGGTGCAGAGGTGCTTTTAAGGAGGTGATTGGTAATTGATATGAGCTACAAACCTTGCTTTGCAGAAACAAAGGGCCACACCAATCCTTCTAGAGCCATTTAAATTTTATTCTCAGCCATGTAAAAGGAAAAAAAAAGCTTCATTAACATATCTCAATGACCACAAAATTTGTCCTCTGTTTATTGTTTGAGCCTCCTCTGTTGAGTGAAATTTTGCAAATCATGTTTTTGTTTAACCTCCTTTTTATTTCAAATATATAAACATCCAACATCAAAGAACCTGCCCCTAGCCATTTATGTGCTTTTGACCAAGAGAGAAATTTGTTTCTATTAGACAGTGTGTAAAGCAATCTGGCTCACTTTAGTGGAAACTTATCCTGGTTTACGAAACAAGCTCTGCACGTGAACTCTGTGACTCTGTGCACGACGTGAGCTGTCGGTTCCCTAAAGCTTTGTTCACATTGTGGCTAAATACGGTTGTGACAGTTTGGTCAAAAGCAAGAACAACCAACGCAGCTGTCAGTCCTGTGGCATGGTTGTCAGTCCCGTTTGTATGCTAATGCATGTGTGTAACCAGAGAACGCAGCTGACTACTACTTGTACAACTAATTGTACTATTACAAGTTGTGGTTATGTAGTGGACATTTGATATTTAGAAGGCTTAGTGGCTTGCTAATAACCAAGGGTATCTTTTTTTTTGGGGGGGGGGCAAAATATAAAAAGTCCAGCATGTTTTGTAAATAAAACGTTAAAATCATAAAATCCAAAAACATAAAATCCAGTCATTAAATCAATGAAGTGTATTCATAATAAGCTTTTAATAATAAGTTTTAATGTTAACACTGAGTTACACAGAGCTAAAGGTATTGCTACTTTCTGTTTCATGAAGCCTCCCAGATCCTGTTTTTAATGGATGCGTTTCGTGTTAATGACAAAAAACTAGCCAATAGATCCAGTTTGTACATTAGTACAACTCTAAAATCATCACAACTGTTCCAGTCTTACATGTGTTGGTGAATGAACATACAACAGGACCAAGAGCACTTATTGCAGTTTCTGAGCCTAAGAGTTGTGATTAAACGGGGCTTTAAAGAATGATCCATTAAAATATGCATGAAAAAGCAACATTTGAAAAACTGCATTGAAATATAAAATGTTGAGACCCAAGTGGCTCAGTCAGCAAGCTGTTTGCTTTGAAGGCTGAGCCCCATAGCCCAGAGGTCTGCATTTACATTTACATTTTTTCATTTGGCAGAAGCTTTCATCCAAAGCGACTTACAAGTGACTGCATCAGTCTTGACTCAGTGCTGCAGCGTGTGTGCCCAGGTTGTCATGACAAGCCTAATGTACAATTAGTGTTTGCAAAACAGGGTTGCATAAAAAGGAATATATACGTTATCATAGATTGCACTAACTCAAAAGAGGAAACTTCAGCTAATTTTTACTTTTTCAAGCCTTGGTGAAATAACACCCATCTTTTTGTGTGTGCTCATTACTGGTGGGTTTTAATCCAGGAGATCCATTACCTCCCTCCTGGGGGGGTGTTCTGGAATGTTGTCAGGGCGCAACAATTAAGGAGAGGAAGCAGAACACTGTAAAGATATTTTTTCTTTGCAGCTCCAAGCTTTAAAAGGATATGACATAACTTCATGAGAGGGATTTGTTCTGTCAGTTTGCGTGCAACGTCACTGGAAACAAAAGAGTGTTGGATTCTTGGCAGAGGACAAGTTGACAGGAAGCTACTCAAATGTGTGGTTCTCAGTAGTATTAATGCAAAGTGTTCCAAGGATTCTCTACATGCTTTAGCCTGTGTGGTTCTGTAATAGGTCAGTTATGGTCATACTAACAAGGAGAAGCTTCTCTGCTTCTTTGTGACGGCATTTCACGTCATAATTACAAGCCCAGTTATAGGAGGGGATGTTCTGAAGTACCTTCTTTGATTTAGTAATCCCTGAACCCATGGTATGTGCACAGATAAGCATTCCCTGTAAAAAAAGGAGAGTGGAATTTGCGAGCATATGCGTGCCAGAAACTGGAGAAATTGAGCAGTGGAGAAAAATAAAACAGGACATTGCAAAATCACAGCAAAAGAACGTGTCTACTGCAGCACAGTATGGAACTAATACTAACACAAATCTTGCCTCAGATGTTGGAATATCTTAAGTTAGGGTTGCCTTTTGCAGATTACTATTTTCTTGCATCAATGTAAAACAGAGGGAAAACCTAGGAGTCTTCATGCGCAACTGTCGGGAAATGTTGCACAATGTTGTAAAATTGAATCATTGCTGCTAAAAATATCAATTTAACTGCATACAACAGGAGCTAAAAAACACTAGGTCATTCTCAGGTCTACATATGAAATAGTTAACCTTGGGAAAACACATAGGGAGCAGCAGAAATAAAAATGTATTGCGTTTAAGATCTCATTTAATGTATTTATTTAAACATTCATTCCTTTGAGGTCTCTCAGTACATTTATATGCACGCATTCCATCTACCCATCCAAACACTGACCATTTAAGAAAAACCCAATGAGTGAGGCATAGCTACAACTTAATAAATACTTTACAAAAATAATGCAGTTTTTTTTACATGAAAAAGAATGGCACTGGCCAGAGACAATAATAGAAAAAAGCAATAGGGCCATAGATTATTTGTAACATTTGGTGCATGCTAAATAAACAATCTTATAACCATACACAGTAACCTGAATATTATACCCAAACCAAGGTTGGGAAAAGATCAAACTCTTTGAATACAAAAAGCTACTGATACTTATGGTTTTGAGTCCCTGTAAATTATTTCCATTGACAGTCAACTCTTTGGCTGTTGTGGTTGGCCACCACACTTAGTCCTGTTGTGAAGGAGAATGAAGAGTTGTTTCCCTTCGATTTTCTGCTGGGTAAACAATAGACAGATGCTCACATTGCAAATCTGATGTCACAAAGACATTTGTTATTTGTCTCAAGAGTTTTTTTTTTCATTTTGACAATAGAATGCACACCACAGGAGCCACAAACTACAATACCCCTAAACCCATTAAGGAGTTCATTTTCCCTTTGTGCAGCAGGAAAAAAGCACATTCCCTCCTTTTGACGAAGGACATTAGAAAAACACTGTTGTGAGAATTACACACAAAATCAGTTGTTTTATATGGAATTGCAATTAAAAATTTGCAAAATTATAGCAAGGAAAACAGAGCGGTTTGTTGTCACCAGGGTGGAAATGATATAGTATCAGATACAGGAATCTGCATCTCTGTTGAACAGCTTTCCTTGTTAGACTGCAGGCTTCTGTTTTGCTCAATTTTTGTACTGTATAAAAAACGAAAAGAAAAAAAAAGGAAAAAAAAACAGGACAGAGCATGGTTTGCTTCTTCCATCTGCTAATTTGTAGAGTTACTCAAATCTTTTTTTAATCTTATTTTTCCTCTCATATTTTCATTTCATATTGTCTCATATGCAGATGGAGAACTCAGAACTCCCTGGCCTCCTCAAACTGCTTGTGGTAGTCTTCATCCACAGGGTTGTCTTCGCACTTCTGCCCATTGTTGGGCGGCCTTGCCTGGTTGTAGCGACTCCAGTCCCCCTTGCAGAAGACCCAGGGCAGGATGTCCACCTTGTAGTGCAGGTCTTCCGAGAACTCTGTGCTGATAAGGTTTGGCGAGCCGGCCCCCTTGCCGCGGGTGATGAGCTTCATGCTGTCGTCGTAGCAGCAGTGCTGGGCGGCCAGAGTAGTGGACTCCAGGGTCAGCATGGAGCGGATGCAGTAGCGCGCCGTGGGCTTGTAGATCTCCAGTTTCTCCTTGGGGCCGCTGGCATCCTTCCAGCGGAAGTCCCTGCGAGTGACGGTGTCGTGGACGTCAGCCGTACTGTAGGCCACCTCGGTCGGGTAGGCGCAGGGACAGCTGGGAAGGTCGTTAGCCACCTTCAGCATGTACTTCTTCAGGAATTCACTCTTGCAGTTCATCCACCTCTCGCAGCTGTCTGTGTCTGTAAGACATTGTTAGCTCGGGTAAGGATGCGTGGGTAAGTTTATGGGGAAAACAAGGACAAAAATGATGCTTTGTATGAAATGGTCTTTTCCCACTGCAGAGGAATCCAGTTGCTTCCGTCTCACTTACATTTTCATGTTTGTGTTGGAAACATTCATAAAGAAGTTGAAGAATTTTATGTGGGGTTTTGGAATTATTTAATCTTTTGAGGGGATGCAAAGTTCTGATATATTTATACATCCTATAAATAACATGACACCTATATTGGGGCCATTCAGTCCTAGTCCTGGAAGGCTGCAGTGGCTACAGGCATTTACTCAATAAGACACTCAACCACCACATTCAACTAATCACTGTCTTAGTTGAACCAAATGGTGAAATGGATGACTGATCACCTAAATATGAATGACAAGAGCCAAAGTCTTACCAACACCAAAGAGCTCGGTAGCGTTGAACTCATCAGTGCCAGCAAGCAGACTGACTTCAGTGGCTGCTGTCCTGAAGGCATCCTCAATTCCTAGTCCCAAAGTAAAACAAACAGGTCACAATACTGCAGTGGAACCAATACAGAAAAGACGACAAGCGGGAGGCCTCATTAGCATGTCTAGATTGCAGTCAATAAAAGTGCTACCATTAGCTGACATTAAAGGAAGCTAAGCTAACTAACTTCACAGACAATGATTACCACTTCCTCACAGCCTCAAAACTCACCCACAGAGTCACTGTGATAATGGTGGTCACTGAATTGTCAACTGGCTTGACGTATCTCTAATGTTTTGTACACATACAGCCATGGAGATGGACTGACCTGGGCAGCCTGGCATGTCACAGGTACGAGACTCAGTGGCTGTGCAGGCGTACCCACATGACCTGGTGCGCTTCTGGTTCCCGTTGCCACAGGTGACACTACACGCTGACCATCCACTCCAGTCCCCTTCCCCGTCAATGTAATCTGCATTGAAGAGAAAGTGAGCACGTGGGGAAAAGTCAACAGGCTGTCAGTAGTTTCACGGCAGTGTTGATTGAGGCCACATGTTGCTGGTACCAGAGGCCCCAGCCAGTCACTAATCAGTGAGTCATTAGCATGCCTCTGCAAATGGTTTTCACACTTGCGAGGAGTTGCATGGGCTTAGCTTTCAGTCCACAATACACACAGGAATACCTTGCAGTATGCTGTCTTTCTCCTATCTGCCTTCAACACCATGGGGTATTTTTCCCTGGCCTTAAAGAAAATGCATTTGCCTTCAATTAAACTCAATGGTGTCTTCAACAGCACCCCTGCTGTTCCCTCTTGGAATTTCTCCCTGCTATGCAACTGCCAAGATTGATTTTATTTCCTTTGCATCACTTGCAATTTCAACATCCATTTGGTGCCCAAGGCCTAACGCACACACCCACTCACTTATGGCAAATGAATCTGGTATAGATACAGACAAACAATGTGACAGTCATGACCATCATCATTGACTTGTCGCAGGTGACCCTTGATTTGGGAATCGCATTACATGGACAGAAGACATTTGTCCTTGCATTGATACAGATCGTAGTTCCCACAGGTTCTACTCAGATGCAACTCAAACATTCAGTGGGGGGCAGCTTTTATAGCAGAGCTCCATCCCCATAAACGGGAGAACATTTCCTCATAAACTAGCTGCCAGGCACTTGCGCAAGAGATGCCAATCTAGCAATTTTGAGCAAAACCAGGGTATGGGGTTGGGTGAGTGTGGGAGGTTAAAATTGAGACAGTTATCATAAATCATGCATCACATATGTGAGTCAGAGGCCATTTTAAAAGATAAATATAAGGTGGGGCTTCTCAGACATATAATTCAGCATTTTCCCTTAGGCATCCACTACACAAGATCCAGTCAGCAATTGCTAAAAGGTATGTTAATTGTGATTTTTGAATAAATCCAGCAGTGTGTTTAGGTAAAGAGACCACAAATTTAGAAGAAAAGCTATTCTACCTCTGGCAGGGGGCTAACAGTAAAGCCAGCCATATGGCTGTGATTTATCTATAACTTGCTTTATTCAATGCTTCTGTCTCCATTCTCATACGTGGGAAGATCATTAAAACACAGTTCATCTAGTTATAAAGTCTGTATTATAATTCTGAACCACAAAGTTAATGGTGGATACATGTTTTCAAAATGGATATAGATATCTATAAATCTTGTATGGAATCTATTCTGATTACCGGATGCTTAGGAAACTTTTTTTGCGTAATATCTCGACAGTCTGTTGTTGATATACGATATCATTACAGTATAGTAGTAATGGGTGAATGCCTCTAAAGTTTTTTTTAGGCCTGAGTCTAGTTAGAGCCCTGTATCTGCCACATATTAATATCATTAAATTTGCAGGAGAGCCAGTTATCTGACTATGACCCCTAGCTAAACACAAACAACACCTTTTCTGGTGGCAGATCTTGCCGGAATGGAAACAAAAGAATGAGATACACTCTCACAGAAACATACTCTATCATTCACAATGGAGTTCAGTTTATTTGTTTCACAGATTTTTTTGTTTTTTACTCTGGAGAGCAATTACCCCCAATATTCGAGTTCATCACTAGCTATGGTTTCATTAGCAGTATGGGTAATGTGCAATCAAGAACCAACAAAGATAAGGCACCCGCCCCTGACCCGCAGCTGTAATTGTTGTAGTCTAGCCGTCAGAGATAAGCATGTGCAATTAAACAGGATCTGAATGCAATGAGAACACATCTGCAGCAGTTGACGTAAGGTGATTGTTGATGCCAACAGCCATATGGTTGAGTTAAGTGGAGCTTTTGACAAACACTTCTCCACAGTCTTGTTTGTGAGAGATCAGGAACGGACCAGGCATGCTGAGACACTGTGAGAATGCGTTTTATAGGAAGTAGACATTCTTTCATGGGATCGTAGATTATTTATCTAACCCCCACCACTCAACGCGCACATACACGCACACACTCGCACCCTTCCCATCTCCATGCCGTGTGAAAGGCATAGCGGATGCATACTGATCCTTTCACAAGATTATGATTTACAGTCAAGCAGTGCTTACACGATGACACACAATGCTAAATTCAATGTTAGAAAGGAATTCACTGCAACAAAATTGTCTGTCAACAGCTGATACTCTCGTATTCTAAAACATGTACTGCTTTGCCAGGCATGCGATGGTGTTTGGATGCAATCCCTCCAGGGGCCAACAGATGTAATGCTAAATGGCAACCTTCTTACATTTGTCCATGAAACAGATGAGTCCCTCTCTGCCCTTTCTAACACACACGTACACACACACTCACCATATTCAGTCTGAGTCTTGCTCTCAAAGCTGCCCCTCTGGTTTGCCCCACCCTCACGTCGTTCCCACTCAGGTTTGAGAGAGTTGATGTCCTCTGAGTTTCCGTTGTTGCCGTTGCCGATGGTGACCGGGGAAGAGCGACTCCACCAGTTCCTCCAATTCTGCGAACCCCAGCTAGGCTTGTTCTCCTTGCGAAGATCCCTCTCTGGCTCTGCCGCCTCTAGCCCATCCACCACCTCAATAGTCACCTGAGGAAATGCAAACTCCCAGTGAGACTTAAGTCCTGACCTGTGTGGGGGGCATGCTACTCCTGACCTTTTGAAGTTGACCCCTACAGCTCAAAGTACTCCAAGGCTCCAAAATCATCACGAGTTGCTATGCGGACATCATTACACCGATGATGTGACCATTAACTACATTTTAGTCTGGCATGACTGAGTTTATGGGTAGATTGTCCTTGCAGGTACAACTATGAATTGATCATCAGAATATGGAGCTGTACACTTAAAGTGTATTTGTTCTATAATTTCAATGGATGGATTTCCAGCTACCCACACCTATGCTCATGACCCACCAACCACAGCAGGTCCTCAACTTGTACACAAAGCAGTGAATGAAAAACGAAGCTTCATCAAGACAATAATAAGTGATTCTGCCAATCATTCTTATGACAATTCAAAAACAGACCAGCTTGCTCTTCAAAGAAAACACTTTGAAGGGAGGTGAAACCATAGGATAGCTCCACTTACTATCAGCTTCATGAAGCTTTACTCTCCCTTTACAAGTTCAGGTTCAGGTGATTTTCAAATGAACCAGGAAACACCAGGCTCTTCACTCCAGGCTTCATGTGATACACATTCATTTCTAATGCAAAGCCAAAATACTTAAGCTCTTACGCACATACTCACACACACATACATGCAGACACACACAAACAGCAGTAACGGACAAAATAGGACATAGCAAGTTGTCTGTATACTCTTGAGAATCTATGGATTAAGGTAGTGGAATTTACTGGTAGAATGGTATTCACCTACACCTTTCACAAATACAAATGGAAGCCACTAGCAGTCTACGTTGCGGTCCCAATATTAACATGTGTGCCTGTGTGTGTGTGCAAGAGACAATGAATGAAACAAGAGGAAGAGGATGTGTGTCTTAATGTGTGTCTACAGTGTCATTAGTTCAGTGCTTTTAAAAGGCTCCTCGCTGAAAGGGAGTAGTGGTGTGTGGCAGGGCATTCAGCTTCTTCCTGTTTGCCAAGCAACTGCCCTACTAAGGAGAACATTTCTCTCTCTTGCTCTCACTCTCTCTCTCTCTCTCACACACACACACACACACACACACACACATATACACCAGTTGTTCTTTCCTTTTGCTGCTCTTTTCATCTTTGTTTTGGCTCACTATCTCCTTACTTCCCATCCTGTTTTCAATGAGTCCCATACAATGAGACAACATAAATACAATATCAGCATGCATACACACACACACACACACACACACACACACACACACACTGAAAATTGAATATTGTACTGTATATTTCCTTTTCCTACTTGCCTTTGGTACTGAACGGGTCTTCTCCTTCAGCCTCAATGCACTCATACATGAGTCTATGATCTCACCACTGACATCACAGACAACACTGAACAAGCCTTGTGACTTCTTTGCAAGACAGAAAGGAGATGTTAAAGTAGTGAATTAACCTGAATGTTTGGGTTCTGTCGGTTTATATCGGCCTTGGAGAGGTCAGGGAAGTTGTGGAGGTCCAGGAGAAAGGCACCAGGTCCATCCCTCTGCAGAGTGCTGCCAATGCCTGGCGGGTTGGGGACAGGCCACTGCTGTGACTGACGTTCTGCCGGAAGGAGAGAGGAGAAGCTGCTCTCCACATTGAGATTACTCTGATGAAACAGGGGAGACAAAAAGAAGGGGTCAAGAACCTTAAAATGTTATGCAGGATTTCAACCATCGTAATTAAACCCTCATGAATCCCATTCAGTGAGCTGTAAGATCCTTGGAGAAGGGGGAAAAAACTACACAGGACAAGAAATTTATGAAGCAAACCCTGACCTCTCTTAGCAAAACAAAAACCATGCTAAAATATTGATGCGATAAAGACTAATGTGTCCCATAAGAAGGCTGTTTAGCACCATTAAAATAATATTTCAGGCTGACAGGAGTTCAAATGGGAGTAACCCATGCCATAAATCTTGCTGTGGGATGCAGAGGGCTGGCTGGAAAGGAGGGGATCTAAGTGGTGGAAAGGAGGGCAGAATGGGGTCCTGTCAGTGTGGGTCAAAGAGAGCCCAAACCACACTTCCTGGGACAGACCCTCTTTCTTTGGAGGGAGAGCACAGCTCACTTCCCATACCCGTGATTAGCAGAGGGCATGCTAGGTCATGTTAACAAACAGAAATCTGCAGTTGTCTTCCAATTCTTTGTTCACAACGAGGTATACCTTTCCAGATTCTGCTGTTTGTGGGCACAAAACAAAACCTGTTGCTTGATTCACAAATTTGCAGACCTGCTCTCTTTCTAAAAATTCTATTTCTATTTATGGTGTCATGCCAGCATGTTATATTTGATGATTGTTTTAACAAACCCATAAGAAAAAGACTGGTGGATTTGCACTGTGCAACCACTAATACAATGTCTCTGAGCAAGCAGAGTGATTCTTGCTCAAAGAGACTATTTAAGGACCTATTGATCTTAGACACACATTAAGGGAGAGCACTTCCTGCGCACTATGCAAAGAATGGAAGACCGGCATGAAGAACGGAACCACAACAAAATGGAAATACAATTTTTAACTGAACTTGCCATCTGCATTTCAACCGCAAAAAAACACACTTTGATGTTCATGTGCCATACAGTTCAAAAATTACATAGTAATCAGTATTAAACACAAATCCAGAGGCTGTTTCTAAATGGGGCTGACTGCTGATCAGGCTGACTAGAGGAAATACCTTTTAACACATGACCAAACCCTCTAAAGCTAGCTGGGGCAGCTTGGTGTTCCGGTTTTGTCTATGTGCCAATTTCCTTTTCTCATGGCTCCACTTATCTACTGTATCTCACATATTGGTCTGCTCCAGAAGGCCCACAATGAACCCAAAGTTACACAGTCAGAGAATAAGCTGATCAAAGAAAAGGCAGTCTGCTCTTCCAGTACAGCATTTGAGAAATATATCAGATCTTGTCAGCTGGAGAAAACGTGTGGGAGAAGTCCCTAGTCCCACATTCTTAACTGTAGAGCAAATGGAGGATGTTCTAAGATGCTGAAGCATTGGGCTAAGAAAGCAAAAGCACTGATGTGACATGCACACTTGACAGTGAGACACCCTGCCATCTGTCAGAGGTTGTAAATGGGTCCCCAAGGACTCTTGAAACATGTGGTCTCCATCACATACACACAGAAGGAGCAATTATTTGCAATTGGACAGACAGCCAGAAGCAGCCAGTAATCTTCTATACTTCTGTGGTGGACAATGAGATCAAAGAAATCCATCAATCCTGTTAGTTTTCATTTTTTACCTTTGCTTTTCTAGATGTACCGAGGCCTGAAAGTATAGGAGCTCTATCATGCAACAGTGACAACCAGCCATCAAGTTTTGACTCAGCCACTGATGATCATAAAAAAGACCCTGCCCATGCACAGGCTAGTTTTACCCAATCAAAGTCCACATCCTTGGAAAAATAAAAACTCTATAAAGGGACATGTTCTGGTGGTTGGGCTGTATGTGCAGGTCTCAACAGCAGTTGAAATAGCTGCTAAATAAAATTCCTAGCTCTCAAAGATGGCAGACAACAAGATAAAATAACATTTTAATAGCACCATATAAATTTTTTTATTCTTCAACAATATTTTTCATTGATTTCAGTGACTGTCAAACTCATAAAAACCCAAAACATGAAAAAAGTGACATTTGTTTGGTTATTGTTACTCAAAGGCAGACTTAATATGGGCCTTTGCTTTCAAATTGAATTGCATCTCAAATAATTATGCAGCAACAACAACATGTCAAAAGAAATATTTGAATGCTAAATGGATTCAAGAACTTATGAGTCTGTTTTTAGCATGGAAATATGGACAAATCTCAGGAAAAATCTTTGCAGTCTACATTGACATTCACTAACAGAGAATGTTATTATGACATACAATTGTAATTCCACATTTCTTAATAACATATGGTATACAATATGCAATTAACCATACAACTGCTTGCTTACAACTAGTTAACTGTTGTAAATGCAATCTTCATGGATTTACAACCAGCCACCAGGGAGCCCTGTTGAATTAGGCCAGCAAACACAATGGGGAAGTACAAAGGTACTCAAACAGAGTCTATATATCAGTGTATATTACAGATTTCAGGGGGCATGCCAGTGTATGTTTTACTGAACATGCTGGTGGCATAAACCATTTTAGTGGTCATTTTATGTAACCCCTTACCATTCTCTCCTCTATTCATGAAATCAGAGTGACAAGTAAATAAACAACAACCCATACATTTCCCTTACCACAACACATCACCATTCAAAAAGGACAAAACTGGCCTGGGAAAAAGCAAACCTTGCTCTTGTGTAAATAGTGTGTAAATTGCTCTTTGAATTTTTTTATTATTATTTGTTTGTTTATGCATTTACTGCACAATTCTGACACATGAGCATTCTGCCTCCAGGTCGGCAAGCTAATGCTGTTGGGTATGACTCTAGTGAAACAGATTAAAGTGGGAATGGCTGGACAAATACGCTCTCCATAAAATAGAGTTTCCCTATCTCGGTTAACAGATCCTACAAGTTTACAGTAATTCAGTGAGAAGATAACACATAAAAAGGAAGGATATTATCTCAAAGTTCACAGTCAAGTCTACCAAGTGCACTTTATTACTGGAAAAATATTCTCTACATTTTGTGCCTCCAAAAGCCCAGATATTTCTCAACAAACAACATACTTGCACATAGCTGTTTTAACAAATTTATGAATCTCTTATTGATACCCTACACCCTATAAATTACCTTTGGCCTTGGTGATGCAACCAAAGCCTTTCACAAGCTTGTTTGATCCTTTCATGTGCAATTATAGCCCATCATTCACACTGCTCATGTCTTAGAAGAATACTAACGTCACGGTTCACTTTCAAGGTTAAAACCCGACAATCTCCGTGAACGTCTCTACGCACAAATCCGTTTCATCGTTTGCCAGCTGATCTAACCCCCCACCCAATGGGGGCACCAAGCCGCCAGATGTACATTTCCATTAATCGTGAAACAGCTGTTATGGTCAGGTCTGCTTTCAAAGGCATCTTTGAAAAGCTTGCAATGTAAAATGATTTAAAGAGGTGATTATCATTCCATTACATCTTTTGGTCTTTGAAAGCAAGGCTCGAGGACTCCCTTGCAAATTGGTTTTCCAGTTGTGCGCCCTCTGACTCGGCGGTCCAGTTTTCAATGCCTCAAGTTTAGCATCCTCAAGTTCTCATTCAAATGAGGCTGTTCCATATGTATAAATTTGCTCACTATAACCACCCCCCCACTCCCACCACCATCCCCCACCATCTCCAGCCCTCTCCTGCCATGTCCATGGCCCAGGGCCTGCTGCACTGCTTGGGTAGTATTCATAAATTCAGGTGGAATAAATGGAAAGGTGTAACACAGCATGTGAGCGAATGTCAAGCCTCATCTTGTTGCACTGCATCACTGCAACACATCAGACCAGTGCAATGGCTTTTTTATTTGTTGAAACTTGGAAAAGACCATTTCAACAGAGGAAGCTCTAAGTCATTCCTGTTTCATATATCTTCATGTTTCAGATATTAGGCCTGGATTAAATTCTTTTCAACTGTGCATTGCTACAAGTTGTTTCTTGCTTTTGTGCAGCACAGGCTGTCAAACTTATAATGTTATCCTCACAGAGATAAAATAAGGCTTAAATTCTCATCATGGGCAGTGGGTATGGTAGATAGGCTGAAGATGCAGTAAAACATACATAACCCCCAAACCGGGCCATATATGTCAGATTAATCTACCTCTCCTCTGATACACACTGGCAACCCCAGATATTCGACAAACTACCATGACTTCACAAGTAGCACTTGTGGTACTTCATTCTATTCCAGTATTCATTCCAGGTCAGATTCTTTTTTTCATGACCGTAGTTATCCATCTCCTTTTGCCTTTTAAGATGACCGAAGAGCTGACATTGCATGTGTTAAAAAAGAAGCACTGCTGTGTTGAAATCCAATGAATTTTTGTGAAATTCTCAAAACTTGAAGTCTCACTGCAAGACATAAATTTTCTTGAATGAAATTAAGTTAATATATGCCAAAGTTAACTAAAGCACCTATCAAATGGTTCCTTTAACTAAGAATACCCCATAAAATTTGTTAATTTGGATCAAAGGTGATGTACCACTCTTGGGCTAATCACATTAGACCAAATGTCCCAGGAAGTTCCTTCAAAAGAAATGAATGAAACTCCCTCATTTCCCTCCCCTTTCCCCTCCCACTCTGTCTCTCTCCTCTGCCCCTTTCTCCATGTTGCTAGGGTTGATTAAAGGAGCATGACTCCATTTTCAATTGGAAACAACTCAGGGGGCATTCCAGCGGGAGCCTGGACAGGAAATGAATGCCATACACATGGTGGAGGATGCCTTTGAATCTGACACTTAGACGGAGGGGGGAAAATTATCTCTTTCTTCTGCCTCATGTCTGGGGCTTGGGTTGAGTGTCTTCAGCGAGGAAGCCTGATCCATGTGTTCTGCCACTGTTCTGGCTTCCATCAGGATTCTCCGGAGAAACTCAAGGCAGCACAGAGGAGAGGAAGGCAGCAGAACCAGGAGGCCTTGGCCAGTTATGTAACTCCACGGTAGTAAATACACCGCACACTGGAGCCAGCTTTTTTCCATGCATTTTTGATATGCAAACAACAAGCAAAACATTCACAGTATACAATCACCTCTAAAAACCTTGTACACCTGTTACATTTCTGTCAGCTCAGGGGGCGAGGTGTTTCTGTCAAACCTAGCAAAAGCTTTCGGGATGCTAAACTTCAACTCTTCTAGCATGAGATAAATTCACTATTTTCCTATTGTTTCTGACATGGAAAAGAGCTATTTGAATATTAAGGCTTCTTCCCACTCCCAGTGCACTGCATGATCATCTGATCCTTAATCTTGTAAAGCACCATAAATACAACAAATTTGGGGGAAAAATCCTTTTGGGGAATGGCTGGCCAGACCACAGTATAAACGCAGGGAGAGCAGTAGAGTCCAGCTTGCACTAACACAACGCTCCTAACTATGGCAAAATTAATTTCATTCAAAAAATGGACGCATCTTGGACCAGTCCTTACAACAGAGTTTCGCAAGACTTCTGATCTTATCTTCTCCATACACTGAAATACTGAGACACTGAATATGCAGGGGGGAGTTGTTCTGTAATTCTTGGACAGTGTACAACATGTAAGATGTGGATGCCTGATGCAAAATGCAAACAGGAGACATTCTGTTGTTGATGGCAGAGTATATGCCTGTCTTAATCTTTGGGTGCCTTGTGTTAAATTAGATTTACTTTGATAGATTGAGGGAGAGGAGTTCCCATGGATTCAGTGTCAAGCCCATGGTCCATCAATACAGTGAATGACTCTATGTAAATGTACATCCATATTGCATTAGGGGATTGTAAGACATGCAACTCTTACCACTGACAATTCAAATAACAGCCTGGTGACAGACTCTTCTCATTACTCCTTAAAAAGAAACGGGGCACTGACTCAAAGTGTGGTTTTCAATACATCTTCATGCCATCAGAGAACTACATTGTCTTCAGTAAAGACTTTGCAGCGCGTTCACTATGCCCACGAGGAGAGAGACCATTTAAACTTCAAATCACCCACATTTCCTGAAATGGTCAACAAACCATACATGCAATGTGGTAAGCTATAATCAATTCCAAATGCATGTTTTTTTATTTATTTATTTTTTATGATAGATTAAAACATTTGCAATCGGTCAACATGGAAAAGGGATTTTCTTTTTAAGAAAATGTTTAAAGATACTTTATTTCTTTTTTTAATGTTGAGGGTAGCTGTGGACCAGAAAGAACACATGTTTTGGCTACTGCCATCACCAGCGCTTAGTCTCTTTGTAAACATAAGGCGTGCAGGCCACCATTAATCAATTTGAAATGAAATCGTTGCCATATGGTCCTGAGAGTTATAAATGACCAGAGGATGGCAAAAATGTTGCTGTGGGATGGGCCAAGTTTAATTTATACTAGGAAACACTAAGGGCCGTATTTAGGGGCTGCAAAAACAGTGATCAAATACAAAATACAAGTGCTATATCAGTATTTTTAGACAAACAGGGAAAACTGAAAGCTTCCCATTCTTACCCTGCTTTGTGTGAGGGGGGTTGTGACCATTTCTTTTGGGGTGTGAACTGATGCATCTCTGTGATACGTAATTTACTTTTAATGTAAATGTAAGCACAAAATATAACTAATTGGTCATACTAGAATAATTTTCAGGTAATTAATCATGTTAATTAATTTTGTAGCCCACAGAGATTAGCTAGTCAGTCAGTCACATCAATGTAGCCTTGCAATCATGATGCTCACACATGGTTTACAGTCGAATCAGTGCTGTGTGACAATCTGCTAAGGGATGCTACCTAGTGCCTACCCAACAACAATGTGGCTGGTACATTGTGCTCACAGCTGAAAGACAGAAAATGCTCAATTGTTTGCTTTCAACAGCAAGTTGTGTTATTGGGAAAATGTATGGAATTCCCAAACTGTTAAATTAATGACCTTTAACAAAAACCTCACCTCACCTCTTTGCAAGTTTGTACAACGACAAGTCATCATATAAAATTAAAGTCAGTATATGTATATTCTAAAAATGCAAGTAAATACATAAAATGTAATAATAACAAGGGTGAAAACATTGTGATTGTAGTCCACTGTTAAATAACTGTATTCCTCTCACTACAAATGAATATGGGGCTCTATCTGTTCATATTCTTGATATTGCGTCTAACTTTCTACTAATACACGCATGGCCTTCTTTCAGTGACAGTTAGGCCTGGGTCATCATGAATAGTCGACATTGAATTATCGAGGAGAGGTTATATAAACTGCACAACTGAACATAAAAACAATTGAACCATTAATACGAATGAAACATTAAACATATTTAAGGCATTCCTTACATCATTGCAAGGAGATCACTGCATTTCAGGTCCACCTTTGACCAGTTTTATATGTTTTAACTATATTTTACAGTTATTACAATTACAGCATGCCATTTACAAAACCTTGTATCTCTGTGCCATTCTCCCATTACATATGTAAATAACACCAGGCTGGCACATACGCTCTTTTAAAGTTAATGTGGCAGGCGTTCTGATTGGCCAGTGCACAATCATACTTTCGTCACACATCCTAATCATTAAAGTGTTACTCCCCGCCCAAAAGGCACTTGTACCATGTGTAACAGCACTGTTTAAATACCAAACTAACTGGAACAGACTTTTTTGACAGCAGAGTATTGGCCTTGTGTTTGCACTTGAAAACTGCACATATGACACCTAAACAGAGCCATAACAATCTACAAGAATGTAGTACAAGTTCAAATTCATGTCGTTCAAGTGCAAAAAAGGTCTAAATATTTACTGTTAATCTTTTGTTCTCACATTGAAGCTGATGCATTGTATTCCCTTCCATAATTAATATGCAAACATTGACCAATCAATTGTTCATTTGTCACTGTGACTGAGTCAGCTGTTCCCAGGCTTAGTGTATAAACACTATACATAAAGAAACCAAGTCATTTCTCAGAAATAAATGCAAATTTATTTTCAATTGGCAGCTCTTCTCTGAATATCCACCTATTTGTTTATTCTGTACAAGCAGCATAGTGACTTTCCCTTGTTTTCAGCCATCTGCCAATATTCAGCCATTACTCCTAGGAAATTGGTCATCACCTCTTGGATAACCCATTGAGTGACACCTCTTCAGTGATGCTGTCCTAGTTCTATAGATTTGATCATGTTGCTAATTGGTGCTGTGGTTTGCCCCCAAAAATATGAATGTCACTTTTGTGCTCACACTCTTAGATCCCTAACATAAAATGTAATTTTGAAATTAATCAATGTTAATACAAGAGGGAAACAACGGATCCTTTACATTTTACCTATGTTGTGCTAATGAATGAACATAGAATAAATTATACTTCTTGTAACTTCTGCAATGGTGTTCAGGTGTAGAGCAAATGCTACAAAGTCTTAAAAGTAATTTTTTAAAGTCTGGAAAGAGAAACTGGCAAAAGATTGCGATATATAAATAAAATTTCTATTGATGGTTATCACAGTAAATTACATTTTCATAAGGAACAACCCATATTCAACACAATCCTAATTCAATAGATAGCAACACATCTTCCTTGGAAAAGACTGTAATTCCACCTAAAAATGGAGAGTGCCAAGGTGTCATTAGCCATGTCTGTATAAATTCACCATAGCCAGCTCATGCATGCAGCTCATGTGAGCTCAGCTCACACTTTTTTGTTGACCTACAGTTTTAGACGGTGCAGCTGAAGGAAACTCATTTTTATTCACCCCACTTCCTAAATAGTGTTTCACACCTGGATAGGTCACCCAGACTATGCTTCACATCCATGCCAAAATGACAGGCTTTTCCTGGCAAGGGTCTCCCTACAACAGCAAGATGGGAGCAATGGACGTCAGTGGAAAGCTCACACAATGCATGAAATCTCTCAGAGTTCGCTCAGCCAAATCACATCAATAAGTATTGAACATTTCATGAAATTCAACATGCGATAAATGTGAAATTCACCATAACATAAATGTAGTAGCTCACACATGCACAGCCAGATTTCAGACTTGGAGTCACACAATCTAAGCTATGCTTAAATTCTTACTCTTTCTGATCCATTGCTCCCTCCCAAGGGATGTAATATCACCTATTGCTGGGAACCATACTCAAAACGTCTGCTGTTTTAATGGGGGTGTGGAGTCTGTCCTCTGTTGAATCAAGACAAGGCTTCAGTGACATAGACCACGATGACAGACAGGGACCTGCAGTGAACTGATCACCCTGGGGTTGACGTGAATCTGTGACCCTGCCCCCTCCTTGTCGCCATCCCCACCATTTCCTGGGGAAAGGGGCCAACAAACAATGCATGGTTTTATAAAGAACATCCATAGATTCTCAACTATATC
Organism: Megalops atlanticus; assembly: GCA_019176425.1. NCBI lineage: Eukaryota > Metazoa > Chordata > Actinopteri > Elopiformes > Megalopidae > Megalops > Megalops atlanticus. Next base: position 68,276,892 of record CM032875.1, read on the forward strand.
ATTACATTGTCAACAACATGGAAAAAGAGCCTGGGGTACTATGAGCACAGGGGGTAGGGGTGGGGAGAGAGTTGAATGATGTCTGTTTTTCCATTATATGCACATTTCCAAGACAGTGCATTGCATGTCTCCAACAATGAGAAGAGAACTCACATTTCCATCCATGCCTGTCCATAAATCAGCAAAACTACACTGTTGCCACTGGTGAGCCCGGCTAATGTCCCTTCACTTAATAAACATATGTTCTGTACTAATGCAAACAGCATATTGAAATTAGTCAAGGCATCCAGATTTGTACAGTAACTAGCTACATGATACATTTTCAGTCAGTTGTTTATGCACACATTACATCTATGCTGCTTTATTTCACTGGCTAATTTTAAACAAACTAGTATCTCATATCTGCAGAAACAAGTGTCATTTTAAAAGGATCTGTTACTTTACAATTCTAATAGTACTACTTGTAGTATGAAAGACATAAAATGTAGAACTGACTATTCTAACTAGTTCAGCCAAATTTGGTAGTATGGCTGGGAGAAGTACATACATGACATCATTGCCCTGTTGGATAAGAACAGCTGACTCTTCTGTGATTCAAGTAACTCAAGACTCCCAGCCCTGGTACTGGAGAAAAGGCATCAAGGAGCTTGTGATGACAAGATGGGAAGTAGCACAATGGCAGCATTAACTTCTACTGCTCAGTATTTCCTTTGTTTTCATGTCAGCTACGCGGACAGCTCAATGCAGGCTACTTCCTGCTCTCAATAGGTCCATGAAGAGGATTTCTTCCCCACTTCTACCAAGCAGCACTGTGCCCCAATTAGCCTTCCCATTGTTTAATCCTATTTAATGCATTGGCCTCCAAGGCAGCATGGTCTTGTCTGTGGCTCTTTTACTTTAGTGAAGACAGTTCAGTGACCTGTCCTGGAAGCACATGGTTCCTCACCCTGAGCTTTTGTCTATTGACTCCTCCTCTATGAATGAAATCTAAAGTAAGAATGAATTCATGATAAAATTTGAAGAATGACTACTCTGCTTACCACTTATGAACAAGGAGTCCATGTTACACTACATGCCTTCCTGGTTAAGTTAAGGAGTTACAATTTAGGTCATTGAAATAAGGGCCTTTCATTTTCACGATGACAGGCAAAGAATTGCAAATTCATTGCAAATTCTATAAAAGTACAATATCCTACTGCTAATGATGGAGAACCTTTGCATAAACCACCCAGCAGTCAGAATTTACACCACTGACAGATGACTAATGGTAATATTGCATTTCCAATGAATGCAGTTGTCATATAAAAAAGTTCACCCTCCACAAATGAGCTTTTTCTTCATCAGTGAATAAAGTCTGTCATGCAAAGATGAACCAGGACTTGTGCATCAGACACTACCAAGTTTACCTTAAACTTTGTTTTCTGTACGCCCAAGTTGCAACAGACCCTATACAGCTTGTAAATATGAAACAAAACTGCAAGATAACTACTTTGCTTTGACAGTGTTGAGCTGCATGGTGACTTCCATAATACAAACAGCTAATGCAGTTGATTTCATAGATGTCAGCAGGACTGTAAGTATATGACAAAAAAAGAAGATGACTGCATTGTGCCTAACACTGAGCGATATGTTCAGAATGAATATTAATAGTTTGTGCTATGGGATGGAATTATATGGGAGGGGTACCTTATTACATATGACCCTAACATGTCAGAGGTCCAATGTCAAGGTCCAAATTTTAAACCACATTTTTTGTGTAAGGTGTATATAGATCAGGTTTACCACTGTGATTACTTAATAATAAAATATGACAAACAGTAAAAACGTGCAGGTTGTTACCAGACAGGTGTGAGTACATTGGTAGATCATTTCACTGGACAGCACTTTGGTCATGCTGTTCAGTGAAATGGTCACCCCCTCTCCTCCGTTAAACCCCCCAACTGTGTGTGGGGGGCCCTGGGATTTTGCAGACTGCCACTGGCTCTCACTCTATTGACTGTGCATTTGAATCCTGGGTAGGATAATCTCGAGCATCTCCTTCAGCAGAGTGGCATTGCATGAAGAAGCAGGGTTTATGACCTGGTTGAGGGTTTGATTTTCAGGCAGAGCACTCCACTTGAACCTTTGAGCTATGGACTTAACCTAAAGTTACCTCATATCTATCTGTATAAACATGATATGTAAACTGTATAAGTTGCTCTGGATACAAGCATCTGTTAAGCAAATAATGCAGCTGCTCATACAAACATACAGCTGTAAACTGTGTGTAATGTCTGGGCATATTCCCAGCAGACAAGCCTCAGTACTATCTCCTCATTCTTCTCTGCATTTTCATTCTTGGTTTAAGTTTGGAATAAGTTTTCTAACACCCAAGCCACAGGCCTGTTCTCACAGTATGAGCAGAATGGCTGTATTTATTGGTCTTTTTTCCCAGATCATTTTTTTGTCTGTCTCTATAACTGCATTCCATTTGAGAAATTTCCTTGACAGCTCAATAACTAAGCGTTTCACAACAATGCTTCCTAGCGTCCCATTCACAATACGTGCATGAGTCTATAAAACAGTGTAATATCAAGCGATATCGTTGGCCTGCGATTCATTTCGTATTAGTATCATAACAAAAAGATAAAATAAACCCAAATAAGCAATTGGGCGAAGTAAGCTGTTTAAACGAGGAAAGTTATGTTTATTTTAAATTTGAATAGTAAAGCGTGCAGCTCGTGGTACGGCTATGTCAGGTGAGTCAAGTGATTGAACCACCTAGAGCAGCGTTTCTCAAACCTCTCCTGGAGTACCACTTGTTCTGCATGTTTTAGATCTCTCCCTGCTCCAACACAGCTGATTCAAATGATCAGTTTGTTGTTAAGCAGCTTCAGGAGTTCATGACGAGTTGATCATTTGAATCAGCTGTGTTGGAGCAGGGAGAGATCTAAAAATGCAGGACAAGTGGTACTCCAGGAGAGGTTTGAGAAACGCTGACCTAGAGCCACTGCGCAGTTTTGGGGACATACCGGTGAAGCTTAACGACCCTACAGCGTTGCAAACGTATAAACTCGTGGGGATAGTACAACACTCCATAAACTACCGCATGGATTGCGGCGCTCTTTTCTGACAGTATAAAATTTTTTTTTTTTTTTTTTGTGTTGAGTTTTCCAAATAACCTGTGTTTGTGCATTGCAAGGTGAGTCCATCTTCACATGTGGTCGATCCCAGATTTGTTTAACATTTAAATAAGTGGCAATGGAATTACGTAACCTTTAGCTTATTGAAGTGCACATATTCCGATCAGACTTGTGAGTTTAAAAGAAAAAAAATGAAAGACATTTATCTTCGATGTTACCACTTAAGAATCAGAGAGAAAAATAAATGTGCCACCCTACCTCATCAAGCAACGGATTCTTCGCGTTGTCCAAAGTGACATTTCCTTGTTGCAGCGGGCTGCTCCGCAGCACCGTAATGTGTAACGTTAGGAGAAGGAGTCCCAACAGTAGTAGCAACTCTGCTACCAACCGAATCATCCTTTTTACTCGGCCGGATTTGGGACCCTGCGGTGGAGTCCCACCGCCGCCTCCTCCCGCTGCAGACACCCCGATCTCCGGATCCGCCGCGGACGAGGAGCCGCAACACCACTGTGGAGCCACTTCGGGTTTCAAAATTACAAATTCAGGAAAAATGTTGAAGAAATAAAGAACTAATGACTATACTCTGCGAGCTGAAATATATCAACCAGAGCTTGCTTCAAAAAGAGCTTGCTGTATTATACGTTCCAATTAAAACAAAAGTTTGAAGATAAGACATCAGACCTTCTCCACTATCGATCCATGTATATTTCAAATAATATTTAAGTGTTATGTAAGCAGATACTGATATTGCTTAAAGAAAGTACGTGCATACACATATATTTACTATTATCTCTATTAGTTCTCCGTGCGAAATGGAAACATTTCTTTGGCTTCTAGTGTCCAATATCAGGTGGTGTATAGCAGCATATGGGAACTGCAAAACAATAAATAATAAACAAGCTGTAATGCACAGAAAATTCTTTTGCTCATTAGCGTCCAGGTAAATGTCCCATCGACTAGCTCCACTAACGTTCAGTGGCTGCCCGGTTCTCCTAATTTGTGCGATCTCCTCTGTCAGCACTGTCTTCCTGAGGTCCCTCTTTCATCTCTGCTGACATGGACTTCTTGATATGCACACATTACATAGTTTACCTTGTGTAAAATTGAAGTGCTTTAAAACCACAGTCTGAGTTCAGTGCTCATGTGCCTTGTCTTCAATATTGCTTTTTCTCTCACAAATCATATATATTTTTTCGAAATTAAGTGTTGTGATATAGTCCGGTCCTGCCACTTTAGTCGCTCCCATGACTCTTAATAATATGGCTATAAAAGTGTTACAGCTGTTCCGCAGAGATTATCCATTTTGTCGAACGCGCTGAAGTATGCTGTCCAGCCGCCACGCGTGCTTCGATGCGTTCACATGAACTACGCTTCACTCACATCAGGTTAGTAAGCGCATACGCTACTCTATGCATGGTTTTATACCACTCGACTGGTTTGCTGTCAAGTACCCCTCCCCCTAATTTTAACCCTTCATTCTCCGTTAAACGCCGTGATGGACATTCCCTTTGCTTGTCAGGAACCAGAGCCAACTTAAAAAATTGCAAAACATACAGCACATTACTCTCCATGCATGTCTGTGTTCGTATGGGGAGCATAAGCAGTAACAACCGTTATACTTATGCATACTTATTTATTGTTCTGTAAAGGTTTTTGACTGATTTTAACTGGAATGTGAATAGGTCCAGAATTGTAAACTGAAGGAGACATTATCATAAAACTATAAAGAGTGGTATTGAAAAAAGAGCCTTAACAGTCACTCCATCCATATCGCTAGTGCTTGCAAATGACACATTGTAATTTTATTTCATTTTTAAAACTTGATAAGACATGGCATGGCACCCCCCCCAGATTTCAGTGGTTATATTTTGAAAGGCACTGGATTGGTATGCTTCTGCCTGAGGCCAAGGGCAGGCTTAACACATTGTGTAGTGCCCTGGCCAAGAGCAACAGGAGAGGATGAGCCATTGATTTAATGAGCTTGAGTTAGTTTGTATTAGTAGAGTACACTTGTAATGCTCCAGACGACAAAACATGACAAGAAGGGCTCAGCTCAACGCCTCTCTCAAACAAATGGTAATCCAAGTTTGATCACTCTTTCTTCTTGTTTGCTCTAGGCTTCAAAAGACCTTTTTTTTTTTGGGGGGGGTATTCAGTCATGCCTTTTAGAGTGCTTTATCCTTAAAGTTTCTAGTACATCAGCACAATTTAGGGAAACCTAAGAGACTGCCTAGCATTTTAGCATAATTCAGGACCAATATATTTCATCTACCTGCACAGTCCCAATGGGTTTGCTGACTAAGACTGTGTGAGCACAGTAGAGTCCTCTATTTAAACAGGTGTTGATATAAACACTCCTTCATTGTTGCTGCCTTTTATTTTTGAATTGTTTAACTATATGTAGGTACAACTATTTGCAGCTTGTTCTTTAGACTTTGGACTTTAACCAAACTGTTTGAGAAGTTTTCACTCAGGATGTTTAACATGTGTTCTGGATTCTATACAGAAAATCCTGGTAAAATGGGTACTTCCATCTCCTGTTGTCTGCCAACCACCCCAATTCAATGACTGGCTCCTGATGACCGTGTTATAGAGGAAATTTTAGAATTTTGGAATAAATTTTACACCCCTAATTCTGCACAAGGCATTTAGTTCTAGCATTTATCTATGATTTTAATGGACATTTTAATGGACATGTAGGAATTAGGAAGAAGGTTTGTCAAAGTAATGAAATAAGCTTATAAATGGATGATATCACTGGTCTTTATTCCTTAGAGATCCTCGTGATCCTGGGAAGGCATGAAATGAATGAATGAATTCATTCCTTCATGTTCTTATTATCATTATTGCCAGGTCTGAAAAGACAATTGGTAAGAATATTCATCTCTACTTGCTCCTTTCCAAGAATAAAAGGGAAGTTGACCCTTCCAGAGTGAAGCCACAGTGTGTTATCATTCTTAGAAGTCTGCATCCAGAATATTACATGTTTCAATCCCAGGTGGGGCACATCTGTTGTACCCTCAAGCAAGCTACTTAACTTGAATTGAAACAGTGCAATATCCAGCTGTATAAACACACATTATGTAAACTGTAAGCTATATAAGTTGCTTTGGATAAGTGTGTATCTCCTAAGTAAATACAAGTAGATTGTTCCACACAGTGTTTTAGAACACATTTGTTATCTGCATTGTTATCCACAATGCCATCAGAGTTGTATCACAGATATTGTATTTTGTTCAGATATTCATCTTCAGCATTCTTTTCATCCTCAGTCTGGAAGATTCCTGTTGGTAACAGGAGGTTATGATACTACCTGCATTCCTATGTTGGCTTTAGATACCTTGTTTGAGATTCCTAAAAGAATATTCATAATAAGTCAGCAAATCAGAACATTTACAGCTTCAACGATGGCAGAAACAGATTTTTCAATGTGACCTGCACAGAGCTGTCTCTCTGATGTATATCTACAAGAGGCCTGGGGCCAATTATACTTTGTTGTTTTTGTTTAGATGTTATAAATTCCTCCTTGTAGCAGACTCTATGTCACAACATAATAGAAATGAACAATTTTAAAGTGCTGTTATGGCTCAGGATTCTTAACATGAAAAATATATCTGAAATTTGTTTGAGGTCCAAAATTCATTCAGTACATGGTAACATCTCCAAAGCAGAAAGTATAAAATGTTGAGATTTTCATTGCAAAGCCATTAAAGCTCTTCTACACATTCACCAGCTCTTTTTTATTTTACTGGTTAGCACACATTTTTTCCAGGAGAGATGGTTGTCACCACCATTATCACACAAAAAAGAGGAATGTTATTTCGCTCTTATTACATGAAATGGCTGTTTCGGACTGCTGTTTGTCTGTTTCACCTCTAAATCTCACCAAATGCAATACACACGGAACAGGGAGCTGTACCAGCCAACTTCAAAGCATCACCTGAGGTATCCACTCCATGGAAACGGCGGACATGCCGTTCCAATAAATGTGCCCAGCACAGGTCTGCAGTTCAAAAGAGTGGGGAAGGGGTGCTTTGGAGCGACTTGTCACTGATACTCCATGGCCCGGGCAGATGTTTCCTTGAGCCAGGCAGACTGCATAGTGTTTCCAATATCGTCGACCCCTTTGAAAAGCTGGGGAAACTTTGGCGAGACATCTGTTTGCCAGACACAGCTCCTTTATGACATTATTGCAGCTGACAGGCTGTGAGCAGGGCGTGTGGACATTGAACAATAAATCCAGGCCTTGATCTCCACCCTGCATATTTCCACCATTTCAGGAGGCATCCTCTCTGTGTATAATAACATCAAATGAGCCTGATGTGTTCAACACTTTCAGCTCCTACTCCAGGATCACAGTCAGTGCATTAAAACTTTGGCTACTTTATTCCTCGGCTTCATGTAGCTATTGAAATATATAGTCCTCTTCATTGTTTTGGGGTCAGTGGAGTTCAAGAATGGAGAACAACAGCTACATTTTTGAGAGGCCTACAGCGAGCTGATCACAGTCATCTTCATGTGAGGTCAAGCTAGCCCAAAGATGACACATGAAACGGCTTGCAATAAAACGGCTTGCCTGATCTCGGTACTTCAGGTTTGGTTGTACATGGAAGGAGGCTATCCATAAATCGACCTCAAGTACTCCACAAATCTTTCATCTGCTTACTATCCAGTGAGGCCACACAGCCCCAACATCCTGTGATTGATGCAACCAGGTTCATCTGGTCTCAAAACATGGAGTCAATCTACCACAAAGTAGAAAATGAACTTGGCCTGGTAAAAATCAGGATTGGGAAGGTGAGAAGTTATTGAGAGTAAACAATCTGCAGTGCTTATTTTCTCTGCAGTCAACCTTCGGTCTAAAAAGCTAACTGACTGTTTTGGAAAAATACAGGGCAAAAATGAAAACAATCCAGGCTAGCTTTCATCACTCTGTTACAAACCCTTATGGCCTAAAATGACACCTTCAAAAAAAGATGTCTTTGGGAAAAAAACAAACGTAGCGCTTTGACACCATATGTACGAGACAGACTCAGACAGCACAAACCTCTTCCTGGGAAGGAATCCAAGATCATCCTGTGTTTTTTTTTTTTAAAACGGTACTTCCATTTGGGCAGGATGTCACATTGGCATCATTATCCACTCACCTCGTATCAGGCGGGAGGGAAGTGTTAATTCTTGTTGAAATAGCACTGTCAGAGCTCTGTGACTGTGTGAGGCAACACCCTGGTGACAGATCAAAGGCTTGAGCTCTCCTTATGTGTCCGGGACCCAACAGGTGTGACATGTCACCTAGTGCCACAGCACCAGAGTGTCCATTAGGGATGGTAAGAGTCACCGATTCGCATCGGCGCACCAGCATAAAACCTACGATGGGATTGCTATGATTAAAAAAGTGTGCACCCGATACAATTTGGGATGAACTCGTGATGCATCGTTTCTAACATCTTTGCATCGGTAAAATCCAATTTATTTATATGTAATTATTAGTACAGGCCCTATGCCTTTATTATTTAGAAATGTGACCAATAATTTGTGACCAATAATTTTGTATTTAGATTGATTCCTCCTCTCTAAACTGTTTCTCAAGCGCGCTCTCTCATTTCCACTGCTGTCAGTGGCCAATTCTCGTCAAGTCTCTCGACCAAGTCTCGTGTGAGCTGGGGGCGTGTTTGGGCGAGTCACAGATTATCATGGAAGAGGAAGAGCTACACATTCCACCGAATTGCTACAAATCAAATGTTTGGCGTCACTTTGGATTTTTCAGGAGAGATGGACAATTTGACAAGACGCATGCAATTTGCAAAATATGCTGTGCTGCTATAAAGTACACAGGCAGCACTGTCTGCTTAAGAAGAACCAAAGAAATAAAATCAAATTATCTGTACCATATTGAATTGCATAGCATCATATTCTTTTGCATTGCATCGTATCGCGTTGAATCACATTGTGTTGAATCAAATCGTGTCAAATCGCACTGCATCACAATAGGGGTGAATCATATCGTATCGCATTAGTAGTTGCTTCATATGTATCTTTAATGTATCGGATCATTGGCAATGCATCGAGATGTGTATCGCATCGGCCTCAGTGATGGAGATGCACATCCCTAGTGTCCATGCATGCAGTGACAGGGCACTTGCTATCCTCTAGTTCCTGTTGTGCACATACTAATGGAGATCAACTATGCAGCATGCCAGACCTTTTTGACGCTGCATTTATTGTCTTACCCTTGCAAATGTCATTTTACATGTATTAAATATGGCTTGAAAATAAATTTCAATGTTTCAGAAAAAAAAAAAAGTGAAACATTATTAATGCATGGTACATACAAATAAACTCTTTCGCTGGGTTGAATCGCATCATAGTACAATGCTAGCAGACATTTGAGTGATGCCTTCCACTTATGGTCAAATATGGTTTCGAGTATTACATTTTATCTTCGGGATGTCAAATATCTGGGGAAAAAGAGAGATTTTTCAGAACTTAATGTATTTTCAAGGTTCCTTCTCCTGGTTTTACTTTTTACCTTTTATTTGTAAGGTTTCAGAATATACACATTGATATTCACATACTCATTCTCATAAAAGTTTTGGGCACTAGAGCACTGAGCATAAATTAGTCAATGCTGGGTTTGCAGTGAAATGGAGTCAAAAGTATTCCATAGTTATCTGTGGTTGACTCTCTTCTGCTGTCTATGTGATCATACCTGAACAATCCACTAATCAGCTGTAAATTAAAAAAAAAAAAAAATTAAAATTGTGCAATGCACTATACTTAAAAAAGAAAATGCAGACAAAGATGATTGGGACACATACAAACACATGCATAATTTGTCTAAATTTGACTAGTAATAAAAGGATTACCCTACAAAGGGGAGAATCCTGATTTTGTTAATCACTAGTTTAAGTCAACATTTATTCATGTGACACTATACTATGAAGGCTTAAGCCAGACAGAACGTTTATGTGGTGTACTGCTTCAAAAACACAACCATTAAGCAGTCAACATGATTTAGAGGGTATTACCAAAGAACAAGCTAAATATTATATTCTCTAGCATATGAGTCTTTCTGTTTAATTGCTAGTCAAAGAGGTAATTGCTGCATATTATGTTATTTATGGAAATAATGCTGTTTTTTAGAGTCCTTTTATGCCTGTCAAATATATACTGAGAGCTTTCATGCTCCAATTCATCTGGCAGTTGGGGCTTTCATTATAACATATGTCCATTATCAACACACATTACAGCAAAAACAAAATATGTTGACTGTGATGTTATGTAGCAGTCATAGTTACAGTTATATACAGAGGCACCTACAGAGGCACTACAGAGATACAATAAATTTTTCTTTTTTTTTCGAATCAGAAATAGGCTTTACTGTTCATCTGTTAGATTTCTGTTTTCCTGGAAAATGCAGTTGAATTAGTGCACCCTGAATGTGACTGTAACTTAAAGTCTCTTTCCACTACATGTGCCTTGACTGGAGTCAGTGTCCTTGGTGACAACGGTCAACACAAAATCAACAGCTTCTCCCCATCTGTTCATCTCGAGTTACAGCCCAGCACACGCTGGTGGTCTTTCAAGACCAGAAGAAAGCTACCAACAAAAATAAGCCACCACTTTAAGGGGACTGTGATCTGCATCTTGTAGGGTGGGTCAAAGTTCTGATTTGATCTCAAAGTTGTAAAATTAACTGTTCTAGATTTTATTGCAATCTTCTGCTGGGTGGGTTTGAAATGCATTCATCAACATAAGCCTTCCTTTCCTTTATTGTTTTACCCTTCAAGAAGTCATCATAAAAACAGAATCCACTACAAAGAAGTATAATTTATTAATTACAAATGTATTTACAGAGTGTCCCTATCTTGTCATAAACTGTCAGCTTTTATGTCTAGTACCAGATGAACGGCAGCGTTATTATTTCAATACATATATTAGTTGGGATGAGACAAAAGCCCTGATCAAAGAAGAGAAGCTACCATCACTGTCGTCAACAGCTTGTTTTGTTTGTGCAGGACAAGGAAGCTGTACTTCCACTGTCCATTGAGAATTCTGTCTTTTCATAAAGTTTTTGCTGGGGAGCACATATCCATGCACAGAGTTTTGGGATGAGGTGGTTGCCAAGCTCATCTACAGAGCTCAACACCTGGAGAAGGACCCCTGGGGGTCAAAAGTATTATCCAAGCCAGGTAAACAATTCTGGGGGAATTGTGTGCCATTAACATTCTGGGGAAATCGTGTGTCATTAACCCTTTCACACAAAACTTATGTTATGCTATGTAGCACGTGTGTTACATGACATGGTTCATTAGGTTTTCGTTAGCGTTATTAAGCTTCTCATAATTTTCACCACTGCATTTGCTGTATTTTTGAAGTTAAATCGCTGTTTCCTCAAAGCTAACATTAGCTAGAAATTTTCCAGTCTAGTGTTCTAATCAAACTGGTTTGACCGGACGCATGAACGGGTTAAAAAGATGAAGAACAAAGGAAAGAAAGTACAGTGGAAAAAAAGAAAAGAATGAATTGGGAAAACCAGAAGAAAAAAGACAGAGAGCAAAATGGTGGAAAGACAAAAGTTACAAGCTTCTGTGATTGGTGCGGCAGGGAAACCTACCTTCATCTCTCTGATCCTCCTTTTCAGTATGGCCCAGGAAAAAGCCATGACAAGAGAACAACAAAGCAGGGTTTTGAGTATTAGTAGCCACAGGAATGCTTCCTGTTTGGTCCTCTTTTAAGCCAGTTTAGTGTTGTGTTCAATATGGCAGAGTGCAAAGAAACTGTATGTTGCAACAATTACTGCTTTTATCAAACAAGGGGCCACATGTATCAATGATGCGTACACACTAAAATCGTGCTCAGCACTTTTCTACACATAAAACTGTATTTATGAAAATATGCATCCCGGGAAAACATGCGTACCTCTACGCATGGTCTCGAGGTGGCGTAAAATTTGTAATTTGTAGATGACAAATTGGTGTAGGTGACACCAAGAGGAACTAACGGTGATGCAAGTAAACAGGTCTTGTGTCAATCATTGATGAGTGTTATCGCGCCAGGATGAAGTGACTGAGTTGAAAATGGTTAAAAATGGTGAGGGGGCAAATCTTTTTATAAAGTAAAACAATAGGTTATCATCCTGCTATGCCTATTTCTGCACTTTTTTCATCCTGCAGGTGGCTGTATAATGGCGTTTTGACTAGATACAAACAATTCCCTACCTTACCTTTTCCATGTGTTTGTGCGTCATGGCCATAATATGAAATAGGAATATTTGGGGCAGATTGCCAGATCACCACCTAAAATTGGTCTGGTGGTAGGTTTAATGAAATTCATTGATTTGCATTCACCATGCAATAGCCTCTGAAAGGCTAAATAACAACACAAAACTACTGTTTCAAAATCAAATACATTTATTTCACAGTAGTGGTGAAGCCAGTATTAAACCTGAGTGTCCTCGCACAATTTAGGAAATCAGAGCCCTCGGAACGTAGGTCTACAAGACGCAAAATAATACAATTTATGAACGATTCTAACCACCTAGAGATGACTGCTAAAATCAAAAAAACAATAGCCAACAGCGTCAGGGTCATTAAGTAAAAAAAAAAAAGATGATCGGATCGTTTTGTCTGTCTTTCTGCTCATGCCATGCAGCTCTCTCGCTCTCTCTCCCTCACTCTTGTTGACCGAAACTTCACTTCCGTGTCGTTTCCGACTAGTATTCCAACGTTTCCAATATTTTTGTTGTTTTTGCTATTTTTCTATGGGGTACATAAAACAAACTGGGGAGCAGAAAATACAACTGACAGGGCAAAGCCCCTCTTGCCCCCCGTGGCGCTGGGTGCGGACACACTGGTCCCATGTGCGCTTATTCGTTTTTTGGCCTCTCTTTTAAAATCCGACCACTTCTTCTTCACCTCCTCCACCATATGCACCTGTGGTGAGACTGCATTCGTAGCAGTCACCACTTTGAGCCACTCCGCATTTTTCCATTGATTTGAAATGCTGCTAGTCTGGCCCCCCAAAAGGATATTTCTTCTCCTCTCCACCTAATCAACCATCACCTCTATCTCCGTGTCCAAATAATTTCTTTTCTTACGTCCTGCCATTGATCCTTAACATCAGTCTCTGCCTTTCATTCAGGTTTACCTGGGATCTTTATATGCTAATTCGACTATTTAAAGGTGTGTCTCGGTCCATGTAAGAACAATTGTGGGAGTGGACGTTAAGCGCGTTCATGTGCACATAATCTCACTCTGATTTGATGTATGCTCAGATTTATGAAGACAATCAGGCGTACGTGGTGTTTGATAACTCTGACAAAAAACCTCCGTACACAGATCGTGAGATTGTGCGTACGCACGTTCCTCCGGCAAGTTGTACACAAAGATTGATACATATGGTCCAAGAAGGTGCAATCTGTGGGGGCCATAATAGGCAAAGACAGTTAACAGGCAGAGACTGAACAACCTGGAAAGTCATGCTAGACATGTGAGTAAGCCTACAGATAGCCACTGAAAAAGACGATGTCGGCCCCTTTAGGTTAGTGAGCCAATCATGTCTCCTTTTGTGCCTACGGTTGTAACTTTGATGCCAGTGACTCAGATAATGTAAACTGATGCCTATCAGTCGTCTGAGTTCACTGCAGATGCTTAAAGATGGGGAATACAGTGGAGTTCAGAGGTATGAATGAGCTTGGGAATGATTGCTAGAAAAAGTGACTGTCTTTTGTTGTGCTATCACAATGGTCATGATTCTGTTCAGTACAGCAGGCCTGCCCCCATTATAAGTCAGTGGTAGAGGTTCAGTTCTTACAGCAGAGCTGCCTTCATTACAAGTAATCAGAAAGCCATTCATTCAATCGGTGCTTAAATCATATCAAGAGTTACTTTCAACACTATTCGGGTGATTCTACCGAATTTTAGAGAGTTAATCTTACAAATGTTTACAGCTAAACATTATTTGAATTATGTGAACCATGCCACTTTAAACTGGAGAAAAACATATAAAAAAGTAAAGTTTCATACATGTTGAGTTTGACACATTTGACATTGATTGAATTCTTCTTTTTTTTAGATTAATGGACACCTTAATGGTCATTTGCCAAAGAACACCTGAGTTAAATAAGTAAACTGAATGTTCAGACCTATCACCAAGCTAGAAGCATGCTCCTTCTCTAAGACTGACCTCAGACCCTTGTGACAGTTATACAGTGCATAAGAAGGACTTTCTTATCCTAAACAAAATGGTGAATCCTGGATGGCTGTATCACAGTATTTCTTCTCTGAATCGCAGATGTTAAGCTGACATTCTCCGTGGATCTGATCTCAATTATTATTGGTAATGCACTGTGTCCAATGCATGTAAATGCAATACCATCACTCACGCAATCTATGGATTCACTCCCCAGCTCAGACCCTCACTTGAATGCTTGCTGCTACTGATGCATCTTAAGAAAATGCCCTGGACACAAGAGGGAAATGCAGTTTACTGCTGTGTTGCCAGGTTTAGGGAAGATATACCTGGACACTATCAGCCAGGATGGTCAGGGTAACACCAGGCACAGCATGGTGGGACAGCTCAGGACCAAGAGGTTGCTGCACAGTAAGGAAGGTTGCCCACCTTTATGCCTGCTACCCAACGTCTGAAACCTTGCTTCTGCAGGTTTTGAGAGACTTAAGAATGAGCGAGTGCTTTTAAATCCAATGCGAAGGAAACCAGGCATAATAAATTCCACTTGTTAAAAGGTTCTGCATCTGTATGGCCCCCAGGAGACTCATAATCATGGGGAAATATTAGCATTGCATAAGACCAAGGAACCCATTCCACACTGCCACACACACCTGCTCCCTGTCCAAGCCCAAGCCTACTCTTTCCCGGCAAAGTTAGTTCCACTTCCAGCTACCCAATGCTTTTGGTCACTCTCCTTTCTATCTTGTTAAGTGAGTGTAATCCATTCTGAACACGACAGCTGCATGGTCATATTTATAAACCAGAACACTGGGAAATAGGGAGGAGAGATGAATTGGAGAGGAGCATCTAGATTTCCATTGGAGAAAACAACAGCGAAACAGTGCTGACTGAGAGATTATTTTGTAAGCCCGGCAGCTGCCATCACCTTTGTTGCTGTGCCAGGAAGCTGTTATCTTTGGAACGTTCAGGAAGGCCTTCATCAGAAAGAGCTGCTCTAATGTCAGTCCATTTTAAATTTGTTGCTAAGCCTCTAACATCATTCATGTACCTGTATCAGGTTGGCCAACACAATATATTGTGCTTTAAGCAGACAGCCCGTATCCATTATATTTGTACAATGAAACACACCGAAACAAACAATTCTTAAAACACTACAAGATATCTTTAGGAGCACGTGTTTAGGAACAAGTGTTGGCACACATCAGTTGAATGTTAATACTGTATTTGATTTTCTGTCAAAAACATTTAGAAGGCAAAACTCAAATTCTACCTATACTACAGATATCCTTTCAAGAGAAAGAAAAATGCACATTTCCCTACCAGAAGACCAGAACGTGAGTGGAAGCTCATACAGTGGTAACAGTTTGTGCAGGTGGTGTAACACTGATCATGTCTTCATTAGTGTGCGCACATGGAATATAGACTTACATACACCTCAGCAGTTTCCTTGCACTCATTGGTATTTTTAGTTGGAGGGCTCCCCCAGCACAGCAGACGTGCCATAGTTTTGACGCCTGCAAACCGCAGGCCAACTATACAATACTCGGTTTCTCAGTGTGTATCTCTGGCAGGTCACTTCAAGCAGCCAGCTTTGCTGAACAGTGGCAAGCCATAAATGATAATGACCAAGTTACTGATTAAGGTAGAAATAAATGATTTTCCTAAGATGCGATTAAATGATCAGCCAATTGTTAAATACGCATATTTCAAATTAAAACTTAAACACAAACAAGTATACAGTATTTTTTGGCTGCATGCAGTTATGAGTGCAGTTTTGCAAAGGCAAAGTTATCAAGTAATCAGCCAGACTAAATGAATACATAGCCAATAAACAGTTCAGTTTAGTGTGTTCAGTTTTAAGTTGATAAACAAGATAAGAAAAAATAAATTATATATATATAACTTATATATATATAATTATATATTATATATAATATCTGCTACCTAAAACACAATTATGAATCAATGTCCTGAAAAAAACACCACTCCACAGAGGCTAACAGGGATGAAATGTGGTTCAAAAAATTGCTTTCAAACTGTGGTCATCCTTTCTTTGTTATTATAAATTCATTCATATCAAGAATTGCAAGAAAAAGCGCACAGGTGCAGAATAGCAAGTAATGCATCAATGATGTCCAGTGTCCAGCTAAAAACCACTGTCAAGGCATACAAACAGGAAACCTGATACATGTGCATACAAAAGTATGTTAAATAACTATGGGAAAAACCTTTCGTTATTTCACTACATAGACAATGCCTAGCAAATAACCATAGGAGCATCCATAAGAGTGAAATAAAAACATCCATATGAGCTACATTAACATACATCATACTAGCATCACAATAGAGTAATTTACGTCTATATAAGCTTGTTTTTTGTAATTCCAGGCTAAAAAGAAGTAGGAAAAAGTTGTTCTTTTTCTCTCCTTTTCTGTACCCAGTTCACTCAGAAGGCTTGTATTTCCATCTTTTGCCAAGACATTCAGCACACAGGAAGTGTGCTTTTAGGGTCTTTCGAGGTACCTCCAGGGAATGCTGTATTTTTGGTAGCAGCTCCTCCTAGGATGGCTTCTGTGGAGAGTTTTAAGTGAGCACACCTGGTGTCTCTGGAGCCTCTGTCAGAAACTCTACACCCTTCAATGATTTTTCCCTGGCATGTAGAGCAGCACTGAGACCGCAGAACACTCCTCAACACCATTTACATTGAAGCCCAACTCCTGTAGCTGATGCCCGAGGTACCCCAGGATCTGACGTGCTATCTGGATACCGAAACCAGAAGAGGAAGGATTTTTAAATGTTAGAGCCATGGCCACACATCAATGTCAGACGTATTGCCCATCTACTCACCCCCCTCAGTGTGGACAACCTCTTCACACAGTGAGAAAAACAGCAGCATGTATCACCAGAAAAGTGTTTCTGTCTGCACCTGTGTTGTGATTTCATCTATATTTATAATTTACTAGGACAAGGAATTCCAGGACAACTGAAATGAGTTTAACGGTATTTATTCATGAAAAGGTGCAGCGTGAAATGACTGGGAAGCAGGTCTGCAGGGATCTCTGGCTTGACTTGGAGTTCAGTCCTCCAGGGAGGCAAGCATATCAGCACGATTGGTATCCACCAGCCCTCCCCCTCCTTGGATCCTCTGCAGGGGCCTGGCTTATGGGTGAGGACAGCGGGGCCCAACCAGGGAGAGGGTCAAAGCCAGGGAGAAGACCCTTTAATACTGCCCGGGATAGAGACCTGCAGGAAGGAGGGCAGGATCGAAAGGCAGAGAGTGGTAAGGAGGTGGGATACGCAGACAGCTGATGCACAGGAAGGAAAGGTTAGTAGGTGGTTTACATACATAATTTGCTGATTTTCATTGGTTTTGGAAGAGAGGGCATGGTTATAGGAATTTCTTGTCCTCCCAAACTTCAGCTATTAAACTTCTAATATAAGTGTTTCTAACAGAGCCTATTAAAAGCAAAACAGAAAAAGCAATGGTAATCATGATTACCCAACAGTATATGCATTAACTTTTACAGATGAGAATTATTCAATACGATGATCATAACCCCTCACAACTGTGTTACTTTTAAACATTGAGAAGCATTACTGCCTGTGGTGAGGATAATATTATGGTGCAGCTTCTCATAAAGGTGGTGGATGTAATGATGAAAAGATAATAAGCACTGTGCCAGTCACTTGCATGGATGACGCACATAGTTTGAATTGTTTTTTCTATGTTCCGTAGCCTTGAACTCAAAGCTAAATTGTATCTGTGGGATTCAGAGAAATAACAAACAATAACAAACTTCCCAGCCATAAAGCTGTTGACAGCATCCACTGACATGAAATAAATTTGTGTCAACAAAGGAGTCTCCAAGCACATGTGGGCTTACCAATACAAAATTAATTAAATACCTTCCCTAAGAAGGGATAACTGGATAAACATAATTTGTCTGTGTGAGAGAGTGGGGACAATATGAGAACATATGTGCTGCACCCACATCAAGCATATGTTTGATTATTGGATGGCACAAAGTAGATTAAAATGTTTCCCATAGCTTCCAATAGCTTGTTTCATGTCAGCCTAACCAAAAGAAGTTTTAAACTGTTCCATAATGTACAAATGAGAGAGTAACCATCTGGCCAGTTAAACTGAACCAAAGAGAGTTAAAGTTCAAATCAAAAAAGTGCAGAAGAGAGGAGAGAGGATGACCGGTCTGCTAATGGCCACCCTGGAACAGCCCCAGGCAAAGACCAAGGGAAGGTTAAGTTCATTTGAGCAAACTGTGGACTGTGCCTTCAGAAGCTTCCAGATGAAGGCTAGGGATCTCCTGCTTTTAACCAACCTGGGCTTCCAGTTAAATCTTAACAAGAATAGGCTGCTGACTGTTTCATGACCATGCTTTGGAAATGTTTAAATGGCACATGCACAAGAAACTGCAGTAGGGAATAAAAAAAAATATATATATTATTAATTGACTGTAAAATATTCAGGATTATGGAAATGTGGAAGCACCAAATCACAGAATTATGAAAGTCCTGAACATCTGCTATAGTCAGATTTCCTTTGAGTGCCTTTCCACACCAGGGGGAAGCAGGCTACAGTGTTTAAGGTGCTAAACTCTGCTGAAGACTTTT
Organism: Megalops atlanticus; assembly: GCA_019176425.1. Lineage (NCBI taxonomy): Eukaryota > Metazoa > Chordata > Actinopteri > Elopiformes > Megalopidae > Megalops > Megalops atlanticus. The sequence goes on from CM032875.1 coordinate 68,295,836, forward strand.
GTGGGGGAGAGTGTTCTTGACTTTCCTTTTTTACTATCCCTCCCAATAAAGCACTAGCTCTTCATGCAGTAGTATCCAATATGTTAATAAGCAGATCACCTCCACGCCTGAGCCCAGCCATCATACTGCTTTGTGTCTTTTGATGGGAGGTACATAAAAAGGCAATAGTGCGCTTTGTTTCACGCTTTCTACAATGCTTGGCAGCATCCTCTCACCATATGTCACTTTGTCACTAAGTAAAGGCAGAAGGAAAAGACAGCTCTACCTGATCTTGCATTGCCTCTGTGGCTTCTGAGAGGAGAGGAGACTTTATGAAGCGGGACTCCTCCCACTTCCCACCATGGCCGAGGGTAACCCAGGGCTCCGAAGACCAATAACAGCAGGAGCTCAGGTGCAGCGTGGAGGAACATAGCACAACCTGGAGGCGGTCCAGTTTTCCAGGGAAAGCAAACTCTGAACTCTACAGGAATGCATGTGTGATGTGTGTGTGTGTGTGTGTGTGTGTGTGTGTGTGTGTGTGGTGTGTGTGGTGGGGGTTGACTCCACCTGCTTTAATGTTCAGCACCTGCTCTTCCACTTGGGTTGGCTTGTGAAGGGGAACGCATTCACCTTTTAATATTCTGGAGTGCTTGTGTTGACAGTGCAACATATTATTGGATAACTAACACTATTGCAGAGAAACTCAGAATCATAAGGTTGGTCTGTCATACTTGATGTGTGAGAGGCAAAAGCGGGACAAAGAAACACATACAAAAAAGAGGACCGCTGATAGGTATGCTCTTCCTTTAATGATGTTTTTGTATCTGTTTCTAGGAAAAATGACATAGCAGGAAACGGCATCATCATCCACTTCCAGTTTTCACATAAGAGGTTCCATGTTGGAGAAATGGAAAACTATTAAGTTTTTCACAGCTACGTCATGACGTCCAGACTCATTCGTCTGCTCTCATTCTCAAATTTGTGACCCTTTGGAAAACACACAAAACAGAGCACACCCAGTGCATAACCAGACCGGGACTTCGAGATTCTGCTTTCAGAAACTGCAATTGCACTGGCTCTGATTATGACTCTGATACTGTGGCAGATGTTTTTGTTTTCTTAGGCAGGCTGGTGTTTGCATCACATGCACCGGGACTATTGGATTGTAAATAGGACATGATGGATTTCACACAAAGCCCAATTCTGGATTGCTGCTGGCATACAGCCATGAGTGAAACTGGATACAAAGAGCAACAAGTATCACATGAGATGCATCCCACTCAGATACGTAAATGTCTATATAATGAAAAACAAGCCTGTAACAGCATGTAGACCACAGACACCCTCTCCTAGTTGTTTAATGATGTTTCGTGCTGGAAAGCAGACGGCCTGCTCTCCTCAGAGGCTTTGGCAGCTGTGTGCTTTGGATACATCCCTCTGTTTTCCCTTTGATTACCTGGAAATAGATTGGCAGATATTTCAAAGAATGTGAAAATAACGTGAAAATGCTCATCAAATAAACCAACAGATAATGCAATGGGCAATCAGAGAGCTCCATTTTGTCAAAACTGCAGAGAAATAACACTGATGCATGAATACCTCTTGTGAGTTAGTGTGCACACAAACGTGATTCAAACTCAGGTGCATCATTTGGCCAACCTTTATTTTCACAGCCTATTTATATTGTTACAAAAGTTGATGAATACATTGCTACTTACTTTCTAAAGCAGCTATCAGGTTTTAAATGAGCAGGCTGAAAACAGGTAATAAGCTTTACATTCACTACTGTGAAATAATTTTAAAAACTTTTCAAATATGAACATCTGGAAAGTTAAGATTTTTGTTGTTTTGAATTAATTGTCATTTACAGGTAAAGTGTAGCCCTGACCAAAAGTGATTCACCAAAATGTAAAGCTTATCCATTTACCTTGTTACCTTTATTGGTGTTGACAAACATTCCCTCCTTCTTCTCATCAGAGCAACAAAGTGCCATGCTCTTTGTGTGGTATGTGACCTCTTTCTCAGAGCATTATATGTGCAGACGTACTGTAGATAAGAACTGACCATAATCAGGTTGAAATGAGAGTTCCCCCAGGACAGATCTGAGTGATGCTGGAATTTGTCTGAGCTGGAACAAGCCTTCAGTGGGCTCAGGGGTTTGCAGACTGTAATGGGATTGCCCGAGATCATATGTGAGCTTTACTTGTCTGGCCCACCATATTTGAGCACCACCTCTAGATATATACATCTGTTCCAGTGAGCAGTCAGTGCTCTTCCAGGAGACCACTGAATGCACAGAAGGAACTCCCTCCAAACACATCTAACCATATTCACTCCACCACTAGAAAACAAGTTTAATATACCTTTAATTTCAATATTTGGTCATAATCACTCCTTAGGTAGTATAAATGTGAATATTTCACAGAATAAATTTAGTATTCTTCTCCAGCATGCACAATATGTTTTGTCCAGACTGATATATACCACCTGCAGTTTGAGATTTTCTTCAAGCCATTAAAGAGTGTTGTTTTATGACACATATAAAATTGTCTGTTGAAAATAATTTCCACCTTTTCTTTAAAATCTTTCTTTTCTTTCCATATATGACAACAGTTACCCTCAAATCCTGGCAGGCTAGCAAGATGATTATCTCATGATAATCTCAGTGTCCTACATTATTACTGTTTAGACTATGTCAAAATGCAGGTCTCCCCAATAGCATACAAAACTGATTTCAACAGAAACAGAGGTCACGTGTGTTGTGAGTTAAACACTATTCTTTCCTCACATGGCCCTCGGTAATAGCTAGCACATTGTTGAAAGATGGGGACTATCTACAAATGTCCTGGTTTGAATGGCCCTGTATGCACCAGATTGGCAGAGGGTTTACCTTTGACTTGTTTGTGTGGCTATAGGGTCTTACTTACATACGTGCTCCTTGTGATTCTGTCCAGTCTTATGATGCATTTCACAGTCCTAATGATCTGTTGTGGCTGGGGACATGATCGAGGCACAGCCTCTGCTTGGGGTGATTTCATAGATAACCCGTGATCTCTTGCAAATAATATAGAGAATGTACCCATGAATCAATCATCGTTAGATCATATTTTAAAGAACAAATATACAACACATTGATGACATCATATGCAATAAACTCAGAAAATAAAATTATGATGATTAATCATCGAAATATGCAGCTGGCATGCCTAATTGTTGATAAAGAAGTGATTTCATTTTCTTCAATACACATACAGGACAGTGCAAGCCTACAATTTTACCACTAGAGAGGGCAATTTGACACAAGACATAGTGTAACTTTTACATATTTTTGCAAACCAGCAGACACCTGATTTGAGTTGTGAGACATTAAAGGTATTCCAGTGTGTGTTTGTGTATGCGTGTGTGTGTGTGTGTGTGTGTGTGTGTGTGTGTGTGTGTGTGTGTGTGTGTGTGTGTGTGTGTGTGTGTGTGTGTGTGTGTCTACGCACGTGTGTGCGTGTGTGTGTAGTAATACAAGGCATTATATTAACATAAAAACATTTATTAATAAACCGTATAAACATGATATTACATCTATGGGAACATACACACAATACATACACAGAATGTAATATGACAGTCTGAAGTTTGTTTTTTTTTTTTTTTTTTTGTTTTTACGCACTTACCTATTTTGTATCCTTACCACTACAAGCATTATATAATAATGAGTATGAAGTGATATGAGCATGGACCCCTCCTCAGTACAATTTCTACCTCCTGCCAGGGAAAGAACAAATGTGTGGTTGATGTGTGGTGTGACCTTGATTTGTGGTTTGATTTGCACTGGGGCTTGTGTTCCTTGAGATGGTAGAAATAAACTGGTCAAGAAAACCTGTTCATTTTCCACAGAAATTGATTTCCACCATAAGTTGAAAACAGCTGTGCACAGATCAAAAGAAAATCTATAAAAGTAACTACATCCATGTTTACATTTTTATGTAAAGATGAGGCTAAAAGTCAGATAGAAATGCATTGTATTTAAATGTGTTTAAGTTAAAAAGTGTTTTTGTTAAAGGAAATACAAAGGTTCCACACTCACTTGTTCATAGAAAAGGCTAAAGGAATGAAGGTTTCAATATGCTGTATTAATCAGTGAAAGATGTTATTCTTTTTGAATAAATATTACCATATTCTGTCAAATGACTGTCAAGTGACCAGAAGTGTTACAAATGATTCCCTGTTCCTCCATTACATGTACTTATTTTTAATAAATTGTGATGAAATGTAATGAAATGTAACCAGGGCAATACCAAATGTTCTAAAAGAAAAAAAATTATATATTGAAAAATTCACTGAAGGTTCAAAACATTCATTTGAAATGTTTGAGGACTGTGCACATATCTTTGTAAACATTACACCACAAGAAAAGACTGGTTGGGTGCCAACTCTACCATTAAAATTCAGCAAGGACCAGCCGACACCCGATAGGGGCTGGGACGGTCACACTTTGGTCATTTTGTTTGAAATTCTTGGGCTCCTGTCAACAAGCCACCACATATCATGGTGTGGTCACATGCCAAAGCGCATTGTTTAATTGTCAGCTAATGAATTACAAGGGCACTGAAACCAGACACTTTGTAGTCCCATTTGTGGGCCATATGAGTGATGCCTGATGCAGATAGGAGACGAGCGCTCAGAGAGACAGTGCTGGGTGATGGGAGAGTGTGTCTTGGCTTAAAGTCACAGCAAAGTGTTGGACCCGGCTGTAAAGGATGTCTGGGTAATGTGCCGGGGGGGTTCTTAGTTGTACCAAAGACAGACTGAGGATTGTGACTGAGCCTAGAGCTCATTTTGTGTTTCACCATAGCAGCCATAAACAGCCAGGATACAGCAAGAGCAGCTCTGTCACCCTCAGCTCACATCAACTTCAACAGTGAAAGTTCCTCTTGGTAAAATACTCACATCAATGGGGAGCTGGCTGAGGAGCCTGCCCACACCCTGGACGCGTGTGACAGATTCCCGGGTGTGTTAAAATACAGGCCTCATTTGTCCTCAAGCTGATGTACAGCGTTCTTTCATGCTGGGCAAAAGAGGGGAGGGCAGACAGAGACACAGTTATCTTAGACATACAAACTGCGGTTTCATCAGTCTCCTTTTTGTCAGCTTTTATTCTGCAGTATCTTCAAAGCACCCCCCAAACACACACACACACACACACACACACACACATACACGTACACATGCGCATGCACACATACACGCACACACACACACACACACACACACACACACACACACACACACACACACACACCATCCTACTGCTGCTTTTATTGCTCCCAACCATAGCTTGCACTTTTAAAGGCAGATGCAGATAGACGGCATGAATCTCTAGGGAGATTTCAGAGACCCCACCCTGCTCTGATTAAGCACCTTTTGCAGTTCATGTAAACCAAATGACACAAGTACTCAGTTCTCTTTGAGTGTCGCGGACTTCAAAGGGAGGCCCCGATCTTGGTGCCAGTGAACCATGCCCTTTTTTTTTTTTATCGAGGCCGTTTTGATGTCCTTGCAGTAGGTGCATGAAACGCAATTTCCTGACATCAAGGGCTCTCGCTCTGCTCCAGTTTTGGGCAGTTTCAGTGATAACACTTAGGAGGAGATGCACCCTTTTGCAAATAACACTTTAAAGCAAGGAGAGCTTGAAAAGAATTTCAGGGGTTTGGAACAAAAAACTAAACAACACTATGTAAAATTGTGGGCAAAAACACAGCCTGATTACTATTCTAAATAACAGACTGGGCCTCTTTCACCACATGCAGAGTTTTAGCTCAATGATGTTGTTGCAAGAGAAAATTGGGAAGAAAAGTCCATTGAGAGATTAAAGAGAGGCTGTGTAATAGAATTCCTTTTGTTGAAAGGCTAGCACAGTCATATCAATCACTGCTCACATCTAGTGCCTTCTGGTGTCCAGCACTGGTGGATATTGAGCAGAAAGAGAGGGCGAGGTAGGAGATCATATGCTGCCAAGAAATGCCATTTCTTTGCTTAAAGACCGCAAGATTCTAACATCTGATTAGCACAAGTTTAATAATCACCATGTCAGTTTTGTAAAAGCTCTGTAGGAAGATCCGTATTCTCTGTTCAATGTTTGAGGTGATTTGGTATGACATTGTAAAAGCTGTTAATTAAGAAGGAATCGGATATTAGCCACAGCACAATGATATTCAACAGGAACACTTTTGCCCAGAACCCCCAGTGAATTGGCCTAAGCCTTCAAGATAATATATCCATAACCTAGATATTGCTAACAGGCATGTGGGTGCAGTGATGCTGACCAGAGATTGTCTATTTGTAATTGTTGATCTGTCTGTCTTATTTATGCAAGCCTAACATATTACATTCTTTAATGCGCTTAGCAGACATTCCAGCACAGCCTGATGTACATGGCATATACTTTACGTCTGGAGATTTGTTTGATGCAAGTTAGGTTAAGAGCACTAGTCTAGGGTTGACCAGAAATGCCCCTTTTGGTTCTCAGTCTTGTAAATGCAGTTCCTAATCACTATGGCAGTAAACTGTATACTAAGAATCTGTGCCAGGCTAAATACATCCGAGGGTACAGAGGAAACCAGCTCACAGTCCAAAAATGGAGACAGCACATGAGCACCTCTCAAGTCGCCAGCAACAAACACTGTCAACAGGAAATACCAATCAGAGCTCTGTGTTTCACCAATCAACACCTTTAATTCGAACCAGATATCAAGTCATATTAAATAAAAACATACTTGCAGGGAATCTGGTCTCTCCAGGGTGCTTCAGCTCACAGATGGCAAAAGTCAGATGGACGACTTGGGTCACAAAAACATTGAACAAAGTATGAACTGCAAGTAAACAAGGTGTTAACCATAACTTAACGGTTGCAGGAAGCACTGTCAATATGTTAGAAAAATGAAAGAAGATAATGAAGATGACATCAGAATAATAATACATTGTGATAGTTTTTGCTTCAGTAGAGCACATGCTATCAAGACCTGGTAGAAGAGCTGGATTATTAATCCTTAAAATGCAGCTGCATGAAGCTTGTGTTTTTTGAAATTGAGGCAGTACACAATGAACTCATTATTGACACAAGTCTGCCTGGGAGTGCTACAGATGTTTAGGGAAAGAACATCATGTGAATCAAAATCAATATATGTAATTCTAAATACTGGCAAATTCCAAATACTGGCAAATACTGTCAGTAACTGTTGACACTCTTCTGCAAACTTCTGGCAGGCGGAATTTCAGGGCTTTCCCTTGGCCTTTTCCCTGTAGATTTTGGTCTCCCTCACCCTTCTTTTGTACGTGACAATGAAAACCATAGCTCTTTGGCGCCCACCAGGGGTCAAGCCTGTGAACCCACTGACAACAGCAAAGCCTTCATTTGTGGATTTACACATACTGTATTTGTGTGCCTACGTACAATTTTCTGGATGACCAAAACAGTGGCCAAGGGGTCCTCTGACAGTTGTGGTAAACAGGAAAACATCCTTGTTTTCCAACATTTTTCTTCACTGTAATGATGGTGTTGAAGGATCATACAAACAAACAGCAATTTGGTCGATCTGTATAAGCACAACACTAAACAAAACCTGTCTTGGTTTGTCATTGACATGGTTCTGCTCTGTACATAATAAAGAAATGCAAATATGGGAAAGAGGACCAAATTGATTGAAATCAGTTCCTGTTATACTACTGTTCTCCAGCAGATGGCACAATTGACCAAATAGCAACGAAACATGGGGAAATAAGAGAGGATGAGGACCAGCTAATGAGCCTTGGTGTGAAGACAGTGAATAAGATATAGAGTATGAAATGGTTGAGAAGCCATGCCTCATCACCATGAATGGTTTGATAGCTTACACCACCATCAATGGAATAGCAGATGAGCACACTTGGTTTCTATGAAGTTCAGAAAATGTGTTGCACATGAAGTTTTAGTGAGAAGGTCTGTGTGGAGCATCGTATTGTTCCATCACTCTCTTGAAGCAAAATGCAAAACAAATGAATGAGGGAGCACATCATTACATTCAACCCAAAAGGAATAAATAAAAAAGTAATAATAATAATATGAGACCAAGATCAAATAACAAGCCTGCATGAACATTGAAGATTGTTTGTATTCCACATGGATTATTTAAATCCACTTTCCTGGTCAATGATTCCACAAATCTGTAGTAAATGCAGTGTAATAAAGTAGCAAAGTAGTAAATGATCAAATATAGAGCAGTGGAAGCACCAGGGAAGAGAAATTTGATAAGAGAAACTAGAGGATTGACTGGAATTGCTGAACTAGAAGTGTTGAACTACAGAGAGTGAGTCTGACATAAAGTAGATAAAACACCATCAGTACCAACAGCAAAAAAAAAATAAACATAGATGATTGTGTTAAAATGTGTTAAATGTGTTCAGCAGATCAGTATAGACCTTTGCATGTCATCTTCCTCAGTCAGCTCACTAAACTGTGATGGGGGTGGAAATTGACTGTCTCCATGCTGACAGTGTTACAGTGTTATTTAGAACTCATTGTCATTGGAAATACATGTATGTAGACTACAAAATTAGGGAAAACAGACTTATTTGTGGAAAAAAAAACAAAAAAACAAAAAAAAACTTGTTTGTTTAGAGGTAACTGCGCAAATATCCCTTTAAAGCTTTCAAAAAAGCTTCCTCTCTACATTAATCAATCAAAATATTTCAGACTGCAAAAACATCTAAATGGTATCAGGGTATGTTTCATCTGTTTTTTAGCCAAAACCAGATTTTATCTCTGCGCATCACTATTTTTATAAACAGCCCTGCCAGATCATAACATAAGTTTCATAAAAACATAAGTTTTCAAAGGGATGACTTAATTCAAAGCTGTACATTCATCTTCTGATAAAAATATCAAAGTGCTTTGACAACAATTTAAGTAAATCACCACATTATATAACATTTAAACAGACTTAACTAAGTGAAATTGAAAACATTCCCTTCACCCTTGTATTTTGATAGGCAGCCAGAAATCCGAGACTGATTCGCTGGAGCGGCTGACGAATACAGAATTGTGGTTAGACCACTAGAGTCTGGTCCTGTGACTTGGATTCAAATCCCTTGATGGGGCACTGCTGTTTCTTGCCCTTGAAAAGGAGGTTGTTCCTCACTTGCTCCAGTAAAAATCCAGCTATATAAATGGATTACAGGATGTGTAAAACTGTGTGTAGCAGAGCATCTGCTGTTTGCTTGGTTGCCTGCCAAGAAACTGCAACGTGAACAACCAAGGTCAAAGTTTCGGCTATCAGATTAGGAGGAGCGAGAGTTATCGCCTACCACTACTAGAGCAGATGCTCTGTCACGACAGACATTATACCTGAGTGAACTGAAAGGGAACATTGCTTCATCAAATTCCTCTCAACTGAGGTGTTGCACAGACAGAAGGACAGACCAACATAACAGATCACATCTACTGGATCTAGAATGCAGTCTCTGAGTCAGTGACGTGGTTGCAACTCCTGCTGATTTTCAAAAAAATCCACACCTGTGAATTAGCACTCATGCCTACGGTGTCAGCTCTGTGAGTTATTACAATTAATGAAGATGAACAAAAAAAGACGCAGCAGACTACTCTGTAACTATGTCGAAAAATTCCCATTTGATTCTGGCTGAGGTTTTCATGCTGGGTTTTCTACTAATAGTGTAGGCCCAAAAGGAGAACAATAGAGGGGCCACTTAAAATGTATAGGCTACTAGACCCCCTAAAGCTCATAACTGGTTCTACAAGACTTTGTTACTGCAGATTTATGAATTACATATTCCTGTTTGTCTTGCTTCTAGGAGTGATTTACATTTGGACTGCGGCAGGCAAATCCTCAAGCCTCTGTTTCTTTATTCCTTATTATCTGAACCCCTTTAATGCATCACAAAGGAAGGATTTTATAATGTCTGAGCAGGGTTTCTTGGGAGCTGTTGTAATTCAGTTTAGGGCATGCAACCCATTGATTCCTATATTTACCTCTTCTAAATTTTTATCCGATGCCTGCCTTTCATTTGCGATTATCCTCAGACTATTAAGATATGATCTTGTACAATGATGAAAAGATGTTTAATGTAAGACAGCATGGACTGAGGTCTGAGATTCTAAAGTGGTGGCTACCTGAGTAGGATCTATATCAATCATGCTGTCAGCCAGCACCCAGGCACACATGTTTTCCTCGGTGTCACTGCATTAGTATATTAATGTTATGTGCCAGACAGTCTGTCCAGCACAATGACTGATGTGTAATTTTTTTACTCATTCAGAATCAGGCAACCTTTGAGTAGTAGGTTTCAATAAGACTTTACTTCCTGGAATTTCTCTCACCTTGAGTAATGTAAATACAGGAACTTCACTTATGGAACACCTGATCTAGGAGGATACATCTATCTCGCATTTATTCTGCGCCTCCCAGCAATGTAGCTTAACTAGGAGGAACTATGGCAGCATTAGTTGGCCTGACAAGCTTTCATAGCATGCCCTGAGGGTGGACTGGTCCCTATGGAAACAGCAGCTGCCAGACAGAATTTGGTATGATGGAATAGGTTTAACACAGAAGCCCTGTGCAAAAAGCCTCAATAGACCAGTCCACCAAAAACTCCCTGAGACCAGACCCAATGTGAGCCCCAGGCCTGGGGATGCTGGCCTATCACCAGGAGACTGCCCTATCCCATGTCACTTAAGACCACATCCCCAGGCCACCTCATTTTCCTGTCTGGTCCTTTTATGACCAATGACGTTGCAGATCGCCGATGGTGACCAGTGAGCCTCCTGTCTTAATCGGGGTAGTATCTTTCAACTGCGAGGGGTTTAGCTTCCAGGACGTAAAACAAACAAGCCCTGCAGTGGCGCCAAGATCACAGCCTCCTAGCGTTAATTGTCTTTATGCATGTATTAATTACAGCCTGCCTCTCTCTTTATATTAATGTATTAATTAATGTTTATGCATTGTATTTATTTATTATGAGAGACTGGCAAGAAAATAAAGGACATGGCCCCTTGGGCCTCCGTAAACCTTCAAACTTTTTTGATTTACATAGCTAAAGAATAAATTAGCATACTGTACTGTGAATAACATAATGCCTGCAATGTAAGTCTTATGTGGATTTCTTTAAATACTGTACAACAATGTACATATTTACATTTTGCAACCTCATCTTTCCTATAAGAGATGCAATGTTCATATACTGCAGCTGGTATCAAAGCCAATTCCAAATGTTACGACTAGACCTCAGCAGGATTCTCACCAAGTTCTCCAGTTTGCTTTGAGCATCCAGGTTACATGCTCAGAATGAATCAACACCTAGCACCATGAGAGTCAATGAGGTTCACTGACTGACTATCATTCCAAAGCCTGTTTACTTAACACTACAGAGCTGAACAGGTATTTATATTTCCTGGACCAACTCACTGCAAAATACAGTGTCAGTACATTTAAAGAAACTGTTTCACAGAAGTAAATTCTGATAGTCTTGACTTACTAGCTAAGTAAGTCCATTATAACAGCATTTCTGGTATTAGATTGCACACATCTAAGCTTTGGACAATTACTGTGTTGATAACAAAATATATTATATATTTATATTATAAATGGCAAATAAAGAAGTAATTTTACATTATTTTCTACCCTACCACTCTTTTCTTTTCCTACCAGGCAGATCACTGTTTCACTTGGCAGGTTTTCCAGAACCATGACAGGCAATGCAGTTTCAGTTAATGCATGGTACTGTACGGTATTACCATGAAAACCTATGTATGGTCAATATCGCAGAGGATCATAAAGGGATCTGATGCAGTGAGTCATGCTCCTTTTTAGCAAAGGACTACAATTCATTGGGTCCTGATGAGGAATAAAGTTTATACCCAGAATTTGCAACTTGCATTATTCAGCACAAGGAAATCAGGTTATGTTTTACAAAAAATGAAATTATACAGTACAGTTCATCTTACCTATGCAGTTGCTTCAGAAAACAGAGAATTTCAGCTTAAACTGGCCATCTCAAGATTTTACATGTCTTCAAGTGTACCAGTATACATAACAGTGAAAAGTTAGTGGGGACTTCTCCCTTCTTGAGGGGACAATGTTAAAGTGTATTTATTGAATGAGAAAACTTGTAGTAAGGAGTCTGCACAAGACCATAATAAGTCATGTCAAGGCTTCCTTTATGTTCTCTAATCATTGTCTTCCATGGACCTCAAGTCAAAAATTAATTTCCATATTTCTTCAAACTACTGAAGCCTACTGCCTCATAATCACACAGCACAGCTTCATAACCATCCTGAATTAGTGTCTTACAAGATCATTTCAAAGAGACAGTCACAATTTCACCAGTTGCCTGTGCCTTTTAAATTCCACATATACCCTGCTCAAAAAAATTAAGGGAACACTTAAAACACACAGTGGATCTTGATGAACGAAATATTCAAGTCGAAAATCTTCATTGATATACATTGCGTGATTCATTGAGAACAAAATGACGTAAGAATGGTCAATGGAAACCAAACTCATCAACCTATTGAGGGCTGGATTCCAAATCACACCGAAAATCAAAGTGAAAAATTAAAATCAAAGGCTGATCCAACTTGCGTAAATTTCATCACGACAACTCATAATGTGTCTCAGTAGTGTGTATGGCCCCCATGTGCCTGTATGCATTCCCGACAATGTCTGGGCACGCTCCTGATGAGACGACGGATGGTGTCCTGGGGGATCTCGTTCCAGACCTGGACCAGGGCATCAGTGAGCTCCTGGACAGTCTGTGGCACTACTTGGCAGCGTCGGATGCACCGATACATAATGTCCCAGAGGTTCTCAATTGGATTCAGGTCTGGGGAACGTCAGGGCCAGTCAATGTAATCAATGCCTTCATCATCCAGGAACTGCCTACACACTCTGGCCACATGAGGCCGGGCATTGTCCTGCACCAGGAGGAACCCAGGGCCCACTGCACCAGCGTAAGGTCTGACAATGGGTTTGAGGATTTCATCTCGGTACCTAACAGCAGTCAGGGTACCGTTGGCTAGCACGTGGAGGTTTGTGCGACCCTCCAAGGATATGCCTCCCCAGACCATCACTGACCCAACACCAAACCGGTCCTGCTGGATGATGTTGCAGGCAGCATAATGTTCACCACGGCATCTCCAGACTCTTTCACGTCTGTCACATGTGCTCAGTGTGAACCTGCTCTCATCTGTGAAGAGAACGGGGCACCAATGGCGAAGCTGCCAATTCTGGTGTTCTCTGGCAAATGCCGTGCTGGGCTGTAAGCACCGGTCCCACTAGAGGATGTTGGGCCCTCATGCCACCCTGCCTGTGCAACCTGAATGGGATGCAGGTACTGCCTCATGCTACCAGGAGTGACAAGAGCACTAGCAAAATGCAAAACTTGATAAAAATCAGTCAGGAAGGATCAGAGAGAGAAATGGTCTGTGGCCACCACCTGCAAAACCATTCCCTTTTTGGGGGTTGTCTTGCTGTTGGCTCTCCTGTCCACCTGTTGCCACTTCCATTTACACCAAAGCAGGTGAATTTGATTCACAATCACTTACGCTTCCTAACTGGACAGGTCGATATCCCAGAAGTTTAATTGACTGGTTGTTATACTGTGATGATTGAGTGATCCCTTAATTTTTTTGAGCAGTGTATATACACATACAGTTCATACTGGAGCAATGAACATCTTTCAACATTACTAATCAAATGCTTCCCATCATTATTAGGAAAGTGCAGTCATGGACAAGGTGGTATATTTTGGAAAATGAGTATTTCGTTTTCCCTTTGCTGGCTCATGTGCTGCATTCTTGGGAGCCAGTGGCAGGAGAAATGTTTATGTCCAAAGAGACAGAATGGTCAAGTGCAAAACTGCCGCCTTCAGGGTGAAAATGATAAGGTCAGCCTTGCCTGCCTGTACTATGAATATCAAACATTACCACTACTGTAACAAAGCATGTGTGTATGTGAGTGTGCGTGTGTGTATGTGCATTTGTATTTGTGAGAGAGAGGATGAGAGACAAATACAGAGAGTGGAAAAGGCCTCTGAAATCAAATGCATACAACATTCAGACAGGTAAACAGTTATCATCTCCCTTTGAGAGTTATTTCTGTTTCCAGCCTCCCAAAAATGCAGCTGTAAAATGGTAAAAAAAAAAAGCTGACATATCCTAAATTATCAGTACATGTGCTTATCTATATTTTATTTTCACTGATCAATTATTCACAATTCATCTGCGCCAAGAAGCCATGGAAAAAAAGCTAAACAAATGGCTGCGCCTTTTTGATCTTCATACATAAAAGGCAAATAAAAAGTTGCACAGGGAAAAGCATGATCTAACTGGGACTGACAATTCCTAACTGCTCATTTGTCAAGACGAATAACACTATTTATGAGGCTATTATGAGGATATCATTTTTATTTTTAACAGGTTAAGACCTGAACAGTTATGCATAAGCTAAGGATACATAAAGTCAAAATGGAGTATAAGAACATATGAAGGTCTTTGGAATTTAACACACAGCTCTTTTCTATGGCAACATTAATTTTGGCAGAAAGATGGAATTATTTCCTCCAACACAGGGAAAAAAATAAAAATAAATAACTGGTTAAGTATGTTAATCATTTTTTGTTTGTCTCTTTAATTTTTTGTCCGTGAATCATTAAAGAGATGTGAAACACAAGGCTTTCAAGTCCAACGGCCAATGTCATGTGCAGTCAAGCTATGGTACACAGCACATCTACACACTGTATCTGAGACAAGGCAAGGATCATTGAATCAGAGGATGTTGAAAATGATGATCCAAAATTATTGTTCACAAAAATTGAATTATGGACATCTAGTGGCAAAAGCTGCGTTTACCATATTGGGTTTAGTTGGGTATCACCAGGGGCCTAGAGTTATGAGCAGCAGTGTGCTTCTACTAGTTTGGCCTGCTGAATGTGCCAAATAAGATCAACAAGAAAATGCTGTGAAAAGTTATTGACATATGTGAAAATGAGTTTGGGGGCCATATAAGGTGCAAGTTATGGCAATTAAAGGTATTCTATGTGCATCTACCTACTGCAACATATGTGTGCAAAATGTGTACTTGATCAAGAAAGCATGTGATGCAACTAATGCATAAAATTTTGTTTTTCCAGAATGTGGAATGTGGCTGGGTGTGGCCAGGAACCAAGATCTATGCAAGCAAGTTTGCAGAAATCTTGAAACCATGCCTGGCAGGCATAATGCAAAATGAATAAGTGAATGCATGTGAACAGATAGTAGGCCTAATATATGATAGTAATATGTGGCTTTGACTTTACTGCTGTCTCTTTTCATCATGAGTGACAAAAACAGTGTCATGCACACATAGACACCCTGAACACTGCAAATCAAGCAAAACTGTTTAACAAAAATCCTGTTTTGCAACTCTATTGATTGAGAGGAAGATGGCAAGGTACCAATAGCCATGGCAATAGCTGATTATGTGCACATACAGTTTAAGGCCTGAAAAATGTGCCAAATGTGATTTATGAGTGAATGTTGTGAAAAGCTGTTGATGTGTGAAAAAATCCTCTGATGGTAATACTGGGTGCGGTTTTAAACCTAGAGCAATAGCTTGCAATTTACACACATCTAAAGACTATGACAAAGGAATTCACCCAATTTTGAAGTCGAGAAAGAACACAAGAGGATTCCAACAGAAGGTGTGTGATTTAAAACAAATATAAATGTCCTCTTCATGAGGGTATTCTTACATCAAAGCTCTCAAAGAAAATGACACTGATTTATTTTTTTATCATGTACAAACAACAACAAAACATCTTGGCCCATCTCATACTGCTCATAATCTCACAATTTAAGTAACATATATTCTAGGTCATATTGTTGCGAAGTGAAAGCATTGTGCCTTACTTTGAACGGAACTGTGATGATGAGGTTAGTCCTGTCATTATCATGGCATTGTGTTTCTTACATGGTTTATGCTGCAGTGTTTGTTGATTTGTGTCAGGTTTCCAGTTCTACTCATCATTTGCACATGTGTAATGTACTGCCCATTTCAAATCTGCCTGTTTTCCATCTTATTTAGTTTTGTCAGTGTCTATTGTGGTGTTTTCATATAAATGAGTGCACACATCTTTCAGAGAGATTTCAGTTCAAATCCCAGTGGTTCTTTGTGGTTATGTTTCATTTATCAGGGTCAGAAGTTTCTCAAATTAATCTGTTAACCTGTTGTCAGAGTTTTAACTTCATCATCTGATATCATTTCCCACAGGCCCATGTGATATCCTCTGCAATTATCTCAACATACAGAAAATGTGCATGACATAAAATAATTGTGAATAATTCATAAAACATGACATTTGGGAGAGGATTATGAAGGCCTTTTTACTGCACTTTTATACATGCATATAATGAAGTCATGTATTACAAGATAATAAAGTGTCAGGTATGAAATATGGGATTTCTGTATTTGGCCAGTGTCAACCTCTGCTACCAAACTAGCTTTATTCATAAAACAATGGGATCTGTTTAGCATATCGTAAGTGACAATAACTGCAGATACCACACCAAAAACCCAAATTCTGGAACTCACCATGCTGACCCAATACATTTTATGTCTGCAGATGTGGGAGAGAAACTTTTTTTTTTATCTGCTCACCTTAAATGAGAAAACATTTATCATTATATCTTGCCCCTTAACTGTTTCAATCAGGACAAATGGATTTCACTCACTGAAGTCAATTGAACCTTACAAAAGAGATATTAATACAAATGAATGCATATTGTTAATGTAAATACAATACACACTAATGACAGCATCTCTGCATGTTATTTTCCATCATTCAGGAGAATGCTTGACTGCAAATAAACCACTAGCCAATTTTTTGACATTATGTTATACAACTGGGCTGGATGGATGCCATAGCCTGTTCCACAGTAATGGGGGAATCCAATTTGCCTGCTAAATCACACCAGGACTGGAAGCGGTCCAATCAAGAATTCTAAATTAAATTAAATGTAAATGTTACTTCTATCCTTGATCTGTGTTCCTGGACTTTAGCAAATATAAACATGTATGAATGATGCATACTTAATTTGTGGACAAAACAGTTAAATTAATAAATGGTGATAGCTAAATAATGCACCAAGCCCTTGCCAATTCCCAGATCAGTGCTTTAGACCCCCAGCCAAAATTTCTTGGTTGTGTCAACTTGTTTTAGTCAGCATTCTACCTAGCAGTGTTCGGTAGTTAAAGATGCCTCTGTTTCATTTGGCCATGAACATTCATTTTTGCCCCAACAACTTACATTTCATTCTTGTTTCTTGTGGCACACTTTATAGTGTCTTCAACATCTAAAAGTAATTGTTGAATGACACAAAGAAATAACAACATATCAAATTATGCTCTTTGTTCAATCTTTTCAAACTTTCAAAAAAGTCAGGATTTTCAGATGGGTAAGATACAGGTTATTGTGAGTCACCTTTCTCACACAAACACAGGAAACACCTATAAGACAATACAGATGGAAACCTCAAAGGGCATAAAGATTAAAGTTTCAAGTTTCAGATTAGGAAGTTAATTTGTGGTAATGCTTGATCTGAAACAGTTGCTTATTTAAGGATGCATGCACCTCTGTTCTCTTGTGCTGAAAGTCAGAGAAGATTGTTTGCTACATTAATGTAATGTGATAAATGTACACTTTGTTTATATATGAGCCTACAAAACACTCACTTTCTCATAACTATCCTAAAATATTAAATTTTACAGAAGAATTCACAATTCTAGAGCTAAGTGTACTCCATCTCACTTTGTTCCTGTCTACATCCAGTCCCAGTAATATACTATGAGGCTGGTTGTTGCCCTTCAGCTTTTTAGCAATAGTGCAGCTCAATTTAACATAGATATAAATTCAAATTCCACACAGTAAGATACAAACCATCTTAGAATACAAAATAGACTATATACAGCGTAGCTGAGTAATTGTAGTCTTTATTTGTTTCAGTAGTCAAGAACATGTCTGGAACAAGAACAAGAGAGACTGACAACAACATGATTTGCAAAATGCAAAGTGATTTGTTCGCAGCCCTGGAGAGGAATGCGTATTGTGTTTTGCATCAGGATTCTTAGTGATTAAAACAAATGAAGAGCTCTTCAGTGTGGATAACTACTATAGTCAAAGAACGTTTAATTGAATTCATCCTTTTACCTTGTAAAAGTATTTCTTTGTAACATGGTTCTAAGTCTTATGATTTAATCCAGTTTGATCCACCTTAAAAAGCACAAACAGTAGTTATGATACAGATATTACATTGAAATGCATGCAAACCCAAAGGGACAATTTAAAGCATATAATCTACCTTTGTGTTGGAATGGTATAAGAACACAAAAAGGTACTTTGCATGTAAATCAATATTAGATCAATATTAGTTTATCTGGTACCAACATGAATATTTTGTGCATCGATCGTGACGAGGTGGAAGAGTTCAGACTGATGAATCTATGGTGTAGATGAATTGTCTTCCTGTGACTGCGTCAATTTCTATACTAATGGATGTTCAGTAAATGCTTATCCATCCTTAAACCTAATGAGAACCAGTCTGTATTTCAGGAAGACTGCCTTTGTAGAAGTCCAGTACCTTGGGGTCCAATAATTTTTTTCAGCCAGTCCAGCAGGCCCTGGTCACAAATATGTCACTTTCAACTGTTTTGTCATTGACATCTTCCTGGTGCACTATAGATGCTGTCAAAATGTTAAAGACCTGCAAGGAAAGTTTTTGGAAATAGGGTGCTAATTTCTAATTGAAAAGACTACATTCTGTTCTTGCATGATTTATTTTGGCAAAGTTTGGCTCTTCATGTACCTTTCGTATTCTATGTTGGTGAATCTTTGTGTATGATTCTACCCACTCTTCTCATGTTCATTCATTGGAACAAGTAATATTATTAATTTGTGGTCAATACCAAATCCCAAATAGACACAAAGCAGACTTCACATTTCATAATAGGTGTCATGTTGCAATACCTCACCATACACAGCAAATGTCTATAAGAAGACTTTATGAGGTCTAACCGTAAGAGACAGCAAGATTTCCTAATCTACAAAACCGATTTGACTGCCATTACCCTTCAGTCAGAGCAATACATAACAAATTATTAACATTTATCATGTGTCACATTTATTATTTTATAAAGCATCTGACTATGTTGTCATACCAAATTAAACTGGATAAGCTTTGCTTTAATTATGCTGTCATAAAGTACTTTGCTGCACCCACTAGATGGCTGTGTTGTGCCCAGGAAATTATTTTTGATGTACTGAATGGCGATTAAAAATAAAACAAGCTGCTGCTGTCAAAACCGATGCTTATTTATTTAAACCTGCTGTTAAGCTACTGCTGTAGTATCTTCACAACTGAATGGGGAAAGAGCCTAGATTATTACTATGCTCTCAGGTTGTAGTCAGATCGTTTGTGATAAAGATTCAAATTATTTGTTCAGATTCATGTTCCATCCAGCAATTGAAATATTTCCAAAATTATCTATTTACATACACACATTTTACAACTATGAGTGAGTGAGTGAGAACAGATCACTCACTGGTATGAATGTAGCATCATTCCTGCGACCCAATTCATGATACCAATCAATGCATAATCATACAGAGTACACACAGCTGCACACTCTCAATATTTTGCTATGGGGCAAAGTTCAAACAGCACTCATTCATTAAGAGATTGATGTTAAAATCAGGCACTGTTTAGGGATGTCAGATGTCAATAAGATTTGCATTAGAGAAAAATTAAATCTGAAACAAATGCATACTTAATAAACTGAAAATCATGCACAAATATTTGTAAAGGGAAAAAAAGAAAAGGTGAAAATTTTCCTGTATGCAAAATGCAGGCAAGGTTAAAATGAAAAGAAACATTATGCGGCAAGCTAACAAGATGCAACTTTAATGTTTAATGTTGTTCCTTTGTTGAAAATGATTTCACTGACTTAATTTGTACAATGTTGTAATTTTTGTTGTTGCACCATTATTTATTCATTTATTTTCCCAAATTTATGGCTCAAAGCCCTTAATGCACCTTCCTTTTTTTAGTACATCCTTTGATGCTATGGTGGAGGCAATGTGCACTATATTACCAAAGCCTCCAGGCCCATAATACAGTGGTCTATTACTGCCTCACTTAAACGAATCATGCCAATGCTAATGTCAACATCGCTGGGCAGGCAACATCCTGAATTTAGATCTCTGAATTTAACCTTGATCAAGTACACAAGTATATCTCAGATTTTCTCCAAAAATAATCCTCATAATCCTTTTAATCCAACTGATTAAGCCACAGTAGCAGGAAAACATAGGGGGCATTTAATGTAACACCACGCTGAAAGCCAATGTGATTATGAGCTGAAGAGTGAAGCTGAAACAGTGTGGTGATGACACCTGAGTTTTGACTCAGACACATGGGTGTTGTTGTTGTTCTACACTAAATACTGCTATGGAATGCATCTGTTGGTCTTCAGTCAGCTGGCCATTTCATCAATCATGTATTGAAGCATGCAATTAATCAGTCAATAAAATTGTATTTAGTTCTGTGCACTGTACAAGAGGACTGTTACATGCTGCTGCACAAAGCATGACCTACAGATGTTATTTTATGAACATACCATTGCAATATCAAGAAAAGAAAACTTTACAGGTCAAAAAATATGTACATATTTTGTTTATAGAGAGCACAGAGAACAATTTCTGAAGTGCACTTAATTTCTCCTCTGTGCAGGAATTTTATAGTTTATGTTTGATTTGCACATGTCCTCTAGCAGGGATACAGTTGAGCCCACTTTCAAAACTTCTATAGGAAAAACAGGTTTCCCTTCAAACAACCATTCGTGTATGCCCACCATGACAAAGGCAATGCAACTATTCTCACACACACAAGCCAACGCAACCATTCTCCACAAGTCCTGCAACACACCAAGAGGCAGACACTAAAAATGGAGGATGCTGGTGCTATCAGCATAAGCCCCTGATGCTATCTGAGGAACTTGCAAGCACCCAAACAAATTGCAAGGCGCCAATGATGCAAAGAAGGAACCCTAGTCGACCTGCCCACCCCCAACCCTCAGAAACAGGCAGCCTGCTCAAAAGATTGACTCTAATGATGACATTAACTTGAAGTCTGACTATTGACTATTCAATAAAACATATGTGGAAATGGCCTTTATGTATTCATTGTAATGCATCCTGGGATATTAATATTTATTTATGTATCACACAAAATTTAACAATTTCCAAATTTAACAATTTGTTTTGGGAACAGCATTTGTATTGATACAGGGAATTACAACAATTATGTCAGTCAATATGATTATGTCAATCAAATGTGTCCCAAGCACATACCAAACCCACCGTCTTTGTCATGTGCTTTCAGGGCTATTTCAAGCTTCATTTTAAATCGCAAACTTGATTGGCACAGGGACCAAATGTCCCCTTAATGACATGATGGTTTGATTTAGAACACTTGTGCCCTGAAGGACACCGGTTGCCACAGCTAATCACTCTATAGCTGTGTTTACACCAGCTGAGGATGTCTTGTATTCTCTAATTACCTGACACCCCTGTCAGACAGATCCTATGCGGTTACAGCTTGATCCTGCTGTGCCGCTGTGGGACTGTCTGTCACGGTCCAGGGTGCCAACCCCGCCATCACCGACTCATGCTTCCAAAAACATGGCCCTCGGCTTCCTCTGACTGGGTAACGAGTGGGCCTCGTGTGCCGGGGTGGACGATGCACCCCCTGATTGAAACTTGGTGTGAGAGAGAGGTTATGCTAGAGAATACAGCCCTAGCCCAAATCTGTCAAGTCTCATTAGAAGCATTAGGAAAGAACACATTTTTCATTCCGTTCATTCTACCATCAGTTTCTCTTGAGCTCATCAAGCGCATATGAATGGATTTCTTTAGAGTCAATTTAGCAAGGCAATTCTTCATAGCGGAGAGGTTACACTTCCTTTCTTTTTCAGGTAATCTCCTCTTTGGGACTTATTTGTATATTTCATATTAACATTACATAGCAGAGCTCAGTTTCTGGCTTTAACAAGAACTACTTACTTCATGAAAGAGATAGTTCATGTTTCCAGCTTCAGTAAGTTAACTTTATGTGGAATGTTTGTCAATGCGCAGTCATATCAAAATGACAAAAATTCCATTTCCATTTCCATTTGATCTGTGGCATGCCGGTGAGTATTGTCACAACTGGAATGCAGTCTCACCAGTCTCTGTGGTATGTTCTCAGGGTTCTTTATTTGATTTCACAAAATTTTAAATAACAATGTTTCTCATGTCTAGTGTGACCCATGTGTGTTGTTTAGGGCAAGGGATTACATTGCAACAAAAATGAACAAAAACTGTGATGAATTTTACCAGAGTGAATGTAAAGCTGGGTTGTAGTTAAACTATAGTGCTACAATCATTACACTTTAATGCCACTAAGAGGCAAAAGCAAACATCTGAACTGCAACGGAATACATGAACTGGTATTCTTCATTTTCCTACAACCAAACTCAATCAAGGAGAATTGCACAAATGAATAATCAACATTTCTTCTGCGTCCTGTTATTTTCAAGCCTCTCATTTTCCGTAAATTATTACCCACCAAGAGTTATTGTATGTTTTGAATGATGTGAGGCAGTTTCTCTGTATCCAGGACACCATCTCTCCTTTTCATGGAAGCAAACTCAATTATTATTGCTTCATTTAGGAGATGGATCAATGGTAGGCAAGAATGGCTATGTTTAGAACAAACAGTAAGGGAATCGATCTGGATTTGAGCATTTTTTTTTCTTGGCTCAGTTCTCTCACTTTCTTCTGCTTAGGATTATAAACAAGTCTCCCCTGTTTTAAATGTTTTTAATCAAGGTTATAGTAACAAATGGCAAACAAATTGATTCAGAATTGTCATTTTCAAGATGTTTGTTTAAAAATTCATACTGTAATAGTCCTTTCACAATGATATAAGTAGCTGAAGAACAGACTGCAAAAACAAATATGATTATAAAGTGTTTAAAGTATGAATTGGCATCTTTGTAAGCACATAACATATTTTTAGTCATAGCATACATTAAATAGCACTGATATATGTGTAGATTGTCTAATAAAGAGATGCTTTTGTTTTGTAAATGAGAAGTGTTTGCACAGGTGTTATGGTTCCTGGTATTCATTGAAACATTTATCTAAAAAGATGGCACATGTGGACCTTCTCATTTCATTTTACTCTGGATGAGTAGATTTGAGATGAAAAGGAAATGAAATTCTATGAGCTATGCTTGAGCAGGTTCCTTGTTTACTAATTAGTAAACTATAGAATTTTGCTCTGACAAACACAATACCATGTTCTGAATTTACTGTCTTCATTTCAAGTTGGTGAGGCTTTTCTATTTGCTTAAAAGGACAATTTTGATGATAGATTGTTTATGGGCATCTATAAGCTAAATTAAATAATTTTCTAACATACAAAGCAAAAAATAAATGAAAAAAGTTAATGGCCCTTGTATTCTGCGGAGGCACAATACCCGACATAATGATCAATCAGTTGAGTGGACAGTTTATGATCACAACATAAAATTGGGCTTAAGAAAATGAATGCATTACAACAGTGGCAAAAGCATTGCTCCTCCACATTTTGGTGAAAAGACACTATATGGTGGGAGGTGAAGACAACTGGGATTTTGTGTGTGGTCCCCCCATGACAATGGGAAAAAAAAACAATAAAAACTTTGGAAATAGCACAAATACGTGATGGGTTTCCAATGGATGCTTTGCACCCAATAATTAGAGATGTAGGGATTTTGATTTAAACATATCATTACGTTCAATATTTATGTATGTCAGCAATGAGACATGTGTGCATAGATTTACTGCAAATAAAGCAGCTGTCCTCAAGATAAAGCAGTTGTGACCCACATAAAAAGTACTGATTCCTGCATCTCTAACAAGAAGGTGGGCAGCGGGCTTCAGAGATTGATAGACACATGTGTGTACACACACACACACACACACAGAAGCATGCACACAATGTGGGCTCCACATACCTCTCTGAGTTTGTGGGTGAGGCTCCTGAAAGGACAGTTGCATTTCTTTTGATATATTTATATTTGCCCTGTAGGTCCATTAAATCACATCATTTCTTCATCACAGGGGTCTGGCCTGATTTTCTAGGCTGCATCCTGAAGCAAAAAAAAGGACACACCAAATTAAAAATTAATCTTGTGCAGGCTGTGTAGTGTTTTTTTTTTTTTTTTTTTTTGAGTATGTGTGTGTTTGTGTGGCAGGGTGGGGGGTTTACTGTTTGTTGCCTGTCAAATTTTGAAAAAAAGACTAAAACCAGGATTCACCCTGTAAACCAGCTATTTACTGCCAGTGTAAATGACAGAGAGAATCACTAAAAACCTGACAGATACATATTTCCAGCACCAAAGAACACAAATATTACAGCTGTGATGTCCTAATTCAGGGAAGAATAATTAAACAAAAATCATACTACATCTGTACGTCAATAATATTTATGTCATCTGACATGCATTAGCCTGCTCTTCCCTGTCATCATTATGAAACACATTAAAGATAATTGAGCGTTTAAGAGGTACAGTGGTAAGCAGATATCATTGGGGCTCACTGAAATAGACTGATTGCAATCGCAGGCCATAGAGCTCTGACAGTAGAACACAGATTCCAGTTTCCTCCTGTATATCCCAATATTCTGTCTGCAGAGATCAAGCAGCTGGATGTCCTTTACTAGTTGCAGTTAGAGGGGAACTAAACACCTTAGCCATGTTTGCACTGAAAGTGTTGTGTATGTGTTACATAGGTCAGTTGTGCAGAAGTCAGCCATAAAGGTGCTTCCTGTTTGGGGCAGGGATGCAAAATTCTCTGCCTCTGTCTTGAGGAAGTGGGGGCATTTCTCCTTGCCACAGCTGTGCGGCTGTCAGACTGAGGATAGCTTTCTCTCTGTGCTGGTATACACATGCTTGGGAGCTGAGTGACACTTTAGTTGTCCAACCCTGTCCCCCCCCCCAGTTGTGACCCTAATTAAGTCTCGGGATGTTTTTTCTCATTTAAGATGCTACTTTTCATTAGCCCCGCCAAGAGCCGAGGAGCTACTAATGAAAGCTTGGGGGAATTTTCTCAGAGAGCTCAGATTTTTTCCAGCTGGCTTCCCTTTTTCCTTCCCCCAGCTCACCCCCTGCAAACAGGACACGCTTTTACTCTATTAACATGCATTTCACCTGGGCAAATCCATGTTACCAATGGCTAATATTAGAGGAGTTGAATCTCAAAGCATCAAAAGCTTGGCAACTATAGGATGCAAAGAGTCGAGCCTCTTAATGTGAAAATGTAGACGTGGAAATGGACAGTCCAGTTTAACTTCACAATAACAAATTTGTGGGGAAATAAGCCTTGCTAAAAATGCCTTCTGTTAAAAGAAAATTGTTAAAAAATGAAAGAACAATGATAGTCATTGGACATGACTACTGCTCTGTATCTGGGATGGACAGTCCAGGATCTAAGTTGATATAATAACTGTTTGATATAAATTACTGGCTTTTCATTGAGAAGCTCCACTTTCGTTCAGTACAAATCCTGACCTCGTATCCTTCCTTTGATCATCGCCAGGGAGTTGTTTTCAAAGAGCCACTTTGGCTGAAATGCCAGAGGTAATCTGCCTTAAGAGTGACCTGTCTCCCCGGCTTTATCTCAGTTTTGTCATGGAGCTTTGTGCACGGGCACATTTTCTGGGTGCCTGAGAATTCATCAGCCTTTATGACATTCCATCTCTCCAGATCGAACCTCCGGGCAATGCCGCTCCCTGATTGTAATTACTGTTTTTGATCAGCTGGTCCTGCTCCAGCCAGACCCATCTATAAAGGAACAAGAGCTTTAGGTTGCTCGTCTCTGTCAGCGCACATTGTAGTTCCCCTGAAACCACGCAGCTGTGCCTGGATAATGCATTGTACCAACTCCCAGGCAAGTTTTGAGAAATGGTCTCTGTGAGTGCTGCGCCGTTAAAATGCAGTCTGTGCCATGCACAGATTCAAGATGATCGATGGGGCTCGCTGCTGTCGAGTGACAATGGGGTTTTGCAGATTTCTGATGGGAGTGTAAGGAGCTGTAAAGTAAGAGAGTCGCAGTTGCACCTGTGCTTGAAGACATTTATATAGGATGGACAGGCAGAGAAGGAGAGAAGATTAAGGGACAGACAGAACAGTCTGACATCAGTGAAAAAATGGTAAGATGGAAATGCACATCCAAATAAATATACTGCTAGGTGTTGAATGTACATGTTTACTAGTTGTAAGCTCAGGGAAAAGACCATTGGAAGGTGATGAAGTAGAAATCAGAAAGCCTGCCTTGAGGACAAGGGTGACAATGTTTAGATTGGCTACTAGTAAAGCTGTATTTGTTGAATGGATCAGGGGATAGAGGAGGATTAATGACAACCCATTTTGGTTCATACAGAGGAAATTGTCTTGTCAGTTGGGCTGCTCACAGCTGACCATCACCCATAATAGTTTAAAACATTTCTCATTAAATGTAACCATTTCTTAGTGATGAGAAATTGCACTTTCTTATGAGAGGCAACATTTACAAAAACACATACATGAAGCTCTCATTCTTGAGCAGGAGAGGTAGAAGAGATAAATGGGGACAGCTGCAGATGAAAAGGAGGAGAAACTCTCTGAAGTTCAAAAAGCTCTCATTGGCTGTCAGTGTTCTGAGCTGTTGAAGACATCCCCAACCCTTTCCTTTAAACAAAAATCAAACCACCTGCACATTGCAGACGGCCTCCTAAGAGCCGAAATGCATCAATAAATCCCTGCTCTCTGTCTGTCCTTTCCGAGAAAAAACCGTGCAGCAGTGATGCTTTGTAACACCTTGGGCATTGTGATAACTCTGTGAGAAGAATGCGATGTAATGTTTCATTTCTGATTGGCCATTGTAACATTCAAACTATTGTGGTAAAGCCCTCCATTCACTGTCTTCAGAATGAAAAGTTTGGAACACTACTCCAAAAAGCAATGCAGCTGGCGTAATGTGTGGTGAGGTGATAAGACTGCTTAAATTGGTTATAGTATAGCAGGTGCATTTGAGATCCTCAGCAGCACTAGACTAGAAAACCAGAATTTTTTATCTGCATCCCCAAAATGAACCAAAAATTTATCTCTTGTGTAAATTATAATAAAATAGAGATGCTGTAACTATAATGTTAAAAAAGTGTTATTATTGGTAGCAATGATGTTACTAGTAGTAATTATACAGTAAATCTTACCAATGGATACAATTTTATTGAGGAGCAACTTCCCCAATGCACACAGCAATAGTGGAAAAGTGGATTTAATATTTCATCAAGCATAGCCGGCCCCATGGGACTACAGGGGAAGGCAGGGCTGTCGCAACGTGGCTATATTTAGAGGGGTTTGGCATCCTGGCCACTGAAGCCACAGAGACAGGGAAGCAAGAGCATGTGAAGCACTTCTCACATTTTGGCTTTTGTTCCTGTTCATTTCTTTCACAACCACCTGCTCATAGACCAGGGGCATGGCTCACTATTTGACAGTCAAATGTCCCAAATGCCTCACACAACAGTTACTAAGTTTCTCTTTTTGTGGGTTTTGGCTTTGTAATCCATTGGAATGGCTTATTAGTAGAATTAATATGCAACCAGTAGCCTGCGGATTTGAAAATTGGATTCTTGATTTACAATGAGAAGGAGTCTGGGGAGTGAGGACAACTGATAATTTAAATAATGTAACTCTAAATAGCTGAGAAAGAGGGTGAGAGTGTCCATTGCTCTTTATGTTCATATCAGAATTTTTAAAAGAATTTATGTAGCCCGTGGGCTAGCCATGTGTTGTTGATAACAAACCTCTGCTTTTAAGAATAAAGTTTGTTGGCAGATTGCAATAATATTGGCAGGTTTCCAAACATGTAAGAAGTAAAGTGTTAGTGTTGAATCAAAAATGCATTCTCTTTCACAAAGGTAAACAACATCTTGAGTGTCAGAATTGTATGACTCATTGTAACAAAACAGAAAGAAATCCAAAGCTTCTCTCTGTCCTTTGTGTGACATCAAACTACCCATTACTCAAAGCAGGCTGCAAATAACAGTGGCCCCAGCAACAGTAATGGCATGGCGAGTCTAAACATTTGTATACTTTGTGTATAACCCTTCCTTATGCCAATCAATAAACAATTGCGTACCACAATGTGCAAAAAGTGTACATTGTAGAGCACTCAAAAGAGCTCCACTGGTGTACACTGGAGTGCACCTGTAGCTGTTCAAACCATTGTTTATCTGTCTGCATTGTTCAGACGTCTGCATGTGAAAGCTATTCTTGATTCAGCACCTCTTGGTCTCTTGGCTGCTCTGTTTAGTCAATAGTCTGTTTTTGTAGTGTGGACATTTAATGTTTACAGCTGGTATTATCATGGGATAGTCTACGGGTCTCATTGCTTCTGTTGGTGCATCACCCAAGTACTATTCTTTAGGACTTAGGTACCCGCACCATTTTCAACCTGCATGCTGATCTCAGATGCTTCACTTTGCTTTGATATCAACTTCATTAACACATTAATTGATAGACATCATAGCGGATATCAAATAATCATTAAAATGGCTTCTCCTGGAGATTCTACGTCAGACCTGAGGCCTCAGGTGACCCACTTGCAGTAGCAACCTGGGCAGTGGCAACAGTGGAAGGTACAACACATGTCTGCAAGCTGGAATAATAGTGCAATCATCCTTAATGTTCTGAAGTGCCACCACAGTTGTGACAACTGAGACTGGCAATGTGATCAATGGGAAAAGTATGGTTTTGAAGAGATGTAGCTAAATTGTCATTTCAACCTGTTCTGTAATGTTACTAGTATCTATTCCTACCATAGTATTTTATTATATTGTGCAGACCTACATTCCCTCCCGAAAACTGTCTTATTTCCATATCTTATTGTACGTCACAGTAAGCCAAAGGATTTGAAATATTTATTTCTTTATTTATTTTCATCTAGCCTGCATTATGTAAATGGTCACTCTCTGGCTCATTCACAGTTGCTCAGAAAGGCACTGAAAGTGCTCAGCATTTGTTGCTAGAACAGGGCATCATTCAACAGTCACAACAGCAACAGTCACAGTTGGTTCTGGCCAATTTGCAAAGATTCCTTGTTCAGCATTTTATACAATCATGATACAATATTACTACAGTAATATTTCTCACATATATGTATATATATATATATATATCCTATTGAAACACTAGCCAGTTGAGCAGTCTTTGTGACTGAGGCCCTGTCCACACGTACACGGGTATTTTTAAAAACGTAGCTTTTTCTATCCGTTTTGGTCTTTCGTCCACACGCAAACGGCGTTTTAGGTCACTGAAAACGGATCTTTTGCAAAACGCCTTCCAGGGTGAAGATTTTCAGAAACTCCGTTTTCAGTGTTCACGTGTAGACAGGGAAAATGGAGTTTTGGGCTTGTGACGTCAGAGTGTGCGCCGTAGTAACTTTTTTTCAGGCTTCTGATTGGCCAACATGGCTTTACGGTTAGAGTTAAATCGTCGCTAGTTTGTTTGGCATGCTCTTGACAGCGTGTTTGCGTTTTCGTGTGGACGGAGATTTTTTTAAGAACGAAGGAGGGAAAACCCCCGTTTTCAAAAATACCCGTGTACGTGTGGACATGGCCTGAAGCTCCTGCCATCCATGCCCAAACAACGAACTCTCTTTCAAAGTCATTTAGATCTTTTCCTAATCAAGATTAACTGGGCCTGTTCAGCATTTTCATACATGCCACAGGGCATGATTGGATGTTAATTGTTTAATTGTACCATGCAGTATGTCTTGATATGTCAGATATCAAGATAATTAAATATGATTAAAATATTTTAATAATTAAATATAATTAAAATATGAATGTTTTACTTTACTTTTATAAAAACGAAAGTGTGTAGCCCTTAACACATCCCCTCAGTTGAGCTCATAAGCATCTCTCTACTGCTTGGGCTTACTGACAAATCAACCCAGACGATACAGTAGATCATGTTTCTAAAGGAAAGTGAAAGGAAATGACATGTGAAAACTGAATGGATACAGTTTTCAAAAGTTGGATCAAGTTCAAATTGTATGCCAAGAATATTTGTCCTGGAGTCTTGCTCAATGAAATTGGCCAGTGAGGTCAGGTATTCTGGCGCCTTATCAAAATCACATTACACTGCAGGATTCAGAACATGGTAAACAGTGTGAACTTCTCATTGCCTTTGACAGCACCGAAAGAGTCTGAAAAATAGCTGCATGTCTTAGCCAACCAAGCTGTTTATCATCAGCATGCATCCTGTGTATCTAATTGGTGATTGAATCATATGAAAACGGGTTCTGATGTTTGACTCTTAGGGCACCCAAAGACTGGTTTATGTTGGTTTTTTTTTCTGCTACAACTAAAATTAAATTAAAATTAAATTTTAAAAAATCAACCAGTAGTACAATAGTATAATCAAGAATACATTTTTATTCTTTTTCATTTTCATTTTGTAGGTGGCAGTGTAACATAGTGGTTAAGAAGCAGGACTTGTAACTGAAAGGCTGCTGGTTTGATTCCCTCTGGGGCACTGCTGCTGTCCCCTTGGGCAAGGCACTTAAGTTGGTCTGGATAAGAGCATCTGCTAAACGCCAGTAATGTAATGTCTGCTAAATGCCAGTAATATAAGCTCTTCATCCACTAATAAATCTCTCAATTTGACAAAGAGATGCATATGTGGGTACCTTGATCCTCTGAAGTAAAATAATATAGGTGGCACAATACACTCAGGGAGACACGTTCAGGAGAAAGCTTCCATTCGATAGGACCAGTCCGGGTACGCTTGCATCTTTGGCAGCTGTGTCTCTGCCTGCCCTGGTGGTTCAGTCTGATATTTGCCAGGCTTATTCCTCCCTGCAGTGCGAATCATTAGAAGGGTCCGTTACCCACAGCGCTGGCCTTACAAATGCTCCTTGCATTCCTGCCGGGGCCCAGGGAACACTCACAAGAGGAAGAGCTCAATCAATACATCAGACCGCATGGCGGAGGAAAAAAGAAATGACTCACTCCTTGTAAGCTCACTATTAAATTATTGGGTGCATCCGATGTTGAAATATTAAGAGATAACAAGCTCTCTAATTGATTATCTGCTCTCCATGTACACTGTATGGCAGCTCCTCACATCTGAGTAATTTTTGAGAGGCTAACAGCATTTGCTTTTCATAAGGAAATTTTCAGCATGTTCTCTGTTCAAACTGTGCTCTGTATGTAAGAAACCACAGTTAATATACTGCACTCACATAAGAGCCACTGCTCTTTATGTTTAGGACAATACAATATTTACGAAGTAAAAATTCTGAAAAAAACAACTGCTTCCAAACACCAGATCATGTAGAACATCATTTATTACAATAAGCAGAGTGATAAAAAAATAAATAAATCTGTTGTCTTTGGCCTAGCTTGATCCATTTAAAATCTACACACCTTGTGACTTCTAGACTTCATTTTCCTTAGCCCAGAGTGTCCACAGTAGGGCCTCAAGGCTTTCCTTGGCTCCCACTGTGATAATTGCTAACATCACACTCTATGACAATGACAGCACCTTCTGTAAAAATTGTCACATTGGCAAGTCATAGTGACCGTGGCAGGATGGCAGGAGTGGCTATCGTGCAAGGCTGTGACTCAGTTAAAGGTGATGGGACAACAAAGGCAATTAGTCAAACTCGGACAAAACCTGAGTCGATCTTGGAGGTGTTACCCCCAGCAGAGGGCGTTCCACACAATGGTTGTGGCTAGGGGGGTTTCTCGCCAACAGGCATAGCAGGCAGTGCCTCAATAATAACGCTGAGTAAGACAGCCAGAAGCACCCAAGGCTAATTAGCAGTCTGCTGCAGCTCTGTACAAGCTGTAGGTGTGGTTGCTGCTGTCCTGGGTTCTGACATCTTCTCAGACTTTTGAGCAACAGTCTGTATGTCTGACAGGGGACAACAGGCATTAGCAGCTTCTTCCTCTCTTTTCCCACCCTTCTAGCTTCACTTCACAAAAGTACTCTGAAGTTTCAAACACGATTAATTAATAGATACAGTATGTACATGTCCTACAAGTGTCCTTCAGAGATGTACGCATATGTGTTAAAATCTTCCCCATGTTCAACCTCACACCCAATCAAAGGCAAACGCTGTCAGTGCACTGAGACAGAATGCAAAATGAACACATGACTTGCCCAGCCAGTGTGTACTCTATGGGTGACAGTCTCAGGGGAGGTGAGCATGCATGTGCATTTCTTAATTGGGATGAGGTGAGAAAAAAAAAGTCAGGCATGATCATTTCCTGACATAACCACAGCTTCTGATACACCAATATTCACCAAATAGAGATGAAGAAAGCTAATAACCATGTATGAGTACTATTTATGAGAAAATTAACACAACTTAAATGGTTCCTACTGCACGTTAATGTGCAGAATTATGTATAATTCACAACATGAAAACAAAAATCATTTCTTTTCAATTTAGCTATTTAAAATTAAATGCTGGTGTACTTGTTCTCATTTCCCAGAAATGTTTTATTTTCACCGTTTGGCTTCAGTGTGCAATCAACCCTAATGCTTCATAAGCCTGGAATATAAGAGGAATAATAATTCATGCTCATGTATAAACAATCAGAATAGATAAGCCTATTAAAAACAAAATGATTTGTGTGAAACAGTAATAATTAGCTTGTGGCTTGTAAGTTCATGCCCTCAGAGAGGTGGCTTTGATTACAATACAGGCACCTTTGAAAGTGCCCTACAAGTTAATTTCCATAAAGCCACAAAAACAGCAATTATCTGGTTCGTATTAGCCTGAGCCCAAGCTCCTCATCTCTGGTGCCCACCAGGTGTATAATTGGCCCTGTGCTGAGCAAGTTTCCTTCCCTAGGTTTAGGACAATGAGCACTTGCTGTTTGTACTCATGGAATCGGCATCCTGGCTGCCGCACACTGCATCACTTCTAAATTAAGGACTGTATGAGAGCAGTGGGATCACACCAAAGGAAAGTCAATACAAACGGTTCACGCCAATTTTGACCACAACCAGCTACAGGAAAAACTCTGTAGCTAAAGGCCAGGTCACACCTAGTTCGAACAGCCTATAGTAGAGAAGATTGCAAATACTAACCTGAAATAACCTGTGGTAAAATATACTGATTGCACTGTAATCTGAATAAAAAGGAAAGATGAATAAAAGAAAGAAGTTCACAGTCATGCCTTTTCTCATTTATTTATTTATTAAGTTTACGTACACTACAAAAACCACACAGTGGTCATTGTTTAGGGGGTTCACATAAAAATCAATCTGCTTAGCTAAATTTTAATCACTCTATCACTCTTAATGCCTTCCATTACATGTTATCTTGTTTTGTAATGTCTATAGCTTAATCAAATATAGCAAACAGATATAGCAGGTGTGGTTAATGTGATCCTAGCATATGCCTTTAACCATATACTGTAATTTTTATTTGTACTGGTATTTGTAATTTGTATGTGTACATGCTTTTTATTTTACAGCTAGAAATATGCTAAAAAATTCCGGTTATGGACCTTGCCCAAGGATGCACTGGCAATGAGACAGTATGACCTGCAAGTACAACAAACAATGCGTTTAACCTAACCAGCTCCAGCAAATATCTGAAAGTACAAATGTATAATGAGTAAGTTATACCATTTGTTGTGTCTTGTAAGTAAACAAATAAATAGCAAAATTGACAGTGCTCATTAAACCTTCATTACACTGCTTTTGCACCCTGCCCTCCAGAGTGAGGACTCTGAATTAGAGTATTGTAATTGTTGTTTGTTGTGGTGCCCATTCCATCTTCTGTGTGTGTGTGTGTGTGTGTGTGTGTGTGTGATGGGGTTAGCAGTGGTCTTGTTTGGATCTCCACTGAAATTTAAACCACAACAGAGCATTTCACAGCATCTGAGCACTTGCTTATTTTCCACACTACCTAATTAGCATTATTAATAATAATTACCAGTATGTGTGCAGACCATGTGCACATTTGTTTTCTTCAAATTTATGGTTTTTAACAAACACAAACATGTATGTCAAAAGTCAAAAAGGCATAGGGGTCCTTAAATGCCAAGTGTACAAGGTTGGTAGCCCATCCATCTCAGAAACAGAAAATTTTTCACGTGATTGAACCTGATAAGTTCAGAAATCATGGTCATTTATTTATTGATTCATTTATTTGTACTTCCTAGTCATGATAAGTGAAAAATCCACCAAAGGTGAAAATCTAAAGTGATATACTGACTAGGTTCAATTTCAATTATATATGGGCTCCTCAAATCATTTTTTAAAGATTCCAAACAATGGGTCAAGTGACAGGTTTAATTGCAACTTCATCTTTTACCCCGTGGGTGATGTGGATCTTTAAATGTAGGCTCTGTTAAAAACACTTTAGTGATCAGTCTTACAAATGCTGGCAAACACTTCTGGTTTCAGAGCAGCCCTCTTTTTAATAACCTCCCCCTGAAATCGGAACATAAGCCCCTTGGAGACTGGCCATGCCCTTTGCAAAATGAACAAATTGAGGCAATTCATTGACAGAGTCCTCCTATATTAGTGTAATATTTAGCCTGCAGTTTAATCACAGCAGCCTTCAGTTCATCATTGGTGAGAGACAGGGGATTTGTCAGAAAGCCAAAGTAGGCATTCAGTATGTCTCTTTGTTGTTTTCACATTATTTCTCATCTCTTTGTGCCACTGTATTCTTGACACACCCTTTCCTTCAGTTCTTTTGCTTTTAGTTCACAAATGTCAAACTGAGTTCACAGATCTTACAGAAAATCCATGAGCAAGCCCATCAAGTTGACTGCTATTACAAAGTCTGGATCCACAGCTTGAAGAGTCAAGCTACTGGAATGAAATCACTGCAGTTCTCCAAGAGTTGGACAAGTTGGACATTTATAGCTTGTCCATTTTATGGAACAGAGGTCATGGATCACTGCAGGTGCTGGGATTCTTAGTCGAATAGTTTCGATCGTCTTTAAGGATGCCTAAATGTTGGCATAATTCCAGTGAAGAGCCTTCGTAGCCTGAGCATTGTGCGAAAATCTTGTGTCTGACAGATCCTTAAACATCTCAATTATTTCACAACCCGGTGTAGGGTTGACAGGGAGCAATAATACTGGCAACCTAGTAGCAGATTGATGGGAAGAAATAATTGAAAAGCAGCTGTACAAATAAATAGCCTTTGAACAGCATTTAAATTAAGTGAATGGGCTACACAAGGAACCCACTCATAGCCTGGATTTATCTCATGTGTTAAGCTAGCAGGCCTTTGAATGTTATATACATATTACAGCCAGAATCTCCTCCTGTACGATGCAAGCTATATTATTTAAACTACTTAGTCAGGGCAGGGGCAGCACCATATGGTGATAAAAATGTTGCTGAATATTGTGATGACACAGAGTATGTTTCCTTCATTACAAGGCCTGTGTGATGTGTCAGATACCTACAGTTCTGCAGTAGCCTTCTTGTAATGTGTTTCTGGTACACCCCCGATATGCTTGCTTGTATAATTTGTGTAACTAGGCTGTACAGACGCACACCCCTGCCATTCTAAGAAGGGCTTGATGAAAATGCTTGAAGTGGCAGGGTGGTACTGATTCAAAGACAATAGTGAGACTGAAAGTGTTCTGTCACGTTTTCATCATTCAAAAAACCAACACACTAATCCATTAATCTCCTCTCATAATAACTGTAATTAACATCAGCAAGCAGAGATACTGCAGATGCAAACGCACAGCTCTGTAAGGCGGGTCAATGCATACAATTATTAATAATAGAGTGCGGAGACCATTCTTCAGTGACCTTTCCTTATTCTTGACATAGCGCTGCAGTTCATGAATTTTTAAGAGCAGATGTGGCAGTTTAAGTCCGCGACACAGCACACTGACACTAATTCAAAGTCAAAGGAAGACTGCAAGGTTAAAGAGGAAGGGTGCGCAGCATTTCACAGTCATGGAATAAACACGAAATGCCCGTAACCAAAGCATGCAACTTTTTTGTGCTCTTTTCGGAGGGAGTTACAAACAGCAGCAGACCACCTATGAAATGGCTCCAAAACTTGTACATTATGTCTGGCCAGCTCACAACTGGCAGACATATTAGGAGAAATGAGGTGACCCATATTCTCTGCTGCAGCAGGCAGAGATTAATTAATGTCATATCAGGTTCTGCCCAGGAGGGGGAGAGGAGACGAGAGCATCACTAGTGGGAAAGAGCTGATAGCACAAATCATCGCAGCATCCTCTAAGATCCGTGTGCATTTTAGGCACAGAAAAATGGTTGTAGGTTGCAACAACAGGGTGTGAGCCGATGGAGTGATGCTGTCAGTGTGGTGTCAAACACTCATGGAATGCCTTTCATATAAACTGTATTCTTACCTGAACAGCATATACCTCAAGCATACACTAAGAGTGAGTGGGAAGGGGGAGGTGGTATTGTTTGGACCTCTGTGAAATTATTACACAACAAAGCTTTTTAGTACTTCTGAGCTACTGGTTCTTTTTACACTGTTTAAATAAATACCAAGTAATTTCTTTTTTGTAAGAAACACAGTAACAGTACATGAAGTGTAAAAAAATGAAAATGAGAAAATATGCATACATGCAATAAGCACAAAAACTGGTATATGAAATTCTGTGTGTGTGTGTGTGTGTGTGTGTGTGTGTGTGTGTGTAGCATTAACATAAAAATCACAGATATTTTCCAAAAATTCAGCTCATTTAATTTGGCGCTCACTGTCCACTCATGTCAGCCTGTTTACTCTATGGCTGCAGTTGCACAGATGCTTCTTTCAAAGGGTTCTGCTTTGCTGCCACCACACATCAGGCCAAAAACTGGAAGTAAAACAGAAGGAGATACTGTCTCATTTCTTTCTATTTTAACTAGACTCATAAGGCCAAAAATGGAGTTCACAAGAAAGGCATTGCATAAGACAAGAGAGGTAATCATTGTAATGAGAGCTTGAATATACATATCCCCACACATTTGCAATACTCTAGTTTTCCCTCTGCTCATTACATATTCATTCAGAATTAGGCTAATGTCTTTTTTCTGAAACACAGAGAGAGTGCCATGGATGAGCTGCCTATATATGTATGGAGTGCTGAAGTTAATGGCATTAATCATTTAAATTGATCAAACTAGCTTTGATTTCATGACTATGTTTTAAATTTCACAAAACAATTTTACATTTTGAAATAAAGTCATTAATAATAATTAATTCAAGAGTAGATATATAGATATACAGTAGATATAATCTACAGATATTTTGTGTGTGCACTATGCCAACGGGCATGAAAGAAACTTCCCCCTTGCTGCTGGTATTGAGCTCAATAGTTAATCAAACATTAATTGAACAATTGAGCTGTAACAGTGATGGATGAAAGACCGCTGGAGGCCTAACAAAATCTTATTACAGGAATCTGGAAGACTATTGGCTACTCTGAAGGTTAGTGCTCTGCATCTGTCTTTAATTACATGTCTTGTGGAAAATGATGGTTGTTGATGATGAGGCAATGTTACAGTGTAAATGACATAAGTGGAATTTCATTATGCCTTGAGCTGATTCACAGGCAAGTGAGCATCATCGATAATATATTATTCAAAATAATGAGGGTGGAGCCTGGTGCCCAGGTCCGCTAAAGGCACTCAATTCAAGCATCGAGACTACACGCACAACCACATTCGCTGTCACAGAATCAGACTCGTTTACAAGATTACCTTGCACCATAATCTTGGTGGATCCTGACCATGGATGAATGATTTACGGATTTTTACAGGGACGCAATTTCGCCTGATATACCATACCCCCTCAGTTGTGTATAAAACAGTCCAAAGTGATTACTGGAAGTGGAGCAGGAGGAGCGGCAGCATTTTTTGTGTGTGTCTGACCTTTGCAAATATCACAGATTAAATCTTTAATTATTGATGGAGGCCGGTGGTGTTGGTGGAGGTGTCACAAGTGACCTTTTAATGCAAAAGACTGTGGGGGTGGGGGCATTGCAGCGGGGTGATTGTTTATTTCCTAAATTAATTTCAAGGAGAATTTAAAAAATAACACAGGCAGCATTAGTACAAATATCCGAATTATTGATGAAAGCATGGTCAGACATGCTCTGTGAAAACAATAGGTGACTTTTGGGCCTTGGATGTCTGTTGGTTGACCATCGACAATATATTATTCACAATAATAATAGTTCTG
The DNA here is from genome assembly GCA_019176425.1 of Megalops atlanticus. Lineage (NCBI taxonomy): Eukaryota > Metazoa > Chordata > Actinopteri > Elopiformes > Megalopidae > Megalops > Megalops atlanticus. The sequence goes on from CM032875.1 coordinate 68,334,161, forward strand.
CTCTGAGCATCAGACATCTCCTCATTCTAATCACTCACTGCACCTGTTCTTCTCTGCATGAGTAGGACTTGACACTGAAAATGAAGGGAACACTTTATGGGTGATGTTTAGCATTTTCCGCTGTAGAGTTTTACACCGTCGTACACTACAAAGTCCTCCGTTACAGTGCACACATTCACTAGATTCATCTACTGGATATTTGCTTACCATTGTATGTTTTATCGGATGTCTCACCTTTAGGGATGCGGTGCGAGAGAATGCATCACTTTACGCCAAATCGATCCCAGGCTCTGCCGTGAGTGAGCCCAGCACCTGTGGTACAAGTCTGCTGTGTGTCTACATCCCCTCTCCACAGCTCTCTTTCTGGCAGAATCGGCGGATGCCCCGGGCTCCTGGATAAAGCTCCTGTCGCTCCAGACTGGAGGCTCTCCAGCCAAGCCGGGCCGTGACCTTGAGCACACACCAGATGGAGCGCGCTCTTCCGCCTGTCCACTCAGATAGCGCTGCCCAAGATAACATGCTCCACGCAACAGGAGCATCCTAAAGGAACCAATTAAACCAAACAGGAGAAAGTCATTTTCAGGGCCATTCGAGGAGATTGAATAACACGCAATTCTCAACCGCCTGCGCAGAAGATACCATAAAAAGATATCCCCTTACCCTGTAGGTTGCTGTCTTGTCTGGATCCAACAGGATTTTCATGTTCTGTTGTTCTCACAGGCATTAGACAGAGAGAATGTGTTGTTCAGCGTGCTTGCATGGTAGAGGTCATGTAGGAATTTGCAAGAAAAATTCCCCCTCCAACAAAGCTCATGTAGTGTTGGTTTTGAGGGAAATCGGAGACAGCATATTTTAGATCTTTTGAATCCCCAGTTGATTATTTATTTATTTTAATTCACAGTATCTCATTAACATAACGGAATAACTTTACAATCTCGACAACATCAAAGACTGGTTAACATTAAACATAAACAAATAAATAAATAAAGTTGCCTAGGGAATTGAAATGGTATTGATATGCAAATGTATTTAGTTCTATCAGAATTTGCGTTATGTGTCACAAGGAGGAATACATTAGGGTAAGTAAACTTCTCATTTAATCCACAAAACATGCACTATTTCAAATGAGATATGGAATGGAGATGGTTGCTTAGATCCTGCTTAAAAATCAAATAGAGCATCCCATTATTCCTCAACAGTGATGCTATACTCATCAATGTGATTTTATTCTGTAGAATCGTTTTTTATATATATATATATATATATATATATATATATATATATATATATATATATATATATATAATATTATAATAATATTTAGGTAGACATTTCACAATGCTAAAATATTTTACCAGTTTCCATTGTTGTCCGCACAGACTTAAACATCATAAACATCTTGTCATGAAATTTATATATTTCTTTATTTCAGGAGTCTGATGAAAAGTTTATATGTGAATTGTGGTAATTTCCACTGTCAAAAAAAAAAATACAGAGAACAGAGCACAGCCTTGTCTAGTAGCTCTGGAAATTGAGAGTGGTCTGAATTATTTGAGAATATTTGATCTTGAAGAGATTTATATAATGTTAATTAAACTGTAACTGAAGGAACATTAAATGCTTGCTGATTCTAGGCACTCATAAGGTTTTTCTTTTGAATTCATGTTTTTGTCCCCTGAAATAAAATTTTAAAAATCATTCAAACAAAGCCATTTTTGCATAATGAATAAGTTCTCATTTAAAGTTTTGTAGGTGTCTTTTTTTGTAATATGACTCTAATTGAAGGGTTTTTGTTTGTTTGTTCTTGTTGTTGTTTAGATCAATAAGTGTTTTTGTATATTGCTGCGAACATTTGGATGCAATTTTATTTCTGGAATTAATTAGGCTAATTAGATATCTCTCTGTTCAATTTATTTTTCTGTCCGATCATGTTTTAATGCCTCGTCACTGTGGCACCCTCTACACTCATACAGATGAGCTGAAACAAGGAGAGTGCAGTCCTCTGATGTGCTTTCCTGTCTCCTTGCCTCCTCCAAATGGAGGATATGTGCATCTCTCAATGGTGACAACACAGCATCTTATTGGCGCCTGAGAAGCCACTATCAGGCATTGATAAGTGATGTGGCAAGAAATCCTGGGAAAACCACCCGACCCTGACAAAAATTAAACTGATTATCACCCAAAATTGTGGACACATGATGTTTTATTAACTGACCTACTGTATCTTAGGCTTCTGAATAGCTTAGTGGTTAAGGTATTCACTTTGGATGCAAGCTGAGCTCTACAGCCCTTTGTCAGGTTCTTGCGAGTTGCTTGGAACATATCAGCAGAGTAGTGTTGGAGGATTGCATTTGTCTTGTTTCAGCACCCCTGTGAAGTGTTGAGATTGTCACAGTGAGACAAGTCTAATGTATATTTGGCAATTTCAAAACAGGGTTGCATAAAGGGGAAAAACGCATAAAAATAAAACCTACCCCTATGATATTATAATACTTTATTGTCATATTTTTCTGAAAGGTGTTTTGCCTTACAAGCCGCTCTATTAAATGCATGGTTGCAACATACAATAAAAATACCGGAACAGATGTTTACACATGCACCTTAATTTCAAGTTATACTTCTCAGGAGTCCACCTCCCCCACAATACTTATAATATTATGATACTACCTCAAAGCTCCTACTTATTTTCTCCAAAAATGGGGCTAATGTCGTTAACGGTAGTCAGCAGTGGGATTCATAACAGTGACTTCACTTAATAGAGGAAGATTCCCTGGAAGTCTGCATACCCAATCGCAATTAATTCAAAGCATATGTGCTGAAGGTACAAGCAGCACAAAGGCAAAAAGAAATAATAATAATAAAGCCTTCCTTCTGTCAGGTGTCAGCATTTCATGGGCTCATTTGCATGGGGCCTGAGACCAAGCCTGCTGCCTCACAGCCATTTGAGAAAGCAGAGCAGTGGCTTTGCTGTTGCACAGGACATTTCTGTTCAGTAAAAACAAACCCTCAAGGGCCTGGCACTGTATTACAATAGGGTGACTCCTGGATTCAATCAAAACCTCCCAGACATCTTAAGGAGAAAAGCCACTTTCTGGTGACATGGCGCCAGATTCATCTTGGAAAGTGTATATATGTATATATTTATATACATACACATTTACCCTTAAAATGACTTAGTGGTTTTGATTGAATCAAGACACAAGTCTCATGGCCCCTCTCAATGTAGAAACCAGTTAGAGCCTCTTGGATGCGTGCCAAAGTATTTATCCAATATCTTGTTCCATTCATTGATTTTTGCATTTGTCCTTGGATTTTCTTCACAACAGACTGTGCTTGTGGTTTATGTATACCTGGTACAGTAATTGCTGCAGGGACCTGGAGCTGCATTGACAAATGGCCAGCAGACAGACCAAACACACAAAGGAGAAACAAAGGGAGTAGAGTTGTTAATGTAACAAAACTCTAGACAAATGTACCCTGTTCCAATGTGTGAGCGGAGAGGCGACACAAGTTTTGGGGTATTACCAGGAAATGAGAGAGAGAGATTGTACAGCCATGCCATTATTCACAGTCATTCTCCATCCATTACACTTGTTTGGGTATGTCAGATATTTCCCAAGAAGCAGCTTATTAAGATTATGGGATGTACATGTTGCCATATGTGACAAGGACCAGCTCCTTGGTTACAAAGTTGTGTTGCTGCAGTTATGAAACAAAAATTAAAGTGGCTTTAGATGAAAAAAAACAGTTAAGTATCTGATATGTTGGGTATGTCAAGATACAAAAGATGGAAAAGATATCTGGAGAAGATCTCATTACAGCGAGCATCTTTCTTGCCATCTAAAATGTCAGCTTTGAGATGTCGAAGATTAAAGGCATTAGTTTGAGAGGGGAACAAGAATGCATTTTCGAGTACTTCAAAGTGACACAGTTTTAAGGTAGTATAACATCCCTGTAGCTAGGAGAGTAACTCTGAACTAACAACCGACATTGCATCAACTCTACATCCAAATATAAGCACACACTTGAAGAGGAAAGAAAAAAACATCAAAGGATAGCGACCCCTGCACTTCCTGTTTAGATGTACATTTTGCTGTATCTCAAGGAGAGAACAGTATCTGCTGTTACAAAAGCACTATATGTGCCAACCCTAAAATGTACCAAGCAGATCACAGACATGCAAACATCCATGTATTCTGACTATTCTGAAAGTTCAATGCAATCTGGTCAGGACAGTCACTGGCCATCTTCTATCAACATCAGAACATCGTGTGATGAATTAATACTTGTTCACATGTAGTGTGTTGTATTCTGTATTTAATATTGTTGGCATGACATTATTATTTTGTATCCATGGCCTGGATGTCACACTGGAAAAGGGAAAAAATGTAAATGTTAATATAGAAGATGGGAGATCTATTTGTTGAAAAGCTGGCCTGGATTTTTTTAAAGCTCACCAATTAGTTATTTTAGATTTAAATTAAATTAGGAACTTTCTGCGTGACTTGACAACTGTCAAACTGGCAAAAGCTATAGAATATCTAACACATACCAGTAACACATTACCTAATTTGTGAGAAAATGTGACATGCTTCCTCAGATGTAAAAAGTAATTCAATTCTGTGCACGCCATATGATCCTTCAGTACTAACACAGCGCTGTTACCTAGCGGTGATAGCTCCAACATGCCTTCATCAGCTTCTTTACTTCTCCATGGTGCCTGTCTCCATGACATTGCAACAATATCTTCAAAATCCACTTCATGGGCAGGGAAGTAAATCTGGGTAGAGGTCTGTGTGTTATGCCAGACACTTTGCAAAACACATGCTGCTTTGATTACTTTCTTCACTTTTTCAGGGAATAGAAGCAGAGGTCCTAAGCTGAAATTCCCTGGTATTTCAACCACTCTATGCCCTGAACGCAATCTGTGATTGCATCACCTCGGGCATTATGAAGGTGCTTATTGGGGATGTTTGAGTTCCATGACATTTGCCATTTGACAAGCAGAAATCATTATCATTTATCATTTGACAAAAACTGACAGGTATTGGGGAGACAGCAAGGACAACTCATTATCCATGAGACCTATGTTAGTATTTTCCAAAGCAGAACACAGGGTCAAAACACCCCATCAGAAATTAGCTTCAGATTCCCATTGTCCCATGTCAGTGGCAGTGTAGCATAGTGGTTAAGGAGCAGGACACGTAACCGAAAGGTTGCCAGTTTGATTCCCACAGGGCCACTGCTGCTGTACCCCTGGGTACTTAACCCACAATTGCCTCAGTAAATATCCAGTTGTATAAATGGATGACATTGTAAAAACCTGGAATTGAAGTCATTCTGGGTAGGAGCATCCACTAAATCCCAATAATATAATGTAATGTAATCAAAGTAAAGAAATGTGCAGAAAGCGTCTGTCAATATAAGAAGCATAATGCTGTGTGTGAGTTTGTTGTGATGAGCTGACACATGGCACTCTGGAGCCCATACAACATGGGGAAAACATGCATATGCATCTCAGGAAATTCCACTTCTCTTCAAAATCCTTGACCAATTCAATGAAGTATCTTGGTGTTTATTTGCCAGAAGACATCACAAAATTATCCATCATCAACTATGGACCTCTCAATTCTAAGATAACAGACTATTTATCAAGATGGAACTTGCTTCCCTTTTTGAATCTCAGCTCTAGAGTAGAAACTATAAAAATGAATATGCTCCCACAGTTATTATACCTATTTCAACCTTTACCAGTAGAGATTCATAATCAACAATTCTCAGAGTAGGATAAATGGATATCTCGGTATATATGGCAGGAAAAAAAAACCCAGGATAAAATACACAACACTCCAGTTAAGTAAGGTAAATGGGGGAATGGCACTTCCATGTGTCAAGGAATACTACTATGCAGCTCAACTGAAACCACCCTAATTATACAGCTGGGTGGAAAGACATTGAATGCGCACCAATGGGAGATGTACCAATACAGGCCATAATTTTTGATGAGATATAAGATTATAAGATTTTCCCGCTGCTTCATGACACACACACACACACACACACACACACACACACACACACACACACACACACACACACACACACACACAACCACAGGATACAAATTTTGGGTAATAACTGATTAGTCACTCAAAATTCAAAAGTCAAAATAGTTGCAGGTCAGTGTGGAGGAGGAGAAGGGTGGGGGTAGTGAAAAAAGGCGGACAAGACTCTCTAACGTACGTTAGATCGAAACCGAGAGCGATGGAGACACAGACACACGTTGAACTGGATAAGTATTAAGTAATTATAATTTATTTGGATAATACAGACTGAAGTTTAGTCGAGCTAATCAGTGGCAAGGCAAGCTGAAGAAGCTAGGTTTCCGTTAGCAGCTAATGCTTTAGCACCATGTTAGCCTAACTAGTTAAAGTTTTAATAATTAGTAACCCCTTCACCGATTGATTACATTTTGGAAGTTTCCTATAATTCTGCTTACCAGGTTTGTCTAGTGCAAAGCTTGAATACAAATCAAGTAATCTGAATTGGTGTCAAACGTAAGTTTCATACATTGCGTTTGAAATTAGATTGCAGAATCATCCACGGATCATAATGACCAGTTGGCCTGGCGTAGACAGCTGCCAGATTCATCCTCAGAGGACTCTGAATGTGAAATTCCTGGTAGACATGGTAAGATATGTTGTGTAGCAATCATTACAGTATTGCAGTATTCTGATGGGATAAGCCGTGGAGGTTACTTAAGCAATATCACACGAGAGGGAGTGCTGTTATACTGAATATCAGCATTTTGATTAGTATAGCCTACTGATCAGGGTTTCTGTTAGCTGGTAATTACCGGTTTTTGCCTAGTAAAATTTATAAAAACCGATAAATTAAAAACTTGCTGGTCAAAATGTCCGGTAATAATGCACATACAAAACGTAGCTATATCAAAGGCAATCCTTAAACAGGACATTTGTGTTTTGACAGCCAAACAGCCGAGCTGTACCCCGACTGGGCTACACTGGCTAAAATTTCCTGTGTTCTGCCCGTGTCAAGCGTGCCAGTAGAGAGGGGCTTCTCTCTGCAGAATCAAATTAAGACGGCGCTAAGAAGTCATCTGGAGGAGGAGAGAGTGACGCAGCTTATGCGCATTGCAAGCTGCAAGGACACATTTGATTTCAAGTCAGCAGCAGAGGACTTTGCCACAATGAAAAAAAGGAGAAAATAAAATGTTACCTGGTAGCCTATAGGCTACATTCAATGCCATGTAGGCCTATCTAAAATATATAAAGGCTTTTTACATGTAAAATCAGTGAATGCATTATATATTAAGGAGAAATGGGAGAAAGAGGGTAACTTGGTGATATCAGTTGAAACATGGAAGAAGGTATGCCAAGCACAATGGAAGTCAACAAGTTCATTAGTATGGAGGGAATTTTGTTGGAAGAACATCACACGCTTTTTTATTACCCCCCTTCAGAAAAGACACAAAACAAATGTAGCAGGATGTTGGAGAGAGTGTGGAGATAATCTGGCACATCATTACCACATATTCTGGAAATGTCCAGTCATCATTCCTTACTGGCAAGAGATACACAGGATACTAGAGGAGATATTTAAAGTTAATATCCCCTTTAAATTTGAAGTTATATACCTGGGCAACATGGAAGGGGTCCTAAGAGGACATAAGGAGGGAAAGCTTATGGCAATTCTCCTGGCTGCAAGTGGAAAGGCAATAACTAAGAAATGGTTGAAGACAGAAGCTCCAAAAAAAGAGGACTGGATAGATATTATCCATGAAATATTTGTATTAGAAAAATTGACCTATGCCATTAGAATCCAACAAGAAAATTTCTTGGCTATTTGGTCAAAATGGATTGAGTATACAGAACCCATTAGACAAGTTCATAGATCTAATTATATAAATAAATAAGACTGAAAAGTTGAGAGAAGGGAGATATAAAACAGATAGAATCTATAGTTTTTGTCACTGTGTTCCCTCTTTTTCCCTCATTGACACTTATTTTGCTTTGTTTTATGAGACACAACACTCATTGTTAATAAAGAGGGATATTCTCTATACCGTGTACTGCTTATGACAGTATTTGTAATGTATAACAACATTATTTACATAGGTATCGCAAAGAGAAGAAAGTCTTTTTTTGTGTTGCTTTGTTGATATGTATCACCCTGTTTCTCAAATAAAGACAGAATTAAAAAAAAAATACTTGACCAACTTTATCCAGTGTACATATGAATCTGGCACAGTATAACATATAACACCTGTTGTGACATTGACATTGCACTTAATTTATCAAATATGCTATGTATTTTTTATAGTCAGCACCCTGTGTTGTACACACCTATATACAATAAATAAATTATTATTATTGATAATTATGATTGTTTTCACATGATTCCACCATATTCACAGTTTCAACTGGTAAAGGACAGTAAAGAATATAGCACTAAAGCCATTATACAGCATATTTCAGTGAGTCTTCTTTAATTCATTAAAAGGACACATCTCCAGAAAATAACCTCATCATCATCCAATATGTTAACTGGTTAGCTGTTGATTTACTACCATGCTGAAAAAAGCAGCTAACTTTGCTGTAGCTAGATAGCTAGGTGATGCTGTTTTTGATGTGTTTGTAAAGCTATGGCAATGTATTAGTGGGCGCATATAAACATTCCTGTAAAACCATATTCTATAATCACTGTTTATCTACCTAGATAGTTAGCTATCTATACTGCAGGGATATTTAGATAGCTAGCTAAAAGGCAAAGTGGGGAAAAAATATGAAGACCTTTTCTTTTGGGCATATGATGCTTAAACAGTAAACACACTGCTGACTGTAATATTGGAAACAGGCAATCAGATCCTGTGGAAAGAAGGTGTCACTTTCCCATCAAGCCCCCACCTCCAATCTGAACAGACTGCAGCCTGTTTCCTGTATTTTGAGACTTTTCTGGTGAACACAAAGCTGACCCTTACAAGGCTGTTTTGATTGAAAATGGCAAAAGATGATTGTTATTTTATTATTATTATTGAATTACATTTTCCCTTGTTTTGACTGTGTCCAGGCCTACGTATTAGTACACTACAGAAAAAGGTATTAATCATTCTCAAGAATGACACAAATTTGATACTATGAAACTTATTCCAAAAGAAGAACAATAATTCATCAGTCACAGGCAGGAAACGCACAAGTTCAGATAACACTGTTACAATGTCTGTCCTATCGCAATGTCAATGTGAATGATTGTTGTTTGAATACTCAACAGGTTGTTGGCAGCTCGTCAGCTATGCTCAGAGTCCAGGCCTTTGAGTACGCAGAGTCCTGGATCCTAGGAATCTTCTGGGTCCAGAATCCTGGAGAAGAGTTCTAAAGTCAGGAGTGGCTCGGGGGTACACCAGCCTGCCTTTGGTTCAATATTAGAATAATAAAAGAATGTCCAAAAGGAAGCAATGGTAATGGTCAACTGAACACCTTATTCAGATGGATACCTGAAGGAAGAAATTAACCCCACAAGGATATTTGGAGCCTGTTTGAGACATCTGGGCACTCACAGGCACATATGAGAGTTGCATTGCCTAATTATCTTGAGCATTACCAATTGCCATCCATGTGCCAAAGTGTTTGATTTGTTGGCATCTGTTTTCATCCAACATTCATTGCTGCCAGTGGTGAAATTGAGGCCTTGGTAAATGTTTATGTGATGCTGCCCCACTTCAGGATAACTCCAGGATTGCTTTGGGATGCAGTGAACATCTGAGTGGAATGCTGTGACTGATAATAATGTATAATATGCTTCATACTGTTGTGGCTTTTTAAAAATGTGTTAAAACATCTGACAGCATGCACTTCACACAAGCAGTCAGACTTGAACAAGGAAGTTTACTGAGACTCCTCTTTCATGGAGGACTGATGTAATTAGTCTGAAATCAGGGATACTTGTCTCTTCATTTCCCTCAGTAATCTCAAACGTTTATGCCTGACTATGGCGTTTGATGGTTTATAAAATTTGCACAGACATGGTGGATATAAATTGCTTGAATCCTGTTCCAGAATGGAAACTAATTCAGTGATCATAAGGAAACATGAAGATATGTAAAATTAATAAACATGGTGGAAAATAAAAGACTTTAGTAAATTCATAAGCAGCTTCATAGTTCATTTTACAATCAAATAAACTGGCAGAAACCATTACTGTTGCAAAGAAGGTCTGTCCAACTAATTTCCTCTGTTCACGTCTTCTGGTATCAACTGTAAGTAAAAATTTGACATGCAAGTCAATATTATGGTAGAAAAAAAGACCAAAACAAACTTGCTGAAGTAATTTTATTGGCTGGCTGTATTTCAAAGACAGTCCTGCATACTAAGAATGAAGCTTTTGGAATTATTAAATGAAAGTCTACTTTGAGGATTAGATTAAAAAAATATATCTTGAGAGAAAGTTACTCATTTTCTGGCAGTGCAGGAAATGAGTTGGGATTAAGTTCCTGGAAGCTGCAAAGCACATTTCAATTCAAACTTTTCAGTCTGATGGCACAGGAGAGTCATCAGTTTTTAAAGTGAATGGAAAAAGGAAAGCTGAGATATAAAGCAAATGGAACAAACTTTACACAATGTAATTTTTTTTTAATTATGTACTTTCATATACATATGCATACACACACCTATAGAGGTACATTCTTGTTTATTTCCATTAAAATATACAGTACCCACTGCCTCAGAACATGAATACACTTATTGTGCACAAAAATACACAAAATAAGAATGTGAATGCTTGACGGAGCAGGAATTGTGTGAAACAAAATTCAAATGTTGAGAACATGATGCTTTAGTTTGTCTGATAATAACAATGTATTTCTTTATGTTGCTGATAACAAGCAATGTTGTCATGTGGTTGGTTTACAGGTGTACATACGAAAAGTACCCAAATTACAAAGACCAACAATCCAGTTTTTTAAGTCACCTTGTTCTTGAGTGGGGTAGGGATTGAAATAATACCAACCAGGTGAAAGAAACAAGAAAGGAAGCCCCACAGTAGATACCTGTGGATGAGTCCTTATGTTGCATTGTACAGGTTTAGCATGCTTACCTTCAAATGATGTATACATCCTCAACATGAGGATATTATGGGGTACAATGATTTGACTGCTGGAGTTGTGCTGACCGATAGAAGTGCAGCAGTGTTAGGCAGGGCAGACTTCACGTGTACCAACAACGAATGATGTACTGTTGACACCTGGGGCCTCGTTATCAATCTATTTAGAATTAGTATTTGGTGATTGGTGATGCATCCCAGCTGTTCTAAAGCTATGTGCTTGTGCACAGATATTGCGTTTTGCATAGTAAATGCCCCTAATTAACGACACTTAGCAAACATGTGCCTTTAACAGTAATCTGCTCATTGGATACCACCACTATGAAATAAAACAGTCCAGCATCAAAAACAGGAAAAAGTTTTTTTTTGTTTTTTTTTTTTCTGAAGCCAAGATGCATATAATATTTGAGGCATGTGTACCAAGAACTGCATTGTTTGGTAGTCAAGAGAGCAGTATTGTAAGCAATATTTAAATTTTTGCTAAGTAAAAAAATAGATCTGCTGTTATTGTGGCTTCATCAAAATGCCACTATTAAGAAATAATAGAAAGGATGACAATGATAAGAAGAAGAAGTCTGATCTGAAGTGGAATGCGAACAAGCAAACAATGGCTCAGAAGAGCATAACAGCTTCATGAGGGAAACAGGGTGTTAACAGTTACCTGACAGTTTTTTTGTTTTGTTTTGTTTTTTTTTTTTTTATTTTTAATAGTGGTTCATTAAGGTAATATTTTTCCTCTTGTGTTCTTGTGTTAATTTGCTATTGTTGCTTTTGTAGATGTCACGTGTAGCCAAAATCCTGATGTGAAATATTTTTATTTGCCCAAGCTCTTTTTCTCTTCCTCCATCTGCTTTTCCAAATGTACCCAGTTATACAAACCGTTAACGATTTCTGAAATATGTTAACATGTATTGCACTAACTTGAGTTCATTTCTTCAGTGGGGAGCCATAAGTAGGTGATTTGCATGAGAACCACTAACTAGCCCTGAAATCTTTATTCCCCCAGCTTGTATAAGTTTTGAATAACGTGAAGGGTGAATGTATATATAAGGCATTAAATTACTCTGTCAAGAGTCTAAATAAAGCTGAACAGTGCAGTACATCTCCATCTGTGTTCAATCTCCTCTTGGGGCAACCCTGAGATTTTCAGTAGCAGATACCCAAGCCCTGGGGCTGTGGGATTACACTTGCAGTGCTTATCTGAATTCCCTTTATGCCCTCTCATCTCCTCAGTGCTGATCTGAATGCAGAATTCCTGAAGAGGTCCCTGTAGGCCATTCCAGATAAGAAGTGGATCTGTGCTGGAAGTGTTCTCTTTACTGTACTGGCGGGTCAGCATGCCCCCATGTTGACCCCAAGGGTAAGCTGCGCATGCTGAGCAACTACTAGAGGCAAAGCCTCAGATGGATTCATGGGAAATGGAGTACTGATGTAACATTTACCTCCATACAGCTACATTGTACCTCTGTGCTGAAGTGATTTTTTTTTTTTTTTTTTTTTTTACAATATTTGAAAAAACGAGGTCAGAAAAACTTCGGAAATTGTTATATCCCCCTCCCAGCCAACCTCCCCCTCCTCGTGCAGACGCAAACTCAATCTCTTCACCAAGTGAATTGCAGGAGACAGAGCGCGCCGTAAAGCGAGTTCAGTTAGCCCCCAGCACATCATTGGCCCATATCAATCCCAGACGCATCACATTTTAATATCTCACTGAGGTATGCTTTCAGTGCACTGCTGACACATCAAAGACCCCTGGCAAATCCTTCCAGCACATCTGAGGTTCTCAGTTCAGTACTTATGTCGTACCCACTTCTGAAATCCCAGCAAGACTCTGAAGGAGTCCAATCACTTCATTAAAATCCAAAGGAGACTACATTTTTCCTCCACCTGGCTGACACATATGTTACTGTAACGGGAGATGTACAGAGATTGTAATAAGGACACCTGAAGGGATGCAGTCAAATCCGAAGAAGTTATTAGGACAAGTGCGCAAATACTCCATTTTTTCAGAACATTACTTCTCACCAAACAGTCACAGCAATATTCACAACCTTGAATGTGTTTTTAATCCACGTTGCCCAAATCAGGCTATATTATAGCTATCATACAAGCTAGGCATGTTATTCAGACAGACAGCTGACCAGTTAGCAAACTAGCTTGCTTTCAAACTGACTGTTGGTTTCCTCAGGTTTATTTAGTCAATTTAATATCCTTATTCACTCTTTCTGCTCATTATTCCAACCAAGAAGATATCAAATTCACTGACCTTCTATGTTGTTTATCCACCCTACTTGTCTAAAAAAAAAAAACATCTAAAAAGGAGAATATTAAAAACATGTACAATAACTGCAGGATTGAGTAAGACTACTTAAACATGGCAACAATGGTTTAATTAGGTAAATACTATTTATATTCTGCCTCACAGAATATGGAATAATAACTAATAGAGTAATTAATGATATATAGAAATTTTAACAGCCATTTTGATTCAAATGTCTCCTTGATAAATTTAGGTATAATAACACAAACAGCCAAATTATTATAACCAAACACATTGCATGAAGCCTTTTATTCAAGTACCTGTAATTTCCAGTTCATAAAACACTCGGTTCCCAGTTTCAAACACATCCATTTCATGTTTAACAAAAATATACAGATGCTACAGAAACCTATACAGAGAATACAAAAGTCTGGATTCCCAGCAGTTCAACTATGAACATGCTGCTTAGCCCCAATATGAGACACCCAAACCTAAAGAGATGTTGTAGTGTAGAATAAGCGATACTGTCTGTATGTACTCAGGGTGGCAGCCAGTTACCACAAAAGTAATAAGGAAAAGAGAGTCCCAGCTGCTTCTATGGCACCGGGCAGGAGTACAATCCCCAGTTTCTCTCAGAAAGGGTTCAACACAATGCAAATAAAATAAATAAATAAATAAAAGAGGTCAAGAGAAAAGTTAATAGGATCTAATGTTCTGTCTTTGGCCCATCATGGCTTGGTAATAATAGAAAGGTGGCTGCAGTTATTAAGGGTAGAGACTCATTCCTACTTCACGGTGCTCCAGTACCACTCTCGATTAAGATGTAATAGATACAGCAAAGCCCGCACCAGCAGATGAGAAGGCATAAACTACAGCCCCTATCTAGTCTCCTCCCTCCCTTCTGTCCCTCCAATCCTCCTCCCCTCAAACCATCGCAAGCCTAAATTATTTCAGATTTCAAAACTGAATTTCACCTCCTTTATTCCTTTCCAAAGGGCACGCTAATTAAGAATTTAATTATGGCTGAGAGCAAAATACCAACAACAAAACCCTTCATGTTTAAAACATTAATCTTCCTTTTTGCAGGACTGTGTGCATTACTTTACATAATAAAAACATGAACAAGAGGTGAAACAGTGAAGCTAATCACCAGCTAAAAGAAATGATACTTGAAAGTGGATATGTTTTGTTTTTGTAGCCACATAAGTTTGAATAATTTGATTATTAAATGGAAACAAATGAACAGTGTCAATGCTTTTCACTGATAATTCAAATAAAAAGTTGCATAAAGTGGCAGGTTTTTCCTCACACAAGGTTTGCCTTATTCTTCCCCATTTCCACAATGCAGTCCCATGGTCTGGTATTGTTTTTGCTGATCATTAAGGAAAAAAGGAGCTGTCATTTGTTGTTTTGTGGTTACATGTATTTTGTAAGTTTGGGATTTGCTTGTGCAATTACACTATAACTGCAGTTCGCAGAACAGCCCTTAACCCAAAATCTAACCTCAACATCCATGTAAATAAAATTGCAATAAAATTGCCAACTTTAGACAGTGCTACTGCTTCTTGGCCTGCTATTGCGTGTGATCTCGATCTACAGCATTTAAAACTGAGAGGAACACCAAATGGTAAGGACAAGCACAGATCATTGTTGAAATGATCAGCTGACTGTAGGAATTTCTCTTAGTTACTTCCGTGCAGACACTAAGCCAACCTGCTTATGACAATTGGCCTGATGTTTACAAAGTTATGTCACAAAACAATAGAAATGTGAGAATAAATACTAGCTGAAGTACCAAGCCTGTAAACAATCCATGTATGCTTGGACATCACCCAGTTACGTACCAGGGGCCACATGTATCAATGGTGCATATGCACTAAAATCGTGCTGAGCACTTTTCTACACATAAAACGATATTTATGAAAAGATACTTCCCGGGAAAACATGCGTACCTCTGCGCATGGTCTCGAGGTGGTGTACGCACAAAATTTGTACTTTGCAGATTGGCGACACCAAGAGGAACTAACGGTGATGCAAGTAAACGGGTCTTGTGTCAATCATTGATGAGTGTTATCGCGCCAGGTCCCGGTACCAGGATGAAGTGACTGAGGGGGCAGTTAAAAATGGCGTAAATAGTAAAACAGTAGATTATCATCCTGCTATTGCCTGTTTCTGCATTTTTTTTCCATCCTGCGGGTGGCAATATAGTGGCGTTTTGACTAGATGCGAACAATTCCCTACCTTACCTTGTGCGTCATGGCCATTATATGAAATAGGAATATTTGGGGCAGATTGCCAGGTCACCACCTAAAATTGGTCTGGTGGTAGCTTTAATGAAATTCATTGATTTTACCATGCGATAGCCTCTGACAGGCTAAATAACAACAACACAAGACTACTGTTTCAAAATCAAATAAAACATCAAACAATACAGCAGTGGTGAAGCCAGTATTAGAAGAGAGGCCAAAAAACGAATAAGCGCACACAGGACCAGTGTGTCTGAACCCGACCCCATGAGGGGGCAAGAGTTGTATTTCCTCAGTTGTATTTTCTGCACCCCCCGTTTAAGTTTTATGTACCCTATAAAAAAATAGCAAAAACAACAAAAATATTGGAAACGTTAGAATACTCATTCGAAACGACACAGGGAAGTAAAGTTTCAGTCAACGAGAGAGATAGAGAGAGAGAGCGAGAGAACTGCATGGCATGAGCAGAAAGACAGACAAAATGATCTGATTATCATTTTTTTACTTAATGACCCTGACACTGTTGGGTCTTTGAGCCACTCCACATTTTTCCAACGATTTGAAATGCCGCTACTCCGGCCTCCAAAAAAGACATTTTTCTCCTCTCCACCCCATCAACCATCACCTCTATCTCCGTGTCCAAATAATTTCTTTTCTTACGTCCTGCCATCGATCCTCAATATCAATCTCTGCATTTCACTCAGATTTACCTGGGATCTTTAATATGCTAATTCGACGAATTAAAGGCGTGTCTCGGTCCATATAAGAACAATTGTGGGAGTGGACGTTAAGCGCGTTCATGTGCACATAGTCTCACGCTGATTTGATGTACGCTCAGATTTATGAAGACAATTAGGCGTACGTGGTGTTTGATAACTCTGACGAAAAACCTCCATACACAAATCGTGATCCTACGTAAAGTTCTACATAAAGATTGATACATATGGCCCCAGGTGTTCTGCTAGCCATACATTCAAGTTTCCTCCAGTTCCACATTTTGGTGAATGCCCCAGTTACGAGAAGTGCCGTTCCAACTCCATCCTCGAAATTGATCTCCCCCAAAGTGACTCTAATGCACCCTAAAGCCATGGAATTGTAGATACTTGAAGAAGAGACTGGGATGATGCTGTCATAGCAAAGAGGAATGTGAATTGCTAAGTAGAGTAATGTTAATCTTTGAATATTGTACACATCCTAAGATAAAGACGATAGCTAAAACTTATCAACAACACTCAGTTGTATCTACAATCAGTCATTTAACACTTGCACACAGCCATGATGTGAGTAGTAAGCAGCTGCTTCATCCCAAAAGCTCAGAATAGTTCAAACTATTTTCTTGAAAACAGATGAAACAGTGACAGCTTTTAAATTGGTTTGTCATTTTTCTGGTATCTTGTGTGCCCAGTAAAGCATTATAATGTTGCCAGGAAATTGGGAGTTCACTGCTTACTTCTCTTCAGTACTTTAAAAAAAAAAAAATTTGGAGGATGAAACTTGTCAAATAAGAAAATGCAAGATATAATTCATGAAATATTGAAATAAACAAGTTAGTAATTAAAATCTACATAACCATCATGAGATGCCTATTTCATTGTTAAGACTTTCCACAATGACTTTTTTCATAATGACACTTTTCACTGTGCTTCATTCTATTTCATAATGACACTTCTTACAATGGCTTATTTAGTTTCATAATGATATGAATCTGTCAGTCAAACCATGATGGGTGGTATCAAATAAGACATTGGCTAATCAGTATCAGAGATCTGTGCTTTTGTGTGGAAAATCATCTTATGTGAGGAACATTTTTTGGCAGCTCGTTCCAATTATTGTGAAATTTTACTCATATTTTCAGAGCATTGCGTCTTATGGAACTGTGGTCTTCTACATTCACTATTCGATACTTCACTAATTTTCTGCAACTGAAACAATTACCATAACATATACGCTAACATCAGAGTTTCATACTGCATAGCAACACCTGAAACAACTGTGAGTATAAGCCTGATGATATTTTCCAAATGTCTCCTACATGACACCAGGCTGTGTCAACAGTTTGGTGTGATTATACATTTTGGCCAAAGGCTTGGCTATATATTACATTTAACTCAAACAAAAAGGTTCCAATTACCAGTACTCAAGGTAAAGGGAGCAATAAAATACTGTTTTCAAGCTACAAATCACATGTTTTGGCCAACACAGCAAGCGGTAAGGTTGCTAGGATACCCCTGCCCACTGTCAGGAGAGGCAAAAAAAAGAAAAGAAAAGAAAAAAAAAAACCTCTTCCAGGTCATGTTCCTCAAGCCAGTTTTTTAAGTCTTGCCTTTATTAACGCAGAAGGGATAGCAGGCAAGGAATAAACTCACACATTAATGTTCAAATTTAGCTTTGGTGTCTACTATGGCAGCAGTCCATTTAACTAAATGTATCATTGTAAAAATTGTACTAATCTATGATGTAATGGAAAATGCGCTAACAGAGAGCTCTTTGCCCCAGTTACTTCCCTGTGCGTGTTAATTAAAATGTTTCAACATCGCTGTCATAATGAGAAAGGTTGAGTTGCATTTAATACAGTTATTTAATCAAATTCAGTCACGGATTTCCAAGTCAAATCACTCTGCTGTGAAACAGCATTGGATTTTAACTTCACATCTCTGTCTTTTCCAATTGCTTTTTTTTTTTTTTTTTTTTTTTTTTTTAAATAAACGCATACATCTGGAGTCAATGACTCAATTCTTTTACAGGGTCTTGATTCAGTTGTTTTCCCATCTGGCCCCTGCACACCTGGTTTAGACCCCCTCTCCTCTGTATGTGTGAGACCAACCATGTTATCAGCTGCAGGACCTGGGGTGAGCACCTCAGTGAGCAATTGCATCATGGTTCATGTCAGACTCTGAATATTTATAAATAGAAAGAAAATGTGTGAAGAATGTATTTCTAATTCCCACATCAAGCTGTGATTTTTGAACATTTAGTCCCTCTGCAAGTTGCGCTGAAATATATTTTGCACATTGACTTCATAAAGAGTGGCTTAGATACTGCTTAATGCAGAAAATGAAGTAAACAGTATCCAATTCTACTTAAGCTCTGTAAACTTCCAGTCAAAAATGTAATGCTGTAGAGGATGGAGAATACCATTAAGTTCCTAACTCAGCAAACAGCACAACATGATGGACTTTATGATAATGTGGATATTGCAATTGATTGCAAATGTCTAAGATTTAAGATTGTGAATTACAATCAATCTGGTGTTAGCGCACTGTTTCAAATAAAGTGCATTGATGAATTAATAAAAGATGTTCACAACAGTTTTATATGCCTTAGTTGAATTTTTATTGCTGCAGGGGAGATGAATAAATAAATAATTTTGACTAAACTATGATGGCAACCTGCAATATGGTGCCAGTGGGATCTGTTTCAAAATGGTAATGCTCTAAGAAAAAAAAAAAATCATATTTTTGGGTACGCCCTCATTTTTCAATGTTGCTCATTTGCACCTAGGGACAGACACTTCAGGGTCTAACACCTGGGTTATTTAGCCTCAGTACAGCTTGAATCGCTGCAACTCATGCATTGGCAGATGATTTACATGATTATTCTAATTATGTGACATTTCTTACATGGGAAGTTGTGGGAAAAGTACTTCCATATGCACGGCACATATGGGCAGCCCCCAGAGTGCCGTGCTGTCACGAGCAGAATGGCCCAGCTTTGGCTCCCTTTGCACTTCATCGTGCCGATGCAGAAAAGCCGTGTCAACTTCCCGAAGCATCTTGGCGCTCGCACGGATATTTGTATCATATCAGCCCCCATCACACGCTGAAGTCATGCAAGCTCCTATTCACCCTGGAGTCTGTTGGGGATTAAGGCATACTACTAATGGGATTTGTTGATTTCTATTGGATCATCGCTGGGAGAATACAGTTTTTGCCCCTCCTGAATTGTGTTTCAGTCCACAAGTGAAGCGTGAATAACAGTACTGTGTGTGCATGTCTATGTTGCAAATGCAAATGATTGCAACATACATATATTTGAGAATTTAAATGCTAAGCAATGTTAAGCATTATTTGCAAGAATTAGGCACAATATCAAAGCATACCGTGAATGCTATGGATGTCATAATGAACTCGATAGGAACACGACCACGTGATCATGTGAAATACAGAAACAAGTGTCACGGTGGTAACTGGCTGGCACTCAGCAAGTAATAATATTCAGTGCTGCTCTAATCACTTGATACAGCCTCCATTAATTAGCCAGGGCTTTGACTGCCTATTATACCCTAATGGGTTTTCTGCTTTTCCACCAGCTCAGGGAAGGTCTTTATAGACTCAAATTCATCTGGTGTATTGTACATTAAATCACAACCAAGCACAACCATGCATATCTGCTCCAGCAGAGATGTGATAATCTCTACTATGTATGTGCTCTAAATCAACATGCTCTACCATCATGTTCCTTCCACCTCTCTGGGTACAATTGACTGATTTCTATGGAAATGCACACTGTAACCTAGATATGATTTCTTTAAGTATTACATAATTGTTACCTAGAGGAAGGGATGCACATGACCACCGTCTCCTAGAAACATCAGTTGAAATGTGACGTTCTGTCTGGAGGCACTCATATCTGTAAATTTACCACAGAGGATTTACCTCTGTGCCCGCATTGTTGACCTCTGAACTAGTGTAGATCTTTTCCTTAATCTCAGTAAAGTGTACTTCAAGGGTCTGGTTTGCACATATAGGATTGCCTTTACCCCAACATTCTCAAATCCATTCAAAAGATGTAATCTATGTCAGCATTGCCCTTCAGCACCATAACGGTTTCCGTCACTGCCAGCCACGGTCCTGGAAGTCTGAAAAGGTCAGGCTCCCATCTCTCCAGACAGATGTTCTCAGCAAGGCCCAGTGAAAATGCAGGAACTTCGTGGCCCTGGATGACAGCACTTAACAGAGTAATGAAGCCTGTGTGAGCTGCAATGCGCCAGCTGACTGCTAATTCACTGTGCTTCATCCGACTTTTCCCATTTTCTCTTGCGCACTGTGGTCCCACCCACAACCACCACCCCCACAAGGGAGGGAGAGATTTGCACGCATCCCCACTCACCCCACACGAGCACACATCCTCTCCACAAGCATCCTAACCAGAACTACTTTGTCTGGATGTTTTTGAGCATTTCTGATACACAAATGTGAAGGTTTTATGAGTTACTTCAGCAAAAGATTTATTTGTGACTATGGTAGTAAAATGGTGATTCTCACTGGTGAACAACTGAAAGCATTTTTTCATGGTCTGAATTCGCCATACCAAGGCTGATGAGCTGATTTCCTGAACGTTGAGTGACACATTTAAGCTAGAATTAGTTTTTTTTTTCCAATTACACAACATGTTTGTTCATTTTTGTTCAAAAAACATTAAAAATAAAACTATAAAACTAAAAAATAAAAATCTGTTAGGACAAAGCATATTAAGGCTGGACTGAACAGCCTCATGTTTAGAGATGCAATGTTGTAGTAAGACCCATCCAAAATGAGCTGGACACGATAAAGGATGAAGACGTGTCTGCCTACAAACATTAACCCAGAAAATTAAAGTTAAAGGGAGATTGAGATTCATGTCACAGGGCATTTCCGTTCCTGTGCTAGAAGGCTGAGGATATTTCCACAGGAATGAAAATATCTGAAACCCACCATGACTGCGGCCAGACTGCTCTGTCAGTCCATGCAGTCATGGAACATTTCCCTGGGTGGAAACATGTTCGCAGTAAACTCTGAAAATGGAACAGAAAAGGCTCGATCACACTTGTGAGAGCCCAGTCTTCTGCAACTATTGAGTTATTGAGACAGCACGCTCTGAATTTCATGTCATACATTACTACATGTTTACTGGGATAGCACTGAACTGTGAATTCAAAAGGCCCACCTTCCTTCAAAAGGAGTTTTTTGTTATGGAATGTGGCAGATAGTTAAAAATACTCCAGTACATGCCAGCGGGTATATCAAAATCCAGAGAGAAGTATTAAACAAAGCCCACATTCCTCTTCTGCCTTCCCTGCCGATTTATACGTAATCTACAAAAATGTACTTAAACAAGAAATACACACAGACACAGACACACACACACTCGTGTACGCACACACATATACATACACATATGTATTCATATGGCACAAAACAGTCCCAGCAGGCTCTGATGATAATGAAACATGACAGGTTTTGACTAAAGGTAGCTCATTATACAGAAGTAAGAAAGGGAAAATACAAACTAAATGCATGGTTGAATCGCAGAGGGATATAATGAGATAATTCCATGTCTTGTTTAATATTGTTACTATTATCTGCTTATAAATACAGGATGTGCCTGTGGTGCTTTAACGAAATAAGACTGAAGTAACAGTCTTCTGAGTTGTGGTATGGAGGTTGTATTTTGGCTCACAGGATTAGGGGATATTTGAATATCAACTTTTCAATAAATGTCATTAAAAAAAAGCTACAGCAAAACTGTAGAAAATACAAAGTCATATGTCCAAAGACTATACTGTATCTATACTGAATATTTGGTCAGGAGGAAAAACTGCCCCATACTGGGCTACAAGCCCTGGCTTACAACAGCAACCTGGGTTTCTCAAGGGGTCTCCCAAACAAGCACTAACCAATACCAGCCCCACTCAGCAGAGAAATATTACAAAATGAGGCTGTAATGGTGACATTGTCGTTGACAGGAATATTTGAAGAACAGCAATAAAATCGTAAATGTTATTGTGCGAGAAAGGAAAATGCTTCAGATGGACTCTCAGAGGACTCAATTAACTATGCTAGTCTCCGTGCTAGAACAGTTCCTGTAGAATGTCTCTAGTGAAGACTTACTATAAAAGTCTAACCTACATTCTGACCTGAGCTCTATTTAAAAATAACCTCAACAAACAAGGACAGGAGAGTTTTTTGAACACTTGAGTTCTCGCCATTTTAATAGGACTACCTGAGTCTGAAAGGAATGATAGTTATTTGCCATGCAGTATTATCCAGAGTGATGTACAAAGAAAATTTTCTTTCACATTGAGAAATGGCCTTGATCACTGTTGAATATGTATGTACAATAACTAATGACGTACTAAATACAAACTGAATGCTACAATACCAATAAATGCCAACAGTGCCTACACTTTTTGGTTATAAGTGAGTAATAGTACAACTTGCCTCTGTCTCAAATGAATAGAATTTGAACCTGGGGGTGACTCATCATGGGTCTTTTGGAGCTAGCAAAGTTTTACACTTTTTTCCTCAAAAGGCTAAATACTGCCTTTGTCCCTCCTCTGAAAAGAATTGCAAGCCACAATCCATTACAGAAAAGTAGTTTTCAACAGTCGGCTGTAAAGACATACTGTATTCCAGATGTTCAATGAACCAGCACCACAAACAAGCCTATGCTGTTAGGAACACCTGGAAATGAAAACATCAAAGCCCATACAGACATTTCCTACTGAACAGCAACAAGTCTAAAATAAAATTTCAGAATTTAACTAATTTACTTCTACTTAGCTCTTCATAACATTTTTTTAAATGTCAGGCTCCCAACTGTTCCTGCCACACACTGTTTTCCCAGGTCTATTTGGATAATTGCTTCTCGAATTACTTGCTGTCGTTCATAAATTATATTCATTACAAATCCTTATGTTTTATTGAATTAATATGTTTAAATTAATATGTTTGTCTCTTTTGTGTTAAAGAACTATATTTTTCCATTTTAGGAATTATATTTTTCCGCAGAGGCTATTTATAATTTCTCCCTACACATCATGCTGAATTTTACATGAAGAACTTCTATGGAATGCTGTCCTGCAGTGAATCCCATATACGAGTGCGAATATGACAGGCGAATGAGGTCTGTGTGTTGCTGAGTGCGCCAGCGGCTCTGCACTTTCTTCTCAATTACAGAGCCGCCCCATGGCCGGCAGCACTGTCAGTGCACAAAGGCCCCACGATGAAAGATTGAAAAAAGTGTGATGACTCAGGATTGAGCCGCTCCGGCCCCGAGATCAGACCCCACTAATGGGAGGCAGCGCTTGCTTTGATCCTGTACTGGGACCTCCAGCTTCCCCTCACCAAAGCCAGCACAGACATCTTCGTCTGATATTATTTGGGCTCCGTTGATAGCTTCTCTGCAAGCATGGCGACATACAGCAGAGGAAACACAATGGTCTAGCTTTGACATGTCTTGTTCAGTTTATTAACATGGTGATCAAGATTATGTTGTTCAACTTGATGGTAAAGGCAGGCGTAAGGAGATAGTGATAAGTAAAAGAGTTGATTAGATTAGAGAGACTCAATCCCCTGTTAGAAAAATCATAGATTAAAAGAAACAAAGAATATCTTCATGGCAGTCACAATTAATCTCACTTTGTCAGCTTTAGACTGTTGCCAACTAGCTGTGCGCTCAAGTCAAAAATTATTCACCTTATCATTTAGTTTTTTTTTTCCAGCACTCCAGTAGAGTAACTCCATATACCTCCATTACGGACATACAGGTTCCTTCTCCTTATTCTTCTTTTCATCATGGTGATGAAAGGGGGCAAACCAGCAACCTGAATGCATTGATTTGCAGAGTGTAACTCATAAGGTTAAAAGCACACTGAGGATATTTGTGTTCCCCCCTTTATAAGTCAAGAAGGAGACGTGTTCTGTTGCATGGACATGTGGTATGGTGAGAGTGACAGGAATATAATAGAGGTCGCCTGTTCCCTGCCCAATTTGTTGAAGTCTCTGTTTTGCCATTAACCTTTTCTGCTTCTCTCTGGAAAGAATTAAATTAACCAAGTGAACAAGGGGCTTTTGCTTAAAAGTGACTGCACGGCCAGGTTTATCAGACTTTTTGGATTCCCACAAGACAAGGGAAAACTTATTCAACTGTTCTTTTAACTGATAAAAACATGTTCTGTTCTGTAATTCCCCCCCATAGTAATAAGTGACATGACCTGCACACCAATGTTCCTTGAGGCCAGGTTTATACTACTTTTTTTACCTTTTTTTTGGGTTACGATTGATTACAGAGTTGTGATACTAAGATTGACCCATGCTGCATGCTGCAAAATTCATGCTGGAGGCTGAAGATGTTTGAAGCTGTTTCTTACAGGCAGTTTGATACACACTGTAAATAAGTGTCATGGTATGTTCCAGGGCCCGTGCATATTGCACAAGCATTAAAAATGGTTAGGACTGTATGATTGTTTAGTTTTAACTCTATAGTTACCATTTCAACTATAGTTACCAAATGGTAACTTCTTCAGAATTTATGTGAAAACAAATGCATTAGAACTTGCATTACTGTATGGATTGAGACTGTTTCCATCATAGTACTATGGCCAGTCAACAATAAGGGCCTTCCTCCTAAAAGAAAAAGGTCTCCTAAAATGCCATTATTTCTACAGTTTAGCACACTAATTCATTTAACAGCTTTCACTTTGTAGAAGTTAGGTATTGCCAGAGAAAAAAAAAAACATATCTGAAAACAGCAGTTAGCTGTAGGCACAAGAACAGCTCAACAGCTATTTTTGACATGAAGGTTTGTTATCCACACAGGCTGTGCATTGTGTTTTTCAGAGGAGCTTCACATACATACATCAATGTTTCCCTATAGGTGCCCTGCGGGCTACATCTGTCCAAGTCAGGCCTGTTTTACCATACATGCAGTGATAATCTTATATGAAAGTGTAATTCCACCATAGACATATTGTAAGTTTGAAACCTGTCAGACCTAACAGGTAAATCTGCTTTAAATTGAACAATATATCAAATTTATAATGCCCCCATACACAACATCTTTAACTAGATGCAATTATGTAATGCATATCATCAGTCATAATGCACATTCTATTTGCTTGCTTTCCATGTAAGTACATGCATCATCCTTCAAACATTATGGTGTTATTCTTTCTTTACCGTGGGCACCAGGCTTCAGTCTCTTCAGATGCATGTTGTTTTCAACATTCGGACAGGATGGTGCCCTTTCTTTGTCAATATTCCCTCAGCTAAAACAGCTATTAAACAAAATGAAGATGTACAAAGATGCAGACACCTCAAGTGCCACAAATTGAGCATGACTCTCACATACAGGGAACATGCCTCAAGTTTGCACCATCACCCCAGATAACACAGACACTTTTTCTTACATAATTACTGTTTCATACCATACAAAATAAATATGTATACCATATGCATCTGATATGGGTGAGATGAATTGCATGTGCAAAATGGAAATAATGTATCACTCCATGCCTTAACCAATATTCAAATTATATATATATATATATATATATATATATATATATATATATATATATATATATATATATATATATATATTCTAAATCGTTAAAATTTTCTTGCCTAAATCTAGCCATGTGAGTCTAGTATTGATTTTGAGCTGTCTGTGATTTGTTTAGCGTTTGAAACTCAATGACGTAGTCTTCTTATGTCATTTGTTTTCTGCCAGGTTGAAAAATGGGAGAGCCTGTTTAACCAGATGTCGCTATACTTCGGTCCCAGAGTTTTTCTCGATCACATGATCTACACAGCTTTGAACCTGTATTTGAATTGTTATACTCCAGGCATTCCTGTAGGTACTCCAATCTCAGCAATTAGCACATGCACAAACAAGGAGCATTTCTTTGTGTAAGACAGAGCCGCATCTGCCTGATACACTGCTGTGCACTGGTGCACAATTTTCAGACCAAAATGACTGGGTGTTGATTTACACCAGTGCAGAACTTATGTGTTCCTATAACTGGCATCCATGAACTACATATATAAACTTCTTCCAATCTGCATTTTGACCAGGCATTTGTGAAAGATAAACTGCTTTGGTATATTTTGATAGCAGTTCACTTCCATATGTATTCTGTGTACCTCTAGTGGAGGTAGAACACCAGACCCAGAACCAATACCATTATCTGCCAGAAGCTAAGTAGAGAAGAATACAGAATATCAAAGAGCACAGAATGACGAATAGAGAACATGTTGCCTCTTTGCTCACAGGTAAGTCCCGTTTACATCTGTGCTGTTCTTGTATTCACACACTTCACTACCTTCATAGAGTAAATAAAGAAGCTAACTACAGCAGTCCCTCTTTACACTGAGATAATGTAGCTTTAATTGTGAAAAGATCAAAAGATAGAGGATCTTATCACATGGGCTAGTTAGCTTAAGCCAGGCCTGTGTTTCACAGGTGGCATAAGTGATATCTTCTACTTTCACAAATTTTAGCCTGTGGCATCCCATCATTCATAGAAATTGGCCCTTATTGGAAAGTAATTGGGATGCTTTGTAATATTCATTATTACCCCATATATATTTTTTTTTGCCAATATCTATCATGATAATAGCTTTTAACTGATGTGCATATTACCCTTTCATTTGTAATGCAACTCTTTAACCTAGAACAAATCCAGGTTAAAGACTTGCATTGAATTGTGCCTTAGTGTAAAAGTAAAAGAAATTGCCTTTACAGTACTTTGTACCATAATACAATGAACACACCGTATAAACGTTCTTAACCAGGCAAGCACTCAGTCCTTAATAAAATGATTGTGTGTGTTTACGTGTTGGTAACAACAGGCAGAATCATGAAATCGAATTTAAATAATAGCAATTCAAAATAGCATGTAAAAAGTTGTGTGTTTGCCTTTAAAAATCCCTTCCTCCACCATCACAGGCATACATGAGTACATGAATATTGACTGACATACAGCTCACTGTGACGGAGTGCCATCACAACGGTTGAGTATGTGCTTTGACTGCCGTAGCGAGCCTGCCTCTTTGGTGTCATGGTCAAAGTCGCATGTTTGGTACCCCGTAGACATGGGCTCAAGGCCGGGTAGGGTGACTGCTCTTGCCCTTCGCTACACTCACCTATGCATACCTCTGGAGCATGATTGAGTTGATGCAGATGAGTACTGGTGATAATTACCAGGAACCTTGGCAAATGGAAATTTGGATGTTCTACTGTTAAAGGTCACTTCTTAACACAGAACAACACGCAGGCTCATTGCAATAAATATGGGTCTCTTTATCCTTACATAAAGAACATCTTAAGGACAAAGGCAGCGCAGCAGTCCTCTCAAAAATATAAGCAGCAAGGGCACCCATACAACTATGAGGGATATTTTCTCTCAAAATCAAAAAAAGATGAAATCTCATTTCCAGTGCAATAACCATCAAGGCCTTTGCATTTGCATTTCAAATTGCACATAAAGACTCAATCAAGGTGGGATTAAAAGAAGTGATTGTTCCAATAAAACAAACAAGGCTGAATCAGGGCATCATGACAGGAACCAAGGCGTGAAGGTGTGGCCTTAGATACGGCCAAGTTAACCAGCTATCGTAAATGTACAGAAATGAAATGTAATTTCTGTTTGCTGACATCAGCTCAAATAAGCATTTACCAAGTTTTCGTGAATGTGCAATATACTCGGTCACTACTTAGAAGGGTTGGCTAGTTAACTTGCTTTCATTACGTATTTAGCTATCTAGCCAAGAAACATTTGGCTACAATATATTGCAGTGTACCCAGTTTAAGTCCTGTATCGTGCATTTGTTTTGTTCAGTGCGTTCAATTTCCTACAACACTAAATGCAAGCATCCATCACAGTCAGCTACCTAGCAAACATCATTTACTTACCTTTTGTAACCTTAAGTAGCCCGTGACGTTCCTTCACTCATAATTTGAGAATGTTGTACATCTTTGTTCTGCTCGAATAACAAATTGTAAAGTTACTTATAACTTATAAGATTACTAACGTTACTTGGCTTGCTTCAAGTTGAAGTTCTGAAACAGCAAACATCCGATAGTCGGCAAAATATCTAATCCGTATCTGATACAGAATACTGTGATTCTGTAGGCAGCCGTTTTAGTATGTTGTTTGAATCTGGTAGTTTAGCTGGCTACCTCACTTGTCAAATAGGGGTAAGTTAGTTAGAAAAACGGAACCCTTTTGTAGAAGTTGGGTACTACAGTATTGATTGTTACTTCAACTAATACATTTTATAAAATGTTGCATCTATTTAAAATGAATTGGCTATATACACTGGCCAGTGACAGCTAGAGAACAGTCATGAAGCTATACAAGCTAACTAGATACCTGTAGCTGTAGTCAGTTCTAAATGTGCAGGCTGCACATTTCCAGCAGTAGGTTTTTTACTGTGGTCAGTAGATAAACAAAAGCTAGCTCTCCACAAAAATATTTCCTCTGTATCCAGCTAGCCTACTGTAGCTAGCCACTTGAAGTGGATTTAAGGATGCAACAGCAGCGGGAGGCCCTTGCGACCACATTCAGTGAAACCCTGACGCTCTCACAGCCTCCGTTTGGAGTACAAATTGTATTTTCCAGCAGTTTTCCTGAACCTGCCTAACAGCTATGATTGCGTTGCTGCTCAAGTTTGAAATGGTTGTGACGCATGAAAAATGTAATTGAAATAGGTGTCGCTGTGGTGGAAATACAACTTCAAAAGTCCTGGTTTTGGCTACTGCTGTATTATGAAAAATAGGTTTGACCCTTCATTTATTCTAAGATTACTTATATGTTTATCTATTTATTTAAATGTACTGGTTGACAATTTATTAATAAAAATTAATATGTTAATTTATTTAAACAATTAAATGTATATTTACATACAATCAAAACACAACTGTGTATAAGGCTTTTGTCAGAATGGATAAAGAAGAAATCAAAAGTAAGTTCACTCAAAAGGGAAAAAAATAACAATACCCAAAATGTGAGAAGCAACAGAACTTTGAAGGGTGCTGTATAAACTAATCTCCCACATCCTTTGGAGAACTGTAGTGCTACAAGTTGTTATTATCTTTGAATGGGTGGAAAGAGGGCAATTTAGTTTTTATTCCAGACAAATTAAAAGTGCCTGAATTGTTCGTGTGAGACCCCATGTCTCCTGTGTGGTGTAAGAACTGATTCAGAGAGAAAAGGGACGATTAATGGGACACAATTAAGCGGCACTGTCAGTCCACAGACAGATTGGCTATGGAAAGGAAATTGCGGAACACTTACAGCCAATCACTGAGTCAGGCAATCACAATCTAAAAGGCAGTAATTGTGTTTTTACTCTGCATGGTTTTACCACCCCAGTGGAGGACCCAGGAGGAATGGGTTTAACCATCTTGCTTCCTGCAAAGCTAGCTTAAACCAAGCAGAACAATGTGAGGACAAAAGGAGTTGGTATATTTCTTCAGGAATAAAGCATTGAAAAAATAATAATAAAAGTGCAGGACTACTGTCACAAAATGCTCCTTCTCATTTTTTAATGGGAAACTGAGTCTGAAGAGATAAGAAGGACACATACACGTTTGCACTGTGTACATACATTCAAACAAACATTTACAACCCATACTTTCCCAGATATTTTTAGAGCATACAGTACATTATTTGATATTATTAAAGAAATCATCCATGTCTAAGGGCATGACTGGAGATTGTTACTGATATTGTGACTACACTTGAATGTGATTACAGCTCAGTATCCTGAGAATAAACAGATGGCCTTCAAACCTTTATACTGTTCCTGTGGAGGTTATTAATGTTTAGTGTACTGCCTTCAGGAAAAAGAGAGCATTCCATCTCTCCTCGAAGAAGAAAAGGAACAGCAAGCACATTGAAAACCAAAGTTCAATTATTTTAATTATTTATATGCATTTAATCTGCTCTTTACCACAACATCTTGAAATTACCATCTTGGATGAAAAAGCCATCAGATGATGCAGAATGATGTATTGGAGAGTATCTGGCATAGCATATGACATAATGTAAATACAAACTAAGTATTCAAGTTCAGATTGAACTTGCACAGCTTGTCATTAAAGTATTTCATTTAAAATTTTGATTTGTGTCTCAAGGGAAGATGTTAGACATTAATTGATTGGTATCAGATTTAAAAAAGAGAAGTTTAATAAATATCAAGCTTATGTTATGGGCATATTAGCAAAGAACAACGCAATACAGACAGCCCTATGAAATGTGTATACATAATACATACATCAATGCTAATGTATACTCATCTGGATTTTCAAACGACTGACATGGAGAAAATGAGCTGAATGAGCAATTTTCAAATCCACCCAGCCAAAAGGCATTTACCTGTTTTATTCAATATTAATAGAATAAGTATCATTATTGTTGAAAGTGACATTTGGTGACTGTAGATTTCTGCAGGAAGTTTGGTCTTCATCAGGATAGAAAACAATAGCCCCCACCCTCCCCAGAAGGATGTGGGGGAGCATGGAAGTCTACCTGGAATGCTCTCACTGCAGAAACCAGTTGTTTCAGAGATCAAGTTGTCACATTGCTGGAGCAACCAAAATGCTGTGGTTTCAAATGCAGTGACAAGAAGAGATACCCTGTGGTGCTTGTATACATCCAGCTGTGTGTCATGGAAGGTACATATTGGTTATGTGCAGTAACAAATCTACGTCACCCCTATGTTAAATACAGTATATTTGGTATATCTGGTGGGCAAATTTTGCTCTTATTTTTTTTCATCCAGGGAGTAATATGTGACAGTTTGGTTTCACAGTACTTCAATTTAGAAGTTAAACTTAAAATAAAAAAAGAAAAAAAGAAAATAAGTGGTAAAATGGTCTTCTGCAAATTCCAGACTACATTAGGCCCAGAATCCTCACACATTCTGCTTAAGGAACAACAACTTTAGCTTTCAAAAAAGCACTTTAGATTTTGACATTGTAGCTGCAAGAAATGATAAAAAAATCCTCAGTTATAAACTGAATGAATCTGCTCATTTTCATAGTGGTAATGGTGCTCTTAGAGCAGCAATGGTATAATTGGTGGAATGGTACAATGGTGTAAAATGTATAAATGGTGGCATGAATTATATGAATATCCTTTTTAAAAATATGTGATATGGAGTATAATGTAAGCGTAATATTTCATTTCATAAAAAATCATTCATTTATTTATTGACAATTGAAATAATTGTAACAAGCAACTATTTAATGTAATGATCACTGCTTTTTAAATCTCGCCATAAAATTTATTTTTGTTCATGCGCTTACATTTACCAATGCCTGGAAAACATTGCATCTTTTGTAACAGGTGAACCCAATGTACAGGTGAGTTCAGGGTGAATTTGTGAATTTAATCCCACTGCACACAATTATTTCAAGTCAACAAGATTAGATTGAATCTCAATGGACCACCCTAACACTGATTTAGGCAGCATGTCTGTGAGTAGAGGATTCCAATCTCTCAAATCTACATCTGATGTCTTCCTGCTCCACCTCATTAATTCTCTTTTGCTAATGATGGATCCACCAGCAAAAATGGCCTGGCAATATATGGTGGTTTTTCAGACTCCCTGATAAGATGTCCCAGGGGGTGCCCTAGCTTTCCCTTTACTAGCAAGCTCAAAAATGAATGGGTAGATATTCATCCTTTAAAATAAACCAAATATAAGACAAGCACCTGACCTTTGAAACTGCATGTACAACAAACAGAATGGTTTGATTGCCATGGATTTTTTTTAGTGTCTCCACCGCTCTGTGATGATAATAATATCCATTGAAATAAAATAGTTTTCCAGGCGTCTCAGGCAATGTTTGAAATAGTGATTGCAAACCTTTTGATGATGCATAAGAATGGAAAAAAAATAAGTAAACACTTGCTTGAATGTGTTATTCGGAAAAAAAAGCTGGTGTACCATAGAAGTCTGACTGTCCGTCAGATCCTGTCCATCTTCACATAGAGGGCAAGCACTGCCTGTCAATCAGGGAGAGGGCAGGGAGCTCAGATTAAGCTGGCTTTGTTTTAGGGTAAGTGGGCTGTAGGGAGGATTAACAGCAGGTGAAATTCCCAGAGCCCCTCGGTGATCGTGTTATTGCGCTTCCCGCTTGCCGCTGAGTGCCACCTGCCCCTCTGTTTTAATGGATTGCCGCTCAGAGTGGGCATCCCTCTTCTCAGCTCTGACACAAGGGGTGGAATTCTGAACAAACTCCAGAAGTGCTGCAGGCTGAAGGCTGGGGTTTCTCTGCCACCGTAATCACAAACACAACCTGCCGCAGTGAAATGAATTACTCATCGCCGGTGAAATTAATATCTCCCAAATGGTGCATGTGATCAAGCCTTCACTTCCACTGCCACGCACACACTTGCGCACAAACATACAGAGTGCATCTCCTTACTTATGAATGTTTAAGCTCATAGCCACAGCAGAGACTCTGTATATTATGAACATGAGGCCCAAAGCAAACTCAAATAATCATATGTGAAATGGCTATGTTAAAAGCCTAGAGTAACAGCTCTGATGAAGTCTGTTCTTGCATTCAACAGGAGTTTTCTGTTTCCACAAAGAGTCCTTAGCTTGAATGATTTTATTAATTCATTCCATTAATTCCATTCCACTATAACATGTAGCATTACAGATAATGAATAATATGCAATACTGTAACAATTGCATTAGGAGAAGGGCCTGTTCTGCTCTACTGTGTAGAGATTGAGTAATTAGTAAGGGAAGAGCCCTGGGAGCTTAATGCAAATCTTTAAATCATATATAGTTTTTGGTGGTGTTTAAGATCAAATTAGTGTGCTTTAAAAACTGATATAAGTTTGGTACCTTTCTCAGTCAATCAATGCCATTTTCACCATTTTCTGTCATAACACAAGTTTAGTATATATGACTGATCTGGTGTCATGGGAAACTTATATGTCAGCTAAAGTATGAGAAGCTGTACTCCAGCTGAAAACAACATTTCATCCTGATTGTGTGTCAGTTTTGATGTATGCCTTGCATCACATCATAAATCAAGAGGCAAAATGTGTACATTTTGTGTGTTGCAGTTTTGTTGCATATGGGGACGTGTCAGAGGAACTGTGAACACACAATATCACTGCTTATAGTTATTATATTATATTATTGTTGATAGGTGTGTGTGTTTTGAAAGGGATGGAGATTTTATAGGAACAAGAACAGTTTAAACCCTGAAAATAAGACAAATTGAACAAAGAACAGTATAAGCTGAGTAAGATATCATGTACACTATTTGTCCCTTTTAAGACCATGGGAAATAGACCATTTGTATAGTCACTGTAATGAAGACCACAAATGGAGACCATTTGTATAGTCACTGTAATGAAAAGTTAACTGTCTATAACAGAAAATATTGGTACTATGGAAATATGTTGCAGATCTATATAAATGTATAAAACCATATGCATAGCTAACTCCAGAATACATTTGCAAAAGTATACAAGTAAGGTTTCTTGGCTGGATTAGTTCAAATGAACATTATACTTTTGTATCATTTGAAAAATACACGTTGTTGCAAAGAGGTTTGACCATGTAGGAATTTCTCATGGAAAGCAGCTCTATTTTGACTATTTTTGTTGGACTTTTAAATTTCAATATCAGTACTTTCAAAGAGGACTCACAAACACTGCATGGTCATGAGCATAGAGCAAACTTCACCCTGGATCTTTCTGTCTCTGGGATTAAAGGGAGACAATCTTGGGACTTAACAGAGGGAAGAAAGCAAGCTTTGATGCGACAAGACTTTATAGAAAAGAAAGCTGGAACAAGAAGGAAAAAAATGGCTTGCTGTACAGAACAAAAGCATGACATGATTGACTCCCAATGCATTAGTAAAAGAGTCCTTTCATATGTAATTTTTGAACAGATGAAATGTAAAACACAGCCAGAGCTACAGCAAGATGATGGCTGGTGCAGAATTAATATTCAAGCCAAGTGTCCTCACCACAAGGGTACACTCACAGGTATGGCGACACAGGTATGCTCATGTCATCAAAAAGTAACTCCAAAAAGAACAAGCACTTATATTTGGTTTATCACCATAATTTGCAGGCATTTGTTAATACTTTATATTTGCAGTCATTTGTTAAAAATCGTCAATTATTTGTATTTTTACCTCCATGTGTGCCATAAGTCTGAACATATCTTAAACCACTGAATGGATCCACGTGTGTGACCCCCTGAAAGGAAATACATTGATACATCACGCCAATACATCAGGACACAAGTTGCCACTGAAGGTAATGAGAAGAATAGAAAATAAAATGAAGAGATTCAGTCCATAAGTACCAAAATGTAGTCTGATCAGTAAACTCTCACTGCAATGAAAATTATAGAAAAGTATTATAGAATTATAGAAAATTATAGAAAAATGTTATTGATAGAAATGATCAATATCAGAGGAGATGATCTAATAGAAATTATTAGTGCTTTCATTTCTTGAAAATATCTGCCAGATACAGAATATTTTTTTTTACTTTACCTGTAATCTTATAAAAGTACACTTTATACTTATTCATATTGCACAAAGTAGTCATTTTGATTGTTTTGTACTGAAAATTTTAAATTTTAAACATCTATGAAACATCTGTTTTTCCTTGATAATAGCACTTTGGTAAAATTCCAAAATTGGAATAAAAATAAATAACTTGTTATTTAATATGTAGAACTGGCACAAGCAATGTTGATGTGTTATGCATGTTTGATCACATTTAATCATGATCATAACAAGATTCATCAAACCCCATTTCATAATATCTGCATTGCCTGTTTTGATTTCACCTCAGAATCAACATTTACACTGGAATTTTGCCCTACATTTATTTATTTATTTATTTATTTATAACACAGGTCTAATCTCATACTGGTTTCACCAGCACGTTTCACATTCAAGCCAGTTATGTCATGCTAGGGTGCTACACAGACCTTAGCAGACCCTGATTTTTACATTTTTTGCAACAAAATTGCAGTGTGTGAACAATTTCTGAGATAAACCCAGACGTTGGTGGCAATGGGTTCAGAGAAAGCTGGCATTTGACACTAACCGCCAGGTTTGTCCAAAATTTGACCCTTTGTCTTGTTCAAATATGAAGGGACTGACGCATGCAAAGCTAGACAACAGAAGAAGATATGTTTCCACAGTCACAGAAGAGAAATGAGGGTAAGTGTAAGATGACTGATAGAAAGGCTGAGGTTTTACATGAGATATCTGGCCTGTATTTATTGTTAGTCCTGTAGTTCTGATGTCATCATTTTGGGCCCAAGGAGTTTGGTTCACAAGGACAAAGAGAAAGAGAAGCTAGAAGCTAGAAAAGGACAAGATGCTTTTGGCATATGCCCTGCTTCCTGTACTATAAATATCAGGCAAGGCAGCATACAGCACTAAGGCATGCCATAAATGTTAGCTAATTCTTCTTATGAACCGGCCATTCTGGAACATTGTGTTTCACTCTGACACCAAAATGAGTCCAAGGGTCACCTTCCTATGAAGTTCGGAGTAGACATACAACCACTCAAAATGGTGTAAAAAGTGTTGCCAGGTCTTGGAATGTCCACATCCATACACAAATTTGGTTATATTTGAGAGCTGTGTGTCTGCCTACAATGCCTGCATAGTTACTGTATACCAATACAGTCCTCAGACATGATTCAGGGATGCAAATAATAACAATAATAATAATAATAATAATAAGAAGAAGAAGAAGAAGAATGATACAGCACACATTTTGCAGTGGGTGCTCTCCATTACATGAAATTATTATTAGAGTGCATTAAAATGCACTCTATTGTTATCCGAATTTTTCTTATTCTTCTTTTTCTTCTTCTAACCAATTTTGTGCGTTTAATACAGCTTCAACCGTTTGACGTAGAAACTTCATTCAAACTGTGTTGCGTAGGTCTTACAAAGGACACTTATGCTATGTATTTTTTATTTTTGTAACATTTATACTTTTTAAACTATTAATTAAAAACTATCAAAATTTTCCCCATAGACTTAACATTGGCCTTTATGACATCACAATAGAGCCATTAAGCAATTAGAATCTTGTGGCAGCTGTTCTGACCACCTACATCTGTTTGATGTAGGCCTATATACTTTTATCTATGTAAAATTAGACTGTTTGCATTTTCATGCACTCATAATTCCCTGGAATTACATTCTCTAGTTATTATTATTATTATTATTATTATTATTATTATTATTATTATTATTATTATTATCATTATTATTATTATTATTATTATTATTATTATTATTATTATTATACTTTAAAACACTAAAATATAATGCCTAAAAAAATGATATGTGCATTTTAACCAGTGCACTTTCCTGAAAACAGAAACTGAAACAGAAGGGAGGGAGAAAATGCTGATATTTCTCTGGGTTTCCCCACACATCACCCTTCTCATGTGCCCGACCTCAGGATGACAATCTGAGTGGTTGGACATGAAAATTGACCTTCGAGCACCTCCCGACCGCTCAGAAAAGGGTACTTATGTGAAGGCTTTCCTTTGAAAAGAGGGAGGGTGGGGGAGTGATTAGAGGCAATGGCCTGCACTCGTCTGCAGTGAAAAGCCCATGACTCTGAGCTGTTTGTTTATCTCCTTTAATAAACACTATCTGTCTGGACTCCCCAGTGCCACTCAGGCGCTGCTCCAATGGCAACGGCAGCCTCTGTGCTCCTGGCAGGGCCGGGCTTTCCCCCTGTGCCTCGGTGCACCTGTCAGCCTCTTCCTGTGAAATCTTTGTGCACGATGGAGGCTTTCATGGTCCCTCAGATCAGACTAGCAGATAATCCATGACAGCAATGAAGGAGAAAGGCACCGTGTCAGTGAATGCTCTTTGTGCTGTCTGACAGAGAAAGCTACCACCTGCTATCTGATGAGCATCCATCAGGATACCAATTAGAAGAAGACTAGAGGAACGTAGTTGCAGGGCATAGTGATTCGTGAGGGACCAGTAAGCCATGGAATGTGAAGTGGCATGTAGAGGTCTAAAGTATTTTACTGTATAAAGGAAAATACATATGTTCCCCAATTTTTTTTTTTTTTTTTAGGGGGTATGGGTAGTATCTAATGCATGCTATTGGAAATGCATTTTTAGTTCTTACACCAGTTTTATTGTCATTTCTTTTAAGTAATTGGTTTCTAATTTAAATTAGAATTGCTTTAAATGTGTGTAATACTGAATTAATAACATGTATTTTTCTATGACCATTAGCAGGAAAATGGAATGTAAAAAACTGTGGAATCTACTTCAGTTCTGTCTGAACATTTCCCTTTAAGGGAAAAAAAGGGCTTCACAAGTCACACACACACACATACATACATACATATACAGTATATTGTAACTACTACCAACATATTGTTGAAGGTCACACTTAGTGATTGTATTTAATTTTTCAGCAGGCCTGGAAAAATCTACCAGCGGTTCTGGGCCTTAGTCTGAACCCTGAACTACTCCATGAGAAATGGTGTATCAATGTGTTTCATTTCACAACAGAATTATTCATCTGATTATTCTGTAAACTGCAGATGACAGTCCTTTTTATGAGAAGCAACACGCATGAATAAATCATGATGGCATTTTTGAAGTCTGAATCTGTTCAGCTTGCAGTTTTCACCTCACAGGTCATGAGATGCTTAGAAAGAGGCTTATTAGATCAATCTGATATATTATCAGTCTAATCTTTTAGGCGGAGGACTCCGGCCCTGCCAGACTCCTAACAATTCAAGACAACAATCATTGGCATTTAATAGGATCTTTTCCCATCCCAATCCCTGCCTCAGGCAGCACAATGTTTTAGATTAAAATGATGAGGACAAGTATCTTACGATCTTTTTTTAAACTGTTAATCAAATTGCTTATTTTCTTTGCAGTGAAGTGTGCAAGACCAAGGGTGCCTCTTCCTATGGAGTCTGACTCATAACTGATAAAAGGGAGAGCACAGGGGAAGGGAACCAAGCCATTAGTTTGCTTTGTGCCCCAGGCCTCTTATTTCAAATCATTGGCAAATCATTTTTTTTACATCACAAATCAATATTTAATCTCGGAATGCTTGCTTGGGTCTAAATGCTCACTTTTGAGCCCGAGTGCCTGCCGTTGCAGGCTCAACAGCAAAGTATTTTAGCTGTCTGTCAAGCCAGCCCCCTCCCACCCCCCTGCATTCGCCTCCAAGTGCAAAACGGCAGTTTTATTACAGCAGAAACATTGAGGTGAAAAGTCACCCTGCCAATATGTGGTCAAGCGCAAGAGCCACGCATACCTTTTAAGCTTGTGATGGAACATTCTGGTTTAGAAAAAGGAATCTTAGGCTATCTGCTACACTGGACACTCTCAAGACACCACTTTATTGGCTGGCCAGTGGATATCCATTGCTCATCAAGTAAACTGCCCGCTACAAAGCCTGCAATTTACTGAGGCTTGGACTATTTGCAGACTGAGACAATGTCATTTTTCTCTGTCCTTTTCAATGCAATGTTCGAAGACCTCTTTCCGAGCATGTGCTGCTGTCTGCTTCCCAGATGCTGTGATCGTGGGACTAGGGAGAGACACAATCCTATTACTCTCGTATGGAACCATGGTGGGCGATAAGGGAGGTCGACTCAAGGAGCGGGAAAAGCCAGGCCATTATTGACTCTACCACTGGGCTTAACCACGGGCAAACGGTCTGCTGGGCTTTTCATATAATTTTAGAGGGAATTAAGGTCTGCAGAGAGGTGTGTTTAAGAATTGAATGGGGTGTGAAAAATGCTAAATAATACCCCTGTGAATCATCTGCAGAGGAAAAGAAATAAAATACCCAGTGCCAGCAGTGCAGAAAATAGGCCCTATTAAACTGAAACCAAAAGATGTGGTTCTCATAATTTTAAAATATTACTTTAAAAGTTAACTATATATTAACTTCAGTTGTAATTGAACACATAAACCAATTTCTGGTGCAGGATCGAGAAAAACATTAAAGCACCATGGATTGCCTTCGATGCCGTATCTCTTGCAGCAAAGCACAACACGTTCATTAAGGTGGTCCTGTCATTTGGTTTTCACAGTAAAATGCAACAAATACAACCATCTGCAGGGAATAAAATCCCCTTGCAGAGGGCTGTCTGGGATATTTATGTCCTGAAATCTCATTTAACCACGTCTTGTTTTATGTCCTGCTGAAGGAAGGATTTAGATTTTGTGCAAAATCATTTCCTGTCTGGCTAGTGACACAAAATGCCACCCTCATGTGTTTGGAAGATTGATGGGAAACTAGCAGCAAACTGACTTTAAAACATACAGTTCAAATATATTATCTGTCATTTGACTGAAGTGCACAATTTTCCTTTTCTTCCAGGGAGGATCATTGAGGTGTGCTGTCAAGGTGGCTGGCAAATCATGAAATATAGGAGATTTGGTTTTATCCATCAGCCTTTTTATTGTCCTATTCCTGCCTCAAATTAAAGTCATCAAGTAAAAATTGGTATCCCTATGTGGCAGCCTTCTTTCCTTTGTACATTTTTGTGAACTTTAGTTTCATTTTCCCCATATGCAGGAACATTATACATTCTACTTCATAATGCCTGACAGTGAGTAATTACTAATTGTTGCCCATTCAATAAGCTTCTATTCCAGAAATGAGAGGATATCCAAATCCAATGGTAAATGTATATTGGTGAGTGTAAGAAGAAGTGACCAGCAGTCTGTGCCTTGCCTACAATGCAAAAACAATTTTGGGTAATTTTGCAGCGTACAGCGAAAGCACGTAATGGTGGACCAGTGATCAACCCATGAGAGCTCCTGCCACACATTGCCTCATGGAGCAGGCTAAAAGGGATATAAAGAGCCAGAAGGCTAATTAAGACCCCATCCAGCCCCTTCGCTCTTGTTTTCATTTATTCCCCTCAAAGCCTCATGTGGCCGTGGCAGACACTCACCAATTAGTGCCATGTGCCCCCATTTGCTCTCCTGCTAGTCTTCCTGCCATGGGACGGGACTCTGTTGTCTGCAAACAGAGGGCTTTGAAGATGAATTGGCCAATCATGTAGCTCTAGGGACGCCCGAGGAAAGAGACGAGAAACATGACTAACCAATGGTCAATCTCTGCTAAGTGGTACAGATTTCAGGCATTAAGATGTCATCTCGTCCCACCTCTGCGAAAGTGAACACAAGGCAAGTCCTTCACAGTGACATCAAAGATGGTGAAGGGCTGGGAGAACCCACAGCCACACCCATGCATTTTAAAGGGGGAGAGCTTCCCTCTCCACTGGGAAGCTTTGAATAGCCAGGGAAGAGCCGCACATATCAAACACTTGCTTGAACTGGTGGAGCATGAAGGTTCGAGAAAGGTAGGATGACTAATTCATCCTATGGCAAAAACTCTACACAGTTTGACATGAGCTGGCCGAGTTACATTCACAGTGCCTACATTGCTATGGTGTCACCTACTGCTCTGAGTTCAGTTGTTTAGCAGTGTCAGCAGTTGGGGAGGTGACACTCATCATTTCACTGAAGTGCTGACTTCATGGGAGGACATACACTATATGGACAAAAGTATTCGGACGCCTGACCATTACACCAACAGGGACTGTAATGACATTGTATTCAAATACATATACTTTAATATGGAGTTGGTCCCCCTTTTGCAGCTATAACAGCTTCCACTCTTCTTGGAAGGCTTTCCACAAGATTTTGGAGTGTTTCTGTGGGAATTTGTGCCCATTCATTCTGTAGAGCATTTATGAGGTCAGGCACTGATGTTGGACAAGAAGGCCTGGCTCGCAATCTCCGTTCCAGTTCATCCCAAAGGTGCTCGATGGGGTTGAGGTCAGGGCTCTGTGTGGGCCAGTCAAGTTCTTCCACACCAAACTCATCAAACCATGTCTTTATAGTCCTTGCTTTGTGCACTGGGGCACAGTCATGTTGGAATAGAAAAGGGCCTTCCCCAAACTGTTGCCACAAAGTTGGAAGCATAGCATTGTTCAAAATGTCTTGGTATGCTGAAGCATTAAGATTGCCCTTCACTGGAGATAAGGGGCCTAGCCCAAACCCTGAAAAACAGCCCCATACCATTATCCCTCCTCCACCAAACTTCACAGTTGGCACAATGCAGTCAGGCAGGTAACGTTCTACCGGCATCCGCCAAACCCAGACTCGCCCATCTGACTGCCAAACAGAGAAGCGTGATTCGTCACTCAACAGAACACGTTTCCACTGCTCCACAGTCCAGTGTCGGTGTGCTTTACACCACTCCATCCGACGCTTGGCATTGGACTTGGTGATGTGAGGCTTGCATGCACCTGCTCGGCCATGGAAACCCATTCCATGAAGCTCCCGCCGCACAGTTTTTGTGCTTACCTTAATGCCAGTGGAAGCTCGGAACTCTTCAGCTATGGAATCAGCAGAGCGTTGGCGACTTTCACGCACCATGCGTCTTAGCAGTCGTTGACCCCGCTCTGTGATTTTACGTGGTCTTCCGCTTCATGGCTGAGTTGCTGTTGTTCCTAAACACTTCCACTTTCTAATAATATCACTTACAGTTGACCGTGGAATATCCAGCAGGGATGAAATTTCATGAACCGTCTTATTGCAAAAGTGGCATCCTCTCACAGTACCACACTTGAAGTCACTGAGCTCTTCAGAACGACCTATTTTGTATCACAAATGTTCGCAAATGGAGACTGCATGGCTAGGTGCTTGATTTTATACACCTGTGGCAATGGGTCTGATTGAAACACCTGAATTCAATAATTAACAGGTGTGGCCAAATACTTTTGTCCATATAGTGTAAGTCTTAACAGCAAATGCAAGGATTTGTATATCTTCAGGGCAAAGCCCTTATAAAAATCATGGTACTAATGGAAAATATTGACACAGCTTCCGTTAATAATCAAATAGCTTCAGGATTAATATCTTTAATGCAAAAATATGGGACTCCCAGTTTCTTCCAACTTTCCCAACAGATCCAGTCTTAAATTTATTTTCTGTGGCCACATAAAACAGGTGTTGCAATGTAAATTGGGTGATATGTGTCATTTTAAAAGGCATGATGGATGTAATATAACATCAGAATACTGGCTTGAAACCCCTATGATGCATATGGAGTGCAATCTGTTCAGGATGAGAAGGATACTTTAAAGGCCCCTAGGTTTGTTTCCTGAGGAAGTAAAACCCAGAGTTTCAAAGAAAGGATGTACCAAATGATTACAAATAAGCTTGGTAGGCACCATTGACTTAGTGTGGGCTTGGTTATTGCAACAAGACACTTTTACTAGGGTTCATTGCTTTCTTTTTACAGATGATATCCATGTTAAACAATACATTGTTTGTGGTGAGCTACTTACAATTTGCCATTATACAGATAACAAATGTATAACCGATACACTGCTAATGTAAATTACATGATTATTTAAGCATCTCAAGCAAGGTCATCTAAACCTAAATGTTACACCCCGCCCAGTCACCTCCTCCACCCATTCTGAAATTCAGAGAAGAAAGTCTGGGTGCCTTTCAAATATACATTAATGCACACAAAACAACCTCTTATTTGACCTATTTTTTAAGATAGCACATAGTTATCCATACACTGTGAGTACACCGTGCAAGACAACCTTAATCTCCAGCTACAACAGAATGGCAGTAAATGGAGCAGCAATAAAAGGCATGACAGAGGTCAAATGTACATTTTTTTCAGGTAAATCAGTGGAAAAATAAAGACATTAATAATTAGGATACCCAGTACCCTCACACATGGATGCAATTTTTAAATTTATTACCACAATATTATGTCAAAAAGATTATGAACTTCCTTATGCTGAAGACTAACATCCTTTGCAAGTATCCTTCTGTATAATATGTAACAAGAGAAGGGTTCACATCATTGCATGAAAGGTGACAATTTTACAAAACACCAGAGGGAAAGAGGTTGTATATTTCGCACAGATAACGTCGCTGTGCTATGTAATTTTATGGAGAGAAAATCACTGAGAGCCTGACTGAAAAAGCATCAGGAATGGGAACCTTAAAAGCCATTACCTAATATCAGGGAAAAGAAAATAATTACCGAGAGAAAATGAGTAAAGGCTAACTGAGCAGTATGTTTCAGAATTCTATTGACCTATC
This sequence comes from Megalops atlanticus, assembly GCA_019176425.1. Lineage (NCBI taxonomy): Eukaryota > Metazoa > Chordata > Actinopteri > Elopiformes > Megalopidae > Megalops > Megalops atlanticus. Next base: position 68,377,712 of record CM032875.1, read on the forward strand.
ATCATCAGTTATGTCATTTCCCTTTACTCGTTTTGCCCTTTACTTTCCCTTTACTTTTGTTAGTTGTTCTCCTTTGCTGTCTATCTCAATTACTCATTGAATCTCTGCTTTTCTTTTTCCTCAGGTTAGAAATATATTATGCAATATTATGCAGAATGTAAGCAAAATGAATGAACGTGATGGGGCACTGTGAAGAAGTGGTCAAGTATCAATTTATTCTGCTGTAAAGCTGAAATAAGCTGATGGTAGGTAGCCTGTTCTGGAAGTGGTCATCTCACCATTGGTCATTGATCGTAGAGATAATGTCCCATGTAAGGTACTTTTTGTGCCTTAAATCAGGGGGCAGTGTAGCGTCCCAAAAGGAGGACTCATGCTGAGGTTATGTTCCCAGTTCACCAAACAGGAAGGATGGATTTCACCCAGACACTGCATTTCAGTGGCCACAGTGTACCATTAGCAAGCCATGTGACTCTTAATGCATTCCACAGTGGATTATAGATAATGACTCACCATGGCTTTGACCTGCCATCCATCACTCTTCGAGTCCACTAGCAAGCAGACTCCAGCACTCCAGACATTGTGATAATGTTCTGTGTATGCTCCGCACAAACCCTGCAGCAACCATCATAGCATATGAGAGATTTAGGGTGGCCAAAAGGAAAGGAGCAAGCCATGCATCATATTAAACTTCAGGTGTGTCCAATTTTTAGGAAATTGAATCCTCTTTTAAATTATAACACTTTGCAGTAACTGCAAATAAATTGAAGTTGGCTGAAAGATTTTTGCCCATCTGAGGGTGTGTTTTTTGCCTACAATTTCAGCAACATGTACAAACTGGCAAAGTCAATTTGACATATTCACAAATTCAAGGAAATATTGCTTCTTTTTTTATTCATTTTGAGATTGCTGCATAAACAAATAAACACTCTAATGGAAATTGTCTTCTGTCACATGGTTATTGGAAGCCTTGACCCATTACTGGGTTGTAGTTTGAATTATTAATCAATTATTCACCAATAATTTGTTTGTGAGGTTAGTCACTGAGGACACTTGCTCTGACCAGATGATGCTTCCTGTATCCCAGACATTGTTAGTTCTAATTTTGGATAAAAACAGGGTATAAAAATGTACTTTTTGTTTTAATGCTGTCGATATCTGAATATGACCATGTATAATATGCTTTCAAATGAAGTATACATGCATATGCATTCAAATACTAAAACTGCATGGAAAAAGTGATAATAAAAAAGTTAAATTTTTTCAAGATTACAACAACAGTGTATCAGCTAGGAACTGAACTAGTAGCCTTTGGATAAGAGCTGTATTTTGTGCCACTACACCACATTGCTGCTAGCTAGTGCCATAGGTAAAAGTACAATGAGCTTGTAATTCAGATGCTTCAATGTTATATGTTGATGCTTTCAGATGCTGATAGGGTGTGGTGCAGCAGGCAGGTTTTGGCTGGCATTCTTTGTTATGGTTTCTAAAGTACAAGTTTAGCCTAATATTAGGTAGAATGAGGAAAAAGACCCAATCTAAAAAAGATGTTTGTGTATGTATAGACAACTTTCATATAATATCCTCAGGCAAAGTACACACTGAAAAGTGATGTATTTCATTTTTTCTTAAACAAACATTTATAAGTGTATGTATTCATAATGTAAGAAGCTTTAACTTTACCCACAAACTTTGAAACAGCTCCTTGGGATTATTGGCTTTGATGATGTCCAAAGAGCATTGGGGCTGGACTCACAGTCGCTTTGCTGAGAATGGCAAAGAATAAAATAAGATGGCAAGCTTTTCCTGAGAGAGAAAAAGGTAATAAACGCAGGGAGCTCAGACCTAAGATTTCACTTATTGATCCCAACATGACAGCCATTAACTCAAAGGGAAAGGTTGCAGTTAACAAGGCTTTTTTGTTTTGAGTTTAGCAAGAAGTCTTATAGTGACGATGAACATCCATGAATCTAAAAGTAGTTCTCTCAGATTATTTAGATATATGTACATTTACCTTGTTGTACATTGTGAAGGAGGTTTTTCTGAAGTCCAAATGTCCTGTGTGCAGATTATATATAACCTTTTTAAAGGAGCTGGGCTATCATACAGTAAGTCAATGAGTAGATTGCATCATTTTCAAAAAGTGTTGATTCTTGATCTTACACTAATGATAGAAAATATGTAACTAATGGTACATGACATTAATTTAAATGTAATTAATATGTAAATGGAGAATAAGCAATTGATATGTTAACTCAGGCAAAGTGGTCTGACAGACTATGCACATGCCAAGTTGATGGGCATGTCTTTATTTTTCCCTTGGTTTAAGTTTTTCAAAGAACTACTCTGAGTGCTAATATGGTGTCATGAAATGTTTAGCAATGAATATATTTATTTTGATGCCTTAAATACCTTCAGGATGTTGGAATGTAATATTACTGAGCTTTGTAATTACATTACATTATTGGCATTTAGCAGACACTCTTATGCAGGGCAACTTACATTGGTTACAATTGATTTTACAATGTTATCCATTTAAACAGCTGGATATTTACTGAGGCAATTATGGGTTAGGAACCTTGCCCAAGGGTACAGCAGCAGTGGTCCAGTGGGGAATTGAACTAGCAACCTTTCGATTACAAGTCCTGTGCCTTAACCACTATGCTACACTGCCACCCCGTAATATGTTTTGTAGGGCAATTTGCTGCAAACCCCACAAAGGAGTGCAAGTATTTACCTCTGGGCTCGCAGGAGGTCAGGACGGTGCAATAGATATCTGGATACCTCAGTTACCTTGCAACACCCACCAAACATGACTATTAAGCAACTCAACCGGAGGGTAGCGGCAATCCAACCCATGTCGCTAATCTCTGGTCAGCAGGTCACGCTAAGGGCAGCTCCATCCTGGACTCTGGACTCTGTCTGCTGCCAGGCAACCTACAGCACAGCCCTACTCAGGACTCTGTTCATCTCTTGGCAAAAGCATAGAATATGGCCATTCTCATGTGAAACATAGTCATGTTTGGTGTCATTTGAAAGCTAATTTCACATGCATGTCAATGATGTATGTAGCAGGGAGGTATGACAGGTTCATAATAAAGATTGTGATAGGTGGCACAAAAGTGGACAGTGAGGAATGCACTTATCTTCGCATTCTTCACCCGCTGATTCCCCCTCCTACACCCCTGGTTACGACGGTATTTGTAATTGCTGAATCGTGACTACACTGTTGTTTTCAGAAATTATCATATTTGGTCATGGCGCCAAAGTCCAAATACCACATTTGATGTTCAGGTATATAGGGGAAACTGGCATAGTTCGGGGAGACTTGTTAGCACGACCTCCTGCGCACTTTTGCGTGTAGCCAATTCATTCAGTTTTTTCATTGCATTGTCTACTGTTTATTATTTTGGATCACCATACATTGTAACAATAAATTCATTTATCGTAACTTGATGCTCATCGTCCGTCTTACTCACTGCAGCTGATCACTGTACGGTAAGGTAACTGCTAATTACGCACTCATAGAATCAATATGCTGTTGGTATACTCCGTAGTCCCTCCCCCTATACAACTAGTGCCACTTTAGGTCAAGCGCAGGCCACAGGCATGTATGCATCTCCTTCGCCACTCGGTCACTTCCGTCGTTGGTGTGTTCGAGTGAGAGCTCTACGAGCAGCTCTACAGTTTACAAGAGCTTTATTTATGCAAAGGGAGTAAATCGTTAAAATTTCATAGGTCAGAATTGTACCTCCATCAGCTCTCTGACATCATCTATGTGACAGCCCCTTCGGTAGTGATGTTGAAGATCCAACCACACATTTCTCAGAGGAGGACAAATTGCAGCCTTGTTTATGACTTTCATAGTAACACTTTTTAATAGTGAATGTGCATTTGATTGACTCTGTATTTGAGTCAATCTAATGAATATGCAACTCTAGGTATATTTTGAAAGCCATACAGCTGAATACCAAATATCAGTGAGCTTATAATAGCGTATTTCCCCAGTATTTCCCCAGAGCCTTTCTCTAGAGCCTCTCAAACCAGCAATCAATTTTAAAAACCTCTTTAGAGCCTCGGGATGGCTTTAAATAATGAAGCGGACTGCGACAGATATGGCAGGACAGGAAGTTGCCGGAGAATTCCATTAATTGCAAAGAGAGATTAGAAAGATGGGTGGGAAGCCTAGGCTCTTGTCTCTGAACTCCTCAGTTTCTGCACTCCCTGCTACATGTAGGCGGTCCTATGTCTGAATAATTAAGTTACACTGTCAGACATTTTTCTATTACTTTTACCCACTGTGCTGCTCTTTCTATCTAGTATCAACATTTCCCACTGTATATTGCTTTTTCAAAAGCAGAAGGGCTGTTCTAAGGAGAATGAACAGTAGTTTACCTCACATTTGTCATTTTATATGTATATCTAAGAGGATCTTGACATTAATATTAAGTCCCCTAGGGAAAATAAAATAAAACAAAATCTATTGGTATTTGAAACTGATCCTCAGAGGATCTGGTTGTGCACCACACTGCTACTGCCATTGCAAAATAAATGTAATGTTTGATACATGTAATATGTTCATTTAATTCATTGTCTGTTAGGTGTCTTTGAAGGTGTTATTTAAGTAAAACCTAAATCCGCCAACACCCCTCCACCCCACATACACACAAACACACACACACACACACACACACACACACACACACACACACACACACACACACACACACACACACACACACACACACACACACACACACACACACACACGTGTGAGATATTTGCCAAAGCCAAATCATCTAAACAGTTAAGTCCCTAAGTGCCTCAGCCTTTAGTGGGAAGTGAATTAACAACTTCTGATTGAATCTATTGAAGTAACTGTGTTCTGTTAATACATTCAGGAAACTTGGGTTTATATCTCACTACTTATCTTTAATCTTTAACTTTTATCTTTAACTTATGCTTTATCTACAAATTATGTTTCCAACACTCAGATATACAAAGCATGGCATGTTTAGCCTTAAAGTTAAAGGCAGTACTAGATCTGATGCAGTGGAGGGATTTCCCCTGCCTCTTTGGCCACAGGGTAACTTCCCCAATAACAAAGAGAATACAGAATGCGAGTGTCAGTTTACCAGAGAATACATCACCCAGGCAGGAAGAAATCATGGGATACTAGTATCACAGAACTGGCTTTTCCATAATGGGAGAAACAGAACTGATGAGTTAAGCTACAACCTACTTTCCTTGTTAAAACATATGACTACTGATTCTTGAGACTACTGATTTCCAGTAAGTAACCAGGGGATTGACAAATCATGACCTATTTTAGATTTAGTTTAAAAATGAACAAGAGCCATTATTTTCAATATATGCAATTTCATTCAATCCTTTACGCATGGCACCTAATGTATCTGTCAATAACTGACCACTATATATTTCTTTCCTCCGTGTGTTTACTTCTCAGCTGTCTTTGTCATAATGAACCTCATTATACATCATACATTGTACATCCCCTCTCAAGTGAGCATTAGAATTATTAACAATTTTCTTGTGTCAAAGATGTCCGTATTTGAAGCTTTGACGGTTTTTGTAGACTTAATCACAGACTGACCTGCAGGTCATCGGATTAGAGTATAACAATTACCAATTTTCATCCCTTCTCCAGAAAACTCTTAACATCTATTAAATGAAAAGAAGTGCAATTAGGACAAGGACAGTTAGCATAGCTAAGGATATTGTAGGTCTACTTGTCCTTACCCAAGTGACTTATGCCAGATGTGCCATAAATGGACTGGTATACAGTATTGGTTCTTCCATATTTTAACTGTAGGTTAAAAAATGTGCAATATCTTTCTGGTTTGAAGAGATAACGACATGTGACATTGAAACATGTGAGACCCTAGCACTGCCACATGAACAAGAGAGTGTGTTGGAAGCGGGAATAATAGATATCCAACACTCCAGATCATTGTTCACAGAGAGGTTAACTGCCTTTTGTGACCATACAACATTGTACCAGGGAAACATGAAAAAAAAGAAAACTACGACCTGTCATCTACTTCTCCAGGATTTAGCACTGACACTGCAGTGAAATGGCTAACACAAAATAAAACCTATAAAGATCTCCAATATGTTCTCTATGTGAACACATGTCCTGATGCCTTCCCCAGCTTATGGTGTAACCTATATCTGTCAGATCTCCACTTAGGACACAATCCCATTTCAGTTCTTTGCATTAATGAAACATTGCTAGGTGGGTTTGAAGGAAAGTCCATTGTTACAGTAATCCTCTCAGATCCATCCAGATGCAGATTATGCTACTGTAACACAGAATGCAAATTTTGTTTGACAGAAGGAAAGAACAGTTGGTTGGCATGATAACAGAGGGTAAAGCCCTTATTTGACTACATACCACAGGTGTGGTGATTCCAGACTCTTCTACCGCTCTTTGTGCCACTCAGTTTTATATCTTTTACATTATAGAAAGAACACAATACACCAGTTCACAAAGTTTTGAAAGAAAAATGAGAAGACAGTCACGTTGCTAAAGCAACTTTCAAGAGATGATTTCCTCTCATCTAATGAAATACATTGATATGCTTCTCTGTGACATCTTGAAAAATACATTATGTGATGTAGAGTAAATAATGGTTTAATGTATACTTTTGAAATATTCAATTTGAAATATGTTTTCTAAACAGTATTGCCTATATTTACATCAGCTATTTTTATAGCTACTTTTATACTATAAACTTTTGTCTAAGAGTATGGCATCAAAGGAGACTGACTGTGAAAGAGCTGCACAGTATTTTCCTCTTCCACCACTTCATCCTCAGCCAATATGAGTCATTTTCCAGGAATAATTGATTATTTAGTCCAGTTTGAAGTTAAATGTATGCATTGAGGTTGGCTATTCCCAGGGAATGGCAACGAAAATGCAGACCCCGAATGACGTCCGATTTGATGGTCCTTTTTCATGTCAGTGAAGTGATATTGAAAGGAAGGGTAGATTTAAGAAATTGATCATGATTTTACTCAGTGGGGCTAAAATAGCAGTGATTTTTTTTCTCTGTCAGGGGTCTTTAAGAAAGATATAAATGCAGCAGGAATAGAAGACCTGGTTTTCTTGATCCTAAGGGAGGAAGACAAAAAGGGCAGACACATCTCTCGAAGACAGGGGGAGAAAGGAAACGGCTTTGTTTAAAATTAGGACAGCCTGCTAAAGTTGGTTCCCAGTGAATGCTCAGAATATCTCCTCACATCTTGGATCCCCGACCACGTCATCCCCTTACCCAGGCACCCAAAAAGGCCTGTTTTAAAGAGAGAGTAAATGTTAGAACATGCTCTCTGAACGGAGAACAGTCGTGCTGCCTTGAAACGTGCACTGAAAATACAATTCATGGCTGCTCTCCCCTGTGATAGGAAAAGCAGATTCATTTGCACTGCAATGAATTAGTCATACCTATGACACTTCAAGCATCAAGCTGACACTCCCACATTGGTTTTGTACAGAATAACCTGACATTGTGAGGGAGTGATGGACAGGTCTGGCTATTATAAAGTGTCAAAAAGGGAAAACAATTTAGAAAATTGATATTCTCTATACTATTAGGGCAGGCAAGAGTGATGATCAAAGGGCAATTGTTAAATTGTGTGAAAAAGTGACATTTGTTTTCTAGGAAGTAGATATTACTCGTTTGGTGTGTATCGTTTCATATAGCCCAACACCAACACCAAGCAAGCTGATCAATGTAGATGGGTTAGCACAGACCTGGACAATAAACCTGAGAGAATTCTCCTTCTCTTTAACCAAAGTTGTTTTCTACCAGCGGTAGATGGTTTAATTTTCTTGCACACAGTGACAGCTGAAAGGAAATTCAAGCAGAACCCTGAGGGCAATTGCCTTAGGGCTAAAAGTGCTAGCAGTGGGACACCGGTAACTGAACAGACCAGATTTTATGTCTGCAAGGTTAATCGACATTCGTTCCAGTTTGACTTTCCATCATCAGGAATAAAAGATTGTTTTAGCTCAATGTCTTTTAGCTATCGACAGACCAGCACAACATCAAGTGCACATCATAAAGGTCCCCATAATCCCCCAGCTCCCCTAACCTTACAGGCACGTTGCCATGCAGCTCTCTGTTTCCAAAGGGCCAATAGAGAAATACTGTCAATGCAGTTGAAGTTTAACACACAAAATATCTGACCTCAACGTGAAGGAACAACACCTATAGACTTCATTAGAAGGAATGTTGTTTGCCCGCTGCATCTGTGTTACTGTCTCTGATGCTCTCCATTGATTACTTCAAAGGCCAATAGATCCTGTTTAGAGAACTTACCCTTGTTAGACTAGACCCAGGGGAGAAAGGGCCCACTGGTTTTACTGAACCAACAGGCCCCTGAGATCAGTGATGTGCTTTCAAGGTGAAAAGTCTGGCTTGGAGGACTCTCTTTGTGAGGCGCTTCAAAATGCATACAGGGAGTGCTAAACAGCACCCTATACAGGATGCAACATACACATACACACATACACACATGCATACACACACATACACACACGCATACACACACGCATACACACACACACACACACACAAGCGCACGCACGCACGCACGCACGTACACGTACACACACACACACACACACACACACAACTCATCAGTGGGAAGTCAGCATCCCGCATTTTGATCAACGGTGTCATAACATCAGCATTCGACAGGAAAGTAGGAGCATGCTCTGCAAAAAGAGCTGGATTAGCATAATGTATCACAGACAAATTCCTCCTTTCAAGACACACAGCAGTGAAAGCTTTTGAGGCAGGTCTAACACTTCCATTACCTTGCAGGGAAACACTACTAAGGATGTGTTTGTAAACCATGATCATTGCAAGCATTTTTATATAAAGATCTGGGCAGAGTTTGATAATATACAGATGGGCTATCAAATGGCTGTCATGTGGCAGAGTCTAAGGCTATCATGTTATATGGCATTTGGGAATGTAATGAGCCCAATGAACGTTTGATCAATTCAGTACCTATATGAATCACAATTCACTTTCCATACAGAAAACTCACTACTTGAAATTCAATGCCAGCTGATCCTACTTTCTTCTAAGCATTGCAATAACCCAGCTAATCCTACATGAATCCTACGCATATAAGTACCCCCAGCAAGCTGAAACGATGGAGCACTGTCTCGTGGCCATGAATAAATAAACAGATAAGAGGTATCATCTTCTTGATCTAAGTGCATTGCCATTGCTCAGCCTGATAATGGCATCCATGGACTTAAATTATGATATCCTTTTCATTTTGGGCTTAATTCCACCTTTCAGGAGGGCCTCTCTTTCATTGGTTGGCAATCAGAATGATGAAGGGACATGGGGTGCATTCGCCGATGTCCAGGTCCAATCTGTGTCTGTGGCCATCCCTCTCACTTGACCTTAATATCCTTATGCCATTTTTCTGTGTGATTAACTGCAACTCCTGGGGACGTGAATAACCCCTCTATGATTTTTTTGTACCCCCGGATAGTTTACTCTAACAGCACACATCTCATCACTCTGGCCCTCAGGGTTGCACTTGGTCAAAGACTCTCTTTAATGCTGCAGATTTTGAAAATGCAAGCACGCAACAAATAGTTTATTGCTGTCAGTTGCACAAAACAAATGGTTTATTGCCGTCAGTTGTTTGTACAACACCACTTAATGTGTTTCAATCTGAAGCCATTTTTTTAACCGTTAGTCTAATTTATTGTTGACAACATATCAGAGGAAACAAGGAAATGTGCCATAAAAATAGATTTGGAGCGCTGGAACGAACATTAATCCAGTAGGGTAAGCATTTCCACAAGAAAGAAGCAGTAAACGAGGGAAGGAGTGAGGTCCACATCTGTGGATAAAGAGAGCAGAGTATGGAGAAGGTGAAGCTGCTCAACTGTCTTATTTTATGCCTGGAATATAAACAAAGACAGGTAAAATTATGGATTTTTATTCACAAGGAGACAGACAGATCCCCATAAGTTCAATTAAAAATAATAACTACACGTTAGTTTCTTCGTAAATCATTACCTCTAAGTTTCTGCAATTTCCGCGGGGGTTTGGTGTACAGTATCCTCTCAGTTTTTAACTTCCTCATAAAATGATTCTCCATCTCCAGCTGTGAGAGCATGATAATGTAAGAATATGAAACAAATCATGGAACAAAACAAACTACACAGACAGGTGGCGTCAGGTGTGTATAAAAGATAAAAGCATAAAAGTAGTTTCACGGCTTTCCACAATACTGCTACACGGAAACTAGAATCTTTAAAAGATTCTATGAAGATGTGAATTGACCTACAGCATCTGTACAGATGTTAAGTACAGATGCTGTTACCTTGAAAAGGTTCAACACTGTCATTAACACAACCATTGTATCTGCATAGACCTCCAGTGCCCTGCTTTTAAAGGCAAAATTCTGTGGTTTACATTTTAGCGTACTAAATCAAGTCCTGTTCCATCCCAATCCCATCCCTCTATTGCACTTTTTGTTAAAATCCCCCCTTAGCATGTTTTATTCATTGATTCCTTGATTCATCAAGTGGTAGATGTACTGTAACCAGTGGTGCTGTTAGCACCGGAGCCACAGTAGATGAAGCCCTCACCAGAAGGTCTGTGTGAAATGCAGCATCTGAAGTATGCCACATGCTGTACTGGGTTAAGTGGGTTATAAAATGAGTTGCACTTTCTGCTCTCGATAAGGATTAATTTCAGCTCTTACTGAAGTACAGTTCAGGCAAAATGAAATTCCTTAGAGTCATCTATTTTTTCCCCCCACTGACTTCTTTTTCACTAACTTCCCTAAGTTTTTGACAAATATGAATGTAGCATATCTGTAAACTTCAGCTATATCCTCCATAAGTTATTCAGACCAAAAAAACAGTGTTTCCCCAATAACCAGCACCCTCAATAATTTTGATCCTGAGTAAATCAACATATCTGTCATGTTTTCCAATGTGTAACACATTGCAGCAGTACACCTGGGAATTTCAAACTACAGTGGTATGTCTGAGTTGCTTTTCACAACACGTAGTATTTCTACAGTGCTAATATACTGGGAAATGTATCTAGAAAAGAAGGTATCTGCAAAAGTATTGCCATTAGGACGCACAAGTTAAAAATAGCTATGTCTAACTTTTGTTAGACAGCAATGCTTTAACAAACTTTGTGGCTTTGTAACACATACACTACATTTTGGAATTGTTCTTCAAATGGATCTGTGTGGGCATCCAAATGACGCCTTGCTAAAAAGTGTTGACAGCACTACTGTTTTGTATTGCAATAGTTGCTCCGTTCCCAATTGAAGGTTCTATCACAACATAAATATTAGTGATTACAGAGGTTCTTAACACAAAAAATACAGTATGCGTAGTACTGATATCTCTATTCAGACAGACACAAAAGATTAAAAAAAATACCAGTAACAGTTAATTAACGAGATAAATCATTCTCATTAAATCCAAAACAACTATCATTCTCATCAAAATAGCTGTTTTGGATTTAAAGGAATGTCTGGTGTTAGAATGCCATTGAGAGACATTTTGAGGTGTTTACAGCTGCAACTGTTCCACTGTCACCTGAATTTGTTCAGCTCCAGGAATGGGATCACCTCTGCATTGACTTGAAATTAAGGGGCCAATTGCAATTCAGTGAGATCAAGTTACTGCATGAGCCAGTGAAATGGAATCCATCCATTATCAGTAACCTCATTATCCTGTAGAGGGCTACCATAAGATGGAACTGAATACAGCAGGCAAAGGGTGCAATGTGTACAGTCTGAACACTGCTACATAGCAGGGTATACATACATGGTAGAATGCAGAGACCCTGTACCTGGATTTATAGGATGAAACCAAATACATTTCTTGTACTTTTTCTATGGACTTATTTCAATGCAACATTATTCAGTAGTGCACGCACACACACACTTGAGCTTATATCATAAATTTTGCATATTACCACTGAGTGGTAACGTCAGAAGATAGGTTGAAAATGATATGTGATATAAGAAATTCAGACTGCTAAAACTGTTTTTTTTCACATTAGTCCTAAAAAATATGTTTTCTTGAGAAAGTCCTCAGAAAAAAAATGCAGACAATTTACTCGCAGTCAACAATTAAGTTGTGTATCCATATGATGATTCGTGCTTCATGACGGGGAGCACGAAGCAATTTCAGCCTGAATGAAAACTATTAAAAAAGCACACAAAGATTCAAGGTGAGATGGGTACAATCATACACCTTTACATTGAGCTTGACTCAGTTTCTGTGGAGCAACATATGATGGAGGCTGTGAAGTAACTGATGTTCTGTCAGTTAATTTCAGTATGGAATTTAACCACTGTCACAGTTGGTTGATGCCAGAGATTCATTTTCTGCTTATCCTTGCCATTTCACCCCCTAACCCAACCTCCTCTTTTGAAATCTGAACTGACTTGAAAATAAATGTTTTTAAGCCATGCTTTACCATATTGTTATTTCCTTTCAGTTCTGGTGTTTCAGAGAAATTTATAGTTCTGTTGCCCTTGCCCTAGCCCTAGCTCTAACCCTAGCCATAGCCCTAAATGCTAACCCTAGCCCCAGCCCTAAAACCCTAAAACCCAACTCCTAACCCTAACCCTAACCCCCAACCCAACCTGCTCTTTTGAAATCTGAGCTGATTTGAAAAGAAATGTTTTTCAACCATGCTTTACCATATTGTTATTTCCTTTCAGTTCCCTTGTTTCAGAGAAATTTATAGTGCCCTAGCCCTAGCTCTAACCCTAACTCTAAGACAATTAAACCCACTGTTTTATATTTATAGTGACCCATGTGCCATGACTGGTAGAATAATGTATGCCCTGTTTCTCTGAAACAAGGAAAAAGAAAGAAAACAACAATATGGTCATATATATATATATATGAAGCAGAACAACTAAAATGTATGAGCATCCTCCCTATTTCACAGTGTGCACATGTACACAGTGTATTGTCTGGAGATTACCTCATTATTTTGGATTACCTAATTAAAGGATTAAGGATTGTAATCAATAGACTACTTTGCTGTTTTGTGGTATGTGTCAGTTCCCTGTGCTTTTTTTTTCTTTCCTGCCTCAAAAGCTGCATTTGTCCAGTATATTTTTCCAGAGGTCTCTGAATCTGCCAATTGATCGAATATCAATAAATATTGTGGGCAAATGGATATTTATGTTGCAGGCTTGCAAAATGAATGTACACCCCTGGCATTTATAACTGCACTTGATGAATTCAAATGAATCGGCAGATAAGCAATCTTCATAAATAATTGTAAACAAGATGCTTCATTACCAATAAGCCTTATATTTTATTCATTTTGTTTACGGATTTTGAAGGCTTGCATCAAGCAACACTGAGCTCCTTCCTCTCCCAATTTTGGCAGCACAATGGTCAATCAGCACAATCAAACACTTCTGATCAGTTCATTCATTGTCCACACAAATGCTGCTGTAGTGTTTGGAATCACAGCATTTCACAATAACAGAGGTATATTTGACATAATGTTCACATAGATGTAGTCTAGATCAGTGTTTCTCAACCCTGCTCCTCGCGGCACCCTGTCCTGCATATCTTCTATCTATCCTTGCTCTACCTGCCTGACTGAACTCACCAGTGGTACATTTTATTAGCTGAGCACGCCTGATTTAATCAAGCGGCAAGGATAGATAGAAGCTATGCAGGACAGGGTGCCGTGAGGAGCAGGGTTGAGAAACACTGGTCTAGATGTAGATGCTGTACAACTGTTCATAGTGTGACATAAGTTATGGGTTTCACCAATAAACACCATTTCTTCTGTTCTTGGGGTTTTGGCTGCATAGTTTTAGCTTGGGCACCGTATGTTTTTATGCCAATTAGTTAGTTAACCAGCAAAAACAGTACAGAAAGAGCCAAGCTTCCAAGCTAGCCAAACTTCCAAGCTCAAATGATTGAGCAATATCAAAAATGCAAGATGTGCTATGAAATGCAAATATGTTATGAGTACATATTCCAGGGTGTAGACAAAATGACATTTAATTTATTTAGGCAATTATTTCTTTGCATTTCCATTTGGGTAACAGCTAGAGATAATGAACATACTGCATACTTTTTTGTTTTGAAGGCTTATGAATCAAAATGATTTTTAAAAATGCTATTAATATCTACACCATATGTTGTAGTCTCACATAATGAAAATAGTTGAGTTGTCATTTGGTTTGGTGGTCACACCACACATGAGAGTGTTTGACAAACATGTGAATGCATATTTAAAGGAGTCAGAGTAAATGCAGAACATAGGTTGATTATGCAACAATTTTTCAGCATGAATTGCAATCAGCTGGATCACATGGTTTAGAAGCCACATCACATATGGCCTTTGGACATTGTGCTTTATTTCCTGAACTGTCAGTTGGCTATCCTTCTAAGTCTCCACTGACATTCAGATAAACTTTTTACACATAAGGTCAAAATATAACTTACAAATTCATTGGCCAAGAATCATGCCACTTGAATTAGGCATAGGATATGGTGTGTTTTTCCCTAACATGAAATCTTAGTTAGATGACAAGCTAGCGAACAGGAACATCAATCCCCCGGTGGCTGAGATGTTAAGGGAAATAATACAGGGCAGCAGGAACATTTATCCTGCCAGTGAGAAGTGCATTAAGTAGGTGGAGTGAGTATGTGGTCCCTCCTTCCAAAACTGTTACATCCAACAGCATCAAAACCAGAGGACGCAAGTAAAAGATGCATCTAGCAATAACGGCAATAGTTAGACTGGCACTACACTTGCACTTCCATTTATATCTGTCTGGCACCTTTCAAATCAACAAAGACACCAAGAAGACAAGAGAAAGCAAACATATACCTCCCCACGGTCTGGCAAGCCAGCTTCTCCCAGAACTGAAGAGCAGTAGTGTACCAAGGCACCCCCTTCACTGCTGTGACAGCTAAGATCTGTCAATGGCTCCACATGGGGCCTCCAGTCACCGCAGAGACATCTGAAGGACAATTACAACCCCAGCCCTGGTAATATGACATATTTAGCTCGGAATTACTGCAGGCACAGCCTTGCGAGGTTCATCTGAAGACCGAACTAGGAGGTCACCTCTTCCTGATGCTTCCTCCATATCGTCCTTACCCACGATCCATTTCACAGAGGTTCTACGACACTTCCTTCAATGTTTTCACCTAACCTGCATCTCTCATTGAGTGAGTGAGTGAGTGACAAAGCTGACTTATGTGTGGAGAGCCAAACTACTGCGTTAAGTCAGTCTCCCTTGACTTTTGATTTTGAATCAACTGAATGGCTCACACATATATTTGGGGGCACAAGCACCTTGTGGAACAAAATATATTGACTCATCATGTCTGCAAACTTATCCACTCATGAAACATACTCTAATAACTTATACAGATGGGCATTTTATGAGGCTTGAAGAATGCATTTCCTGGCCTCCTGTTAGTTTTTTCCCCACTAAAACTAAATTAGTTCCATTAGACTGTGCCACTGAATGAATAGCAGATACTGATCCCCGAAGCAGTGTCACTTTCAGATTTCTCATAATTTGCCCAATGCATCGGATTGTCTATATTATTAACTAGAAGAAATACTTACTTTTAACTGTAAATTCAGGGTCTTTAAAGAAAACTGACTATGCGTTCATCAATGGAGAAGGTGGGCAAAATGCATGAGACACATCCTCCCAACTTCCAAACCGGCTTGGCTGGAGCATCACAGAGGAAATGCCCACCAAAAAAACCTTCCACTGCTTCCACTGTGCCTCAGAGATAATGTCAAAGACTTGTTACCAGCAAGATAAATGTTATTGCTGTAGTTAAACAGCTGCCTTAAGTGTGTTTTCTGTGCTCAGCCCCTGAGTACTGTAACTTTAATCTAAGCTGAACATCTGCATCTGCAGGAGAAAGAAAATTGTTAAAAAGGAACCTGCTGACTCTTTGACAAGACCAGTCTCTTGTACCTTAGTTCTGTCATTATTTGATAGACATCTTTCTCTTTCTTAAAAATTCCAGTTTTGGAAACTCCATCATTCTAATTACTAAAGTATAGAATATTTATATATCTTTATGCAGGATTAACTATAGGGTTTGTGCAATTGCAGCTGGCAGTTACTCATCTGTAGACTGCAGTGTCTCTAGCCTCTCTCAGTACATGACAGACTTAAATGGCTCTAACAAGATTCTATTATTTAAGCGAAATAACACTGAGTACAAACCATTCCCTTGGGTCTGCCTCTTCTGTTCAAATTGAGCTCAGATTGAGGGTCACTCACATTAACTAAAGGGCATTCTCTACCGGAAATACATTATTTCAGAGAGCATTGTACCGTTACTCCAGAAGGAATATGTTCAGTATCTGACTATAGTTTTCCACATAACAAAGCCTTGGATCACAGGAGTACATTGAGAAAATTAAAAACATAAGTCACTACAGACATAAACAATGTCCAGTGAGCTTTACCTTTTTGCACAATGCCCAGTCCCAGTGTTGTAAACACAGGGCCCAGTTACCAGATTATCAAATGACAGTACTATGCACACAGCCAAGTAATTTTATTTAATTTGTAACCGTCATACACATTCATGGGTCTATCGGCACTGTTACACAGAAGACACAGCACAAGAACATTCACTGTGGTGTTCTTCACCAACACTTCATAATCTTTTTCACCCATTTCCAAAGAGGTTAGCACACAGGCCTCCCCAGAACCAATCCACAAGCGGGAACACACTACATAGCAGTTTTCACAAAAAAAAAATATATATATACTTACAATCAGTGCAATATAAGCAGAGGTTTGCTTCTGTACATACTGATATGGTGATACAACCACAAAACAATTAAAAGTTAATTAAGCTTTACACTGCAGAGTGCAACAGATTAATCATTAGGCTTCAAATACTGCACATTGTTGACAAGCAGCAACTCAAAAACTAGTGTAAACATGACAGATTTTGCTCGTTTTCTGTGGTGCTCAACTTCAATTAATTTTATCTCCTCCAATTTCATGCCTGGCAATAGTTGGAATATCATAAATTACAACAGTAACTTTGAATCTTCATACAAAACTAAATTTGGGATTTCTCATCAGATAAAGCTTGCCAAATGGGTAAACACACAACAGTAGGTTGTACATTTTAATTTTGACACACATTTTGTTTTTTTAAAGGTTTCTTTGGGAGCCATTAGCCACAAAAAAAAAAAAATACATAAAATCACCTTCTGAATTGTCAACCACTACCATGGAGTGAGCAGTGCCTGAACTCTTCCTTTGA
Source organism: Megalops atlanticus (assembly GCA_019176425.1). Lineage (NCBI taxonomy): Eukaryota > Metazoa > Chordata > Actinopteri > Elopiformes > Megalopidae > Megalops > Megalops atlanticus. The sequence goes on from CM032875.1 coordinate 68,395,041, forward strand.
TATTCTATTTTATAAAGCATTTTTTCCAACAATTTTAAATGACTTTCTTTAGCAATTTGCCAACACAGGGCACATTTAGCGAACAGAACACTTTCGGCAAAAGACAAGAACTTCAGCCAAAGGGTGAATGACTTGACTTGACCGTATAAACAACATAGAAATCACTCTTTGCACTTACATGTGGCCTAAAGCTGCAGCCAGTACTGAAATCCTGCCACAGCCAAATGAGGACTCATTCTATCCCTTCCTAATTTGATCACTATACTGTAAATAAGAAGATCAAAGTGTTATTTAACTTCAAGACATACCATGTAATTTTTTTATTACAGAAACAAACATCAATATAATTGTAAATCTAAAGTTATATACTTGGCTGCACTTTGGTGTCAAATATAACGATTGCTTTTTAAATTTCATACTTATCACTTAATGGGTAGGTTTAAAAAAATGATGAGATCATAATCACTCATTGGGATGATTGACACTGTTGCCATGTGCAAGCACTTCAGTTTAAAATATTAGAAAACAATTAGGGACATCTGTAAGAATAACATCATATTAGACTTAATATGTTAAATTTTACATGGAAATTTAAATGTAAATTCTAGAGAGGCATCCATGATGCGATTCTATATATTGAAATATATATCTATTTACATACATACATAATTAAATGCAGAATCTACTTACTTTTTCATTTTTAAACTAGTTCAAGAAAACGTCCTTTAGATATGAACAGAGCCTTCAGTTCCTCATACATTTAACGCCTTCTGACGATACAGCTGTACAAGAATAGCTTATTTTAAAAATATTTGTTAAGACTCTTTTGCTCGACTGAATGAGCATGACTCCATCCTGATAATCTGCAGACATGTTGCATAAGACTGATCATTGGTTAAACAGTAGTTCTTAGAAAACAAACCAATGCATAGTACAGCAAGACGTAGAATATATATCCATGCTCATTTCAACAGAGGCAGTAAAGGCGACAAAATGATGGCAATTCTGCGGACAATGGGTTCAGTGGAGTCCCAATGCTGGCTCTGCACCAACCTTCACTGGGAATGAAAACACGAGAAAAAGCATGACCCAGGACGCCAGCAGGAATGGGGGTGAAATAGTGAAGACCTCTGAGCAGAAGGAAAACAGGCAAAGGCAAGGAGAGACGATCTGTCTTTGGAATGTCAGGCATAGAAGATGAGCTCTGGGATCTGCCCTCCTTGCACGCCCGTTCCGTTGGTGCTGTCCGAGGAGCACTGGAACTGGAAGGTCACCTTCCCGCACTGGACCTCCGTCATGCCCTCCTGTCCGAAATAGCTCAGCTCGTTCCCATCCAGCACCACGCTGGCCGTGTAGAAGGTGTCCGGCTCGATCTGCACGGGGTACTCGAACCACACCGGGAACGTGTTGCTGGACCCGTCGGAGAAGTACTTGCTGAGGTTCTGGCCCAGCAGGACGCCCTGGCGCTTGAGTTCGATCTTGGCGCTGTACTCGGCCGAGCCGCAGCTGGAGCCGTACAGGCCGAAGCCGGCGATGAAGACGCGCTTGTCCACGGCGAACTGGATGCTGTCGCAGCGGCCGCGGTAGCGCCACTGGTTGCTGCGGTAGGCGCAGGACTGGAAGCGGTGGCAGCGCTGCGGCACCAGGCCCTTGCGCGGCTTGCTGACGAACCTCAGCTCCGGCTTCTTGGCCGCCGTGTACCACAGGAAGATGTCGTTGGTCTCGGTGAGCGTCAGCACGCCGGACTGGGCGGCGCCGTTGGCGAAGTCGTCCAGCGCCATGGTGGGGATGCGGATCAGGTAGACGGCCTCGCCCAGGACCTTGCGCTTGTTGTCGATGGACAGGGCCAGGTCCTGCCTCTGGCACTCGGCCTCGGCCCAGCTCAGCGCCGCCTCGAACACCACGATCTCCTTGGCGTTGAGCGTCTCGCGCCGCAGGATGCTCTCCAGCGTCTGCAGGTCGATGTCGCAGAAGCCCTCGGACTTGAGGGCCAGCTCGGCCTGGGCGTCGATGACCTCCCAGCAGCGCTGCGTCAGGTCGGGCTCCTCGAACAGGCAGCTCTGGGACAGCAGCACGCAGGCGTTCTTGGCGCTCAGGCTCGTCTCCAGGAAGTTGACACAGGCTCGGGCCAGGTGGGGCACGATGTACTTCTTGGCAGCGTACAAGGTCGCCAGCACAGTGTCAGCACACAGATCAATCTCATCACAGTATATGTACCTGTGGAAGTGAAGACAAAAGGAAATATCATTAAAATGCATAGAAGGGCATTTTAAAAGGCTGAAAATAGAAGGCTTAAACATTTTAAGGAGTAACAAATCCCATTCCCATGTAACAGATTAAAGATGACAGTGATTCAAATCTCCGCTAAAATACAGACGGTAGTATAAAATAGGCTATCTATATGGATGGCACAGGAGTTGTCCTTAGAAACTGTGTGAAGACAGCTCTGATATGATCAAAGACACAAAAACCACATAACACAATACTAGTACATGAAGTATCCCTTGCGTAACTGTTTGTAGAAAATGCTTTCTTTACTTCTAGCTGAACGCATACATCAGTACATGTCACAAGTTAGGTTTTCTTCTTGCGACAACCAAAACAGGTCCTGACTGATCTGCACCCAGACTCTTCAAATGTTATATTGGGCCATGTCCGAGAGAGGCCTTCTTTCCTTTTTCATTCGTGTTCTTGCCTAACCTCAATGTCAATGTGTGCTGTGCACCATTTAAACAATGTGCCGCACAAGCTGCCCGCATTGTGGAAATTACTGAGCTCAGTGTGGCCGGTCTACAACCCAAAGGGGCCATGGAATCTGGAGGCTACACAGCAAATGCCATCATTCTTTCATTCTTCGCGACTCGCTGCTTCCCTGTTCAACACTGATGTTTTCCAACGTCCCTGAATCCGAGCAACGGCACCCATTTTCAAAAGGTTAATCTGCCAGCAGACGACATGCAGCTTCATGTTTTGTTTTTTTTTTTTTTTAATATCTTTGAGAAGTGGCGATAACGTATTCCACCTACGCTCGGCTCGATCCTCAGTTCCGATGAAGATGATGGGAAATGAGGAGCAGCTGAAAGGAGCAGAGGAACGAGAGCGTGCTCTCATTCCCTCTCTCCCCCGTGGAAAACGGAGAAATGGGGAAAAAAAGCTGCGGCATTGAGTGATCTCTTTGACAGATTTGACACAGCACTGCCGACTGGGGAATGGCAGCGAAATCAGCGGGGAGCAACAGGAGAGGAAACATAAAGTAAATTATAGACTCCTGGTGGCAAACCGCTACATTACATTTTCTCATTTGGCACTGACATCTCACACCAAAACTGGTGGCACATTTTAGGGGAATTTGCAAGAGCTGGTCTGATGCGAAAAGCACTGGAAGTCATTGTTCACCATCAGGGAGAATGCAGTCTGAATTGGCAGGATTTCAGATGGGGTAATGGGGGCAACTAAAAATGGGACCCAAAAAAAGGCAGCATTATGATTGAATGGCAAGTGGCACAATGTATTTTTGCAGGACTGTGTAACCAATCAAATTTGTCCCTTTCCTTTAATGCAAATGTTCTCAATCAAGCTATATTTCTGAATATTAATGCAAATAGGCCAAGATGAATATCTTTCATTCTGACAATTATTGTGTAGCTCAGTGCCCAACCCAATTTCAGCCCCTAATGATCCCTCAGTTCAAATGAAAGCTAAGTGCTGTTTTAATAGGTATGAAATAGAAGCTGTAATATATTCATACTGTAAGTTTCCAACAAAGCCATTCACCTTTTGGAGATTGTCCAAGGAGAACTGGGTTTTAATTCCAAAAATGGCTCCACTTACAGGAGATCAAAAACAAAAGCCCAGTCATCATCATCCATGAAGATGATATACACATCGGCCTCAACGGCTTCAGCCAAAACAGGAAGTGCCATCACACTGATGGGGGAAAAAAAGAAGCCTTACTTCAGCATGGCCAGGAAGGAGGGCGGCTCCACGTCCGGGATTCGGATCTCATCTTTGTCCTCAGCCAGCTCACCATAAAACATGGCATGGAACACGGAGCTCCCCACAGCAAGAACATACTTTAGGACAGAGGGGGAAAGAAAGAGAGACGCAACAGAGTCAGAGTTAACAGGAAGCACCTTTAGAGCATGATTGCACTCATCCAATCAGCTCCGAACTGCATGCTTTGAGAATGAACAGGGTCTAAAAATGTTTTCTTCATTTTTTTTTTTGGTGAAATAAACACAGTTGGACCCTCACTCATCCTGTTTGTGCTGCTCATTTCCCAGCTACCCTGACAGCTGCCACAACCTTTCACCAAGATAATTCATTTCGGCTCCCTTGTAACAACCCTGCAGATGGAGTGGGTCATGTATCCTGGCTGCTGGTGCTTCACATTAGAAATGGTGGAGGGGGACAGACTACAGACTACAACTATTTTTAAAGCCAAATGAAATGTAATATACAGTATGTCAGTATTAACTAAAAACTAATGCCCCCCCCACGAATGACTAAGTCATTCTCTATGCCCTGCTCCTGCTTCTCCCCTCCCCCAAAGTAGTTGAAGCATGAAATCCACTTCAGCACATCAAATTCACAGATAAACAGTAATGCTTAATTAATGCTACAAATATTTCCTAGGGGGTAAAAGGCATATGAGCATCGTTCTATGTGATGACACATTCATCTTATTCTTGTTCATGAAAAAAATAATCTTGGGTAACGTTGGGGAATGGCCATGTTTACAGTATTTAACAATGGCGCATATGTATTTTATATGTTTATAATTTTTATATAAAGCTTTATTTATTGCCTCAATGTCTGAAATGAAAACCTATTCAGTTTTTTTCCACCACTTTCATTTAGACATAGTAACCCACATCCTCAAAGTAAAAAGAATAGGCAATACACTTCTGAATATTAATTCAAAATAGAAAAACTAAAACACCCTAGTTGCACACCTGTGACTAACTGAAGTGATTCTGATTAGCTCAGGATAAAAATCAGCTTCTCCTGTAGGTTTTCTCAGCAGGTTTCCTTGTTTCTTAGTGTATGCCAGTGAAAGGAAACAACTACAGGTAACAAGAAGCAACCAAAACATCTATGGGATCAAACCGATCAAAGGTACAAATCAGGAGAGGGTTATAAAAAGCTATCAAAGGCCTTCAATATATCATGGAACACTAGGGGGAAAAAAAAAAAAAATCAAAAAATGGACTAAATATGGCACCACCAGGACCCTTCCTTGATCAGGCTATCCCTGCAAGATGGATGACTGTGCAAAGAGGAAACTCATCACAGAGGCCAATGAGAGGCTTAAAAGCAACAGGTCTTCATAGCAAGGACTGGCCACCGTATGCACATTGCAACAATTTTATGTGTCCTCCACAATTCTGAGTTGGAGGGTAGGGTGGCAAGACTCACAAAGAAGAACACCGAGTCTCATTTGAATTATGCAAAAAGATACTCTGGATCTCCTGTTGCCACACGGAAAAAGCTCTTGTGGTCTGACGAGGTTGAACTTTTTGGCCTTAATTCCAAATGGTATGTTTGACGCAAAGCCAACACAGCCCATCAGCCTAACAACACAGTCCCTACTGTCAGGCATAGTGGTGACAGCACCATGCTATGGAGCTGTTTCTCTTCAGCAGGGACAGGAGCTCTGGTGAGAATGGAGGGGTAATGAATAGTGAAAAATACCAAAACATTTTTGAGGAAAAACCTGCTACCCTCTGCCAAAAAGCTGAATAGGGGGAAAAATGTCATCTTTTAGCATTACAATGACCCAAAGCACACAGATAAATCCACATTGGCATACCTGAAACAGGGAAGATCAGTGTCATGGAGTGGCCTAGTCAGAGGCCTGACTCCACTGAAAATCTTGGGACTGATCTGAAGAGACCCCTCTTCAGCTCAAAGGGGCAAGAAAAGCTGATCTCTGTATTCTAAACACAGAGACTATAACATCTATAGGAAATATCTGTTTCATGTCATCAAAGTTGTTAAACAATACTGTCCTCTCAATTAAGCTTTCAAATGTTAACTGCTGTTGTACAAAAGCAACTTGTTTATTTCATCTGTACTTCCTGAACAATCACATGAAAGCAGAATAAAATCTTACTGCTTTTGTGTGTTTTTCATTAGGAAAGTGAATGACTGTAGTGTTGGAATCTTGGGGTCATTCAGACAACTATGCTTTTGGTCAGTAAGATTAAGTGGAAAAACTGAGCTAACTCTATGACACTACCTACTTCACTGTGCAGCATCTCATGCACTGACTATATTCAGGAAGGTGGACTATTTGGCATCACTTAAGATGCAGTCAGAGGGTGAATGACACCACAAGACACAAAATCGATACAAGGATTAAGAGATGGACCTTTTCTCAATACAATTTACTGTACCTAGAAAGAGTGTGTGCGTGTGTGTGTGCTGTGACACCAGCCAAGCGAAGTGAAATACGTAACCGTGTGGGAAAGGTGAGACCTGCCACCTTGAAGACGTGTCGGGGAGGTTCCAGCACATCAACAGTGCGCTGTAATTTAACCCTCAGTCTCAGCGGACAGGTTTTTTCCGCTTGCCACGTTTATGAACGCGCCACCTTCTCTGAGCTACGGAGGGTATGTGCAGGGATTACAACACAAGAGCAACATCCACAAGCTCTGTTCAGCCAGGGTACTACCAGACTACAGCAATCTGAGGCATTCCAAGGCAAAGATGGAAGCCCCCTCTGTGTATCTCCCTCCTCTCAATAAACTGTGTGCATCTAGCTTCTGATCTTGCCAGCAGGGTGAAGCGGTGCAGATACTGTACGTAATATCTTGTTAATGAGCCCTCTCGTAATTTCACGGTTATATTTAAAAGCTAATACTGGTGTTTGATGAATCTTTTTTGAACCACTTGTTAATCAGAACCTAGAATTACCAGGGTTTCTTTTTTTGGAAAAGTGCTAATGAAATGGGCCAACAAGTTTAAAAACTAAATAAACAACAGCAAAAAACACAACAAAATTATGGTTTCAATTTAAGCCTGTTAGTGTCCACAAGTGGTCAGGAGGCAAAAGACCGCAACTTGAGTCAGCTACAGGCCGACAAAGACATTCAGATCCAAGACATTCTTTATAAGTATAACATGATACGATTTAAATATTTTAATTCCATCATGCTGCCATTTCCCTTTGAGAGAACATGAGGTCAGTGATCCTTAAATTATAAGGGCAGTGACGCAATGTTATAGCAATCTAAAGCAGACCAATTCTGATTTTACACAGCCTGTACATTCAGCATTAAAATTTCAAACAAAAAAGGGAAAGATTTTGAACGTGATGCAGCTGTAGACACAATAAAATACATCCCAGAGATGTTTCAGCATATGTCTGTGCTCTGGTCAGAAGGCCCAAATCATTCATTTAGTATTCATTCTAAAAGACCCACTAGTCAGGTTACTTCCAAAAACAAATCTTATGTAGTGTCCCTCAGTGCATCCATTAAGTCACATTGCACCTGTCCTTAATTACCCACCTACACATTTTGCTTTCTTCTTTTCCAAAAACAGAACGAGCTAAGCATCACTAAACCGACTACAGCAGAGATTTGTAGTTAAATTTAAGTTCAAAAGGAATAAATTGATTGCTGATAAATTAATGTTTGGTGGAGGCCACCACTGCAGCTCTATATCACAGTGATCTAATCATTAATGCAGTGTAGTGGGCCTGGGTTAACAGTCACATGGGGGTTGAGGTCTCGGCCTTGGTTCTACTCATTGATGACTTGGGTAGTCTATAGTTAGAGCTAATGAGGGTTCGGAACATCCTGAGTAACAGTTTGCCTGTCATATTATTTGCAGAGCTGCGGCAGGCAGCATTTCAGCCCTCATCATCCCAAGCCTTCAGCTGGTGGGTGATAATCCCATTCATATGCAGGACAATATGCCATAAGCAGTTATCCCAAACAACTGTCTGGAACAATTTAGAAATCTTTTTTTTTTTCTGTCACAGAATACAATGGGTGCGTTTTGCGAGGTCAGCCAGCCAAAATGTTCTTTACGAGGCACTTGCACTTGTGGCATACAGTGTTATCCTGAACAACACTTGTCCTGAACAGGCAAATGATATACTAGAGACGTTTTCAATTAGTGAGTAAAATTAGAAAGAAGAAAAACAGAAAAAAAGAGAAATCAAAAATGGGGGAGAGAATCTAATTAGGAATTGAGAGTCGTCACAAGAAATTACAAGCGATGTCAGCTGTTTTACATTCCTTTCAATTTCAATTCGCCTCTTTCATCCTCTAACCTCATTTACATGAATTATTGAGCACAGCCAGCGACAGACACACGGCTGGGAAGCAGTATCACAACACAAAGGACTTGACTTTCATTACGAACCGTAATGAGGCAAATAATTTATATGATGATGTGTGCAGCTCTTGGTGAGGAGCAGTTAGTTATTATTTTCTCCGGCGCATCTCTCGCGCGCTTCCTCTGCCGTGGGCCGCTTCCATGGAAGCCTGCCAGAGGGGGGGGGGACGCCGTTTTCAATGCTTACTCTGTGTCCGGGAAGTCGCTGAGTCCCCCCAGGTGGGCCGACCACAAAGTGAACATCTGCCATCAGCTCATTGTTAAACATCACCGAATTCCTGTGAACAAGAACAACGCACAAATATTGCATGTGAAAGTTTCTTCCAACACCCCCTCCCGAAAAAAAAAAACAAAAACTGGAATATCTGTAAAGAGACTGTGAAAAGACGTCTGCTGTGAATTCTGCAACGTGTCTGGGTTTTCCTTTAGGCTGAGGAAGTGGCTTTGTTCGAATTCGGCGTTAGCTTCGGACGGCGCAGACGGAAAGTGAAGGCGTCCTCCTGAAATCGGCAGCGATTTGCATGAGAGCCCGGAAAGGTGACTCCCCAGCACGGCGTTCCCACAGCCGGGGGCTCCAGCAGCATGGGATGCAAGCTGCTGCATCAAAGGTGGCCTGCGTTCCAGCGTCTAGAGCCATCCTTTTCAACTACTCATTAAAGTAAAACCCTGCAACCGATGCATTTATGTGTGCTCCCGGCATTACAGAGCACCGTTAAGTTTTCACAGCCTCGCTTTTTTCAGCCCTTTTCATAGATGCCTACAGTGCTACTGGGCTGATACAGATAAAGGGGTCAAAAGCATCAAAAGCAAAGAATATATTTGATGTGTAAAGGATAAATGTACCCCTTTGCCGGTCTCATAGACTAGTCGCAGATTTTTTTCTTTCTTTTTTTTTCTCCTTGATGTTGGTATAAGCCAGCAGGTACAGCTGATAACACCTGTACCCTCAAAGCAATCAGTGGACAGAGAGTTGCATCCACATGGTGTTGTCAGTAAGATGAGCACAATTTATTGATTTTGTCTGGCTGATTACTTTGTCTAGGCAACACTGCCCTCAAGACTCCAGTGTCAGTCTACAGGAAATTTCAGCTCCCTTGTAACAACCCTGCAGATGGAGTGGGTCGTGGCTACTGATGCTTCATATTAGAGGTGGTGGAGGGGGAACACATAACACTACTCAATCAGCATAGACTACAATTAAGTTTAAAGCCAAATGAAATGTAATAGCACCTGAGTAGTCACAAAAACTAAATTTGCTTTACAGTATGTCACTCAACTAAAAACTAATGCCCCTCCCAATGCCCCCACACAAGAACGACTAGGTCATTCTCTATGCCCTGCATTTTGTGAAGGGTCAGTGTTAACACTATACAAAGTGGATACTAGTTGATATTTGGACAATATCTAATACTGATATCCAAAAAGCATAAGTCAATCCAGCTTACATACGACAACTACAAAAAACTCCAGCAAAATTACAAATATCAACAGCAACAAGAGAGGAAAAAAAATTCTTTCAAGTATATGTACTCCAACACACAGCAGCAGTGGGTAAACAGGCAATGATGTGTTGGAAAGCCAACAAAGCAACTACTGAGCAACCACATTTGCTTTGCCGGCATGGGGCTTGCCTTTGAAAGGGGAGTGAATGGTTCCTCTAACGTGGAGCGCACAACGCGTCCTATGCATATCAACTGTCACTTGTCACTTGCGTTTACCGCCAGGCATTCAGTGTCAGGCAGATGCAGCCAATCTATGGAGGGGGGATGCCGCATTAAACAGCGGTGCACCCTGCCGTGTCTGTACAGGAGACACCGACACAGAGTCAGCGTACACAAGCCCCCTAAATCCCACTGAATTGCGAGGAAATCTCTTGCGCAGCCCCTGATGTGGTGTGAAAGCAGGTCTCTGGGCACACAGGTCCGTCAGTTCGCACGCACATCTAAATCCCACATGCCCTTGAAAGCCAGTCGCACATCAAAATACATGTAGTCCCTCAGAGCAGTTTTAGAAAGCCTCACTTTTTCTGCACTTACACATGCAAGTCAGTAGGTACGAATGAAATTAAACAGAAACTGCTGTTCAATAATTGAATTACAAATCAAAAAGAAAGAAAAAAAAAACTTTGCAGGAATTATACAAGTCCAGCATAATTCATAGGATTCCATAAAAATGAGGAAAACCTTTTTCACCTACCTCTCTCGTATAGTGGGGTAGAGCCCTTGCCAGTTGCAGCCCTGGATGGTGTTATTGTTGTTGAGGTTCTGCTGCTGGTACTGCTGGACCGTAGTGGCCGCGGCCGGCTTCTTGGTGGGGAAAATCTCCGCAGCCATCTTCTTCTTTTTCTTGGTTTTCAGGGTGATGATCTCATAGCAGACAGGAGGCAACTTGGAGTTGGTGGGGCTGCCCTTCTTGGCCCCCTTACTTGACCTGATTCTCACTGACTCTGGAAGCATCAAGAAGAAAGTCAGACATTTCATGTTCCTTCCCTTGGCATCGACCATGAGTCTGTTCACCTGCCGAGCAGTGGAGTATCATGCAGAGAAGACATTCAAGGAAAAGATTGAAGAAAGTCTGCCTGATGCCCTGGGAAAAGTCAGAGCAAAGCACTCAGATCCTCTTTTAGCTTAACCTTTTCTCAGAAAAATCACTTTTTTCCCCCGCTACTTCCACGTCTCCACCTTACAGCTGTACTGCCGCTGCAATCTGATAAAGCCGTTTACTTTGGTCTTTTAAGTTTGATCCAGTGAATGACAGTCCCCTTGGCTCTCCATTACTGGAAGTTATCAAATGAATCGATCCCTTGCACGCTCGCTCGACCGCTCTCCCCCTTCCGCGTCCCTCTCTTCCCCCGTCTCACTCGCTCGCTCTGACAGCCCTAGATATAGTACTGCTGCATTGACGCTGGCGGCCCTACTTTCACAGGGATACAGCTCCCTGGGATTTAGCTGGAGATGCCTGCTGAAGGAGTCTGAGCTGGCTTGTTTTGCTGACTACAGGAACTGAATGGATGAGAGGAGTAGAAATTGCATGCAGCCCCCTGCATACGGACTCGGGCATCCTCTGCAGCTGAGCCAATCGGTGGACGGGAGGATTACGATTGGTTGCAGCAGCATTATGTGGCACCTCCTGGAATATGCAAAGCTCCTCAATTAAAGTGACAGCTTTAACCCCCCCAGAAGGATGATATTCATCTGCACTTTGTTTTAGTCTTTTACATCTTCCTAAACCAAAGGCACTGGGGCCTGCATGTAATATGCATTGGAAAATATACATTAAAAAGAGCATTGTAAATGCCATAGGTTATTTTTCAAGGCAGAATTTGCTTAATTTATACTCCCAACTGTCTAATTTGCATGCTCCAAATTAGAATACAACTTTACATTTTGAATAAAATTATGGGCATGAATCGCAATGCAACACTGTTCCCTTGAATGTTAATGGTATTTGCTTTCCCCCTTCTTAATGAACTGTAGGTGGAAATTCTTTTTTTTCGAGTTTCCCCTTTTCCTATTCCATTTTTTACCGGAAAGACATAATGTCAAGTGCACTAACCCACTAACCTGAGGGTCCGATATTATGGTATTCATCAATAAAAATATAAAAATAAACAAATAACAATCATTTGAAAACTGACCTTGACACATTTAAAGATACTCACAAAAATAGTAATAATAATTTCTACACGCATCATCAATGCAAAAAGAAACTGTTTTTTCCACTCATCTCAGAAGTTTCTGAAAGCACTATGCATATTCAAATCACAACAATTGTACGTTTGTACACAATCATACAGCCATTATATTCGATTCCAGGGTTTCATGTTGACTGTAAATGTCAGTAATAGACCACTACAGAACCTATGCCAGCTACTGAACCTCTTCATTAATTATGTTAGTTCTTATTTAAAATACTGTGCTATTATATCATTCTAAAGCTACTTTGTAAGAAGAGATAGCCTAATCTTTTAACATAACAATAGAAGTAATAATAAACATTACAGGGTTGATTACCATTTCAGATTCATTCATTCTTTTCTTCCATCAATGATAATTAGAAGTCCAAAATGACCACCTGACAAAGAATTTTCCGTTATGGGTTACATTAAGGTACTATTGATCTGTAATTGTGAAGGCTGGCGGGGACAGAATCTGAAAAAACATGTGTCAATAAACCCCCTAAACTCACATGCAGTTAGCAATCATTTAACGCCTAATTAAGATGATTCTGGTTTGGGACTAAATTACAAGATATAAAACCTGGCTGCTGAAAACATAGGTCTCTATCCTTAGCAGCACGCTAAATGATATCCAATAATGGTGATTCAAACTGTATTATCTATCAGTAATTAAAATAAGGGGACTACGTAAATAAGAGTATAAGAAGTTTGGTTAAAAGTTCTATCAAAAACTTTTTTAAGTGACATGACAGACCACAACTGGAAGCAATTGCAATAAAACATTCTACATGCTGAATTAACTATTTTAGCCACTAAATGTTCACTGAGGCAATTTACGTATGTGCAACCATTAGCCTATTTTTTCTCACAATATTCAGTTTACAGGCCATTTTAATACACTGTACTTTTAAAGTTTTAAAATGTGACAGGTGATCATGTCCAATTAAATTTATTTTATGCGATTCTTGATAACAGAAGCTGTACATGCAGGAAACAAAGGGGTTGTTTTCTCTAAAAACAGATGTTTGGATGAATGTAGTTTATGTATTTATTTTGTTTAATTTGGTTAGCCTTGTTCATAGCCATATCAAAAACACGTCACTCAACATAGGAGAACTGGCTGTCCGGATAGTGGTAGTTCTCTGAATGAACTGACCAACTAACCATCTTAAATGACAGTACTTTTTCTGTGTTTACAGTTAACTGCTTAGCTAATTAGGTAATATTTTTTGTGTGCAAACAGCAAAAAGTAAAAGTGTCATTCAGCTATTCCTGTCACGGTGCTAGCTAGCCAGCTCCTGCTACAGTAAATGTGCTTGCTATACAGCTAGGCATTACAAAGGGTGGTATTTTTTCTACTATAAAGCCAGCTAAGTAACCATTTGGATAGTTAATGTTAGCTATGTAGCTTACAAAAAGCTAAAACTGCACTCATCTCATTCAGCCTCAAAGCACAAGCTAATTGGTTACGCTGTGTTTACAGTCTGATTGCTGGCTAGCTAGACAGCAGAGATAATATCAGCATGTGACAGCCCAATGTACCAATTCAGAGTAGTCTAGTTTTTATATGATGTCTTTCTTGAATCAACACAGTGGAAGAGAAAATATATTTAAGTACTGTTATATTTAACCCCTAATCAGAACAAAACAGTGATAAATGTCAAAGACGGTCAAATGCAGTTACATTAGTGTGTAGAACTGTTTATATGCTGATTAGTCTTTAGTTGCTATCCATACCATGGGCTCCAAATATAATCATAGCCTTGACAAACAAAGATGATTTACCAAAAAACATAAACCAAAGTTAAGAGAGCATACACTGATATTTGTATATGTAATTACAAACTGATACTACCAAAATTACATGGCTTTCAGAAGTTGTAATCCAATGTGCTCACAGCATTTCAGATCATTGACCCACACAAGTTCAATAATGGCTATAAAAATATTCAAATGAAATTAAATCTGTTGGGTTTCACAGTGGCATCCATGATCTAGTTCTAGGCCACTGAAAACTGCCTTACCTAAGGCAGCGTTTCCCAACCCTTTCCTGGAGTACCACTTGTCCTGCATGTTTTAGATCTCTCCCTGCTCCATCACAGCTGATTCAAATGATCAACTCATTATGAACTCCTGAAGCTGCTTAATAAAAAAACTGATCATTTGAATCAGCTGTGTTGGAGCAGGGAGAGATCTAAAACATGCAGGACAAGGGGTACTCCAGGAGAGGGTTGGGAAACGCTGACCTAAGGTATACATCAAATTTACAACGCGTTGTGATAAAGAAGGAAGGAAGGAAAACAAACTTCAGAGCAACACTGGAGATACTGTCTCAAAACTACCTTTTTTGTACTTACAGCATGAATATTTTACCCATGGCAGAGTTGCAAAGACACAACTCAATAAAAGAGGTGTCATTAAGATGAAGCAAAACCAAAGATTAAAATTACTTGCATTACAGACATGCTCACTCTGGTTTTGCCTTAAGGTTGCTTTACCTCCTCTGTGACATTCTTACCCTTATTAGAACAAAGAGAACGACTCAAATGCAAACAAAAACATTTGGGCTGAAAATCTGGTTCCATCTGCTAAAAAGCACATTCCTGGGTCAAAATGATTGGTTCGCAGGCCGACAAAACATGTATGGGTCACACTCACGAGAAAGGTTCCTGAGAGTAATACTATCAGGTTGAAGTGTAGCTAGCTAATATGAGTACAGAAATTCTGCTTACACGTCAGAAGTCGTCTACTATTACTGATTTTTTATTTATTTTTTTACAGTTTGCTAAGCGTATGAATACCCCTGGCAACCACCGAATGATGGAAATGGAGAATAACCTTTCCCTATCTGTGAACAATGTATTGATAGGGCGGAGAAAACCTTATGCGATTACGGGCACGGGAACATTCTCATTCGGTTTCCTGAGATTTCCTGGACAGGACACGAGCGTATACCAACTATCTGGCTAGCTGCCTGTAGTTTACGGGATTTATAAGAACCTGGGGGAAATTATCTACCCTAAATCAAACCAGCTATGTTAAGCCAATATAATATGCAACTGCATACCTACCATTTTATAACGGCATATTGTTCCGACGAATTGTAGGCCTATGGGTAGAGTAACGAAGACAGAGATCAAGCGAACTCTATCCCCATTCTTCCAAAATGGTGTAATCCAGCGAGCCCAGCTATAATTTTCGGTTGCTAGCATGTTTATTTAAAGTAACTAGGTTAGCAAACTGGTCAGACGGTAAAGTCTATAATCACACATACCAATGGTCAGATAATGCCTTGTACCCGGCGTCGTCAAATCTACGATATTAAGTTTATAAATCATTTAAAACTTGCACTTTCAGACAAGGCGAGGCAAACTGACCAGCTAACTCTCTGCATAGATTATACATTAGTTGGCTACATACACAACAAGCTAGCCAATCAACATAGCCCCAACAAGAGTCGATGTCGAAACAGATGAACAGGTTGTGAAAGAGTTTGCTCTTGCGGAGGAAAGATGCACTTACCTGTCTCATTTCCTTTTTAGAAGTATTCATATGGGTAACTAGCTAGCAATAGCAGCTAGCAACCGCGAACATAATCATGAAATAGCTTGCTAGCTAGCAACATCCATCCAAACTGAACAGGCGAAAACGCATTAAAAATAAAATGGCAAACTGAATTTCTGACTGCAACTACCAACATTTCAAAAGGCAGCCACGTAAAAGCTATAACGAAAGCGCACTACCTTCACTGCCTGAAAAGTTCGTGAACAGTGAAGCAGAGACTGCCAAGAAAGTTTGTTTGCGTGTGTGTCCACCCAACGAGCAGGCTCCCTCTATTGTTTGGCAACAGTACGAGGGGCTAGAAGCTTCCCCCTCTGTGGGCCCCTTCAAGCTGCATTTGTTCATGGCATTGTTTTAGCGTTAACAGCGTGATATTGGAATGAGAGGGGAGAGTGTCCGTTAGAGGTAGAGAAGGACCTGTCAGAGATGAAGGTGAGTTGGAGAATAGAAAAAAAGAACATGATTAATATAAATTCATACATTGCTGAACTTATGTCAGAATCTTGCCAGTAGCAATAGCTATGTGTTTTTAGTATACAGTTTATAATTGATATACCTAGGAAGGCTGCTATAATTATTTGAGATAAAACTGAGAATTAAATTCAGCAAGTTTGCTGTGCCATGAAGTAAAAGCTTAATATAAGTCAACACCTATGTATAATGAATATCCTACATCCTTAGCATTGTCTGAAGGGTATTTCCTGTTTTCTTCCTCCTTTTCCTGTAAGGTAATCAGATCTCATGATTGTTCAGTAAATCCAGTACAGCCATATTGTGTAAATAGATGCAGATAGGTTTCACATAAAAATAATGAAATAAGAATGCATAAATAAATCACAGCATTTATATCTATGCTGCAGAATTAAACCTTTCTACCAAAGCTGCTGTAAGGCATAAAATTTCTGCTTTCCTCCTACAGTCTTTTTTCTAGGTACAGCGTCCTAGATCAGTTCCAGAGGTAGAAACCTGGTAGTTTTTGGTGTCAGCAGAAAATCAGACTGTGCCAGAATTTGGGCACAGGCTGTTTTGCGATGTGAAATGTGAATCCTTTTTATGCTAGCAAATCTACCACATTGCAGTCAGGGCACACTTTGTGTATTTCTACAGATACCTTTTTGTGTTTTGTTTTGTTCAGTGCTACTCAGTGTCTTATATGACACTATTTGCCTGAAATTATTTACTGAACCTTCCAAAAAAAATCTTCGCATTTCTGCACACAGTTGCCAGTTACCCTTTTGATTTTGCACCTCCCCAAACAGCTAAAAGGAATTCCATTTTTCTTTGACTGTAGGTGACTCCCCTGCTTCCCTTACCAGTTTTCCCCATTTTTCCCACACAAACAATTAAAATTTCCTGAGGAAAAGTCATAATCCTTCACTTGGGCTCCAACCCTTTGCCAAGAGGTATAATTAAGGTGGAACCTTCAATTTCCTGCACACATAACTGCAGGGTTATTTTACAGTCAACAAACAAATTGAGTTTTTCCCCTGAACATTTATTGAAACAAAATTAAATACAACCCCTGAATGTGCTAAATCTCTTTCTCCTATTCTTCATATATAATTTCAAATTATACACATAATCTGTGGCTCTGTCAAGTACTGATGTCACAGACATGGCCATTACTGTGCTAGGGTTTAAAACAGGTTGTTAAGGAAAAAATATCAGGTAAAGCAGATTATTATGAGAGCTTCAAATATTGTAGTTAATTTCCACAACAAATGTATGGCATATTGTTCCTTACTAACTAGAGCATGCTCACAGATACTGGGCACTTTCTTCTCAGCACTGCAGGAGCCACCTTAGTCTGTATTCTGATTCAACTAAGTCTTGCGCCCCAGGAGTTATCACTCTACTTTTGCTTACATGCATACCAGATTGTTCAACGTAAAATGTCTTTTGCTCTCTGGTGTGAAATATAAAGGCATATGTTAAACCACCGCAAGTGTGCGACACTGAAAGTATTTACTTTGGACTCATTTCCAGTAAACAGATGGTGCAAAATTTGTTTCTGCACCAAAAACAGCATGATTTCAGCACCTCACAACAAGTCACCTTACATGAGTAGTTTATTACACTAACGATCAAGTAGGCAGTTTCATTAATCATCTGTTATTGCACTCTGTCGTCTTTGATCTCAGTGACTGTTTCGCACTGCGCACAGGTACTGTGCCTAATATACTGTTGTTTCCCATCATTTCAAATTGGTAGTCATACACTGTAACTTGATCTCATCTAAAAGGCAATACATTATGTGTTTGAGGCAAACATTAATAATCCCAAGTTATGATGTGCTGCTTTATTATCCATTTTTACGTTTCTTTTTCCATGTTTTCATTTGACAAATTATAATGAGATTGTCTCATTTTTATTGCTTTGTCTGACTCCAGCAAGAATACAGAAAGCTTTCTGAAATTGAAACATGTCTTAGGACTGAGAATAAAAGAAGACATTAAGACTGCATTTACATTACAGGATTTTTTAATAGTTACTTTGTGTATTGAAAAGAAAATTTGCCATCTTTTTGACTTTTTGTGGTTTGAGTACAGATAATGTCAGTTGGCTGCCACCTTTCCTTACAGTTACATTTTATATATATGTGTGTGTATATATATATATATATATATATATATATATATATATATATATATACACACACACATATATACTCGTGTGTGTGTGTGTGTGTGTGTGTGTGTGTGTGTATGTGTGTGCACGCATTCACACGCATGCATGTGTGTCTGTGCTGTATCAATATAAAATCTCAGCGGATCTGTATTTGATGAAACAGTTTTTTTTTACATTATTATACAAAAGCTCCATTTTTAACTGTTAAAAATGCAAACCAGCACACCTATCCCAGTCTTTTGTTGAATACTCTCTGAGTGTGAAATTTACTCTGGAAGACAATCATTTTCTGTCATATCAACAGAAATAATCAACATAATAACCTCTTATTAGTGTTTGTTATGTGTCTATGCTAAGAATAATGCAGTCTTAAATGGGCCATCATAGCAATATAATCTCACTGAGCAGCAAACCTTGAGTCCCCAAAGAGATGAATAAAATTAAGTTCCTAACTAAACCCCCGAACTGGTGTCGGTGCACATAATGAGCTACGCTGCTATTTTCATTCTCTTGGAAAGACGCAGGAAAAAAAGACATGACCCTTCACCATGGCTTTGATGGAATGCCAGTCTGCAGTGAAACACCTGCTGAGAAACTTGGCACAGGGAATGTGGAGCTCGGAGTATGCAGCTATGATGGCTACTGGAGGAGCCTTGCCTGCAATCCGTCAGAGCAGAGGATCTTCCCTCATCTCTGTTATTAAAACACAGAGCACCTGACAGGAGAGGAGGAAATGAGTTCTGCGTCTCGGAGTCTGCTTGATTTCTAAAAGCAGGGCCATGTTAGCCAGCATGATAGAAAACTGGGGGGGCTACCACTCTTTCAGGACTGCTCTTCCTCTGCCCCCGCCAGCTTTCTGCGTGATGTCACACGGTCAACATCATAACTCTCAGTCCATTTTTCATCAGCACTGCTATCTGGAGCAGGAGCTTCACCACGAGCCCTTTGCAAGATGGAATAATAGGTGCACCTCCAATAGTCATGTGGATTAAACAAGCACCACAATAAAGCCATGCAATAGGAACGATCCATATCTGCAAGCAGAGAATTCCAATTATGATTTGTACTAATCAATGAAATGGCCCAACATGAAATCTGAAATACTCACAAGTGTCTTGTTGGCTTTCTCTTTTATGACCTCTTCAAATTAGATCTCCATTGATTTCAGATATTAGACTGATAGCATAGCATAGGAAATCTGGAATTTAAGATACTAATAAGAGTGGTACCCTCAGTTGATGTCCATTTCTGTATCTGTGCGAATCCATTGCTGTAGTCAAACCCTGCTTTTGTAATCTTAGTAATGATGAGGGACAGTCACAGGACAGAGATGAAATTCAAGCCCCATGACACAGCAAGTAAACATACTCTAGAAAACATTACCTGTGGTATTTTACATTACATTACCCATGGTTGCAGTAATGCGATGGCTTTGTGGACTGTATGTGTGTGTATGATTTTGTGCTTGCTGATGTGCTGACCCCTGAACCATGATTTATGCAATTTTACAAGCCAAGAGGTTATGCACCTCAATTGTGTCAAGAGACAAAACAGATTGTGTTTGTCCAAGTGAATTGACTATCCCTAAAGGACAGGACCAGGACAAGCATTAAATGTATTGAACAAATGAAAAATACTTCATATCCATCGTGATGTAATACAAACACCTAAACATGACATATTGACAGCTGGGAGCAACATCAAGCAAAAATAAGACTGATCACAGCTTTATTTGAAACAAAACTCGTGACTGTATTACACTGTAAACATATTTATTTATTCCTTACTGTAACAAAGGAGGTCAAAAACCATTTGACTGTGACTATCTAATGAGTGATTTCATCATTTCATTCAGTTTGTTCTTGCAATGTGGAGATGCTGAAACATTCAATGCACATACCCAACAGGGTCACTGTCCATCTGCTCCAAAATTTCCCAGTCTACCACTGTGTCCCTGCTGCCCTCCAATCTGCCAAGGTGTACCTCTCAAAATGCAGACACTAGATGTACGAATGAGGTATACTTCAATAATTCAATGGTATTAAATGAAAATTAGCCGAAGTTGCTGCAGTGATCGGATGTCATTAGATGCCCAGAATGCTTGTTATAGATGTAAATATTGGAGGGACAAAGTATGATTGAAATTGAGATTCAAAGTGTTTACCAATGGAGATTTACATGAAATAGCCAGCTGATAAACTCTGTGGGATGTGAGAACTCTGTGGAAACGTGGGATCTTTGCTACATTCGCACATAACAGATGTTGCCAAGAAATGCCTATGTACAAATACAGTGCCTTGGAAAAAGTATTCAGCCCTCAATACTGTTTTCACAATTTATTGTCTCAGATTCCAAATTTAAAATATATTAAAGTAAGATTTTTTTTTTTCCAGCTGGTCAGCAAAGTATTGTACATCATGACAAAGAAACATCCAAAACCTTTAAAAAATTTAGTAAAAAAAAACCTAAATCCTTGAGATTTAAAAAGGATTCATACCCTTCGTAATAATAAGGCTAACCTTGCTCAGACGCAAGATATTGTCTTATAAACTTATCTGATATGTTGTTGGTCTCCACCTCTGTAGGAAATTATTGGATCACCTGTTTTGAATTATTTCATGAGCATAAATACCTTCCCTCTATGAGGTAAAACAGTATGGTTGGATTTTCCATTGAACAAACCAAAATGAAGAGAAAAGAGCATTCAAAACAAGTGAGGGATATGATTGTGGTGAAGCACAAATCTGGGGAAGGATACAAGAATATTTCAAAGGCACTGAACATATCTTGGAGCTCAGTTCAGTCCATCATACAGAAGTGGAAGGAATATGGAACTACAGCCACACTGCCTAGGGCAGGCTGCCCTCCTAAACCTAGTCACCAAACAAGAATGGCACTTGTCAGAGAGGCTACTGTGATGCTAACTGTCACTCTAACCAACCTAGTCCCCTCTGCCAGATTGTGTAAACTAGGGAGGAAGTTTGTGTTCCATCAGGACAGCAACCCAAAGCACGCTGCCAGAGCAACACTGGATTGGCTTAAAATGAAGAAAATTGACACCTTTGAGTTGCCCAGTCAGTGTCCAGACCTTAACCCCATCAAAAATCTGTGAAAAGATCTCAAAATTGCTGCTCACCAGCTAACCTGGTATAGCATGAGCAATTTTGCAAGGAGGAATGGGCTAATACTGCTTAATCACACTGTGCAAAATTATTTTGCCAAAGAGACTGATTGCCTGAATAGGTGTGAAAGGTAGTTTAACCAAGTACTAAAGAAGGTCAATGAATACTTACTAATTGTTGACATTTCAGTTCTTGATTTTTTATGCTTTAATGGTTCATAATTTTATTTCTTTTTTGGGCTGTACTGTTGCAGAGTTGAGTGATTCACAAACAAAAAAAATTCTCTGTCTAATTAATCAAAATCTCAGGTTGTGGGAACCATTTGTGTGAAAAAAGGGCTGGGGGCTGAATACTTTTTCATGGCACTGTATATCTAGTGAAATGAATGGCTCATTTTGATAACAGCTTGAGATTAAATAATCTTAACATGATTGTGCCCTCATTTTACTTTACTAGCAGAAGGAAAATGAAACAATGTATTGGGACCAAGATTAAGTTCAGAGAGCAGCTAGGCATCTCTGTGTCAAAAACCAAACTGTAGATAAAGATCCTGCATCATGGCCAGTGGGTTGGACCTCTCAACTTGTTGCTGGGGGATGGAGAAAAGTGATTGGTTAATGTTACTAGAAAGCCCTAGAAACCACTTACACAATTGCTTTTACTGGAATTTTCTGAGGGAAGGTGGAGAGCGAGAGTGCTGAGCGGTGTCCCAGTGGAGAATTGACCTCCTCTATCCTTGACCCAACCACCATTCCTCACTGCTGCCACTCATCTACTCCCGCAGTGTGTGATGCTCACCCAGATCCCTGTTTCAGTCCTTAATCCTTCCGGTTTCCACATTACATTGCACTCAGTGTATGCTAGTTCCATCCCCATACCTTATCAGGCAACAGTAAAATGCCGCTGCCACAAGATAAGCATGTTATTGACATTCGTCACTCTTCAATAAATTACAGGATACTCCAGACACTTACCTATTCTCTTGATTGTGGCATTCTCCACAGCTGGTCATCAGATAAATGGAACTTTCTAGAAGGTTTTCTTACCTTTTTCATCATGAATAGCACAACACAGGCTTTCTTGCCTGACAAAAAGCCATCTCTGAATTATGCATGCAGTGGAGGGTATGCACACAATGGTGAAGTCACATCAAATCATCACCATCACACAAGCTCCTTGTGGATTTCATTACCAGGTGTAACAGAATCTCTCCCGCCTCGTCTGTATCAGCATCAGTTGAAGGCAAGGACATCAGTCAACTTATTTTTTCTCCAGGGGGTTCACCCAGTTTCATCTCTTTTAACACATTCTGGATGCTGTGCTCACAGCACAGACATCACAGTGGACAACAAAGAAGGACATGTCTGAAAAGATTGGGTCTGCACAGAAGTATACAAGCTTTCTTTATTGTGGAAAGGAGAGTGCAGTATGTTTACCTGAAGCTCAATAAAGCAGGACTGTAATCATGTCTGATGTCATGCTGTCTATGCCAATCTTTCTTAATCTGAAAAGACAAAAAAATGTAAGGAAGAAGAAAATACAGCCTTACGTATATATGTAGTCAAGACACACATACACACAGAGTGGCATCCATTTGCATTCAAGAAAAGATGATTCAGTGATTCAACAAAGGGAAATGCAAATTAACAAGAAGTATTTTCTGATAAATGTCGATAAGTACAAATACTAATACCAACTACCAACCCACTAAACACAACACATTTGTACATTTTACATCAAGTGTGGTTAGAATGAAAGACTCTCAACGGATCCTGCAAGACTTTAATTTGCTCTCATATTGCAGAGAGTGAGATTTTGTTTTCAAGGAGTAGGTTACATAGAGTCAGATAAACCTTTGGGTTTGTCTGACATGATGTACCAAATCCATCAGAGAGGTAAGTATAATTGGCATGGCTGACATGACACACAGCACATAAGTGTTGGTATAACTAATTTTTTATGTCCATTTTTACAATGAATTCATTTAATACAAATAGGTAATTATCACAGTCGAAATGCATTAAGATAAGTTGTTTCATCTACAGTTATCATCAAAAACATCCACTTTTTCATATATTACCAGGGCCACTCATTCCGGCACTGTGTGCCAGTCATTTTAGTGAAGATTGTGGTTGCGATTAACCTTGAGACCACTAATCCGTAATGATTTCAGCAAAGCCTAATAAGACCTGTCAGCCAAATCTGACCTTTTCTAATATAATCAGAAGTAACATGACCACAGTGATAGTAATCAGGATAATGAGGTGTAAACACAGAAAAACACACAAAGTAGCCTGCTGGTTAAGGGTGTTGGTTGAGAGGCATGTAGATCCTGTGATATCAGGGAATATACTCATACAAAAGTCATGAATCTTGTAAACATTTCATGAGCATTGATTTAAACCTGTGTCATCTTCATACATTAGAGACAGGCATCAAAAATAAAGAAGTATGTTTACTATAAGGACAGTTATGATACACAGAAATAGCTAAGCATGGCCAGAAACACACAATGCAAGCATTTTGTCAGCTGGATGGGCTGACAGTGCAAAAAAGATAATTCTAATATTAGCCATCCTTGTAATATTACAGTAGCTAGCCAGCTCGTTAAGTGGCGGATCTGTGGACTGCCTGCTTTACAGTGTGATGCCTCTGAACAAGTAGATGTTAGATGTGGCTGGCAACGCACAAAGAGTGAACACATGGCATTTAGCTCTGCAAAAGGACTGGAGGACTGTCATACAAAAGAAATGTGATAGCTTGGTAGTTACTCTGTGTTTAAGCAAGCTGGCTGGCAACTCATTTTAGCATCAAGGCAAAACACATCAAACACCATGTATTGAGGACTAGCTAATGTAATGGTATGAGGAGGTCAAGAGTCAGAAAGGTTAGTTGTGTGCATGGAAATAGTTTTGTCAGGTTTGTTATATAGTTAGAAAGCTGCCCTTTGTTACTATATTTTGGTGGGTCGACATTTCCTTTGGTGACACTGACATGTTGCTTCTACTCCTCAGTATGCATAATTTGTGCATTTCTGTGGCGTTTGTTAAAATAAATAAATAAAATGATGGGGCTACACATTCATAGCACTTAAAAGGGCTGACACTTTAAATAAAAGACTAGATGTGCCCATAGGCTAATTAACTGTGGTACCATGGTAAATTGAATATTTCAATCCTTTTTAATCCAGCCTTTTTTCATTTGTATAAGCCATAGGCCCCTGGGTCTTTCTTAACACTCTCAATTTTAATTATTTCACAGAAAGGTCATAAGCATATTATGTACTGTGACTTTAAGATTTGATTTTTTGTGTGTTTTTTTCAATTGTACGAGGTAATAAAAGATGAAATTGCCTAAAAGTGCTACAATGGGCATTGTACAGTCAAGTAGCAATTTGATAATTAAAGAAGTTACTTCTTTATCCTGATCATTGAATCACAATGTTTTGTTCGACCATAATGCCAAGTGAACTCTAACAACTGTCAGCCACCCACAACATTCAGCTTGAATACAAAGCCATTTTCCTTACTAAATGCTGATCTGTTCATTTTGCGATTTACGGACGCCACCAGTCATTGAATTCCAATGTCATAAGCAGAGAGTAGCACACAGGAGGGTAGAGGAGAATAAGGTCCCTCCTTCACAGACCTCACGCGGAGCCGCCACCGCAGTCAGACGCTCAATTAAAGCAGGATCTATGGGTGTCAACAGGAAGAAAAGAAAAACATTTAATTAGCACAGCTGCGGCTTGGAACCCTGTGTGACAGATGCCTCAGACACTCTGACAATCACAACCTGCGTAGGTGGCACAAGACGGCAGGAGCAAACTCCCATCACGTCGCCCACTCTGTCTGAGCAGCAAAGGACGACGTCTACCTACCACAACAAACAATACTGCCTGTTTGCCAGTCCTTTAGCACAGTTGCACAAAAAGTCACCACGATCCCTGCAAATATGTTTAATATGTGGACACACAGTTATATTTAATAGTGTGCTGCTAGCAATCAAACAAAAAAATCCAAATGTTCCATTCAATAATGCTGAGTATGTAAATGACAAAGCTAACAATAAATGACAATAACTACCATCAGTAACTGCTCAGCCCAAAATGTTAGAATGCACAGAGCTTCATGATGAACTGGCTTTTCGAGCTTCAGCAGCTAAGGTGGACAGTGTCTTTAAGTAGGTTTACTTAGCCAAGTAACTTCATAATCCATAATCAATAACACATGCATCATCTTTACTTGTGCCAAGTAATCAGTTGTTTTAGGGGACAATATAATTTTTCTGTGACGTGCCTCCTGTAAATATGAAAAAATGATGTCGGGATTTTAAAAAAATGGAATTTTAGCAGGCAGAGATAAACATTTTGGTTAATCTGTTAATTTTGTTCGATTTACTGTGAGGTGCAATGCATTTCCCAAATGCCAGTAATCGATAACAGCAGTACTGATTGTTATCGTTGATAATAATGTATCACAATAGTGATCACAGCTGTCGTCAGCCTCTGCGGTGGCCTAATGCTCAGTGACAGTGGGGCAGATTTATTGTGCGGAGCCGTGCTGCAATCAGCCCATTTCCATCAGAGTTACAGGCGCCTGGCAACACCCAGCTGCTCCTTGCGCCACACAGCGAGGTGATGGGCTTCTGTCACCCCCTGTTTACTGCATCACCCACTCACAAAAAATATACCTTCCGCACAAAACACAGAGCAGACATGTTGTAGCGCTCTTTTGATTGCCTGTTTGAGATCTTTTTTTTTTTTTCTTATGATAATCATTTTCATTTATTTTTCAGTGAGTGAGGGCAATCTTCAGAATTCTGTTCCTTTGTCAGCCAGACAAGAACACAGGGAGATGTTGACTGGTGTACAATGTTACAACTGAGAATAAGGATGGAGCAAATAAAATAAAAATATAATAGGCAAACATAATTAATATGGCCTTCATATTTATTCATTTCATATTTAAAAGTGAATTAGATAATTGGCTGAAGTGTTATCAACAATGAAAAAAGATTTGTTAGAAGTGTTTTTCAGTGATACTGTGGTTTTTTTTCCCCTTTTGGTTAGTTGCCAATGTCCTCTAAAGCAGAGAACAATAAGGCTTTGTTCAGGATGTTCTGATAAAGCACGCAAGACACATTTATTCTGCAGCAGATGTGGTGGCGTGTAGGACAGAGGAAACATAGGGTTATCGGACAACCAAGGCAGCAGCACGATGGCAACATCACTAAACATGTCTCTATGGTAAGCTGGCAGGACGCTGCTGCTTTCAGCAGAAACACTGGGGAGGCAGGAGATAAACTGTACCAATGGAACTCTCAGGATTTGATTGGGTGCATTCCTGAATTTGGCATCCATATTTCCTTCTTCCCTCCTCTAAGCATTCTCGTTAAGAGGTCTGATCAACAGCATCTAAATATGCAGGCAAATTGAACCGGTTACCCAACTCCACCAACATTATTAAACTGGCCTGTCTGGCCTTTGTTGCTCTAGGCACAAGGTGTCTCATTGTATTCTTAGGTGAGTAATAATTGTCCCGACACAGATTTATGAAATCATGCTTAAATAAAACTTTGTGAAACTAGAAATTATTTTATCGGTCAATGTGTAGAATAATAAAAAAGTGTGCATGTTAAAACTTAGCATTGCTGCAGTTCTCTGAGAGGATGGCATGAACTCTAGCAGAGACATTTCTAGCGAAATAAACTTCAAAGCTCAACTCAGCAGGCTCCTGTTACATATCTATATTTGGATCTGAGAACAGCACAAGAAAAGAATGGTGGCAAAAACATAGCTAAGGTCTCCACAGAAAAGTACATATTTACCTTAGGCTGGTAGAAATATAAAAACATGTGAAAGGTTAGGTGCAGAGCTTGACTATTGTGTTTCCTCTCTGATACATTGTCTCCAGGTCAGAATCTATTTTGAATGCATGCGCAAGATGCTTAGTCATATGTTATTCTGCATCTCTGGCAATTTAATAACAGCTGTGCTTTGTCATTCTAATAAGGATGGAAAAATAATCACAGACAGATATCAATGTGAGGTTTTTTTTCTTTTTGGATTCTTAATAAACAGAGTTTCTCTGGGGGTGAATACATCAATCTGTACTGCATGCATGGATGTTATCCTTTGGGGTGGTTCTCCAATCTGATTTTGGTAACAATATGTGGAAAAAATATTGAACTCTGCCTGGAAGCCATACAGTAATAAGCTAAAGTACAATAAAAAGTGCAATCAACCCCTGATGTTCAAGAGGGATCATATCACTTCTTACAATCAGCTGAAAAGGAGACTGGGGAAGCCTTGTGCACCTTTTGTTTGTGTTGCCCCAGGCAGTAACAGAAAATAGAATCAAAGGATCTTGACAGACACTCAAGCCCAATTCTAATGGCATTTGGAAATGATAGGAAGGCTTAAAGTCTGATTTCTTTTCTCTGCTCCTAGTGTTCCTTGCCTCTTACCTCTTGAAGGAGACAGTTCTGTTTAACCTTTTTTTACATATTCATAGCTGCAGCAACATTTAATTTAAGTGTGATTATGGCTCTACTCTTTATTTCGGCTTAACAAGACACATTTTGCCGGTAGCCTGTTTAAACCTAGCATTGCAATATTACCTACTGCATTATCCTGAGCTGAAAAGAAAGATTCAGCCCCAACAGGTATTTGTCAGCAGGTACTGCTCAAATTTTGATCCTAGCATGTACCCTTGAGTATTAGTTTGAAACTTGATTTGCTGTGGAACCTAAAATTGTACAAATGCATCTTTTCATTCATTCTCCATACAGATAGACTTGTGGACTTCAGCAAGGGAAGTGAGTGAGTGAGCTGAGAGTACTAAGGAGAGGATTGTTATTATTATTATTATTATTATTATTATTATTATTATTATTATTTTATTATTATTTTATTTTGTTTTTGAAAATGCATTTTCAATGTACCTCATCACACAAATCAAGCTTTCTATATCTGTGGCTGCTAATACTGAATGCCTTCTACATGGATCTTTTTACAGCCTAGAGACAGCAGAATCTGCTTTTACTGTCATCAATGCAAGCCATGGGTTGCTATATGTACAGGATCAAATTATTATGTGTACATGACCAAAGATTATTGACTGGCTGCTTTTCTGCCATCTTATGTCCTGTGACACCCAATAAATAAAATTTAGATTTTCCACCCTGATAGCAGGAGATGATTGTATAGCTGTAGAAACAGGTATAACAACAGCAGTACTTGAACAGTTCATACAGATTAATAAATCTGCCTGACCTGATGTGGAAAACATGGAAGTGTTGCAGTACTTTGCAGATTAATGCAAACATCAGTATATTCTAGTTAAAACTGTGTCATGGTTCGATGCATTTTATTTTTAGCATAATTCATTTGAATAAATACTTCATTATATTTTTTTGTGCAAATATATGTTTAAAATGAATAGCATTGAGAGCTGCAATGGTACTATGACTAACAGAAATGAGAATGTTTAAGCCACTATGCACATCACAAGGCACACAATGTTCTGTTTCAAAGTGACATTTGTTATTTTTGCAGTTGCCCATTGTAGGACTTTTGTGACTTTTAAATTACACACACTGTCGACAAGAAAGCTATTCCCTGTGCCACATGTGCTTCGACACCAATTCATGCTTCCAGCATTCAAAAGACCGCATTAGATGGCTGAAAAATGGAGATACTCTGGGCATGAGGACCTGCGTTATCACAGGCTTAATCTGCAACTGGGTATTGAGATGATTACTATTATGGTATATTGAGTTATTGGGATGCAGAGATAGCCAGGCAAATGGATTGGAAAACCAGCAGTACGCGTGAATCAAGGTTTCTCTGACGCTGATTCTGCAGGGGCAGAGGCACAGTAGAGCTCTGTGATTAGAGGTGATTTACGGCTAGCATAAAGTGGTGAGGGCCAACTGGATGCTGTGACATATACTTTTGGTAATTTGTGTTTGCATGTCTCCCTTCTCCTTGTCGTTTGGTCTAAGAGAGACAATAATGAGCCCACGCACCAGCACATCATGAGTGAACTCAAGCTCAACCCTTGAGGCTCATGAATTAATGCTAGCAAAGCTATTCTGAAACAAGCCGCACGTAATAATTTTGTAACAACCTCAATGTAAATTCAGCTGTGCTGTTCCAGCTCTGAGGCAGACCCTCCTCTTCTGAGCAGAAAGCCACAACACAAACCCCCAAGGCTTAGTATATGTTCACTGTGGTTGCAAGTGCATGAAATCTCCCCTACCACAGCCCATAATTATTGATTTATAATCCCCCTGCACATATTAGAATTTCATTATAAATTGGTGGTACACATGTCAGTGTATTCTGGAATTAGTCATAGCACTGTGATTGCAAGACCATGTCTGCAAAAAAAAAAAAAAAAAGAACTGAATATTTCCGAACCAAATATTCACTAAATATTTGCCAGTAGGTGATGATGATCTCACCGCTACAACTGTCTGATTGCCTTGTAATAATTACCTTCCTTTTCTGTTCATCTTTTGTTTAATTTCCATCTGGGGTTTAGTAACCTGCAGTACATGCATCCTAACGTTTTTTTGCAAGATGGGCCTTACAGCGATTCACCTTTTTGTTTTGAATCATAGCAGAGGGATCAACCAGGTAAATGGGTAAATCACTGCAAATGCTTGTGTCAGAGATGCATGGTTATTATCACTTTAGATTTGCAGGTATTACAGTGTTTGTTGTTTATTGTTATTTGTTCTTGTGTGTTCCCACAGGTTGTCTATTGTATTCTGTGAGCGTGCAGTATATGTGCGACTTAATGCTTGTCTCTCTGTGTGTTGGTTTGTGTTACTGAGCATATCACCTATGGGTTTAAGTGGCTTGCTTGGACTGATATCAGGGCAGGGGATACAGTTGAAATATATGGCCGTTGGGGTACAGCATATGGGTGTTCAGGAGGTACCTTCAGGAGTATTACTGTGTGGAGCAGCAGTTGCTGGGGATGATATAATTTTGTTTTACATTTATTTTCTATCTGCCAAGTAGTAAGTCATTTTTGCTCTGCAAGTTCCCATTCGGTTTATCCTGTCTTTAATTTGTTATACCATTTTACCATTTATGAAGTGCTATTTTTGAGTCCCCATTTTTGGTTGTGGACTGAACTCCTTGAGCTCATTGTTTTCTATCCTTCTGGAGAGTACCTGGGTGACATAGTAAATGATGAAAAATTTATCAGCTGGACCATTCAAATAGGCACATAAATTAAAAAAGAGGGCAAATTACACATACAATCTTTTTCCTTGAATGCAGTGAAAGAAGAGAAAGAAAAATCCATCCATCAAGGCTAACACATTTATAGCATACCTGAGATGTTTAAAGGTAAGTAGTTCATGTGAATTAATTTACCACCAGGAGAAAAGTGTAACTTACCTTCAAGACTTTCTTGCTCCCCCGTGGAAATGCTGCAAATGCCATCAGTAAAAAAATTGTGTAAATTACTATTATTATATTGTATAATAGTAGTTGGAGCATTGTTATATGCAATTGTCAATTGATTTTCATTTCACAAAAATTCCAACAAGCTGTCAAATAAATTCCCATCATTAAAAGAAGAAATATTGCTAGACAGACCACTGTGAAATTAGGCTTGAACGTTTTGCCATTTTACCCTTGGGCACAGTACTTACACTGAATTGTTTCAGCCACTGTTTAGCTGTGCACAAAGTAGTATGCATAATGTCAGCCATGTAAGTCACCCTGGAAAAGGGCAAATAAATAATGTAACATAAATTATTAATTTATTTACCTTAAAAATTAATAATCTCAGTAACATTACACACATTAGAGCTAGGATTGGAGGCTCTTTGAATTGTTTAACCTTTTCTCTTTGTTATGATGCTGCCTTTGCCCCTTGCTTCCCTCTCCTCTCACCCTATTTCATAACTACAGCATGTCATCTGGGCACTGTCAGGGGGCACCATAGAGGAAAGAAAAATCCTGGCTTCCATTCTGTCCAAGGTAAGCCATCCCAACCTTTTGTTCAGAGCATTCAGTGAGAGCAGAAATATTCTGAAAACAAACAAGAATTAGAAGAAGGAAAGAGGGAAACCAACAAGAGGAGTGAGTCCACTTCAAAGAGCATACTCCTGGTAGTGTTTCCCACTGCATGCTGCTATTAGGAGGAAGACAAGCGTGTTTCCAACTAAAGCGAAAGGCTTTTAGATCTCCCTGCTGCGTTATTTCACAGACATTTACATGGCTTCTTTGTCATCGAAGCGTTCATACATTTTTATAAACCATTTTAAATTCTGGAGAGAGCTCGGAGGAGAAGTCTTTTGGCCCTCACTTGCGTGCCTCGTCCTCCGTTGGTATGGGGTTCAAAGGAAGCAATTACACAGTCCTGTCTGTAGATGCAAGCCCTAAAAAAACATGACTTATGTACCGACCTTTACAGAGAAATGCAGTGAGAATGTTGCTGAGTGCGTGTTCTGTTGGGGAGCTCTTTATTGTTGCATCCCTGCCAGGGGTGCCATTTTGGGTTTGAAATTCACATACACCCAAATGTTCAGACAGTACTGTTTTCTCTGTTGGTTTCTGAATGAGCGAGTTAGACCTGATGGCTCTGAGTCGCACTGAAGTGGAAACCAGCATCCGCTGCGAGAAGGATTAATTGGAAAACAGCGCACAGAGGTTTGTTTGTCACATTAAAAGCTTTAGTTCTGCATGAATGAGGGTGCATTTACAACCTCAAAGCAGTAATTTTATGCATTTAATGGTTTTGCATTGCTGATGGACAGTAAACGAGACCCACTTGACGGTAATTGTTGATGGAATGTGGGGTAACCCAACACCCCCCTGTGCTCTCCATCCCCCCATTCAGCAGCAGCTGGTTCCAGCTACACAGTCCTAAAGTGGTAGGATCCAGAGACCTAACAGGAGATTCCACTTCATGATTTTGGCAGATGTGGCAATCAATATTTCAGAGTAGAGGAGAGCAAGGCGGGGAGACTAGCCAAGGCCTGGGACCCAGGGCCATATACCACTGGGAAATTCTCTCCAAAAGCAAGTCCACAGCTCAGGTCCTTTTACTCTGGACCTTCCCTGCCCTGTTTTGTTGCTGTTCATTTTGATAAAGAAAGCTGATTGCATTTCTCAGCACACTCTTACCTAAAAAGTACTAGGAACACAGGATGGGCATATGAGAAAGTAAAACTCTGGGAAAGTGTCATTGGATGTGTCTATTACTCACAGATCAGCTGTGTTTGGACCGTTGTCTTGTTTTGTACCTGAGCCAGTAAGTTCAGCTGATCAGCTTCCCCAGGGGTCATGCTTCTCAACATTTCCCATGTAAAAAAAGATTTTATTTTTTATTAATGGAATTATTTCTGTGAGGACAACAATCTCATGTAACCCTACCACTGTCAAATGCTGAAGCTATTATATAAACAACAAATATCCATTTTTTAATTATCATATTCCAAAAGAGGTCATCTTAGATAAACAGTTAAACTAAAAAACAGTAAAATGAGATGTAGTGGTCAGAGTCTATGAACATGCCTGACTGCAGCGCTGAAAGGGCATAACACTACTGAATACTAAGTGATTTGGAAAAATATTTTGTTGTACATTACAGAAGGTCAAATTTTAAGGTTAAACAGGAATCATAAATGCCTTTTAGGCCATACAAGAGCAGATAAAAGCCAGTAGGGGAGTATGTGAGCTCTGTCAGATGCTATACATGTGTGTG
Source organism: Megalops atlanticus (assembly GCA_019176425.1). Classification (NCBI taxonomy): domain Eukaryota; kingdom Metazoa; phylum Chordata; class Actinopteri; order Elopiformes; family Megalopidae; genus Megalops; species Megalops atlanticus. The sequence goes on from CM032875.1 coordinate 68,428,115, forward strand.
TGTGTGTGTGTGTGTGTGTGTGTGTGGGGGTGTTCTTCCTTCATTCTTCATTATAAATGAATTTTACACACACACACACACACACACACACACACACACACACACACACACACACACACACACACACACACACACACATACATTTACCCTAGACACAATGAATGACCCTGTGTTGTTAGTAGTAGTACAGCACAGTCATTCAGGAGGACTAAGCATCTCCCCATGGCTACTTAACTAATCCTTCTTGGTTGTTTACAAAGACTGAGGGAAGTCCCTTTATGATGTTTTAGTTGTTTAATTCTGCCCCCATTTTTTGACATTTGCTCATTTTGAACTGCATAAGATACCACCTTTTGCACAATAAAAGAAAAAATCCACCTCCTGTGTCTCTGAAGGCTGACAGCTTCTGCCAATGTGAAGTAGTTTTCAGTGATTCCCCCTTCATCCTACTGACTGCTACATTGCATATGTTCCAGTATCACTGGTGTGCTACTAAGGAGGGGTTCTTTTTAGCAGAGAAAGGGATTATAGTTTAATGCCATTTTAACCCTGGTCAAATAACAAATAGTGGTATTTTACACTGTAACATGCCTACCTCTAAATATCCACATTGTAATCCATCTAATTCACGCACAATCTACAAATACCTCTTCTTTTGCAAGGTTTGAACCATGGCTTTTGCACCACAACCTAGAGGACTGGGCAAAAGGACGACACTGTGGCATTCCCCTGTGGCCTAGCCTGAGACGGACCCCAGACAAAGCAATCCTCTGCCCTCTGGACGGTGGTCAGGTGCCCCCCTCCCAACCCGCAGCCCCGGCTCACCGCCAGCGGCTGTCAGGCGGAGACGTGGGAGTCACGAAGGCTCCCCGGGGGGTCCCAGCTGGCACGCGCCAGCGGTGAAGGGGGCATGTGGAGCGAGGGCCATTTTCACGCTCCCTGAGCAATTTGCACACTGTTTACTCTGCTGTCCGTCTGAATCACGGTGGGCACGCGGGAGTGACATCGGCAGGAGACCGCAATCTTTTCATGTCAAAGTGGCCCACATTTTCCACTTGACTACAGAAGTGTTCCTGTGTGTTTGGGCCTTGACTTTTCCTTTTTTTAAAATTCAGTCCATATTCCCTGATGCTCGACCGTGTTAGCACTTTGGGAGCCTGGGAATATTGAGACCAAGCCAATAAAGCGTATTATTTAGTCTCACAAAGACCTTGGGAGAAGGATGATCATCTTTTAACCTTTTGAATGTCACCAAGCAGTATGGCTACAAAGGAAATCTAAATCACTGTTACCTCAGAAACCATGAAAATACAGTCTATTAAGAAAAGTATTAAGTGTGAAATTGCTTTTCATGGGATGCAGTCATTAACAGTTGTGTCCTATCAAGTAATAATGCATATAGACTGTCATATTTTAAAGGCATTTTGGTAAAAATCTAATGTATAAAAATGGAATAGGGGTGGATCCTTCAAAGCAAAATGGCAGAAAAGAATGAAGAATTTGATTGTCTTTTGGAACACATTCCACAAAATAAAGGGATCCTTGAGTCAAAAATAATCACATGAGAAAAGTAGGACATATCCCCAAACAATTATGTATTCAACCTTGAGATCATGCAGATGTCTTCCGAATATTTACTTGCTAATATGACAGACAGTAACACTGCACATCATCACTGATTCGCACAGAAAAAATTGCATTTTAGCCATACAATTTTCTTAGAGGGCACCTGTTTGGAGCAAGTCACTTCGGGATCTCCTTGGCCGCGTAACTGGGACTGCGCTCCTACCTGTGCGAACACTGAGGGAGAAATCCATGGTTCTCCACTGTCGCCACGGTAACCTGTGATTGTGTCAGTCCCGGTCCCCCTGGGGGAGGGATGGGGGCAGGCTGGGGGAATGCGCGGGGATCGGCCTCTGAAGGGCTCTGATCATGAATCATGCAGCGGAGAGGCTGAGACATGAGAGAGGAGGAGAGGGAGCCCTGAAGGCAACGCCGCTGTGGCAGTGAATCCGCACAAACAAACGGCTCATTGTTCAAAAGCGCCAAACGGCCTGTTTGCTCAACGACGAAATGCAGGAACACCTAACCGAGTTTGCTACGTTGTTTGTTACGTTTTTACATTCGAGGGGAGAAAAAAATGCTTGGGTGAAACGTTTTTATGGGACGCATCTGCGCTGCCAAACGTGACACAGTCAACTAGAGTACCAATGCACGCTTGTTTTTTTTCAGTCTCTCTTTCCGAATCTCATTTTATGCAAGATGAAGTGGTAACAGTACTTAATGTGCCATTAACAACACTCTAGTAACCCTTTATAAACCATGTTCTTAATAGGAACAGCCATTAGGCCCTTAATACCTTTTAACAGCACATGTTCAGTTTGGGGATGCTTTGGAGTATTGTCTAGTTTGGTAATAAGTAACATACAATTTGTTAATGGTTAATAAGGGGTCTTTATAGGGATCTAATTTACTGTAGCAGTGAAGTGGCATGTGGATAGCATGCATTCAAAATGTTCTGGATAAATATGGTGTAATTTTATGCCTCCTAAATAATCAGCTAATGGTGTTTTTTTTTTCCTCAAATCCTTCTACATTATATAATTACGCAGAAATTATTTCTCACCCTTGCCTTTTTCACTCGATCACCAGGACATTGCAAACACATTTTGTTTTGTAGATAGGGATACTTGTGCAGTGCAATGCTTTTCAGCTTGTTCATGTGAAAACTGCACTGTCATTGGTTACTGCTGGGAGAAGTGAGGTGAAAAGTGAGGCCTGGGAATTCTACCCAGTGATTGTTACTGTTGACTCTCCCTCTCCTTGCTTGAGGGCAAGTCAGTTGGGACAAGAACACTTTGTTTTTTGGGCTATAATGAGGAGGTGATAAGCGCTCTCAAATTGAAATCTGTGAGGTAGGAGACACAACAACATCTTATGCTGAGGCGAGACACAGAGTGTGCCAAAGGTCATATGCTGAAAGAGTGACATTGACTGTAGCAGAACCTATAGATGATTACAAAGGGGATCTGAAATGTAGGAAACATTCAGTCTGAAAAGTGAGAGAAGTTTCATGTAGTTATTATGGAGTTGGTTGTGGTTTACTCAGACCATTGGTTCAAATTTCATTACCACATTAGTGAGGTCATAGGAACCAATGGTGTGAGGACAGACTACCGAGGTTGAGATGTTCCATTTTTCTTACCCTCTGACCTCCCTCTCTCAGGTATTCTCTCCATCTCTCTATAACACCCTACATTCTTTGCCTCCCTGTTTCCAATTTCTCAGTGCTCACCAAATACGTTGCATGATTTACTGAAATCATATCCCACACCTCAAGCGTATCATGTAATTCACGAAGACAAGATAAGATAAGATAACACAAGTGAAATGAATTTAAAGGTGTTTATTAATGAAAAGGTCCAACATAACATGAGGGGAAACAGGTCTGCTGGGATCTTTGGCCAGTCTTTCAGGGAGGCAAGCACATCAGCACAACTGTAGGATGGCGCTGAGAGCCCCCGGACCTTCTGGAGCACAAGGATCCTAGCTAAAAGGCAAGGACAACAGAACCCTGGACCCAACTGGGGAGAGGGTCAAAGGCAGGTGGAGGGCTCTTTAATTTAATTTAAGTGCCTAGGATGGAGACAGGAGAGATAGAAGGAGAGGATCAAAAGCCAGAGAGTCGGGAGGAGGTGGGATTCGTAGACAGCTGATGCAATGGGAAAGAGAGGTTAGTAAAAGATTTATATAGATCACTTGCTGGTTTGGATTGGTAGGGGGGGAGTAAGTATGCATCTGCACCATATATTCACCAGCATACCCACTTTCATTCAAACCTTCTAAAACACTGGAACAGTACATGTACACACACATAGGAATGGGGGTTTTTATAGCTCGAATGATTCCACCTCTCCTGGACCATCCACTGGCAATAGAAGTCTGTGGTATATTTATCATTACTGATTTTGATGCAGTTTGTTGCTCGTATCTACAACATGGGGGTTCTCTTTTGTCCCACATTGCAAATGCTGCTGTTCCTTTCTGTCTGTTGACAAAAAGTGTTAATAATTCATATGGTGCAAGAAATAAATTACAAACAGCATACAATCCCTTTCCGCTGTCTGCTCGATAAACCTACTGCTGTTTAAAAATGCTTCATTTTGACTGTGAAGGAGACTACCAACGTCCCATTAAATGAAAGCTCAGCATTATTGCTCATGGGCATACACAGTTCCCCTAAAATGAAAAGGAATTTCTACTACTCTCCAGGACGATTCAGGATGCAGCTGCAGTTGCGGAGCATCACTTTGGGGCAAAGTAAGTATAAAATCATGTTTTGCAGCTGTCTGAATTGCTAACAGCAGCTCTGACATCACGGGGCTGCATCCGGTTAAACAAAGTCTAACGGTTTGCGTCCCTCTTGCCGCCTGGGCGGCTGTAGCGCTAACAGCCTGCCCTTTACACCACGGCCGGCGCAGCTGAGGAGAAGCGAGGTGTAAAAAGCTCCGTCGCCCGCGTGGCCCTCGCAAACCATCAGCAGCTGGGGAGACGCTCACACAGGGGGGGGGGGGCACGCAAACGAGACCTGAAGCTTGAAGCAATAGGATGGCTCCACGGCCGCAAATGAGCCAACGCCGCCGCCCACGGGTAGTGAAACTGTCAGACCCATGACAGAGTGGCCCTGCCTCAGAGCGGCCCCCCGTGCGCCCGTGAGATCGCTCGCTAGGAGGAGGTGGGAGACAGGCAGGTGGAGGCAAGAGAAGCTACTGAAGGAGCTCAAGGGGAAAACAAATGGAACAATATCTGGTGCAACCCTCAATACCAGACTTTCAGCATTTCTTTTATGTAATGTACATCTATATCTCATTACTGTTTTTTTTTCTAATCTCCCTTTGATTCTGGCATGTATTGGCCTATGTATTTCACAGATTTATCACTTGCTGTAATGCTACCTCTTCGTATGAAAACACTTTGGAGGAATATCTGCAGAATACAATAAACAAGCATGAGCAGTTAGGGATACAGAGATTCACAGGTATGGCCACTCAGGTATTTCTAGAGTATAACGAGGACATCACCCCATTTTTGGAGTGATGTAAAAAAAATAGTAATAAAAACCTCATCATATTTCTTGGCGTTCTGCTAGAATATGATTTTGTAGAGGGACCCGAATACACACTGGGATCTCCACTGCCATCTGGTGGAGATGAAGGAGAATTGCATGGGGAGTGCTGAACAGGAAAAAAATACTAATGTTGTAGTTATTTGGATAATTGGATTATAGCACAAACAAACCTCCCTGCTTTGAACAAGTCTGCATACTGTGGTCAAATGGTAACAAAGGGAAAAAAAAAACTAACAGATTCTGAGACATACATCTTATTACTTATTCTTGCATTATTTAGAGGAGTCTTACCTCATGAAGGAAAATAAATTTTTGTCAGACTATAGTCTTGTGGAACAATCTATAAGCCTTAATGACTTCTTCTCACAGTTGTATTTACTCAGTTTAAATGTTGCTTAAAATATTGCTACAATATATTTTCCACCATATTTAGTCACAAAACCAGCACATGCACAAAATATTGCATGCACGCTGGGAAATGAATACAGCTCAGTTACATGAAGATTGGAGGGTTGTTCTCTGCATGTAATGGAAAATGGGACAAATAAACAGGACCCAAAAGTCAATTAAAATGAACAATTATGCTTTAAATATTCCACGCATTTTAAAAGCAGTTGAAGTGACATCAGGAAATACCACCAATGGATTTGTAGGAAGAAAATTTTCTCGTGTGCCGTGCAATTTTTTCAGTGTGTGCTGCCCTGCTCTTCCAAATATATGTCGTTATAATGTAAATGGTCATTCAGTTAGCCAAGCCTTTTTACATTTATCATGCAGTCTTTTAGTAACAAATTGAAATTCACTTACAGTGGCCCTCAGAAGAATTATACACATATTCCCAGGAATCCATTTGGTTGAACCCAGCGAGTCTGGCTGTTGGCCATTGTTTTGGGGTGCACTGTGTGTGGCAAATGGAACACTTTCTCAATTTAAACCACAGATGCAGAAAAGAGATGACTCTTCTCTCTTGGTCTCTCTGAACAGAACAGCATCAGTGAGAAAGAAGCTAAACAGCTCAACGACAACAGCTAAAAAGCAACAGCGAAGTTGCTGTGCCTGCAAACACGCTTGGAGACAGATTGTGGCATCCCCCTGTCAGCTATCTGGCTCACCGTAAGATCGCAAGCGCTGGCATCCGAAGCTATGCTCTGAATGGCATGAGATGGCTTTTGCACCCACAGGCTCCAGAGTACACGTTTCAAGAGTCTGTGCCAGTGATTGTACGGGGCCTTATAAATGAGGTGCTTGTGATTCGCAGCGTGGGAAGAATTCTTAGTATGCAAGACAAACCAATGCCTTCAGCACAAATCCAAAGAAAAAGAACACTTTGCCACCAGAAGCTTATATCCTTTTGATGTTTTACCACACCCCCCTCCCTCATATGCTCACACACACACACACACACACACACACACACACACACACACACGTACCTCCTATGCCTTTATTTTTTTTTTTTTTTTTTTTTTTAGTTTTGAACAGAACACCAGGCTGTGTTGCATATACCTTTTTTTGTAAACTGGCCCCTAAGAATGCAGCCGTTCTCCCATGCTTTCGTTGCTAATCCTCCATTTTATTGGGGTATACAGAGGATGGAGCCATAAAGATTAGGCAGAAAGCAGTAGTACACTAAAGCACACCTTGTGGCAGCACACTCAAAAACCATTGAGGAGGTTGGCCTAAAAAAGGATCCTCTGTGGTTTTTAAGACCTAATTTATCTTTTCAATAACCATTGCCCGCACTTTAATTCAAATGGGTTTTAAATTAGTGTTTGAATTGGGCAATGGGGAGAACATTAATGTCTCCGCCATGTTATTGAATTTTTACCCCATACCAGCGTGGAGCCATATATTTCAGTCTTCTGGAGTGTAGCTTGTTTTACGTTGCCAGGTGGATCATCAGTCAATATTTTTCCTTAGGGGTTTCTTAAATGATTGTTCTATTACTCATATAACTCACAATGTCTGCTGAGAGAAGGCAGTGTACATTAACTCTCAGTCCGCTGAAAAAGCCCAGGATTTCTTTTGCTACATATATTCTTCATGAAAAAAGCCTTATTAGTTTCTGAAATTTTAACTGCTAATGCTTCATATTTTATGTATTTTTTTTCCTCTCTACTAGAATCTAACAAACCTGGCATAATATACATATGAAAAGAGCATGCCTCTGCATTACAGTGGTATATTCATATAACACTGGGTTTGTGTGCGCAAGTGTTTGGATGGTGGGATTTGCACTTAATTATCACGTTTTCCCCGAACACCCATGTCACAGAGGCCTTGACACAGCAGAGGTAGAAGCAGGTTGATTCAGTGTTGTCCATTGGGACACTGGGAAAAGAATAAGCTCAGTCCAATCTGGGGGCTTTGCGTTATCAATGACATTCAGTATGTCAAACATCCCTTTGTTTTCATGCAATCTCTTGATTATGATTTGTACTTTCAGTTTTCCCAATGACATATGAAAGTGTCATAATTTTAGCAATACACAAGTGTCCATCTGAATTTCAGATACTGAGAAAACAAATGGACAGTATAGGAACACCATACAAACACCATCCAGACGATAAAAAATTTGAACACTTAACATTTAACACTGTGTTTTTGAACAGTTACATTTAAAGTGGAGAGATTTCCATAAAATTGATTACCAACATACATTCTTAAAGATGTTTCCTGACATCACTTGTGAATAATTACTCAGGACCTCATGCATGTGTCCAGAGTATGAACATTTACCATGGTTATTTTTTTGCTCTCAATAGCCCAAATGTGCAGATTTCAGCTACAGCATGATGTGAGTTTCAAAACATATATTTGAAATTATTTTAATTCAGTTTAGGGATGTTTAGGTAGCAGAGAGTTCTTTTTCTGACCAGAAGATGGCAGTGTTTCCATTTGCTCAGATTGCAGAGAAGCAGCTTCTTCGGGTGTGTGAGGAAACAGGCAGAGAAGTCAAAGTGGCATTTCTAATCAAGACAAGGTCAAGGCATAAATATCCTCGGGACTTTCACAAGTGTCTGCTGCCTCTTCTTAGCACCAGATTTAGGGATTTAAAAGTCCCCTGCTTCAACCCCAGGAAAATGAAATCGGAAGCCCAAAGGATTTTTCCCTAGACCACGACACAGGGGCTTAATGAAGTTAGGGGCCTTTTGAGTGGAAGCAGGCCCGCAGAGCAGAATTAGCAAGCGTGGGGGGTTATGTGGGGGATTTCCCCACAGCTGCGAGATGACCCGGTAGTCCACATCTCATCATGTGATTTGCAAAAGTCGCTGATTGCAAATCAGCATCTGCATGTTAGACCAGCTGATACTGGCACCATGCTCATGCCAGCTCTGAAGGTACTGAAGGGTTGAACAAGCAGTAGTTCAGAGCATCGGTGATGCAATGGCACTGTTGCAGATGGTTAGACCGGATGATGAATGCAAATGATTTGCAGGGTTGGCCTCAGGCATGCTGTGAGATTTCAGCTGATGCTTCACATGGGAAACACTCTGCCTCTTAGGCTGTCTGGCACAGATCTCACAAAAGCATGGCTCAACTTGCATCCCTTTAGTCACAAACTGTGAATATACCCACTAGCTTGTGTTCCACCTGCTTTGCCAGATGTGACTTATTTGCTGCTGGGGTCATGACGCAGCCACTCAAACTACTGCTCATCCTTTCCTCCTACAAACCGCATCTGAAAAACCCAGACAGCCATCACAATGGAAGCCATCTTTTTGAGATGAAGTCTACGAGCATGCATAAACAAACATGTGGTCACTTGTATCATCATACTCATTACTGAGAACGCTGACAGCACCCATGACTGAGCAGAAACAGTGGTAAATGTTGTTTCAACTAATCCACGCCAATCAAATTTGCTATTTAATCACAGATGATATCACCGGTCCTGAACACAGAGTGCTTAGTTTCAGAGACGTCTTTGTGGACTCGCAGGCTTGTCATTGAGATGTCCTTTTCCAGCCTCCTCCCCAAGCCTCCCAGCTCCTTAACAGATGTGTTCATATTGGGTGTAGACATTTAAGTGCTCCTTTAATTCCCATGGAATCAACTCAAATTCTTTCAACCACATCCTGTGCGCGGTTCATACAGGCCTTTGGCTTCCCTCCATTTATTTACTGGACTTTAATGGTGCTTGAGAAGGAGAGCCAGCCCAGCCAATGGAACTGCCTAGGCCCAATCCATCCTACCCCAGCCAGACACCCAGAGGGAACACTCCCCTCACTCTGGAGCCTGAGACAGCTTCCTTCTTCCCCCATGAACTTACAGTTGCCCAAATATCCACCTGGTCCCCTGAAATCCCCTCTATCCTTCACTTATTGAGTCAACATTTGCTACAGTGTGTCAGGAGGAGGCAAGGGAAATGTGATGGATATATCCTCCGCTAGGGGAGAATATGCCCTGTGGGCTTGTTTGTTTAACATTCTGTGGATAGACATTCTGGGGGTAATTTTAGACAGGGGCAAATTTTATTGGCCTGTTTGGGATTTGCTCAGGAAACCAAAGTTAATACCCCTTTCCTACTTCAAAAGGATGCCAAGAAGTCTGAAATGTCAGGGGAGCAGACAGAAGTGAGAGGAATATCGGAGTGTCCTGGCAAGCTCACTTTATCTCCGTGCTGGATGGGGTCTGATTCCAAACCTCTAGGATAGAAAAGATGCAGGAACGTTGATGATAAGGTTGATGTTTGGAGAACGTTTCCATGTCTATTTTTTTAACTAATGCCAAATTAACCTCTATTCTCCTGGATAGAGAAACTGTATTTTTTTTGGAAATCTTCTCAACAGAACTTCACTATTTGACCATATTCATGGAGCCAGAGCAAAATCCTGAAGAGCAGGAGACACTGGAACCCATCAGATTAACAGAACCCCTGCCAGGCACCCCCAGTGATGTGAACTGAGGGAGCTTCTGTGTGTGTGACAGAGTGAAAAGTATTTGCCTCAGAAAGACAGGCCTCTGTGATAGCACAGACCTGGTGGAGGACAAGACACAGCTATAACACACGCGAGCAATCTGAGCAATCCACGTGTTTCTTTTCATCTCAAAAACAGAGCAGCAACCACATCCACGCTATCCACCTCCCTGCCTCCCAGTACACAAGGGATTCACTCACTGAATCATGGAGCCATTTCTCCACTGTCTTCAATGTGCAGAAAGTATGTTTGATCAACAATGTTCTCATAGGACACCATGGGAACACTTCTCCGTTATGGTCCTTTATGTGTGAGAATTTCACTTTGACAGGCTTCAGGCTTATTCAGCTACTCACAGAGGCACTCCCTCAGCTTCGGCAGTTATGAATCACTGAAGTTCATCTTTATTGGTATGCATTTTCCTCCTTCTTCAGACAAGGATGATGCACAATGGTCAAGCCTCATCATGTGTCCTTACATTCATGTTTATTTTACAAAAGTGCCATGCTCTGTTCATGAGCTACAAAAATCCAGAAAACAGAAAATAGCTGAGGAATGTTTCTTCTCCAATGAAGGCCAAAAAGAATAGTTTAAAAGGCCAATCCTTTCTTATTCAAACAGAAAGCATCAGCAAAACACAAAGAGGTTTTCGGCTATTATATGCTATGTCATAAAGCAATGGATGATACATTTATTTCTAGTCGAGGTTCCATTCCTCACCCATAAGCTGACTGCACCATGGAAGAGTGAATTGTGATCCTGTTCCAGCAGGAGTGGCACTTGACAGAATTGCAATGAAGCTGCTTCCTTCCACATTAATTTCAGTCACATATCTTTATTGTGATAGTAGTTAACATTGTTTTTGCTTCCTTGCTGATCTACTGCTGCAGCTGAGTGGCCAAATAATTAAAAAAAAAAAAAAAAAAAACATTTTTATGGCACAATATTGAGAATCCCAGACTGACCCTATTACTTTGGGTTAAATCCCCATTTCCTATGTCAGATTTTTGACTTCACTTCTTACCTGTGTATGTACTATAAACTGTCAAATGAATAAATCAATTAAAAAATAAATAAGCTGTTACACATTCTATCCACTTCATTGTAGTGCCTGATTGGACATTTCCATGGGTTCTCATCCCCTTTGAAACGTACACTTCTTGTATAAAAAAATAACAATGTTGAACAAAAAAATAATAACGAATGTGATAGAAAGCTTGTCTTTCACTCCTTCTTTTGATTTTATATTATTTTATTGATATAATTAGCTCAATATTCCCACAGATGCAGCTACAGTAAGTCACAGCTCATGAGAACCAAAGAAAAGTGAATAACTTGCCTTGAAAAAAAAAACACATTTCTTGAGCTGACATCAGACAAAGCACTTGTGGAAGTCCCAGAAATGTAAATACCATAATACAGGTGATCCAAATCAATTCATATGACATGCCATGCACAGTGGAAACAAAAGACAGGAGATTTCTTGGAGATCTTGAATAAAGGGGGGTATGGAGAAAAGAAAATAAAACTGTCTGCATAGTTCTTTCTTTTCACATTTCATGGCAGTGCGTTGTCTTGTTTATTTGAAGACAAAAGCACTTATTTTCTTCAATAATTCATACTGCAAGAAGATCACACATTTAAGTCATCCAGAATCTCCTCTCTTGATTTTGGAATTGGTGTATTTTGATGATGAGCTTCCATCACATGCACAAGCCAAAACAACCACCTTTTAAGCTCAAGCATTTCCATAAAACACCTGTGCAGGCCCCTGTCCCCTGTCCTCCCACTCTTTTATGTCTCATTAATTAGTCCCGTGGTCTCCCTCCTGGCATTCCAGTGTGTCCCAAAGCCAGCCTCCCATCACATGCACAGAAAATTCCTCCACAGGGTCAGGAGGTTTAAAAGGAAAAAGGTAGCACCAAAAAAGTCCCACATGCCAAGTTCTCTTTGAAAGGTATCTTGGCTGGATGTAGGCAACATAACTCCCAGAGAAAGCGTTTGGTTGAATGTGTCAAGTCTTTATGAATCTTGATTGACTTATTTCGTATTTGAGTAATGACCTCCTCTAAAATTCTTGAAATAAATGTCATAGCCTAAGTAGATGTCAATATTAAACAATTATTGTAAAGCAAACAAGTAATATCTTAGAGACTATCATTTAGGGGGTTTAAGTCTGAACCACAGAGGCTAGAACAAAACTCAACCACAAGATAGAATGCAATCATTTGCCAGCTAATTCCCAATATTGATTAAACTTTTATCTTTATGTCCTGTCTGACATGTCTGACCAGCTTACAGTATATGATCTTTTGTTGTTCACCCTCTTTTGCACATATTTTGGCTTCCTACATCACAAATGCAGAAAACAGGAGTGTGGTAAACTAAGAGACGAGCCAGTTCTTGACAGAGGCTTTAATTCCTATATTAAATTGCAGCATGGCTCTCAGAGAGAAAGGGGAAATAATGGCCATTAAGACATTGGATCAGTTTTTCCAGCCGAGGATTCCTCCTCAGCGACAGAATACAAACACATGTTTATCACAGCATGGCTGCAGAGAGCTGCCTGAATCTGAGGGCTCATCACAATGGGGGCTGTTGCCCTAAAGAAAGCAAGTCCATGTGACCTGATTTTTAATTAATTTATTTTTTTAATTTTGGATTCTTTCAGTTTCTGCCAATATTTTCCTTACCTTGATGAAAAAACACTGCCTGTTCAAATGCACAGAATTGTCTCAGATAAATTATTTTAAGATAAATGACAGAAACATCATAAACAATTGATTTGGTATATGTCTGACATCAGAAATTGCATTATATAACTGAGAGAGACAAAATCCAATCGAATAAAAAGGAACAATCAAAGAAGTGCATAAATAAATGAGAGCACGATGCTTGCATGTTCCCAAGGTTTTATAAAGCAGTAGCATGAGAAGTGGAGGAGTTTCTGTTTGAGGTTAGGGGACGTGTTTGCTCGTGTGAAGAGGCATATTGTGCTGGCTTGACCTCTAATTAGACACATTCTTGCATAAATAGCAGTTGTGTGTGTGAAAGGGAGCAATGCACTGGTCAGTGGAGGGCCAGAAAATTTCCAGGAGGAAGGTCCTGAGAGTGCTGAGTGGGGGGTGAACAACAGAAACGAACACCCTGCCAGATCAGAGAAGAACGCCACCGAGAGTCACCCACTTGGGAGCACAAAGTACATCTCATTCCTCACTGGAGGAGGCGCTGAGAACCTCCTCTAAACGCCTTTGATCCTGAGTGAGAGCAAAGGGAAGAAACATCAAGGCAAGATCAGTCCACGTTTGCAAGTGTTTCAAACTCTGCGCTGATCTGCAATGAATCAAAAGAATCTGATAGCTATGGGCAACCTGGCGAGATGTATCTCACCTGTGTGTGCACATGCTTGTGTGTGTGCATGTCTGTGTGTGTGTGTGTGTAAGTGTATTGTGGGTGTGAGTGTGTATATGCATGCATGTATGTGTATTTGTGTGTGTGTGCATGCGTGTGTGTGTGTGTGTGTGTGTGTGTGTGTGTGGCAATGATCAGTTGACCCTCATCTCACAGGGCTATGGCCTCTGAGTCTCATGGTCTGGTCTGACCGACTTCAGGAATGGAATGGGGCCCAGAGAGGGGCTGCTGGTGGTGGGCCTTAGCAGGACGAGGATTCAGGAGCTTCAGCTCTTCCTTATCCCACTCCAGCACACTCACCCCGCTCACCTCCAGTGGCCTGAAGTGGAAACAGATGGACGCTCCAGGGCCTGAGAACCATGGTATTTCAATCAATAAGTAACAGTTTAACATTATTAAGGGCAGCATTGGCAAACAAGGTAATGTATCAGTGGGCCAAGGGTCCCCCTGAGAACCATGAAGGATCACTGCTCACTAGTGCAAATGATTTATAGAAACCCCTTTTCCAAGCAAGTGCAAGAACAAAGTCACAGAGCGGGATTAAACAATGGCACAATCCTCCAAATGAATTCACAGAGAGGCCAGTTAAACAATCATCATTTGTTCTGGTGGCTGCCAGTTAGCCACTGGCAGAATACAAATCACCTGAGTGATGTATCAATTCTCTATGATTGCACTCTGAGCAGTCAAAATGTAGCTGCAGGTAAGATGTGTTCTATTAGAATTTTGTATCTTTCTGCACAGATGAAGATTCAATATTAATAATGCTATTTAACACAGACTGAGAGTTCCTTAAATGCTGTTTTTTGTTGTTTCTTACACTTATTCACACCTTTCACAAAAATAAGCATGATATCCTTTCCATTTTGAAAAAAAAAAAGAAAAAAAACTTTAGCAAATTGTCTGCTATGTAGCACACATGACCCTATCTGTCTGTCTTCCTAAGCAGTGTCTTGTATTATACAGTTCAGTGTATGTGGACATTTCATGACATCAGTACTACAACAATGACCAGACTATCTAACATAAACCCTTACAAAATACCTTGGCAGTAATGGTTCAGAATAGCAGGACTGTACAGGATATTAGTCTTTTTGACCAGTTCCTATATTTTTGTTACAAAAATGCCATTTCACTGTTTGGCTGCTATGCTACCTTCTCCAAATTATGTTTCCATAGTGACAGGGCACAAAGGAAAATGCTAAAATTTACTCCTAATTAGCCTGGCTAAATCAGATTTGAATAATTTAGGTGGATAGCAAAGCCCCTTAGGAACAAATCCTCCACTATCTCCCCTGAGCATGCCAAAGGGAGCAGTGGTTCAAAAGAACCCCTTCCTTTGGAGATTTTAATGAATATATCACCTGGAAATTTAAAGCTGTGGATATCAAGCTATTGGAGGTGTCTAGATATTTCACATATACTGTACATCCTGTAGACCTGTATGATCCATGTGGAAGAAGCAGTTACAAGCTGTTGCCTACTTCGGCACTGCATTGGCACTAAATTCCTCTGCAATGCCTCCACTCCCCCTTCTGAGGAGTGTGAATGCCCTGCAGCAACAGTTACTTGCTCACAGGTCAATGCTAAGACTATCCAAACATAAAAGCAATCTGGATGGCCCCTTATCCCTCTGTGTAAAGAATAAAGGGAGGGGGGATTTCTAGAAAGACACCCAGCAATGCATATCTTCCTTAAACTTATAACTTGCAGCTCTTTACATGTATGTATATGTATATGTAAATGTGTATGAGGCATACAGCTTATATTGTTGTAAAGAATGACAAGAAACATGTTGCATAATTGAGTAATGGGGAAAAAAAACATGCTGTAACCTGCAATAACATGAATAAACTAGAGAATGTAATTCCAGGGAATTACGAGTGCATGAAAATGCAAACAGTCTAATTTTACATAGATAAAAGTATATAGGCCTACATCAAACAGATGTAGGTGGTCAGAACAGCTGCCACAAGATTCTAATTGCTTAATGGCTCTATTGTGATGTCATAAAGGCCAATGTTAAGTCTATGGGGAAAATTTTGATAGTTTTTAATTAATAGTTTAAAAAGTATAAATGTTACAAAAATAAAAAATACATAGCATAAGTGTCCTTTGTAAGACCTACGCAACACAGTTTGAATGAAGTTTCTACGTTAAACGGTTGAAGCTGTATTAAACGCACAAAATTGGTTAGAAGAAGAAAAAGAAGAATAAGAAAAATTCGGATAACAATAGAGTGCATTTTCATGCACTCTACTAATTTATGAGTAATAGCTTTCCTTTACAGACAATATGAGAGCAATTCATACCGAAAGCTAAAACTAACATTCAAAATGATTAAATCTGCTGTTGCCAGAGCAAACACAGTAAGAAGCCATGAACCTGCTGGAACAGGAATATCCCTGACCCAAGCCTGAGAGGATGGCGTCATATGTAAAATTGTTTCCTGGGCAAACGGGAGAGGAGAACCGTAGTGAAGTTGATATTAGAACACTGTTATATTTAATAAGAGGGTTTGGTAGGTCAAGGCCAGTGCTGAACGCATTCTTATGGTAGCAATAAGATATACCATAGCCTTCTCCGGAACCAAAAACTAACCACAACTACTAGCCGCTGAATCATTTCCCTGTTGGACCGCTCCATCACAACACCAGAGGCCACAAACTACAGGGATAATGAAGTGGGTCTGCTTCAGCATTCGACCACAGTCACATAGAATATATTCTCCTCCATGGGAATTTGTGAAATTCAATACACCCCTACAGCCACTTCTGCCTCTGGGGCAAATCAAAGAGAAAAAGCAATATGGTATAGAAAGCACAGCTCTAATAAGACTGTGGTTAAAAAGTAATCAATCCTTAGCACCAAAAGGGTTAAGAGGTTCAGAATATCTCAATATCCTTTCAGGGGCAGGCTGGAGTCCAAAAGGCACATTCTAATTCACTTCTGCTGTTTGTTTACCTTTTGCTATCTTCTGGTAGACTGCCATATTGATTCACTCCTGTTGTGATAGATCCAGGATTAGAATGATGATTAAATGTTTCCTTATTCTCTGTAACCAGACACCGAGAGTGCAGCAAGAACAAATAAATGCCAGTCTGCTCCTTATTAGGCCAGCGCTCAATTAGTTCTCAGACTCCTCCGCGGCCTGACCCATGTGTTAACTGTGATTAGGTCATATGATAAACATTAGCACTCAGCTTTTCCCACATACTCAGCACCTCAGCTATGGCCCCGAGCGGCAACGTGACACAGGGATTTCAAAGGGAGCTGCATGTGTCCTTTCATGGCACCTCATTAGACTTCCAAAACGGGATGAAAGACCCACGTAAAAACTCAAGGGAGCAGGGTCAGCGCCTCACTGTTTTGTATCCAGGTCAGATTAAAAAAAAAAAAAAAATTTAAAATCCTCCGGATAATTGGTTTAGTTTCCAATGAGTAGAATGTGTCACATGGATGCATTTCTTTTTTCAGCACTGGGCCCTCGATGGTAAACATCACACTTAAAGTCTGCACTGTCCACTTTAGATTTAGTAAAGATTTAGGGGAATCAACATCATAAATCTTCAATAATTTGGCTTTATTTAATTAGGGAGTTGGTCAGGGAGAGTGGAAATTTATGCAGCATGGTCAGTCTGTATTCATTGCAAGAGCCATCATCTCAAAAAGAAAAGATTCAGAATATATTAAATTTATATTACAAATATTACAGACTCCAAGTCCAGTGTGAATACATAAAGGTTATGTGGGTACCACAGATCAATGTAGTACAGACCTTCACATACATCATTGTCAGTTGAAACCATCTTAAATCACCACCTCCTTGTTGCATATTGGTAGTTCAACTTTGAACAAGGTGGTGATTATTATATAATTTGGAAATAACATGATGTTCCTATTTAGATTCCACTCTAAGCAAAATAGAAATTACTAGGCACTTGGGATGGAGGGAGGAGGGCTGGCAGAGGCTTGTGATGTAGATATACAAACTATTCAATTTTTTTTTTTTTTTTTTTTTTTGGAAGAACACCATAGTCTCTTGAAAAAAAGTGAAAAACAATACATGTTATTATAGTGCCATTCATCCACAACCTGTCACACTGTCTGTCACAAATACATATATTTACACCAGCGTAAGTTAGGGCTAGATTATGTGTTTTATGTTAATGCAAAAGCTGAGGGTATTATTAGACAAGAATAAAGTCAATGGAGCAGCAGGGTTGGAAAATGGACAAACCTTGAAGCTTGCATGTTTGAATCATGGGTGGGATATAGTTGCTATGCCCATGTTAAAGGTACTTAACCTGAATCGCTTCAGTAAATAGTCAGTCATATTGACAGATTAAGCATATCATAACATTCACTACATAAAAGAGTGTCTCCTGAGAAAATCAATAATGTGACAATGCCTTCAAATCAGACATGGATTTATGCAGCACGGCACATAAATGTCAGTGCTCCGCCCCCCTGGCTGTGTGTTTGTGTTCTTCCCCTGTCCATGTGCTTTTGTTTTTCCTTGTGTTCGGCCCTGCCCGCTCTCCGCCCTGTCTCCGCCCACCTGATCATCTTCGCCCGCCTGCCTGCACACCTTCACCTCAATTTACCCTGCTTTTCTCTGTCTTGTTGCGTCTCAGTATCCTGTTTCGTCCTTGCCTTCTGTTACTCGGTTTTTCCACGGTCTTCTGAAGTCTCTGTGTTTCACCTGTTCTGTCGTGAGTTCTGTTAGTCTGTTTTCTGTTTCGTCCTGTCTTTGTGTATCCCTGTTTGTGCGAGTCTGCTCCCGCCTGCTGTTCTGCCTCCGCTCCCTGTTGCCGGCCTGCCCGGTTCTGCCCCTGTCCAGACCCTGTTTCCCGCCTGCTCAGCCCCGGTCCAGCCTGCCGTTCTGCTTCGGCTGCCTGGGTTGCCCGTGGTTCTGCCCCAGCTCCCTGTTGCCGGTCTCCCTGGTTCTGCCCCTTCCCAGACTTCACTCCCGCTTCGTCTGCCCTGCTCCGGACCTGCCTGCCCAGTTTGTGACCCCTGCCTGGCCTTCGGATCTCGTCTCTGCCTGCCGCTCTGTTTTGGTTGCCCCGCTGCCTGCCTTTTCGACCCTCGCCTGTCCAGACCACGTGCTTGCTCTGTTTGTTTTTAGACTGACTTCCCTGGTTTTGACCCTGCCTGTCTTTTACCCTGTCCTCGTCTGTCCTGTTTTGGGGCTCTAATAAAGCCATCACACTCACCTCCGGGTCTGCGTGTGAGTCCTCACCCCGCATCCCTGACAATAAATGTTATTTCACCAATTTCTTGCAGGTTGCTTTGAATTGTGTCACCTGTCAATTGAAGTGAAAACTGTTTTCAAGCAGGTTAGCATCTGTTAGTCTGCAACATCACACCAGACGTCAAGAGCAGGAAAACTGTAAAGGAAAACTGTAAAAAGTTTCATCTGTACTGATGAAACCTTGAAGCAAATCTATCAGTCAACCACTTAATTATGGCAACACACCAAAACATCCCACACAATGTACTGTACTGTACCTTACAGGTTAGAAATACAATTTCAAACATCGTTGTGTAAAAATACAAATGCATGTTTGCTTTCTGTTTTTGTTAGTGCTTAAATTATACTAGTGTCCACTTTAATGAGTATAATTCATTTAAGATAGGAAAGCCATTGCTAGAATGAAAGAAATATCCTCTGATAAACTTCCTATAGTATTATTTCAGTGCAAGATCCATATTCTTACAGAAGACCATTGCTGATGTAAGTCAAGGTACAATTTTTCATAATGTGCTGAGCACTTGTATTCCCATTTACACATGACTAAGCAGGAAAATAATATTAGCAGAGGTAGCCTGGTTTTGCATGATCTATTTAAAGTATGGAATGTAATAACAGCAGAGCCATTTCACACATTGTCACACCCGCTCCCAGTCAGCCAGCTCAGCCACGCCCCGCTCAGCCAGCTCAGCCACGCCCCGTTCAGCCTGGCTCAACCACACCTGTGGTTCATTCCCTCAATCAAGCCCTGCCTTTATAAGGACTCAGTTTTGTTACCTCATTGTGAGGTATTGATTCTTTGATTCTCTACTGAGCCTGCTCTTTGTCATTCCATCGTGTCGTTCCTGTGTTTTTGACCTCTCGCCTGTTTTTGGACCTTGCTCGTGTGTTTTTTGGATTCTGGTTTTGTAGTACTTCCGATTCCTGTTGACGACCTGTTTTGTCCCTGACCATGCCTTTTGGATTCTGGCATTAAACCTGTTAACCGCATCTGGATCCCAGTCTGTTTCAATGCACACATACATTTATACATACATTACAAGTGAACATAATGACTGTAGGACTGATTATATTTTGCTGGAAGTCTTCTCTCCACCCACAAAATAACTGTCGTCCCATGGAACACCTGTAGACAAACCATAAATATCATTGGGGTTCATACAATTTCACATGTGAATGCTTGTGTTGTATGAACCTGATGTGATTTTGATTTTGAAGGCAACATTTCTACATCTACCTAAACATCTAACAATAAAAAAATATTGTCCTCGTAATATGTTTTGCCAGTGCCTGCTCAGCAAGGTTGGCCTCGAGAAGAACAGGAAACCATATCTGTTTTAGAACATCAAATTGGACAATTAGGCATTTATTTAATAGCAACACACTGTAAGACATATTGCCTTCCCTCCTTTATGTGGGCAACTCATCATGTTGAGAACAGACACATAACCAACATAGCTTTATTGTGTTAGTGTCTGTGCATCAGGTCTATGTCTAGCTGAAGTAACTCAAGCATTAAAAAATGAGCCAAAACATGACACACATAGTTGACCATTATTCAGAGGCAATTTCTTGGCAGTCGGTTTGATCGTCGATGCTGAATGTCATATAATAGCGTTTAAACATACACAACTACCTATATCCGGAAAAGAATTACCCAGCGGATATATTTCACTCTGAAATCTGGCTCTGGAAAATTGGCCAGAGCTTAGCCTGTAGTGTCTACAGCTGCCAAGGTGGTACAGTAACCTCAGGGGTGAGATTTCATTTGATTCATTCCAGTTCTAGCTATGAAATAAAAGAAATTATATCATTTTTTATTACATTCATTTTCTCTTAGAACATCACATTTTAAGTACCTAGCATGATTCTTACACATAAAGAAAGTATTTGTTTTCCATATTCATGTGTTGCTATAGTCCATTTTCCCAAACATGTAACTCATAGAAGAGCATAAGATATATGTAACATAAACGTGAGTTATGGAAAGGGGCTATAAATATATTTCAAAAAAACAACACATTTAAAATATTTCAGCTCATGTCTAATATTCAGACCAATTCTTTGCTCAGCAGAAGCATATTGTTTTCTCTCAAAATGCCAGCTGAAGTGTATCTGAAGGCTCTTTCACATCTACCAAATAATGGTGTGCTGCACTTTTGTCCTCAAGCTTAACAACAAAAACAAATTGATGCACTTAAAAAAAAAAACAAAAACAAAACCTTTTTTAAGTGGTCATACCTCTTTAAGTAGTCAAACACAGCTACCCACTACCATGGTCAGTGTAGACACACTTCTGTTACAAAGGAAGACAGCATATCTGTGCCAGCTGCCTAACCCGCAGACAAAACCCACACATAACCTACAGACAAAAAATAGACAGTGAAGATGGAGAGGATGCTACAGAAATAATGTAGTGAACTATTCACTACATACCTTCCCAATCAGATGTGCATTCATTTAATCAACACTTGTTTGGGCAATGTAAATGCATAACTATAAATTTGGACATTCCTAAGTTCTCCTTCCAGTCCTTCTCTGGAAAAGACAAATACTGAACAATCCTATCCTGCTACAGTACTACTAATAGCTACCTTTCACATTCAATGTGTACACTCATACGACATAGTGAAAACTGAAAAAAATGGGCATACTGAGGGGCTCAGTTAGCAAGGTGCTTGTCTTGAGTGCAGGCTGAACCAAACAGTCTGGATTTTTTTTTTGCAGCCTTTTTATCACTGACAATGACTGGGAGCACCCAGTGTAGAAAAAAAAAAAAAAAAGTTGTTTCTGAGGTAGGTCAGCAGGGTTTCCTTATCGCATCACTCTCTGGCACCCCACATGTTGTCAGGTGCCCACTAGTTGCTTGGATGATGTAAGTAGAATAGCATTCATCCTCCAGTTAGTGCCCACTTCACTGTGGTGAACTATGGGACTTGTAGTGGGAGTTGGAAAAAAAGATGTTGGCAATGTGCAAAGAGGATTGCATCTGTCTTGCTTGAGCACCCATGTGTGAGGTTGTTGTGCAAAGATGAGCCTAACGAGTATTTGGCAATTCCAAAATAGGGTTGCATAAAAAAATGAAGTTCAGGTGAACCAGCTCTCTCAACAATATAATGTCAGAGCCCATTGGGAGCAAATTTGTGACCATCTGGTTACAAGCCCAGTTCCTCAACTGATATGCCACATTGCTGCTTTCGTGTCAAATTTATGCCTCAATTTGAGCATACAACATGCCCTTTGATGTCAGATTTAGGAACAAACCTACAATTGTTCGTTGTTTTATGACATTTAAATCACATGGACCAATGCACGAAAGTACCTAATCACCTCAAATGATTTCTTTGTATTGTTCACACACCCACAGTAAACGTTCACATGTGTATACAAGCACTGTGTGTGAGAGAGATTCATTCTGCCAACTGACACAACTTGTAAGAACTGAAAAACAGGATCATCATATGACACTTGCAAACGTCCAACATTCAGGGGGGAGACTGAACAGAACAAATCCAACACAAAGATCCTGCACATGTAGGCTAAACCACAGCAAGTGAAGGTACTGAGCACCAGTCGGGGTTTATTTTGAAAGATGTTTGTTCAGCTGATGGTGGTCTTTGATGGTCAAGCTGCATCACTGTACCATATTTAAAAGAGACTGCAGTCAGCCATAACCTTTAATGAACTGTATAGTGTTTGCAAACCTTAGAATCCATGATTATTATTTTTAGTTTCTCTTTAGCGGAAACACATTGGTCAGCATGCTGAACACATTAACACAGCAGTAAATATTCACTGCTTTCTACTTGGTACAGTATACATTTCATACAAGACTCAGGATGGTATTCAGACATCAGGACATTATTCCAGTTCTCATCACCTGTCTGTACACTGACATGTTCCTCCTTGGAGAACCTGTGTTGGAGATCCCTATAAATCAGTCTTTCACCTGCACATTCATCTAAGGAAGGCTTACTTTGGAAGATTTCTTTTTATACAAATGCATACTTATGTCAAATGAAACAAGTATATTAACCACGAGGACTGGGACTGAACATTGCTGGGCAAATTAAAGCTGATGATTGATTACAGGCCTTAGAGTGATCAAGTATTCAGTTTCCATTTTATTGAACAGTGGACTAAATACAAGCTAACCTCTGACAAAATATAAACTTTTTTTTCCTGGACAGTGTTTGCTTTGCTTCCATACAAGTCAGATCAAAAGTAATTATTGCAGTACAGACTTGTGCTTAAGCCTCTATCCTGTATCATAGAAACTAGTAGAGAAACAATTTGAAGTGAGTTATTTATCCCTTGGCAATCCAGGGGAATTCCGTGATTGTGGTGCATTGGGTCAGAATGTAATCTTACTTTTGCCAGAGGATCTGTACTACACAGTACTACAAAAGTATTTTACATCTTGTTCATAATTCATAGGCCAAAGATTTGACCTGTCTGTATGAAAGAAAAACATGTGTAATATCATAATTTACTGAATGTATGAAATACATACAGTGATTTACAGAACCTAAAGTAGTGTAAAATTTCAGTTAATTAAAAAAGTAATAATAATGAGATATCCTTGAGTCAGGAACAGTTTTTAAAAGTACAGTTTTTAAATGGAGCATGGCATTGTTTCACATTTATGTATAAAAGCATTTTTTTTTATTTGCATGCAACTTGTACAGAATATTACAAAAACCTTATTGTATGATAATTACTCAATTTTAACAAAAATCAATAAAACCCTTGTAATTCCGAGGCTTTGAAGTTTGAAATTCTGATTGTTATAAACAAAGAAAAACTATTTGTTCTGAGAAATTGGAGGACAATGCTACTGGATACAGCTGAAGTAGTTGTCTGTTTTTATTGTTTATAAGTGCTAATGACATCTCACTCTGCAGTGTGGGAGGACACAATGACACTATCACAGAAAAAGTCTCAGACAACAACATATCAGATTAGGGCAGTGTGTCTCAACCCTACTCCTGGCGGCACCCTGTCCTGCATATCTTCTATCTATCCTTGCTCTACCTACCTGACTGAACTCATCAGTGGCATGTTTTGTTAGCTGAGCACACCTGTTTTAATCAAGCAGCAAGGATAGATAGAAGATATGCAGGACAGGGTGCCGCCAGGAGTAGGGTTGAGAAACACTGGATTAGGGCAATGACAATATGCTGAGAGTAGTGTTTTCCATGTGAGCATTCAGCTTGCACACAACCAGATCCTCTTCAAATGTTCTACCCAAGAAAATGGATGCATGACAAAATTTCATTAGGCTTTCTGCCTGTATAGTATCACTTCTTCGGGCAAACATCCAATGGATTTGATATCACTGTGGTCTCCATGACTAATTCTACTTCCTTCCAAGTTTCTGTGATAATAAAAACCTGTACTTTCCATAAAAATACTCCTTGGATTTTTTTTTTTTTTTTTTTGCCTGTAACATTAAGTGAAATTTTGCAAAACAATTTTACTACATCCCCATTTTAAAAACTTCATCATGATCTTTTCAAGTTATTACAATGAAGATGTCTGTATGTGTTCTATGTTTCTATCTATTCCTGCACTGTAGACATACAAGTATGGCTGTGAGATAATTCACAGACCAGGAAACATTTCATTGACACATGGGAGCATAATGAGCATTTTGCATCCTCTGGTCTCTCCTTACTGCATAGCGCAATGAAACTGGTGAGACAGAAAAAACAACAGACAGACAGTCAGACAGAAATCTTGCTTAGGTTTCTTTCACAATGAAGAAAAGAAACATAGTAAGGGGAGTGAGGATTCCAGACTGCACACACACACACACACACACACACACACACACAAAGCCAAAAGTATATCATTTAACAATTCTTCCCTATGGTATATCATCACTGTTATCATCAAGATTACAACTTATCACTTCTGGTTACTGTTTCTCGGTATGAGTGAGACAGAACTAGATATTAAATAATGCAATTTCCTGTTGTCCATGTCCATTTCTTTGTGTGCTTGGTGAAATGTGTTTTTTACTGCAAAATTCTCAAGCTATTGGTGAAGCACTTAATTGAAGACAGGACTACATTTATGTGTGTGTGTGTGTGTGTGTGTGTGTGTGTGTGTGTGTGTGTGTGTGTGTGTGTGTGTACTTAAAGAGAACTCCTACAGGCTAGCTATTTTTTAATGATTCCTCTTGCACCAAAATTGACTGTAATTGTGTTGAGCTCCTGCAACTTGAACACATCTCTCCTCTGCCAAAGACACTTGGCAATCAGCAATGACTTGTGTGCGTAACTGAATATGGTGTGCGTGGTCTGGGCCTCTTCCAGTTCCTGGTGATACGGGCTTCTCATAGCATGGCATTTACAAAGTGGTTGATACTAGAGGACAATTTTCCTAGTAAACACAAACATTTTGCTATTTCCAATGCCCAAGAAACACTTTGTCTCTGTGTGCCCAGTGCAGGCAGGAAAGGGAATGCTTGACAGTGGCAAGTAACCCACAGTTAGTTTGAAAAATGGAACACATCCCCAAAGCATTTCAGCAGTGATCATTGAAAAACATTTTCTACGCATACCTGTGTACTGGCATAATTCTATATTAAAAATGGTTGCTGAAGTTCAATGCCACTTTGCATTAAGTTCCCCTGTGCACACGGTATGGTACTGTAGGTGTGAATGTAAATTTGTATTTGAGATTCCAGGTTGAAGTCTTGCAGACAGATCCCATGCAATCCTTAATGCAGCATTTAGCATTCTTCAGTGTTTTCCTCAGATTCCTGCAACATATTACAGAATCTTATAATCATGTACAATGTCTTCAAAGAACCTGACAAAGCCTTTAAAACTTACTGTCCACAGGGGATTTGTGGTGTGCCATCTTTTATTATTTAACTAGTTGAAGTCAAACTCCAGACAATATTGCCATCTGTAATCCTGAAAAACCCAATACTGGAGTAATAAACTATACAATAACACAAAAAAATGCAAATGTAATTGTTTATAGAGATGCCTTTTTATAATCTGTGTTAGATCATCCTTTTTACATGACAAAACCTCAAGGTCTTCATTGCTATTTCCTAGTCAGCAGGAATGTAAGAGAACCAAATTGATGCAAGTCTACCTCAGAATTGGCTCCAAATAGGACAGTGATTTTACTGAAGATCATCAGGTTAGGTTGCCTCACTTAATGACAGTGTCTGAGTTTGTGTCTGAGCCTTTGTTGTCATGAGGTCTCACTCAGCTCCTTGAGCAGAAATGGCCCAATGCAATTTACCAGCAGTGGAGCTGATGTCTAGGGAGGTTGGAGTCTGGCAGGAAGCAGCTTTGTGCTGTTTCGGCAGAGCAGGAGAGCTCGTGCCCATGAGGGAGGTCATAAATAAATGGGGTGTCATAAATGAGAAACACATTTAGCCAGGAGGGGGGAGAGTCCTGGCTGAGGCAATGCTAACACAGGAGTAGCCTCAAAATACGCACAAGGGATCCAAAAGCCGCTCGAAATGTTAATCATGCGCTAAACTTGGAGAGCAGCGCAGGGTTTTTTTTCTTGTCTTTGTTGTTATTGCCCTCTCTCATCTGTGGTCAGGGGGGCTGGTGCGAGGATAGCTCCACTGTAAACAGTGAGGACCTGGTGGTAAGGGAATATCCAGCGTCCGGCAAAGGTCACGTTCCCACAGTGCCCTTAAGTACAGGGTACAGACCCAGGTCTGGACGACTGATCACCCATCCCACCCCAAACACACACAAACACACACTCACACACACACACACACACACACAGGCACACGCACACACACACACACACACACACACACACACACACACACACACACAAGACACAAACAAATTGTGCCTTTCCCAGACACTCGTGTTTAGCGATGAAACTGTAATCAGCCAGTGTCCATTTGCCTAATCATGGCTGGGGTGATTTGTGTCTGAGATCAGCCCAGACTCCCAGACATCCAGACATGGGAATTATGGAAATGTCCAGATGCTGACCAGTCCAAAGAAAAGGCTGAAAAAGACAAAATTGCTTTCCTGATTGTTTATTTCTGGGTAAAATATCATGTTAACTTTTTGTTAGCAGAAAATAACAGTAAAAAATATTCAATTTCGGACATTTTGGAAGAAAAGTTATCCTTACCACTGTACATAATACTCCAGAGGTATTGTTTCCAGACAGTCCTGGGAGCTTTGATAGAGTCATAGCTCTTTACAGATCAAAATGTATGTCCTGTCAAATTTTACTGACCAGACAGATTTTTGTGACTATTTTGTAGTTTTGTGTGTTTTCATAATTAAATTAGATCAGGTTACAGATACAATTCAAGTTGATGTATTTTTAGCAGTTGAGGATGTGGTTCTCACAGAAAGCATTAGTGCTGTGCCGCATAAGACTCACCAGTAATTTTGAATCAGTTATTCTTTGAATCTTTCCTCACTTGTGTTGTTTTAACACACAGCGCATTGAGTGCCCAAGGCTGTGTTTCAGCTGCGTCCGTAAGCTGAGGGCAGCAGGTCAAACTGTTCACAGGCAGGAGTGCAGACGCAGGGAGTCACATGACCACAGTCTCATTCTTTGCCCACCCCTGTGTGAAGAAAAGGGCCCAAATCAGTGCTGAGGGACAGAGGTCAAAGTTCAGCCCTCAGCAGCTTCTGTCTGTTTGCGTTCCTGTTGCTCAAGTCATCCACAGATTGGGGCAAACAACCATTTGCAAATGCAGATAGATAAGTCTTTGCATCGAATTGACAGTAACTAGAATATAGGAAGGTGCATTCTGTTGGGCAGCCTGTGGGTTTAAAAAGTGTGACTCATAGAGACCAGAGCACATTTCTGAGAAATTACCCTTGGCAAGGGTTTGAACACTTATTTCATCACAGTTTCATAAAAGGGAAACTTTGGAAGAATTCACAACCTGATCCGGTTCTCAAAACCTTGTGCACTTACAAAACCAGCCGCACAGGAATAATATAATTAAATGGTCTCAGTTTCTCTGGGCTTACTTGCATAGCACCTAATGTTAGGTCACACGACACTCAGGCCTGAGAGGTCTTACTGTATTCTGAAAGCGCTGTTGCCTGGCAAGAAATCTGGTTGGCTGAAAACATGGTTTTGTGGAGAATCCTCAATTAATCTCTCACAAAGATAACAAACCATAACATTCCCACAGGAAGCAACAGAAGATTAGCATGGCTTTAATAAGGATTTGTCATCCATTTCTTTATTTGCCAATTTTCAAATTAAATTTAGAAAAAAGTAGTACCAGAATATTATGCTTTATACAATATGACAATTCTTTTTCACATATTTTGTAGGTTTGCTGGAGTGTGGTAATGTACATTGTCTCTCTATTTTTTGACAATTTACAGTTTTATGGTAATTTAAAAATGTCTCAATACCTGCCACATGTTACCTATGGGTCCAACAGTCTGTATAAGGCTTTGCAGTGTACCACCAGTAAGACATGACTTATTGGTCACCTCAGACAAGCTCTAAAAGTAATGTTCAAGGAGGCTTCAGTCTGTGGACTGAGCCAAAGCCTTAAGATATTTGAAAGACCATATCCTGCTAACCTTACAGCGGATGTGCTCCTCTCTAATTTCCCATCAAAATAGATAAGGGGTGGAAAAACCTACAAAAACACAGGACCTTTGAACTTGTTTGCGAAACAGAAATTTGCATCGTTTATCCGACACATGGTTCGCATTTCAGAAGTGATTGCTGAAAGCACTGTTTGACATCATGAGGTATTCATAGAGTCAATATCAGATAAGAGGTATAATTGGTTTAGCTGTGTCAGCTGTGGAATTCTGTGTATGCCTTGCAGAAAACAGACTGAGTCTTTCACTGAAGCATCCTTCAACTGCATGTGCTGCCAAATGAAGCAGAAGACCTGTAAAAAGCTCTTTTACCATAAATGTCAAACAGGCAAAAATAAAGTCAGGCTCACCAGCCAGACTTAACAGATCTTTCTCAAACAACACGAGGCAAATGTGTTTCACATCCGA
This sequence comes from Megalops atlanticus, assembly GCA_019176425.1. NCBI lineage: Eukaryota > Metazoa > Chordata > Actinopteri > Elopiformes > Megalopidae > Megalops > Megalops atlanticus. The sequence goes on from CM032875.1 coordinate 68,456,831, forward strand.
ATGCTGGTATTTCTGTTCTGCAGAACCATGTGAGGTCAGAGTTATTTTTTATTTGTTTTACGTTTGTTTTCCCTGAATTTGTTTGACGTCTGGAAATTGACATCATATGTTCTGGGAAGAGCAGGATCACTTCATTCATGCAATCAATGAATACCTTTTGATAAAAGGTCCAAGATGTTGATTATGTTTTGCTTGCGAGTGTAGTGCCATCAGCCCTGAGCCAAAAGTTCACTTTAACTTTGGGGTGAGATGGGGGGGCTCTCTTTCCTTGGCATCATCTATGAGAACACCCTACTTCTTTTATCTTCTATCTCTATTATGGCTGTCTAGTGCAATTGAAGATAAAACAAGAGGGAGAGTGGCATTTTGAATGCTGCAGTGCCCTGGCCCATGTTTATCTCTATATCTGACTTCAAACAGAATGTCATTCAGACACCTGATGTTAATACACTTGCTTACAATTATTGCTTTCCTGGGATAAGTTATTTATTTCAATAATTTTCCAGTGCCTTGTCAGGTTAGAAATTGTTGGCTGTGACCACCCCTAGAAACCTGGCAACAGTTCATAGACTTAGCATAGCCTTCCAATCTACCAATGGCAAAAGACACTGTTCTCTTGGTAGGGGGAGCATATTGATTCTTTTATGCATTTTTCTTTCTTGATTTTGACCACAATGATGCTTAAACAATAATAAATAATGCTGAACAGATTGCAGTTTAGGTCTTGAATAGGTTTTCTTTTTTCAGTTTTCTTATTTGTGTGAAAGTAGCTAAATAAAAGATGAAAAGCAGACAACAATATATACCAAATATATACCATATATACTAACACCAAAGACAATATGATTTTTGAAGAGTAGTGGGTTTCTGAAAGTGACTGTGTTATGTTCACAAATACAAAAATTCCATACCCAAATGTTTTCATGCTCACTCCCCTGTTCACATCCAGAATGTTTCAGGAACCATCATCAGAGATTAGGCAGAAAATGAATCTTTCTGCACTTTCCCCAAAAAGGAGACATAAATCTCACGTGAGTGTTTTCCATTTCGGTCAGCTTTGTGATTAAGCGAAACGTGGAAACGGACATTGCCTTACAGCGTTTCCGGTTTAGGATCCTAGCAGGGCCACGTGAGCTGCCACAACCGCACCTCTGTCAGGCGCTGATGTTCCTGAGTTAAGTAGTTCTCTCAGCTGTGCAGTGCAGACAGGAAATGCTCAAGAGGCAGGCTGGGACGGGAGCCCTTGGGCAGCTTAATGCAGCCTAATTTTCCAGCTAGTGGGGAGAGGAAAAGCTCAGTAACGGAGACAGAGTGCTGCTCAGATCTGAGTGGAGAGCACTGGCCAGAGGGGAGATGAACAAGTTTTCACTTCGGCTTCCCACCCAATGTCCAAATTAATCTAAACACACTATTCGCCAGCCATGCTTTCCTGCATGGAGACTGACTCAGTAGCTGAAGATGGCTGTAATCAGTCATTGACATGGTGTGATGAGAAGCTTACTAGGTGGCAAGGAGGTTAGTGTGAATTTCTGGGGTGCACCAGATTGGCTAACCTCAGCCCTGATGGAAAGGGCCACAGATTGTAGGACCATGGGTATACAGTGGGCAGATCCCACTGCTAGCTGCTTTCTGAATGTGGGTAGTGCATGTCACAAGACAGGACAAAGTCGCCACGATCAGCTCTTTTAATTACAGGACAAAAAAACACACACACACACACAAATACACATACAAGCAAATCATAAAAGCTCCTGAAAAGCTCCATGTGAAAAAATGGAGATGGTAAACCAAAGAAATGGAGGGTGCAAAACTATAGATTGAATAACCCTGTGGTGATTTCCCAGCTGTAACGATGCTAGTTCTCCTGAAAACTCACTGCATCCTCCTTTCAGGCTATTGAGAAAATCAGGTGTTTTATTATTCTATTTTCTGTTTGATTCCCAGTTTTGAATGTCAAAATTCTTCCACACATCAAAGGGCAGAATGTGATCCTATAGAGATTTGCATCTTGTGGAGTACAGACGCCCTTTGAGTGTGGGAGAGGAATGGGTACTGCACAACTTGTGCTTTGGAGGGTCCGAATTTGATGCCTGGGAACTGGGCGAGTGGCTGCACTGGGGGAATTGCCACACAATGGGCAGAAAGGGAGTCAAATGCCACCGAGCCGGCCCATTGTGCCCGAAGGCCATTACACCATATGCATTAATGTCCCGGCTCGCACATGTCACAGAGATGGCTTGAATTCTTCCTTTTATTTATTTCTTTTTTTTCCTTTCTTTTCTGTGGGGTGGGTATTTTTTTAATTCTTTGGATTCGCTTAACTGTGTTTTTTTTTTTTTTTTTTCAGTTCAAAAGCACAAAAAGGAGAGGTTTAGTATGACCGTGTTCTTTAATTATCGCTGTTCAATAAATGGAGGCTTCGGCAATCTTAAAGGGGGGCTTTGAAGAGCTTGCCGCCGTGGTACCTGACACCACAGAGCACAATCCCTGCCTCCTTAGTCTGTGGGGATCTTCAGGAGAGCGCATTCTCCCTGAGACACAATGAGCCAGCAGGGGGGTGGAGTGGGGGAGGCCACACCACTGAAAAGCCTTGACTGACAGCATTGGCACCATCAAAAGAGGCCGATGCACACAAAGCGGTTCTAATTAACCCGCCTGCACGGATGAATATACCTGCATGGAATGCCATAGGTAGAGGGGGCAGGGATAATAACTGGAACTTTCTTTTGGGGATGGATTGTTAACTTTGAACCTCAGTTCTCAGGGGACTGTGAACTTTGAACCACTTTGAACACTGGTCTGGTCAGCATTACTGACTGAGTCAAGAGTTTCAGGGAAAGTGTCTCACACTTTTAATTATATTACTTTCAATTATACACAGATAAACTGTATGCATTACATATGCCTTTGGAATACCGCATTTGAACACAAGGACTCTTCAATCAATGCAGTGCGATACAGAAGCAATGAAAACATTTAACAGCCAAGATGGGTATAGTAAATTTGCACTAAATGTACCATTACAAGTACTGGGTGCTCTTTAATGACATTGAATATGGATTATTACCCTTACAGGAGTTTGTGGATCATTACAGATATGAACTCAGTAAATATTGCTGTACATGCATAGAATTCCAACCTTAAGTCTAACCCCAAAAAATCCAGCCCTCATTGCAATTACACCACTGCTAGAATGATGTCTTTCTTTTGCAGTTACACACTTGCATAAGTAATGACAGAGCACCAGAATATGATCAATACATTGTGTGCTTGTAAGGATAACAAAAATAATGTTCTTACACAGATAGCATTGGTAAAATGACGTAAAGGACAGTTGTGTAGTATTTCAAGGGTTCAGGTGGCTGGTGAAGGTGAAGACTGCATAAACAAGTGAAGAGGAATGTTCCTGTCCCACAGAATTAATGTTTAAGGTAGTGCAATAACAGGTCAAAATAGCATGCTGACATTTGTACAGTGTACCTAACTAACAGAACAGAATGTGCAATGACACCAACCAACACTGTGTGGGAAATATAAATGGGAGTGGATTAAATACTTTAGTCCGCATGGATGTATATTCCACAGAACACCCTCTTTGTTGATTTTAAAGAATAATTAGCTCGCTGCCCTTGGAGAATTATTAGGATTGACTGTAGGTAGGGATGAGGTTTTTTTTTAAGACAGCAGTATGATGAATGTTTATCTAAAGCAGATCTTGTTCAGTTCCTGTCTGTGGCTTTTCATGCAACAATCAGAACAGCATGATGATAAAACATAAAATTTGAGGAGGAAAAATAATGGGGCAGTTGTTCGATTTTTTAATGGATATAAGTGTATATGCTTACATACAGTCCTTGTGTTTTTTGAGTCTGGAAAAAAAAAAATCATTACTGGCATTTTACACAGTGCCTGTTAGTCATTATGCCAGACTTCCCAACTAATATTTCATTAATTTCTGAACACTTAATTACATTTTTTACACAATTACATACATTACATACATTAATTACATACATTACATACATTACATACATTAATTGGCCTTCATAATTGCGACATATATATTGCAACATACATATAGATATTTAGTTATCCAAAAGTGGATAGTATGTTATAAGTAATTTCACAAGCACCCAGAAAGGACACAGAAACAGAAAATGTGTGTTCATGTTATGATTTTATTTTTGTTTGAAATCTATTCTTCATGGGATAAACACCCACAAAGAGATTAAAGGAATGATATTAATGCAGTGATGTGATGCTGGCTGCAGTGGGAAACATCTACGCTCTCTTTTCCCACCTGTCTGAACACCCTCACCAGTGAAGCCATCAGATGGGTTCCCAGGGAGGTTTTGAATTGGACCTGTCCTTGGGTAAGCTGACTCACCTGTTTATGTCTCCACTTCCATGATGAGGTGCTGTCTCTCCACTGTTAATCCCAGTCCGCACCAAGCGTGGGATTCCCACTTGATCCACTGCTTTACCGGTGTGAGTAATCCGGCCACCCAATGTGATCCCCACATCACTCTCACACAAATGTCAGTGATCTGTTCTGTCTTGTTCCCCTGGCCAGTGAGGACTGGCCCATATGCCCACATATCATTTTCTTTCGGATTGCAACCCCATCCACCTTTCGCCATGCCTTTTCCAAGAAATCGTGGGTGATTTACTGAGTAAATGGATCATTTCAGACAAGTATTAAAATCAACAAGAACATGTCCTTTAAAGGGCACCTGTTTTGCATTTAGTGTAAATATAAGTAGATCCATAGAGAGAGCTCAGGTCATGCAAATCAAAAACCAAACATCAGGCTCTGAATGACAACTGTCTGACCAACCAACCACTGGACACAGTTTTCTCATAGGACATCTTATCTAACACGGCAATGCTATTTCAACAGTTCCATAAGTGACAGAGTTAGAGTTCATTAATTTTCCTGATTCCATCGTATCGCTTGCTTATCAGACAGAGATGTGGCAACTCATGACACATACACAGAGGGGGACATTCTTACACACAGAAAAATAACAGCAATAGCAGTAACCACTTGGAAAACTTATGAAATAATAGCCTGTGGGACTCTTTTTAGGGGAATATTCTCAGAAATATTCCGTTTTTGTTAGAAGGTTATATTTTTGGAAGTTTAACGCTACATTCTATGTTTTCTTTCAAAATAACAAACATTAAATGAAAAGGAATAGTAAAATTAAGTGCAAAGAAAACACTGGGAATATACAAGGTTTCAATGCTTGAAGTAAATTGGGTCCAGGTTGAATGAATGTTGACACTATACAGTTCTTATTTCAGCATCCAAGTGTTGGAAAATGGAATTAGCATAATCCTAGGCCTTGAACAATGCACACTTCGCATGTTTGGTTCCCACACACATTGTAAATATTGTCTAATACCTCTAGAGTTATCTAGTCATCTACAAGCGCAAACAAGTGGTTGATCAAAGAACAAAGGTTAACATGGAAATTTTGGGGGAAAATGTACGTTCTGCTGCATGTGTACATGAATTGACTAGTGGGAGGAGTGTTTGTCCACACTTGATGTACACGTACGTTAGAGCAAAGAAGCTCATAGGCATAGGATTTTATCTTTGCATGTCATTGACCTTGCCTAAAAATGTCACCAAAAAACAAGTGAAAACAGACATGCATGCTCACTGCACAGCACCTCTGTTGCTATCTTACATACACACAAAAAACATCCTACATAGTTAGAAGTGATCTAAAGATATAAAAATCTAACACAGAGATGCAAACACACACACACAAGTGCACTATCTCCACTATTTCCACCAGTCCTCCTTAGTGAATGAGTGGACCTCATTCTTTAAGGGGAATGGAAAGCCCCCCACCCCCCCGCCCTCCGCACAGAAATTGCATTTCTTTCACTCAGAGCCTTGGACACAGACAGCACAAAAACACTGGGATCCCCCCTCCAACCGGCTTGAAGAGACGGCTTTGGCAGATTTGGCACTATACTAGATATAGTGCCACTTTACCTCACTATACTAAAATGCAGAACTGTGATCTGGACATTTATGGAAGACTTCCTTCAGCTGAATGCAGAGTAATGGGGCGCCTAGATCGCCCGTTTGACAGCAACATGCAGTTTTGACAAGATGTCATCTCAGCTGTACCATGGAAACAGTTGATTCAGGTGGCATTCTATGGTAACTGCAACTGTTGCCACCTCCGTGTTTTGGGTAACATTACCCCTGGCTGGAGCGTGGAGCCTGACCTGAAAATTGGATACAGGAGTGTGAGAGCCTTGGTAAACTCCCAAAGCCCTTCATGAAATACAATCTAGAAGAGGATAAATTTAAATATATTTCACTACATTCATTTGTCTCAGTTACAATGAGTTCTGTGCACAGAGGCAAAAACAGAGGTGTGTGTGCCAAAATTAGACACAAAATAAAAATTCTAGAAAAAAAAACAAAACGCTTGTATTATACTTGTATTCCCCCATAATGAGCCTAACATTCTTATTATTTTGCTAGCAATCTACATCAGTCAGATCCACTAAGTTTAACATCTTAGGCTATATGGAAAGGATGCTTGGCTCCCACCATAAAATGGTTACTTATCACAGCCATGTAGTACATCTGCAGCAGAACATTCCACGGTGTGGAATCCAGCATCTGCATTGGACTTTGTACAGCAACCAAAGGGCTGCAATCAAAAACGTCTGTTCTTACAAACAGCTGATATGTGAACTTACATAAACCATGACACAACAAAATCAACTGGAGGCCCTTATTCAGCCTAACTGCAACTTGAGAAAATGTCCATTTCCTTTTCATTCATATGCATTTTGCTTTCAATCAATGAGTGCCAAACCTAGGGTGTGGTGTAAGTGTTTCAAAATGTAACATTAGCTTAAATCCAACGCTCGTAGTTAAGGATAAAGCGTATTGTGGCTACATTGAACTGAGGCCTGAATTACACTTTCTGTGTAATCCCTACAGTAGCAGATCAAAGGCTGAGAATTTTTCCACATCAGATGTCACAGGGTTTTATTGACGCCTTCGTCAAGTCGAGTCCGGCCACAGTGTGGGCGTTGGCGGTGATGTCACGGCGCTGTTCCTGACATCCAGCGTTATTTTCCCATCAAATACAAGTTAAAACACATCAGCTGTTTCCCACTTCATTGCAAGCCACTGGAGTTATTTGCGTCACACTGTAGGTTTGGCAGAGCGTCGTTTATTTTCTTGCCAGTGGGCAATTTCATACATATCCTTTCAGATCAGGTGAAGTTCCCACCGCATCAATACTTGAGCAGGTACGTATTGCATTTCCTTTACGGAGAACAATTAACATGAAAGCATTGTTGCAGAATTAAGGTCCCAAAGCTCTTCCCTTCGTATTCAGGGTTTAATGCATCATATGACGTATTGACAGCTCATCATCATACACATCTTTGTGGACTGTTTTTTAGACATGCTGACCTCAGCAGATCTCACAGAAGCCTGTGTAAAGTACACAGTCACAGTGTGCTGTTTCACACAATGAGTCTGTAAGATTTAATTACTGTTCTGACTTCTGAGAAGTCTACCCCCTTTTTTTTTCTTCCTTCCCCTTTCTCATCCTGGACTGAGTTTCAACGGGAACAAAAGGTAGTGGTGAGGTGGGGAACTCAGGGCTCCACTGATGAAAGGGGCTCTGTGACTGGCCCGTCTTTGTCCTCTGATGCCAGGCCTACTTTGATACCCATTGTTTTTGGTTTACGTTCAAGGGGAAATTCTTGCAATTCTGTAACCCCATGGCTATGAATTGGTGAGAGACGACCACTGCTGCTAAATGCAGAACTACAGACAAGCTGATACCCTCTTGATGCAGGTGTCTTAAACCCTTTTTATTTGCAGTCATGTTGACAAAAGTCATTTTGAGTGAGAGGGGTAGAATGTAGAAGGTAGAGGGGAAGGGACAAGCATCTATGTGAACATTTAACAAGTAAATTCATTTTCATGGGAGCGCTGTCTACTGTTTTTGAGCGAGTATCACAGCCCTCATTTAATGGAATTTGGACTGCAGCCCATTCTGCTATGCATTTGTTAAAACAAACAAACAAGTCGCAAGAATGGGTCATCTCGACAACATAAAAATCACTTGCAGCTTGATAGTCAGAATTTCTTTCTGTGACCACCAGGTGTCACTAGTGTTCAGGGGTGTAAAGCCAATGTATGAGGAAAAAAAATGTTCAGTTTTACAAGTATTTGTGCTTCTTACAAAGGTTCATGGAGGCATAGCCACACAAATGTTTTGGATTTACAACTTGGAGAGACAGAGTTTTATGATATCTCGATCTGATATTTGCAGGGATATCATTTTTCATCATAATCCTTTTACATGAAATTTAAATAAATACTGAAACATGGTGGTGAAAAACCCCAATGGGAAATTTGATAGAGATTAAATCTGATCTCATAGTTTTCTTCCTTATTTGCCTCTCTGAGTATCCTCTGAGAAGTTGTCCCGCACCCACCCAAATGTCTCCAGTGCTATTTAAATGAGTGCTCTGGGGTTCACTTTCAGAGCGTTGTTCAGTAATTAGAGTTAGATTTACAATAAAAACAGCAACTACAAAAACGCAGATCGCATACTGTTTTAAAAGAATAATGAATGCTATACACCTGCATCGGCTTCCCTGGAAACTGAATGAAGTGCAGAGATTAATGGGACAGAAGTTGGTGCCCTTCGACCCCCTCTCTCTGAGCACTATATCTTTTCCTGTTTTGATCCTGCCGTGCTTGTTCAGCCCTGCGACATCATGATTTATTGAACAATTTGAGTCAAGACTGTAGATGCTCCCCTCTCACGCCCAACCTCCCTCACTTCAGCCCAGGGCGTGGACTGTTGGGGGCACGCCGCAGGCTTGAGGGGAGAATCTGTTTGTTGAGAAAACACTCGTTCTGCAACACCCCTCAGCCGCCGAGTGTGGATGTCACCCTCCGGGCTTGTCAAGTCTTCAAGCACACTCTGTCCTTGTTGCGAAGGGCCCCCCTCCTCCTCTTCACCACCAGGGAATGGTAAAATCTGCCCCCCACCAACCCCACAGCCCCCGTCCCCTCCACTAGCCCCAACCCAGAGGACTGGCCAAGAATAACACCAGCCGAGAGTGCTAAAACGGTCCCTCACAAGGAAGCCTCAGCATTGTTTTAATGGTTTAAAACACATTGAACATTTCCTGTGACGGCTGCCTTTCCAGCAGCCTGTCCGTGCTTGCCGCCGCAGTTCTACATTCTTTAGTTGCCGCGGTGATCCCTGCTCACGCTCCTCTTGCCGACACCCACTCTTGCTCCATCCTTGTTATCCGCGGCGTATTCCAATCTACTGAAACTGCTGCTTTGCCCTGTGAATTTCATCCACAGGCATTGTTTTCAAACACTGAAACATATCATGAATTCAGCTGCTTGTGCAAAACACCCCACATCTAATACAAAAGTGAATTCATCTAAGGGACAATATTTCTAAAATAAACACTGAAGGCAGGACTGACCAACTCATTTGACCACCAAATCAGTGGTCATGCATCACTGGTAAATGACTATCCAGCAACAACCAAGAGTTCCTCTTGACCCCTACTGAACTCTTGACAGATAGCTAATTGATGACAGTAGGAAGGAGCCCACAACAATTGGGGGGCTTAATTAGAGAGTATAACTTTTCATAGTTATTGAGTAAACCACACAACTGGAATGTTGCAATTATGCAGCCACTGGGGTTAATGAAGGGTTTCCCCATAGTTATTCATCAACTAATGCATAAGTAATTAGAGAATGCACAACAATTAGTATAGATAAATCATTACACTATACAAATTGTTACCCTGGGGGGGGTTTGTCCTTAAGGCATAGGTTTCACATTACTGGAGAGAGAAATCACTCTTCCATTTCTGTCAATGCTGAGAGCTAAAACAATTATTTGAAAATTAAAATTATCTGCATGATTCCCAAAGGTAATGTTTGTATGGCTGTACACACACAGCAGTAAATCTCCCACAAGATTAAAATGTCGTTGTATATATATATATATATATATATTTCTTCTTCTGGAGTGTCTTCAAATGTTGACATTGAGCCACGCAAACTTATTAACATTGCGAAAAATTAAATCAGTGACACTGACTCACATGGGTCAGTCAATTAACATGGTAAGCATGATGGTGATTTGAGAATTAAAGGATTTATGTAAGTCGGGAAAGCCAAACATCCCATCAACACCTACATCCAGCCAGTCATTAATCTACTGCATCCTCTGGATTTCTAACCAGAAGTATCTGTGGTAAGTAAGTAATTGCGACTATCTTCCTGTTTGTGTGCTAACTAAACTAAACTAAACGATAGACCAAATATTTGCAGACCCTCCCCCAGTCAGTCTGATATATTATACCTTGAGGAGCCTTTTCTAATGGGAAAGAGTAGCCAGTGACCCTGGAGACCTCTGCTGAACTTTCCCTGACAGAACGGCAGCCTCTACTCTCTAATCAATTATCAGGCAGGGGACCACCAAAGCCTAGCGACAGCTCAAATAAAAAGAAGTTCTGCTTATAGCTTTGATCATAATACTGTTTAAAAACGGGAGGCATGGAATTAGACCCCCAAGGTTTATAAATATCCTCTGATCTGTGCTTTTTTGGCTTTGTTTTGGCCTGAACTGGTTGAGAGAAGTTGGGTGTTGCTAGAAGGTTTAATGGGTTATTGTTCTCAGCATACAGCTGTAGCCTTTTCATTTTCACAGGGAAAAGGATTGCGTGTGAGCCCCAGGTCAGAAAGGTAATCCAGCAGTATCACTGAGTCAAGTGCCCACAACAGGGAGGCATGCTTTTGGCTTGGGGGAGGGAGGGATGATTGACAGCTGGAGTCAGGGCAGAGCACGCTCCCCCCTCTCCCCCTGTGTCACGGTGCATGCTGCTCCGTGGCGAGGCAGAGGCACACGGAGCCGAAGGTGTCTCATATAAACACTGCTCTCACCATCATGTCAGCCGATTAAAGAACTTCCTGCCTTGCTTACAGGGTCACGCTCTGGCCAGCCAAACAAAATGATCCATGTTGTTGAGACGCAGTGTCACACAGTCCACCCCTCCAGCTCAGAATGCATCTCATAATCAGCTGGCACACTGAGAGGAGGAAAAAAAAAAAAACATGACATGCATCCAGTCCCATGCAAAGGAATGCAGCGCTAAGTAGCATACACAAAGACATTGTTTGTATGGAGTGTTTGCACAGGTTGTTATAGAGAAATACTAACTGCCAAAGAAAGATAACATTAGTCCAGGAAGTGTTATGACAAGGAACATATGCCTTTGACCAGTTTATTGAAGCAGACATATTAGACAGTCCATGGATTACACATACAGTCCACTGCCCTCCCTCCCTCGCATGTAATTCCTAGCTGAGGCTGGGGAATAATTTACTGGGCTATTTCACTCTCTCTGAGCAACTTTGCGGTTCCCACGCCCGCCGTGGCTGAGAACCGAATCATTTATCTTAAATTGGCTGATTGGCTTGCTGGAATGCAAGTACAGTGACGGCGTTGTCATAGAGATATGTCAAGTTAATTTGATTATTTTTTGCCTCTCTGTGCCCCATGTTTATCTTTTTTTTTTTTTTTTCCAAGCAAAAGGCCCCCTCGTGATGCAGACACCAGTGCAGCAGTGGCTTTAATATGCCCCCCTTTTTTATGGGCTGGCAGCGGAGTGGGAGAGGGAGCGGACCGCGACCCGCTGCAGAGTGCTGGAAAACCGGAAGCCTCCTTTACAAGCTGCGGCTTCCCCGGAACCGTCAGGCTCTGAACCGCCCCCCTAGTCTTGCCGCACATTTAAGGGCATTAGGAGTGTCGCTGGAACAAAAAACCCTCAAGTCGTAAGAAACGCTGTGCCTCTGGTCGGCGGCAGTGATTTCGCATTCACAGAACAAAAAAATGACGTCGTTTTAGGTCAGCTGCTCAAGTTTCCCGTGGGAACACCACTTACTGCACATCGAGACTGTTAGCAGCATGTATACATGCATGCGCAATACACGGGCTTCAGAATTCTCACATCATGCATGCAAAATGTCACAGACCAAGTGATCATGTGTAAAATAACCATAACTATGCAGTAGGGGCTTTGGATGTGTGCTTTTCCATCTATGGTTAAATGTGACATAACCAAGAACATTTTAGCACAATGATCATTTACAAACGTTGTGATAATGAAAACAGATGGGAGAGAGAAACAAAGGAAATGGAGAGACAGAGAGAAACAGGTAAGTGAGGACCTGGGAAAAAGGATTTAGGATTTCCTAAGGCCAGGCATTATGGAGAGGAGAAAGGGTCTATTGTGTCTTTACCTCATTATCAACTCAAAGAGGGTGGGCTGGCTATGCGAATGAGGCAGTTCAGAGACACAGATTTAATGCTAAAAAGCACAATTTGTCAGCATTCATCCCAAACAAATGAGCCTCAATCTGTTTGTAGGGCCCGACCTCTCCGCTCTGCACTGCATATTCAAACAGTGCTTTGGAAAACAAGATAGCTCTTCTATCGCAAAGAAAGAAAACAAAGGTAAAAGGTCAAAAATCATTTACCCAGTTCAATATGAAATTGCATTTGATGTATATGCAAAGTTGTCCCTGCACTAATAGACCTGAAATGTGTGCATTCCTCTACAGATTACAAGGCAACATGTCTGAGGAGGTTCAAAATAAATTAGTGCACGAGTCAAACATCTACATGCAAAAGCATCACCAAGGAGCATCTCACATTGAATGCTATGAAATTAATGTTATGTGGTAATGCATATTGAATTTTATTATTTAGTTTATTTAGTCAAGGATGAAACACAATAATCATGTTTTAATGTATATTTGTAAATGCTGTCTCCCTACCAGACATACTACTGGGAGGAAGTTTTTTAAATTTAGCTTGGAGTAAATGTGATAAAAGTGCTTTGAAGACCAGACAGTTGACATCAGTTCTACAAAATGTCTTTGGAGTATCAGTATTCTACTGTGTTCAGAAGCAGGTCCTTGTGTGTCTGAAATAATTCTCACAGCTCCAGCATGAATCCATTTCAGATAAATGTTAAAAAATCTGAAATATGTTTCTCCACCTTAGATCTATACCTGATTGTATTTATTGAAAATCTTATTTTAAACAGATAAATCATTGAGGATATTTATTCACATTAATTACAGTTCATTTCTGATGAAATCACATTTTGTATTGTACCCTAACAAAAAGCAGATTCTCAAGAGTTTTTATTTATGTACCCATTGCTTGGTACAGTCAAATCCAAACCTTCATAAATAATATCAAGTGTTCCTTACAAAGAACAGAAATTATACTGGTAATGGAAAATGAGTCAGTACTAATATAGATATGAAAATATGCTGGTTGTAATTCCTGTATTAGCTTGTAGAGCTGGGCCAGACAGTTTCTCAGCATGTGAGCAACCACGGTGTCACGTCTTTGGTGCGGGCATTTAAATCCCCCCAGGCATGGATTTCAAAGCTGTCGTAATGGGTATTAAAGAGGGGGTCTTTAAACGGGGACAATGGCACACCATTGGCATTTAGTCCATTCTGCAGTATCTTAAAGGGTTCTTAATGATGCTTGTGCCGGAGCCCCATAGAAATCACAGCAAATTAATTGTAACACTTTGTGAAAAGGCAGATTAGGGGAGAACAATGGGCAGTGAATATGGCAGGGAGCATGCCAGGCCGCAAGCAGGCCTTTCGCCAGATTATACACAGCTGCTTTGCCGATCACCTCTTTCAACGGATGACCCGTTTTCAAAAAGGGAACTTGGTGGCATGAGATTGCCATCAATCTCTATTGTTTATCACCCCCCAAAAAACAGAGTCACTAAAGTCTCATTTGTAGGACGCCCCTTTTCAAAGAGGGTATTTGAAACCCTCTTTCTTAGGGGAATTATATGGACTTAATTGAGTGTGGTAAGCGATTGGTCCCTCAGTATCGATCAATGGGAGAGGGGCAGATGTGGTGTGAAACTATGGGGGCAATGGTGCTGTAAAGAATACAAATCAGGTGGAGCTCTATTATCCTCACCACCAAAAAAAAAAACTTATTTAAGACTCAATTATCCCATTCATGGGGGCTCTGGTGCACAGATGGTTACAATGCTAAAGAACTTCCCAAAACCAGAACTATTTTGTGGGCACCTTTTCTTCTTGGCAAGTTTACCATAGAATGATGGGGTTTTATTAGGGTATTATTGACATCTGGGGGGAGGTGGGGTGGAGCTGGGTGCGAGTCCATGGTTTTAAGGAGACAATTCAAGAAAGAAGCCCATGAATTGGAATGAGAAGGAGCGGCAGCAGCTTAGTGGAGTTTTGCGAGTGGCCTTCGAAATGCCTCAAAGAAGGGGCACACCCCGTAGGTTCCCCCACCGAAGCCCCACTCGCGGGGGGTGTTTCCACCGCACCCTGCTGCCGCGCCGTCTGTCAACCACTTTCTAGCCAAATGAACAGAATTCTCCTTCTCACAACATCGACCCCACCCACAAAAAGAGAATTAGTTCTTCGCCACCAACCCAATTCAAGAGCCCAGGGACCAAGGACACAACAAAGACGGGACCATCCGAATCAGGTCATGAATATAGTGCTGCCTATTAGCTTGCCATGTGTCAGCCCAGGACTCTTTTGTTTTTACATCACAATACCCAGGACAAAACCTTCCACCTCGAGGAACTCAATGAATGCCACTTGTCAGGAATTAAAATCCACTCCATGAAGTCACACTGCTACTTTTTTTCTTCTTCATATGAACAACTCTTCATCACAATGCCCCTCCTTAACTTGACACGGTCTGTCTGTCGGAGGGACGGTGTAGCGACGAGATCTATGTTTTCCATCTGGAAGCATTGTGACAATGCAAAGTATCAGAACCCATAAGCCTCCTTATACTGTTGGCTACACATATGGATGGAAGGTGCCAGATTGATGCCAGGGATTTATGTACCATATGTCATGAGGCTGAGATGCAGCAGTCAGATGCCATTGAGCTTGAAAGACAAAGGAATTCACACCAAGTTCCAAGTACTTAACCCAATATTGTGGAACCAGAATTGATTTGTGGTTATATTCTCTAATGGGTCAATGGGTTTATTTTAAGTTGAGCCTGATTCAATCTCTGAGAAATCCTAAAGGACAAAGAATCTGTGTCTCACAATCCATATATTCTAATGCATCGCTCCCATGTAAGGTCAGACTGTCATCCTTCATTGAGTTCAGCTGAGGAATTTCTTTATTGAAACAGAATGGACAAATGATTTCAATTATTTTTTTGTACAGATAAACAGCCTTTAAAACAAGGTTTATATTAAATCAACAGGCTTCCTTAAAGAAGGAAAAAGTAAAGGAGGCTGGATGTGATTCCAGTTTATCGAAGAAACATATTGGGCTTTTCCTTTGTGTACTGCTATTTTTTCCTGAAAAATATTGGGTCATAAGGAGGAAAGATGAAATGAATTTTTCATCCCTGACTACAGCTCGGGTGGCGTCTTATTGAAACATGAATATGTGGTTTATGAAGAATGTGGCCACAGCCAGCATTAGGGTTGGCCAAGCACAACGGTATTTTGGTCACATTTGCTTATACAAATCAAGTGATTTCTGTAATCTCTAAACTGAGCTATATATTTTTTGGCATATTTTTGACACATCTCATCCCCAGCCAAATGTTTTTAATCCCTTTTACTCACTTTTTTAGAGTAAGGTACCACTTAGAGTAAGTTTTTTTTTTTACTTAAAGTAAGTACATTGATTTAGAGTTTTCAAAATTTTCCTGATTTTTTAAGATGTATATCATTATTGGAACAGAATAACCCACACACACACACACACACGTGCGCACAAACAATCACACGCGCACACACACATCTGTCTTTCTTTCATCCACACAGGAAATTATACGTCCCTCTGATAAACACTTAATTACACTGATTACCACAGACTGAACTAAATCCACATTTATCCAAGTACTGTGAATACTGCATGCTTAAGGACAGAATGGACTTATGTAACAACAATATTTCATAAAATGTTCATAACCAAAGAATTAAATATACTCTGAAGCAGCGTTTCCCAACCCCCTCCTGGAGGACCGCTTGTCCTGCATGTTTTAGATCTGTCCTTGCTCCAACATAGCTGATTTAAATGATCAGTTTGTTATTAAGCAGCTTCAGGAGTTCATAAGGAGTTGATCATTTGAATCAGCTGTGTTGGAGCAGGGTGAGATCTAAAACATGCAGGACAAGTGGTCCTCCAGGAGAGGGTTGGGAAACACTGCTCTAAAGGATATGATCTGAAAAAATGTCCTCCCCTGTGACAATGAATTACACATTGTAATTTACCCCACATCGCATTTCTGGCCTTAAATGCATAGCAAATAAACTGCAATTAAAAATGTACTCCTGGATGGGCACCTGTCTGTAAATGATCAGAGCACCAACTATTATCACATCCTCTCAGGTTGAATATTGAAGAACATGATATTGAAATGTTTATTGAAATTCCCACAGTTTTCAATTCACAGCACAGAGGATTGGCACACACCGTCAGCCCCCTGAGTAACACTAGGCGCTTAGAAGGTCACTGCATTAGATTTACGGATACAGATGGAGAGCCAATGAGCACTTACGTCATTCTTCTAACCTGCAAAGATTTACCAATACAGACTTTGTGAATTAAAGCCAAAATGCAATGCTATCTACAACAGGTTGATCACAGACAAGCCAACAACCATGAAAAACAGAACCTCTTAATATAATAATTAATCAATTAGCCACAGTATTCCAAATATCTGAAAAGCTCACATTGCATTATTTATATCTCCTTTCACTACTGAGGGCCCCTTTCATTGCTTAGACTTTACAAGCTCTCCATTCAGTTAGGACATTGTCAGAAATGTCTTATCTGAAATGTAAACTCATAAACCTTTGATGGCATGCAGGCGCAGCTTCTGGTCCACAACAGAGATCACTGCAGCTTCTCTGTTTTCAGCCATGCTAGGATAGTTATTAGCAATATAATAAATAGGCTGTTAGCAACTGTTTTTTTGGCACTTCATGGAGAGTTTAAGAAAACCTGAGATCTGCATGACATGCTGTTTAATTTTGCTTTTAAAAATCAAGTCAAGAAACATATAGCAAACATTGTCATAAAATGTAATCAATATTAATAATAACAGATTGTTACATAGTTCTGGGTTTTACACTGAAGCATGATATAGACAAAAGATATAAAATTATGAATGATATGGATATCATGCTATTACTGCTGTCTTTCTGGCACTGCTTTTACGTATTTGTTTCGTTTATTTGTTTTATTTTAATTACATCGGGAGAAGCCATGCGAAATTTCATTGTACCTGAGTATAATGACAATAAAGATCATTATATTCTACTCTATTCTATTCTATTTTGAACATACATATAAAAGGGAAGAAATCTGTTTTCATTGTTTTACTGTAAAAAGTTTTCTAATACTGCAGGATTACCTTTCAATACAAACATACAATTTTAATTAACTATGGAAAGATTTGTGTTTATTTATTCTTGTGCTCCAACTACTGATACTGCTTATGGTGCGAGACTACACAAAACCCTGGCCCGGCTTGGCAGACTTGTCATCTGCAACAGCTTCCATTAACTGTGTAGGACAGGCTGTAATGTCCCCAGATCAGTTTCAGACAGCTGCGCGCGGCCGTGGCCCAGCGCTGGCGAGGGCGATTATTTACAGCTTGACACTATGCTGTGTTATTCCCAGTCAACGTGCCACAATATGAAGAATAATGTTTCCTGATGCGTTTTGGTCAACATTCTGCCGGAACGGCCAATCAGGAAATCCCAGCCACTGTTCACTGAAAGCTTGCAGCTGACTGGTCGGGCACACTAGAGGTGTACTTAGGTCTAATGATGAAACAAGCATCAACGCACCACCACACAGATGGATCGAGTGGCTTGCAGCTGACTGGTTGGGCACGTTAGAAGTGTACTTAGGTCTAATGATGAAACAAGCATCAACGCACCACCACACAGATGGATCGAGTGGTCATATGCAAACTGAAACAAAACAAAGCCCACGTCCTCCTGCAGTGGGGGTAACTGTCACCTGCGGGACCAAGATTATCATTTAGTTTTCCTCTGTTCTTTTTTCTGTGCGAGCAGAGCGGCTTGGCATTGAGCGGCTTTCGGCCATCACAATATCAGCTGGTGGGAGGAACAATGGACAAAGCCGGCACTTGAGAGGGAAGAGTGAGGAGGATGGGATGTGCTGAAAGAAGCTAATGGGCAGACCAGTAGGCCATGCCAGCACCATACCGTGAGAACATCTTTGGTGGAAATCGGTGCCCAAGCAGCACTCCGGAGTGCAAATCAACACCCTGAGACAGGCTTTCAGCATAGGAACAGGGCCCTTTAAGAAGAAATGGAACTGGCATACTTGCAAGCAACACATGCCCCTCCAAACCCCAGGCAGACCTTGAGTAAGCCAGAGATATACATCTACAGTGCATACCTCATTGTCTGGGGGTGATTCAACCTTGTAGACTGCTCAATTAGCAGAGGGCAGCACACCAGCAGCTTCCTGAGCTGAATGTCTTTTCTAAGGGCTTGGAATGTTCTTGACAGTGTGGTTATTTATGCTTAGATTGCAATCAAGGACCAGACAAAACAAAGTGTGGGCTATTTATGGAACCTCATTGTGCACCCGGAAATGGTTTCCTCTCCTTCATTGTCTTCATTCTATGTTTCCTCCCTCATAATTGAGGCACAACCCATTCATATATGCAGTAGCATGTTAGAAAAGGTCACTTCCCCCAAAAGCACTCTTAATCATTACATCAGTGTTGAGGCATTACAATTAAACTTTTTTCTCATGGAAAAAAAAATGACTGTGGTGTGAAATGATAACACAGCAGTATAGATACACTCTTTAGATTTGTAACACAGAAACCAGACAATGGCAGTTGTCCCCCATGTCAATGGTCTGAAAAAATCTCACAGGTTATAGCCAATAAACACATCTCATCTCAGTGTAAAATAACTGAGTTATTAACCAATTAAAATCATATTTCAGAAAACTATGCAGGGTGCAGGGATGTCATGTGGCTTTTTTTTAACTTAATCTACCTCATGTATGTTAAACCAATGGCCAGAGGGCTATTGTAATTTACTTCCACATTCTAAGAGAAAGCATGTACTACATACTAACAGAAAAAAATGCAAGCTAACTTGGAATGGCACAAATAGAAACAGTTTTTCCTACCCCATTCCAGATAAATGGAACCTTTATTCGTTTCGTGATTACATTACATTACATTCATTGAGCAGATGCTCTTATCCAGAGTGATGTCCAGCACAAAAGAACATAAGTGTAACCGTTCAATTTGAATGAGAAACAGTGTCAGACCAGGCTAACACACCCAGATCAGTGAGAGTGAGCATAACACCATTTAAGCCCTATCACAAGTTTACTTGTGCAAACTGACTAGACAAGGGAAGCCAAGTATAGTATCATACATCAGTCACTAGATCACAGAATCCAAAACACATCACAATACTACATGTAAAATAACAGCAAGTAATACAAGTACCAGGTGTTAGGGGGTGGGGATTAAGGTAGAACCAAGATGCAGTCTGAAGAGGTGGGTCTTCAGTCTGTGTTAGAAGTGATTCTGCTATCCTGACCCCGGTGGGGAGCTCCTTCCACCACTGAGGGACCGGTACAGACAGGGATCATGTCTAAGAGGAGAGACCCTGTTGGGATGGGACAGTCAGTTTCCCCATGGTTGCAGAGCATAGTGATCTTGGAAGAACATACAGATTGAATACCGATTGTAGGTATGAGGGGGCTGTCCCATTGACTCTTCTGTTTGCCAGCACCAAGGTTTTGAACTTGATGCAAGCAATAACAGGAAGCCAATGAAATGAGGTGAGGAGGGGTGTGACTTGATCACGTTTAGGGAGGTTGTAGACAAGTCATGCAGCTGCATCCTGGATTAGTTGCAGGTATATGATGGCACAGGCAGGGAGACAAGCAAAAACAGAGTTACAGTAGTCCAGGACCAGGGACTGAACTGGAGATGAGTAGAATACATAGTGAGGTAGGGGCACATCCTTCAGATGTCAATGGCTATGCCATTATTGTTGCTTGCACCACAACACACACTTGCACTTTATGTATATTTTTGTCTTTTATGTATATTTTTTGTCTTTTATATTATCTGTATATTGCTTGTATATTGTGTATTTTGTCTGTAAATAATATGTACATTGTCTGTATATTGTCTGTACTGCTGAGAGACACCAACGGCTGGAACCAAATTCCTTGTGTGTGCTAACATACTTGGCCAATAAATCTGATTCTGATGTCGTACAAAAAGAATCTGCACACTCAATTCACCACTGCAACCTGAGAAGACAAGCACAGTTGGCTATCAGATCTTACGCCAAGGCTTTTGACAGTGCTGTTGGTGATTAGCAAATGCTCTTTAAGTTGCTTTACCAGAACAATGATGTGAAAGTGTATTCAGTATCAACCCTGCAAAATGGAGTCTTATTTCACAATTCTTTATAATCTAAAACTACAACATTGTACATTATTCATATCTTAATGTTTTAGGATTCCATATGAAATGAAAGTTATTCAGTTATTTGTCTATACTTGCCAAACCCAGAAAACTAATTTTTTTTCCAGAGGGGAAGGCAGGATTGAACTACTTTGGTGGATTGAGGAGGGCTAAGCTGTAGTAAATGTATGATCTGACTGTGCTTGCACTGTATATCACCCTTATACCCCATCCTGTCAAATGTCACTGCTGGAGTATGTGCCTTTGTCTCACCAACTCCAGATCATCAAATAACAGTGAAGATTTTGCTGGCTCCTCAGCCCTCTTCATGTATTTTGGTGTGGAACACTGGAGGAGCACACACCCACCCAAAGGTCAATGGACATGACACCACAGGAAGGAGTAGTCACTGTATTTCAGAAGCTTAGCAACAATTTACAAACTGTCGTTTTTGTCTTTCAATCAATGCCATCACTATTATTCCAAAGACGTTAAGTAGATGTCCCATTATAGTGACAATCATTGCGGCATTAAAGTGTCAGAATTTCTTTAGGCCGGAAAATGCCACCTGTGAAATGCTTGTGAGAACAAAAAGAGGTATAAAGGTAATTGTGCTTTATCCTCTTCCTGTCAAGGCACCTCTTGACTAGTATATGCTTCAGTGTTAAGAGCCCCTGCCTGATAGAAGCCAATTTTCCTACAGCTCTCTCATTTCCCTTGACCCGGGCTGCAACACAATCTTTTTGAAGCCATCTTTCTTCTCTGTCTCCCTGAAATGGGAACACTGAGATTTTTTTGCACCTTCCAACTGTTTGTTGTCATGACCTGTACCGTGGCCTGTGGGTAGCCATGGTCGCCGTAACTCACCCGACTCAATTTGAAACCACCTATTTATTTCTTATCCTCACAGAGCTCGGTTACAGAGAGACAACACTGGGATTTTAGCTGCAAGGGTTAAGCCTCTCGTATTTGCCCTTCGTCTTCCGTTTCGAAGCTAATTGTGTCCGAATTAGTCAAGGATCGTTGGCCCTCCTGACGGCACGCACTGATACAGCCGTCGCATTCTTCACATAATCCGATACATTTTGAAGCAACTTGAAATGTACCAAACCCAAAAATTTCCCATGCGGCAAAGGGCGATCAGTCATTAAAGTTCACAGTTCATGGCATTGTTATGTCCTGAAACCACAGCGGCATGAAATACCTTATTGCACCCAGATGGAAACAGCAGTCGTATGTTCATGTCTGTCAGTTTGGATAAAATGCTGGGGTGTGAGGCTCATCTTCATCCACTGTGAAGAAAGGCCGTGTGCTTCAGTACTTATGTATATGCCCACTGGCATCATGGTTACAACGGCAGAGAGCACAAGACATCTGGGTGGAATCTTAAACCATTTTCAGCATAGGGTTACAGATCATTTGCATGGTTTCTCGGGTGCTGGGAATTATTATTTGCCTGTTCTTGACAGCATTGCATTGCTGCAGTCCAGGGTTTCCCTCCACCACAAGATGATTTCTATGGTAATGCAGTCAGAGGAAGCTATCACTCAGAAATCCAGAGTGTCTCCTTTATTTTTCTCAACTTCTTCAAGGCACACATTGTGTCTCCCTTAATCTATAATTTAGCTAAGACAATATTACATTAAATATCACCATATGTTGCGGCTTCTAAATCCTAGATCTCTTCTAAGTAATTACAATTCCCTTCCAGCCAATGATTGTTGTCATGCTGGAGGATATTGCCGTGTTATTTAGAGAAAACCAGTAGAAAGATGATCTGTGTCATTTCTTCCATTGCATGTCTTTGCACTGTTCCAAACATTCACCCTCCGTGAATGCTTTTCGTCTTCCTAAAAATCTCCGATCAATAAATCCCAGCTAGTTTCTGGTGACTTATCATATGTAATTACTTTTTCATTCATATGTAATAAAACCTCTCTTCAACAAGACCATAGGGAAAAACAAAAGGAAGCATAAATCAAGAACATTGCTCTTTAAGCCTGGGTATTGATCGCTTTAATTACATTTTTAATGCGAAACGAACCGCAGTCCAGGCCTGCCAAGAAGAGACTCCACCCCAGCCAAACACAGGAATTTGCCTCCACAGCTAAAGTGGGAACTCATCTGCCTTGTAACAGCACATTCCGCGTATAAATAACTTCACCTTGCTTCAGATGGTGACCATATGATTATGATATGTTGCTGAAAAGAGATGGTGCCGGCAGCTGGGAAGGTACGGCCCAAAAAAGACATGTTGGAAAAGAAACAGAAAGAATCATCTCTCGCTAAAGTTGTAGTCACTGCTGCAAAACCACAAAGAGGGAAAAAAAAGTGTTTTCAAGCAAATGTTTGCCCCCGACCCCACCCCAACCACCCGAGCCCCCCTCTGCCTATGCCCCCGCCGGTAGCCCAGCCCCGGCATCCCGTGAAATCTGACAGGAAGTTTGTATTGTGCAGCTCTGTGCCTGGAGCCAGACAGCGTTTGGACCAATGTCAGTCCTGGCTGAAGTAGGCATAGCTTTGTGCTTGCTCACCATCCAACAAAGAGTAAATAAACATGGTCATCCCCGCGGACTCAACTGTCAGCCCAATTAGCCGTGAGAATGACCGAATGCCACCAACTTTTTTTTTTCCCTATTTTTATGTTTCCAACAGTATCTTTACCTATGACCTCTAGGGCTCATGCTTGAGGTGATTTTTAATTAGGCCTGACCGCATTTAGTCCCGCTTGCATCACAGGCAGGACTGCAATCTGCCGCGTCAACACTAATCCTTCCTGCATTACTGTTATGAAGCGTCAGAGGCCTCTACAATATAGACAGATAACATCTCGTCCTCTTCTCCACGCCCGACAGTCTCGTTTGTCTGCCACAATCACACAGTGTTCAGGGCTATGGCATGAAGGGTCTAACCTTTTTTGGGTAAAACGGCATGCAGTTACTGCCCACCAAAAAAAGACACAAATAAGAGGATCTGAATTCATGCATAGTTACACACAGTGTGAACACAAAGATCTTTTTCAATTTAAATTACTGCTTTCAATTGTATCTCATGGCAATACATTATCATTCAGGAGCATATCATTCTTATGTTAACCTATGTCACGACTGAAGAGTAATCTGAGTTGGTTAAGGTGTCCAATCATGTATTTTCAGAGGTGGAAAACCCCGGCTTCAGAAAGTAAAAGTCCTGCCACGTATTCGTTCCACCCATGCACTACACCAGCTGAATTTAATTAGCACAACTCTTCAGCCAGGTAGAGGAGCTGATTAGTGAAATCACTTTGTTTAGTGAATGGCTAGAACAAATACATGGTAGGAGTTTTACTTTCTGAAGCCGGGGTTTTCCACCTCTGTGTATTTTGTAATCAAAAGTGTATAGCTAGTATAGAAATAACACACTTTTAGCCATAGCATAACAAATTATGAGATGCTATGATAAATAACTTGCACTTCATTTTTGCCAAACCACATTAAGTAATGCCACACAGGCTCCTTTCCAGCATGACCCATAGAATATCATATTAATACATGCATCAATACAACAACAGAATGACACAATAACATAATCACATCCAACTGAAACTTGGATTGATCAGTTGTCATCATTGACAGTCGTGGCATTTGGGATGAAATACTGCTTGATTTTAATATGAGAAACCTGCACATGCAAAGCCTGCTTGGTGGAATTTGATCACTGTCAAATGAGCAGGTTTATCGCCCACCACGTCTGGGAGTTGCTTAGCAGCAGCTCATAATTGTTTATAGTGAAACTTGTCAAAGCTGTCAGCAGATTAAAGCTATTATTTTAAAGTGTTTAGCCAAGCGAATGCTAGAAATGGGCTGGCCATGAGGTAATCTCAAGTAATTGATGGGTAGTGCATACGGCAGTACACAGTGTACAATAGAGTACCCCCTGTAAGCTGCACACCGCCATGCGTGTTGTTTACAAATGGCATCACGCGCTTACAACTGTTTCACCTACTGTGCCAGCCAAAGTGACCATTGCCTCACTTGACCATGACCTAAATGAAACTAAATTACAAAGACACACAGACAAGACTGTGTGAACTGACTTACATTAAATTTAACAAATTCCTCTGCTTAAATGTGTGGCCTTGATGATGCATCCACAGCAAGCTTGGTTTTATTTTTTATTCCCACGTTAAAAAAATTAATAATAATAATTCAGTAGTTTGCTGGAAAATTGTCATCCTGCATGCTTAATAGTTCCAGTTACCTATGCTGGTAGTCAGGAGGGGTTACCAGGACCTTACCTCCTAAAAGATACAGTGTAATTATCTCTTTTAACTAACTCAGAAGATTTGTGGGCATTGCTTGAACTGAAAACTGAGGTGAGCAGACTATGTTACTCAGCTGTGTTCTTTTGTTTATGCTGCAAAAGCTGAGGGGTCTTTTGGCAGTAGCTCTCCTGACCAAACAAGACAAGGTTTTTTAAATTACTGTAGGCACAGAAAGTTAATCTGAAACAGAGGTCTTTCTTACTTAGGTAAAGAGAACTTTTTTATTGGGTACTACAGGGAATGGGCAGTACAAGTAATGCCCCACACAACTGGAGAAGGCCCTGCCAGCAGTAATCACTTTGAGCTCTCTAGTCAAGCTTTCAGTGGTTGTCATCCATTGCAATATCTTAGTCTGTTGGTTTGCAACAGAATTTTTCCAATATTTCTGCCCTGTGGGAAACTTGAATAGTCTGCACAACACATACAAACTTTTGTTTGGGAGTTTTGGCTAATAAGGGTATAATTCTGACTCCATCACTATTACGTCCTTAGCCCTGTGTGCTAGTAACTTTGCACACTTTTCAGGTGGGAGAAGATTTCTGTGGTCCCTATGAGGTTCTCCATTTGCTTTCAGAGTTTTAAGTAAAGCAGAACTTGACATCACACTGGAAACCATAACCTTATTTAACTGTATTTATCTCAAAGTAAAGTGTTGTCCTTCAGTCCAAAACACCTAGTATGAGAAAAGAGTCTGGTTTATCAGCATCAAAAACATTGCTAAAGCCATCAGAATCTGTGATTGCTTTCTTGAAGAAAATTCTCAAAGAAGAGCTAGGACCTTCATGGCATCATGCAAATCTTCTTGTTTGCGAGTAAGAAAAAAAAACTATTTATACAAAAACAGCTGTATTTATACATGGTGTTGTATGGTTTGTAAAGCCCTGCTACTCTCTTTGTGTAAATGATTCATCACAGACCAAAACAGGAGGGTAAGGTTAAGTAGTTCTTATCAGAGCAAAGTCGGCACAGGAAATCCGTACAGCTGCATGTAGCAGTGCAGATTCCATCACCGATAGTAAATTACATGTTTTTAATTATGTTTTAATTTTCCTTACCCATTGCGGCATGTGAACTGGATGTTTCTCTTTAGGTTCTTGGCTCCGACAATAGCCACAGTTTTGCATGTTTCTCATAGCTTCTATCCTTCAATTTTGTTACAGCGGTTACATACTGTATGTTACACATAATAATTAAAGTAAAAATTACACGCTGGGATGGAAAATCTTTTTTAACAAACATTTTCAGCAATAAATTAAACATTGGGATGTCAACAAGAGTCAAGACAATCTGGGAATATACAGCCCGTTAACACTCATGAAATGCAAACAGATGATGAAGCCATTGCTTTCTCTTTTTTAAAATGTTTCTTTGCCATGCAAAACAGGGCAATAGCTGGCACCGCTATGCTGATACAGTGTCTGATACTGCAATTGACAATGTGACATTATCTTACCTTATTTGCCAGTTACATCATCATCTTATCATATGATTTTGATCCTATTAGAAAAGCCTGGCTTAATCTCCCTGAGAGAGAAGGATTAAAAATGACTGTGACGCTACCCCATGTGCCCCGCTACAGGCACAAACAAATTCAGTCACGTGTGACAACAGAGCTCCCATCGCAGTAGATTTGCCCTTTTAATTTGTCGATTCCCTCACGCACAGACACACACACACACACACACACACACGCATGCGCAACAATAGAGGTTGTTTTCTGGTAATCATCAACCACCACCAGGCTTTAACTACAGGTCATTCGTGGGGTGAGGCTGTCATATTGCGGTCTCGTAGGTGAATGTTACAGCAGTATGACTTAGCAATGCAAGATTACGTCTCCGTCCAATGCACATGTAGTGAATAATCCAGGACTTCAAAGAAGTGCGTACTGTTTCAAGTTGAGTAAGACGATGCTAGGTAGGTGGCTGTGTCTGAGATACACTGCGGCAACAGATCAAAGATACGAGTTTTGACCCATTCTTGTTGCTCTCTGCTTTAGTATCTGACAGACCTCCAGCTCCCTTTCTAGGGAGAGAAGAAAATATCTGTGCAAGAGGTCAGTACAATTAGAAAAATCTTATTACAGAAAATAGAGTATGTTATTAATCAAATCTCAGAACTCATGTCACACATCTTTGCAATGTCATGGTCCTCAAGGTCCTCAGAGTTGCATCTCATCCAAGGTCAGCCCACACACATACACAAATAATGCTACACGCATGTGCTTAACATTCAGGGTAAAATACTTACTGAATTTCACTGCAATGTCCCTAATGTCTTTGGAAAAATAATGCTCTATACAACTGCTGTTCCTGAGAATGGTATGTAATTTATTGTTGATGAGCACATCTTTGGGGAAAGTTCCAAGACCACTTCAAACACGCTACCACATCAGATGAGTGTGAAGTTAAACATCCCAGGCGTCACATTTTACAGGCAAGCAAAAAAAAAAAAAAGATCATATGACATGAACAGAATAGAGAGAGACTCACATAAGTTCTGGTCAGAGGGCAAGAGCATAAAGAGTTCTCTGAGGCTACACAGCTGACCAGATGACTAAAACCTGCAGGAGGAATCCGATGGAGAATTGAATGACATAATCCAAGATAAAGAGTGATGCGGTCTACAAAGCACCACTGTGACGTAAGCAGGCTCAGAGCCATTTAGTAACAACGCACATATGCATGACATGCAGGATTAGACGTATGCAAGCCGGTGTGCTCTTGCACACATACGTACATCCCCACCGTCCACCTTAATCTATTTTATTGTCCAGTGAGTATTTCAGTTTCAATGTGTATTGGGCATACCTCTGACAATGAGGAGGAAAATAAATTGAGAAAGGCGGATAAGGTAAAGTACAAGTGTGTGTGTGTGTGTGTGTGTGTGTGTGTGTGTGTGTGTGTGTGTGTGTGTGTGTGTGTGTATGTTTGCGTGTGTCTGTGTGTATGTTTTTTGTTTTTTTTTCTGGGCACCCCAGAAATTGAACTGAAATTGATGTTAAAATTACTTAACATTACAAAGAGTTGTAATGAGATTAATAAGCAATGAAACTGCGATAAAGAACAAGGAGGACATTTTGCGAAACATTCTATTCAACTGCTGTGAACTCTTTTTTGATGAGTTTATTTTCAGGAAATTTCCTCTTGTAAGTACAGTTACACATCTTCACTATCATGGGGAGACCACTTTGTCTTAAAGTTGGCAGAGTTGTAGTTCATTTACCTTAAGTGAATATTTTCTCAAGGTGAGAGACTTTCTTTTATGAAACAGGCATATTGTTAATATCATGTCAAAAATGTCCATTTGTCCTGTACTTTGAAACAAAATCCAGAACATAACCAAGTAAGGGAGGTAAACATTCTGCAAGTAAGATA
This sequence comes from Megalops atlanticus, assembly GCA_019176425.1. NCBI lineage: Eukaryota > Metazoa > Chordata > Actinopteri > Elopiformes > Megalopidae > Megalops > Megalops atlanticus. The sequence continues at coordinate 68,485,096 of CM032875.1, forward strand.
GACTGGCTGTTCATGGCTAGAAAGAAATAGGGTGGGCAAAATTGGCAAAAAATGTTCCTTTTTATGTGATGAAGACAGGTCTGAAGCATTGCCCTCCCTCAATTTATTGCTGATTCTTATATACTGTAGTTAAAAAGCCCCTTTGTGGATTGGAGTGTGTCTGTTTTCCTCATCTTACCAAAATAAAGTCAGAAAAAAGTTCCATTTGTTGAAACAACTGGGAGTTCTGAGGTATAATCCATCTATAACAATAGTAGTGTAAGGGATGTTGAATGTAAGCCCAGGGATAACAAAGTGCCCCAGGTTTGATCAATGGAAGAGTCATACTGCTTTTTCATGTTCCTCTTCTCCACCCAGATGAGAAGAACCCCAAATTGTTGGCTGTTATGAGTCACCACAAATGTAGTCTACCTGTGCTTACAGCCCCGTTACCTAGAGCTGGAAGGAGTGAATAACAAGGATGTGCACAAGACGTGTATTATAAAAGGAGTGTCTGAAAATCATTTAAACGCTCCAGTAGTCCTTTGTAAAATACATATAATAAGCCTTTTATTCCAGATGGGGTAGCCAAATTAATATGCTGGCATTTCCCACACACCTTAATCAATCATGCATGCAATTTGCTTTATGCTAGTCTCGAGCTAATGATTTACCACTGAATCATACTCAGTGTAATGCACCCCCAGAGACTACTCCCTGCTCTGGCCAAATTAATGGTATCTTTCTCATCTTTTCACTTCATGCTGGCAGGATGCACAAGGTGTTCCAAATTAAAAAAATACAATAAAAACTGTTTATTGTTTTGAAATATATGTTCGAAGGGATTTTTTAAAATTATTATTAATTTTATTATTATTATCTGAGCTAATGATTCAAATGCAGCACTAAGACAAACTCTGGAACTGATCAAAGGAAGGCATAACAAAGGATATATATGATTTATACCTTTCAAGTGTCATACTTCATGTGATGATCTTCCAAAATAGTTATCACATCCACAATGTTTCTTGTGGATCTTAAAATTAAAAAAAAAAACATATATGAGTCTGTTCACCTCTACAAGAGTCCTCTCTTCTAACAGTAGTATCTGGATATATGTAACAAAAATAACACATATCAACAACCAATAGAGAGAAAAGAAAAAGGCACCAAAGATTGTGGAGATTCACAGAGGATGTAAGAAGGATGTTAGCTTTTGATTCAAAAACAAGATCCCTGGTCACTGTTGTATTAACGAAAAAATGTGAATATCATAACATACATGACAGTATCACACTTTTCACCTCAGATCACAAACATACATGCTCACTCTTACATCAAAAGGACTCAGCTATGAAATGTTTTCGATCCAGTTGTAACCACCAAGCAACCCCAGCCACCACAAAGCTAAGATTGAGACCCACGAGCCAATCCGTCGGATGTCTTTTTTTGGATTTCGACTTTTGTGAAGTTCTGATTAGTCAGCTGAGCCATTGTGTCCTTCAGTTATCTCCACGTTAATTGCTTAGAGGAAAATTGCATCCGAGAAGGCAAGAGACTAAACCATGGCTTCCCCTTAGATTTGGAATATTGTATCACAATGAAAATGATCTCAGCTCCCAAAATATAATAGTATCCATTGTGCTCAGGGTCACGCAGGCACTCAAGTGCAATATCCAGGAAGGCCATTTCATTAGATCCAAAAGAGCTTCAATGATGTGTAAAATTCCCAACTTGAATAGGCAGCCATCATATCAGTCATCGGGCCCAGTGTAGATAATGGCAGCAATTTCTTCCTCATATTTCTTTGTGTTTATTGTTTTCAGGTTGACTATCAGAGTTTGGGCCCATTTATCCAGATGCTTTCATCAAGATTGGGCTTTGAATAAATAATGCCGCTCAAGGGTGTTCACATCAATATGTTTCCTCAAGATTAGGGGAGAGAAACGCTGGCGCACTTGAAGTGAAAACAGGGAAATACAAACATTGCTCATAATAAGAGTCAGCAGTGGAGATAATATGCGCCGGTGTCAAGGTCATCTGCATTTAAGTGAAAACAGATGTCAAGATTTGATGCCTTTGGCAGCTTGTGCTGAAATGGCTTTTGCTCAACATTAAAAGAAGCAAAAAGACTTTCTCCATTGCTTTTCTCTTTTGGTTAATTGAGCCTAATTTTTCAGGAGGGCAACTGTGTCCAGGCAAACTAACTGACTCGTAAAAATATCAAAGACACAAATCCCAGTTAACCCTGTTAGATCATGGATAACTTGCACAGACAAGAGCTGTACCTCCCACAGCCCAACACTTTCAAGCAAAACAAAAAGGTACAGTAATGTACAGAAATGTATAGTTAACATCTACTTTGTTGTCACAGAGATTTCTTCTCAATCCTATACCCCTCCCTGCATTTTAGTGAGATGACTTTTGTCATCTCACTAAAATGATGCAGCACACTTTAGCAATGCACAGAGCGTGATGAACTTTGAGCATTGAAAGAATAGGCTTATCAATGATCAGTGCAGAGGCCAAGCCTTGACACCACCCGTGGGATGATTGAGCACCTGCAAAATATAAACACACTCTACCAGAGGGACACACCTATCCAGCAGTGGCGGATCAATCCATGGGCGATACTTGCCACACCCTGATTCAGGTAACCACAACATGGGAGCCACAATGATGAAGTACAGGGGAAGGGACCATACAGATGTTCAGTACTATATCCAGTGGGCATCAAACCACCATAAATAGATTCAGGAAAGTCCTCTGTGATGAGGTACAAGGGAGAACAGCACAGAGATATCAGATAAGGCCTTAGCTGGAGATACAGGGAAAATCACAGTTATCTCAGGGAAGGTCTGTACTTAGGTGCTTAGGTGTGTAAGGAGACACACTACAGCTGTCATAGGTAAGAGCTAGAGCAAAAAGTAGGCATAGTTTCAATAGGCCATAAAAATCGAAAAGGGACATTCATCCACCACCATGAAATAACATGTCACATTATGCTTGGCAGATACTCTACTCTGGAGGGTCATATGCAGCTAAGAGTTTTTACATTTTGATTTATACAGCCAAATATCTACTGAGGCAATCTAGGTTGAGTATCCTGCCTCAGGGAAAATTGCAGGGGCACACCTTGGACAACGCTTGGGTTACCTGCTCCTTACCATTACACTGCAATGCTGCCACGCACAAATATAATGGAGAGAGGACATTTTTCAAATAAAAACCCTTTAAACCCTTTAAACCCATTAAAAAAATCTATCAACACTCAACAGCTGGTATCCTTTTCGGTTGTATGCCTAATTCCGGAACGAGTGTTAACACTTCATGGTGTTCCACTATGTCTCTCTAAAATCTAGTAAAACACCAATGCCTTGGTATAATAATGAAGTTGGAAATTTAAAGGCAATCTTTGACAAACATTTGCAAATAAAACATGTTTCATAATTATCTTACATTTTACATTGTAAAATTTAGTGCTTCATGTGACAGACGTAGTGAAATATGCTCTACCAAAACCATATAATCATTTCATGAGAAAGCTCAAACAGCATTTCACTTACTAATTCAAAATGATAGCTTTGTAAAATGAGTCTCCTCTGCTTATAAAACAGCTGTCTCAAGGAGCTGCTAGACCAGAATGCTTTGCAGTCAGTGAAAGATTGGGTGTATGCTTTTTTATGCTTTTTTTCCCAGACAGGAAACCTCTTAGCTTCTCAAGTCTTCCTTGCTCGACAAAAATTTCTGGGGGGTGAAGCCCAAAAGGATGCTGAAATCAGAGACTCACTCTATAGAAGGTAGAGGGGGGAAGCCAAGAAAACATTAAGTGATGCAACAGATCTGATGTCACATCCAGAAAGAAGCAAAGTGAATGACAGCAATCATTATGTTCATGTAGCATTATCATAATGTGAGAGCGCAGCCTTCTACATAAGAAATGTTAATGTAAATTCTGGAGAAGAGGTTGTGGATTCACAAATTTGCAGGATACACTGCATCACAAAAATAATGAATAAGAAGAATCAACCAAATCATCCTAAATGTCTTACAGACTGCACTGTACAAAACTCTTTTTTTTACCATTTGGTTTTTCAGTTGGGTCAGCTTCCTACTGATATTTGTGATCATCTGATAGGGGAATTTTTCTCTGCTTTGCATAGCAAATTCTTGCATAATAAAGTCTCTTTCCAGCAAGAAAGGAAGTGGTTTCTTCCTTTCATATTTGAAAAAACTGCTCAGCCCCCACAATTAGTGTCTATGCCACTCTGTTAGGAACACAGGCTTACCTCTATATCTGTTGGTGTTCTAGACAAAACAATCAAGGCATTGTTTATTTCAAAGCATATTCAAAAATAAGGCCTCGTGGGGAAATGAGAAAACTGTCATTGTCATCACCACTGTCACAAAGAATTCTAAACATGGAAATTGGGGTTTAAATTTGGTTTTGAGGATGTAGGAGGGCAGACGGGGGTTGAAGGGCCTATAGTCTTGACTGTTTAATCATTCCAAGGAGACACTCATTTTTTTTGTTGTTTGTGTTTTTGTTGTAAATAAGCTAAATGTACTACGTACTTCAGAATTGTCTGATGTATTTAGCACACTTGCTGTGTTGTGAAAATAAAGGGTGACATTGTTTTCCTCCCTAGTTAATGAGTAACTCCTATTTTATTTTAAGACTGAGCGAGTTACGTATTCTCCTACAAAATCCACAATTGCCGACATTTTCCCCTCCCATTAAACAATTTTGTGGCTTTGACACTTTTAGTGTATGTACACTTCAACAAATTTTCTCCCTTTCTATAATTTTGTTATTGAGTGGGAAAAGGTACTCAAGTTAGCCTTAAATCCTTTAATTTGCAGAATTTGACAGCCCTTCTTTTTATTATACTGTGAACAATTATGGCCACTAGAAGGATCCCATAAAATACTAATATAGATCTTTTATGAGCTCAGTTAATCTCTTTCCCAGCATAATGAAAAAGTGCATCATTAGATACTCTGGGTGACATAATATAAGTTAGATTTAATATTTTCTGGGCCAAAGTCCTTGTGAAGCACCTGACAAGGTGTCAACAGGAAGATTCACTGATCCCCTCCAACTCAGTCAGTAGGTGGTCGACTCTAAGACTTAAATTATGATGGACCAGTTCAGCCGTGTCCAGTTAAATTGTGCCTTTCACTCTACAGGAAAGGGCTGTGCCAGTCAAGACACATTTTTAAAATACACACCGTGGGGAGAGCAATCAGATCTGTTACAAATGGGTGGTGCATAATCCAGCACATCCAGACTCCAGGGCCAGGTGATTAAGAGGGCTAAAATGGAACACTCTGCTGTGTATGCATAAAAGGTTATTGTGACACTCCACCTGATAGAGACTCATATACCATTGTTCAGCCTTGCATAGAAGCATCGGCTAGATAATGCATTCCAAGCTTTTTGATGTTTGCTGTCAAAGTTGGCAGCAGCACCAAGCAAAAAAGTCCCTGTCCCTGATTAGAATGACATTCGCTGATGTATGAAAAAAATGCCCAGTGTCACCATGGCATCCCTTTTTAAATGAAATGTGTAATCTTTGAATATGTGTCTGTGCAAAAATATGCATTTTTCTACAAGCAGATTATATGCTAGAACGGAGGGAAAACAACATTTAGAGAGGCACACCTTTCTGGAATCTTATTTTTCTGAAATCCCAGGACTTCAGAACTACAGCTGTTTAAAAAGGAGGGTTCTGTGTACACAGTGGATTTGATAGAGTGCCCAGGATCTCATATTTTACAATACCACTGGTCTCTTTATTCCTCTGCCAGTGTATTGTCCACCCAGGTTGTGTAAGAGTGTTGTGATTCTGTGTAGTTAAGGAAATGAAAAACAGCGTCCTGAAAAAGCTACACTCAGGTTTTTTTTTCAAAAAATCCAAAATGTCAGAAATAAAGATGGCTGAGGATAATATCAACAGTTGAGCAGTCCATATGGAGCAAACCACTAATCATTGCAGGGGAATAGAAGTGCCAAGCGCCTAAACTGCAACACAAGGAAACGGTTTGTGCTGTTCAAGTTGTGTGGTGAAGATTGATTGTGATTGTGATTGTAACATGACTTGTGCGGTTTGGCCCTGCGTGCAGCAGCTATGCCGAGCTATGCCGTGGCGATCTGTCCTGGGTAGTCCTGTCAAATATGCTTCTGGGGGGGCTTCCTGACTGCGTCGTCATTCTGACGGCGAGCCACAGAGAACGAGGCGTGCAGGTTTGGGGTGCTCACGGAAGCCGGGGGTTATCTGTCCCGCTTTGTTTCCGCCTGAACCAGCACGGTCCGCAGAAACGCTGCTGGCAAAGCAGGCATTAATAAACGAAGCTTTAGTTTTTGGAGAGCAGGCCGCCTCTCTACTCTCATTCTGAGTAATGTCTGCCTCCTATTCAGTTCAGCGGCTCATGAAGGATATCAGAGACGGAGCCCGTGCCGTGCCAAGAGTGACATCACGGTTTATTCCCTCCCTGCAAAATAAAAAAAAAGTCTGTGGAGGCTTTTCAGAGCACTTGGAGCTATCGCTCGTGCTCTGTTATGGTTTGTGGATTCTTGCATTGCCTACCCCCTCTGTTTGATTTCAGGATAAGGAAGCCGCCCCTAATTTAGAAGTGTAGTTTGTTTCTGGGAACACTGAAAAACACTCTTCTGAAGGCACTTCTGTAGCACCATCTCCTTCTGACAAACAAAAATGCCCAAATTAATAAATTGTTTTTATACATGGGAACAGAATTTTACTATTGGAATTTTTGAAGAGATTTTGCTGTTTTCCTGAGCTTTATGGAAGGGGGGGGATTTATTATGGGGCAATTGTACAGGCAGAATGTACATGCAGATTCACTTGTACTATATGTTTCCGAAGAGCAATGGTACTTGATGCGTAAATCTACTTCAAAAAGTGCTCTCCTCCATTTATAATAATTTTCATGGAACACTGAAAGTGTTTCACCCCCATATATTGCGTGGCTGTTATGTGGGTCTGTGGACAGGTAATTCAACATGCGTTACAAGTTGCCACCCTACTCGCTGTGCTCACACCCTGTAAGTCGTTTTGGATGAGATCATAATGATAATGTAATGTTATCCTTAGAATCAGTGATGAAAACTGAATCCTCACCTTCGTCTTTGTTGTCTTTCTATTTGTACCATGAGGGCTTAATGTAGAAACATTTGTATTTTTACAGTGATTGCTCATGTATTGTATGTGTGGCCTTGACATTTGCATTTCGATTGCGTAGCTCAATACAGTGCTTTCAAACACAGGACATAATGAGCAGCAGTTCATAAACATACCTACTTTCAGAGTTTCATTGTTTGCAGTTTTGCATGTAGAAATACTGTCTGAGCAATGCTGGTAATGTTATGTAGTTAGAGAGACGCCCTTGTGACAGTTGGTAAGAACTTTTCATGTGGTGCCTGTCTTCTCAGAGGCTCGGGACGAGCCAGCTGTGTTTTTTTTCCCACGGTCCCATGGTCACTGGTTCACCGCGTTGGCATTCAACGTGCCATGACCACAGAGAGGTTCCCAGTCATTCTGGGGCGGGGAGAAAACACGCAGGAACGCACTGGCCACCTATCTTCCTCCTCTGCCACCGCCGCCCGAAGGGAACAGAATCACACTCGAGGAACAAGCAGGGGACACAGATGACCTGAAAGAGGCGTATTGTGAAGTCACATTCTTCCCACTTCCAGTGGGAGCCAAGTCGGTGGCTGACGAAATCGCAGGGTCAATCACGCCCATTGTAGCAGCAGCCAGGGATGAGAACATAGAATGGAATTAGGTCCCTTCGCCCTTATCAGCTCCCATTAGCAACTTGTAGTCCGGCAGCCCCGAGAGCCGGTCCGGCTACGGCTTCGCTCCGGGGTGATTGTGAAATCACCATGTGTTCTTACTTAAGGGAGCACTGCAGCCAAATGCACGGCCTTTTTCCACACACACCCATCTTCCTGTCCGGTCACTTCCTTCCCTCACATTTACCCAGAGATCTTTGTGGTGGGTCTCATGTCACGGAGTTCAAGCAATATTAGGTTCCATCTCTTAAAACATGTCAGGCTTTGTGGTGAAAATTAAGAAATGGAAAAATGATTACATTTGACATTTCACTTTTTTCCTCTCCAAATACTGGCTGTTTAAATGAAACAGGGGAGAGGCAATGTGTAGGTATATCCATCACTCAATACAATCTATAGTTTTGTTTTTCTTGTGTGAAATTATTTTTCATGGAGAATTTGCTGGAAATTGTGCTTGTTATTAGTCGAGTAACATTATGTGGTGTTGCAGGAGTATTTGTTCCTCGTGGGCCACTTCAAAGTAAAAATTGTCAGGAGGCCTACATTCTCAACAAGCATGTGTGTTCTCTCTCCACTGTCTTTTTCGGTAATGTAAGGATGAAAATTACATCAGGATGGTTTCAACAGTTGAATACAAAACTATTTGCACAGATGGAAAGATTTATACCAAATATCAAGTTTGTTTGCGGGCTGTATTCACTTATAGTTTAAACCTTGTTGTGTATAAATATACCCTCCAAATCGATTTGAATGCTTTGAGCTCTGAAAATGAACACATGATATGATCACTGAGAAAAAGAAAAGGAAAAGACATCTTTCTTGTGCAGCTGAGGGGGACAAAAATAAAAAATGTAAAACATCCAGAAAAGAACATTTTCATGCATCCTGTACCTTTTTTTTTAAACTAAGAGCAAAAATATGTTCCAGTATAATGATAAACTATAGACACTATATTAACAGACAGCCATGTGAGCAACAGAGGCAAAGGTAATCTCTCATGGAGTCCTCGGTGGACATCGACTGTGCTGCACAAGCAATGTTTTAATCTTTGAGATGAGGTCATTGCACAGAGACAGGAAGAAGTACTGGCAGGAAGGCTTATGTCAGCATTCTCAACAGGCCTTGAGAACATGGTAAAAAAAAGAAATCTATCTCCCACTTTTCAAGCATGTTCATATGTTAGCAGACTTGTTTCTATCTGCATGTCAAATCTGAATGAAATCTTCAAATACAGGGAGGGAGGGATGGGGGCATGAATCACTTACCCTTCCTTGGAAGACAGGGCATGGCGCTTTGGTTACAGCAAGCTGGAACTATAGCTCAAAAGCACATCAGCAACACATATCAGTACCTCTTTAGGGCATTTCCAAGATACACTAGTACCTCATAAGGGCATCCCCGGGGCAGATTGCTATCTCATAACAGCATCGGCAAAGAATACTGGTACCTCATAATGACACCTCAAAACCCACTTCGGTGCATTTGGCCTTCTGGGAGGAAAACTCTGTCATTGCACCAAGCGTGGCATATGAAAAAAGCAAGGCCATATAAACGGAGAAACAAAAGCAGCATGCCCCCCAAGATGATTGCTGGTGAGTAAGCCCGGTCCATTTAGAAAATTACATCCAGGTGCTGCGTTTTTTTAAATCAAGCCTGGTCCTTTTCATGTGCGACACGGGAAGCCGGGAAACGATCCAGCCAGCCTGTCAGGCCAAAGCCGCATTTCAGAGCCATCGCTTGTACTCTGTGGGGCCGTTTTTCACCTCCTGCCACCCAAATCACACGTTTTGTGTGTGTGTGTGTGTGTGTGTGTGTGTGTGTGTGTGTGTGTGTGTGTGTGGGGTGGGGTCGTGCCAGCCCACCACATGAAAGCAACAACAGCCTGTGGTCAGTGCACTGTGACTGCCAACATACATTCAATTCTGCCATGTGACATCATTGCCCACAGGGCTAACGGCCCTCCCCGATGTGTCAGGCACCTTTTCCTCTTTTGTTTTGGTGAGGCACGGAACATGGGTGTCATCTCCCCCTGCGAGAGACCTCCCAGCATTAGTAGTTAACAGCAGTTAACGACCCCCCACTCAAATATCAAACAAGCTGTGGGAACTTTCTTTGAGCAATTAAAATGAGACACAACCAGAAAAAAAATAAATAAATAAATAAATAAAGGAGAGAGCGGGAATTTCACAAAACAACCACAGACGTCTGACGACGAAGAAAAAAAAGCAGGAAAAGTTTTGAATTTGTGACAGATGACGGATACATATCTGGTGACAAAGGACTACAGAAAGAAATCTTTGCGACCAAAGCGGTTTTCAAAACAAAGCACTCCTGTGGGGCCACTTTAGGTATGGACCACTGTGAACGCACAAACAATCCTGTTCACACTCACAACCCCGGCCACATCTGTTGTGACTCATTTTTGGCGGAGATTTGGGGATAGATATAATTAGGTATGACCAGGTCAGCTGAATCCCAGGAGTCCCCAGCAGTCAAAGGCCCCCAGAACAGAGCTGGGCTTGTTTCATCATCAGTCAATTCTTAAAACACCCTCTATGACACAGAGACACTAGAACATCTCCAATCAAATAAACTCTTAGTGGTGGGAGAGTAAGACAGGCTCCACCCATATGTTTGAATCAGAAGTGTCCAGTTTAACAGAATCTACTGTATACCTGTGATTATATATGGAGATATTGCATCTTTTTTTTTATATGAAATTTCTTGTTTTGAGAAAAGTTCTGTCATAAGCTATCCCTTTTAACCTTTTCAGGAGCAGTTGGTGACAATATATTGTACAGTGATGTCTAAAGTATATTTCATAAAGTTAAATACAGGAAAACATCTGTTTTAGGAATAACCAGATCAGCAAAGTTACAATGGAAAATGTTTTAATGGAGGGGGCTTGGTCCAAAGTCTCTCAAAGTCTGTAAAAGCCTCTGTTACAGCCACAGTTACCAAAGAAAAAAAAATAAGGATTAGGAAAAATAAAAGCAGAGACTTGGCAGCAAGGCCTATGGCATCCTTATGCACAGACATCAAACAGACAGCTATCTGCAAGGAAAGCAAAGAAACAGGAAATCCCATTTTAGCAGCTTCTAGCCGCTCATCTGAAGCAAGCAGGCAGTCCATTGCATTGATCTTTATTTATGTCTGGCACAGACAGGTCAGGCCAAAACAGGGTGCACTCACTGACAGAACACGTCCGTGTATCTGCCAGCAAAATTGCCCTCAAAGGCAATTATGCATCATAACTGGGGGTTAAGCAGCTTCACTGACATTTCTCCTGTGTTATTTTACATCCGACATACCGAACCACAGTGAGGGGACGAGGTCAATTTTATTTGATCTTAAAATGTGCTTTTCCTTCTTTTATTGAATACGCTGGGGGACTAGTGTTTAAGTCATTCTAAATCTAAGAAAAAAGGAGAGCCATGACGCGTTCATTCAGCTTAAACCCTGGTGAAGGAAAGCCTTTTTGGTGTCAACCCACCCAGAAAATTTGCTCGTTTTACAAAGTCATTGGCTTTTTATGACATATTCATTGTTCACATGAGAACTTAGTGGCACTCAGCAAACACTTGGAGGGGACTTTCCTCATTTGACAGCTTTTACTGTAGTAACTCCATGACAGCAAAATAAACCTCCAAAAACTTTAGCTCATTAATCACCATGGAGCCTGTAAGCATGTTGTATATTTTGAATCCATTGAAAAGCTTTTTCGCTTCATTTGCTATGAGTAGGGACCGCCTTAGCAGATATGTCTAAAAAAAGAGTCCATTTAAACAGCTACTTAACAGAACTAATATTTGATGTATGTATTTTTTATAGTCTAAATACAGCTCATTACAGTTTATTTTTCTGGACTTTTTAATGTATGCATGTGTGTAAAATAGTGTGCACATGAGATATATTTAAAAACAAAACCATCAGGAAAAAGTAATGACTATGCAATTGGATAATATAATATAATATAATATAATATTTTATTTTTACATATGATATCATATTTTTTTTCAATGGCACCATACAAATAATCATATTTCCTACTTTTTACATTTTTTGGTAAATGCTAACATTGCCATTTGACATACGCAAATTTTAGTTTGTTCTCCTGTACTACAGAGAACGATGAATCTTACCAGTAATATAGACTTCATAATGTTCAGCCCTTTTACACAGGATGTGTGTTTCATAACACTGGGCATTTCATTACAAAATAAATGTTATTTTCCACAATTTAAACTGATGCAAATACAGGAAAAGTGTGGTGAAAATCAGAATCTAGGTTAGCTCAGTAGGCATAAACAACTCAAGAGGATATATCCTAACTGGACAGCTGTTGTTTAAAATTGAATCTCCTTGTTTAGCTTTTTCATTATCAGTATTTCGATTATAGCATCCAAAGGAAGCTGTCCTGTCCTTTATGGGAGCTGTAAACATTCATTTCCTCCTCAGTCTCTGGTGTTAATGTTCAAGCTGTGAGGTTTGCTCTACTCCACTCACTGTGAGCAGACACCAGGTGTTTGTGCCAGAATCCTCAATGCTCCAAGTTAAATGACTGTTTTCCAAAATCTGATATCGAGTTACTGACGCATTCTTCACAGGTCAGTGATCTTAACTCAGGGGGCTTTGTCATTGAGCATACTCAGAGAATACAATACCTTTCATAACAAACAAGGCAGCTATATTTCTATTGCTTAAAGGTTACACTGCAGTAGTTCAAGCCTCAGACTGTGGGGGGTAATTGAGTTTGTCATAGAAGGGCAAATTTAGGTGCTTTCAATTTAGCTGGCACCAGTGCCCAACACAAAACATGTAGCTAGCTAGAAGGTCCCGGGACAAATGGAATCACAGTGCTCAGTGCACAATCCTGGGCTTGCACACACCGATGACCTCACAATGTGATGGTCCATTAACCGCGGTTTGGAATGTAGGCAGACAGAGGGATGGATATTGAGTCTGCCCAGGGGAGAGGGATTGATGACAGGAGGGAGTGCCTCCAATGCAGCTTCAATGAGCCAAGTGAGACCACAGAGCCCAAACTGCCAGTGGCTCTGCAAGGACCATGCTGATGGGCACATTCACCAATTTATCACAGGGAGGTGCACTGATTATACAGACCACTGAGCAAGTGTGGCTGCACCAGCTGGGTATAGATTAAGGTTAAGGAGCAGAAGGTGCCACAGGAAGGTTAAAGGCTCAAGGGTGTGCACTGCGATTACAGCCTTAAACCAGATACTGAACCTTCATGGCATTAATTATACGAAATATTTTTTTTTGAAAAATGCTATGCAAGTTGCCCTGCATTATGATGTCTGCAGCCAAGCAAATTAAAAAAAAAAAAAAAAAAAAACAAATAGACAGATTGGTGATGACAGTGGTGATGACTGGTAACTGGTTTGTGTGGCTAAGGCAATAGAAATGTGAAATCTGTTGACATGTGACCTTTCACAATGGAATAATAATATTGCCATGTAATACAAAATAAATTACTGAGGAAATATCATTCTCAACAGAACCAATAATATCACACCTTTCATCAATCTATGTCATTAATATTATAGACATTTTTAAACATTACTATTATTGTGTGCTCACATCACTATTATTACTATTATTATTACTCATTATTCACATCAACTTGCATGTAATAAATACATTTTATTTAGAGCTCTGATTGCACAATAAAGGTTAGACATTTAGCTTAAACACATTACATTTAAAACAGAAAAGAAAACATCATATTAAAATTGTATGATATAGAGATCTGCAATTTTCCATTGCAGCTTCATTTAGGTTGATTAACAGCTGTGGATGATCTCAATTTTGTATTATAGAGTATTTGTGTTTTTCCTAAGTCTGTCTGTAGATCTTTACCAAATTTCTTTCTTGCAGCAGCAGGGAGACATTTGCCATGACTATTGCAACAAATTTCATCTGCATTTGTTACAAATTCAGAACTGTATGTTACATTAGCTAATTCACTAGCATTCAGAACTGTATGGTACATTAGCTACATGTTAAATTACTTAGGTGCAATCGGTAATGTGTTATGTGGCGCCACATAAAAAGTTTCAATACATAAAGGCATATTACTTACTGCAAGAAATGCATTTTATGCAAAGGGTTACAAAATCCTTCATCAAAAATAAATAGCTATAGCTCTATAAAGCTGTGTAGAGTTCTTGTAACCTGTTGAGAACATGGCAATGATTTTCTGTTTAATGTCAATGCAGGATTTAAAAATTAATTTTGTCCATGCTATATGGTAGCATTAACATCTCCCTGAGAAGTCTGTTTCATATCACGGGACTTTGATAGCATGCAGAAGGACATATACAGAGAGAGCTTGTGTAGTATAATATGGTTCATTCATGAATAATGTTCTCCCTGCAGTAATGTCACTGCCTGGTTAGTCAAAAAGTGACTAAATCCCCTTGTCAGTTGTTTCTAAAGGGTGCGGTGCATGGCATTGGATGCCCGGAGAAATGCCAGGTACAGAAGTTCAAGACCAGAGTTCGGGCTCACTGGCTCCACAATGACTTTTTTAAGTTAATTAGTGTACTGTCCAATGGTTTGATCATTCATTATTACGTGGGTTGTGTTTGGTGCATGTACAGTATTTAAACACACGGTAACCATGGAAAAACAGCCCGACATGGAGTCAGAATTCCCACTATGCATTTGCTAATGGTCCTCTCAGTTGCTGTAGTTCACTGCAGGGTCTCTTGGACTGGCCTGGTGAGTACATGGGTTTGATGCGCCAACGGGAAACAGCTCCGCATATGATTTTTCGCTCTCGACATGACTGTACACTAAAATAAAATAAAACCATGTCTTTGAGTTCGCAGGGTCATGTGGAATTTCATTTCAATGTGTCCATTTTTTAAGGCCAAATCCTAGGAAAACCAGCATCCAGACTCTTCAAAATATATGGTTTTGCATGTTTTGAAAGATGCTGGATGCTTTGTCCACCGCATCTCATAATTAGAAACACACATCCCTCCTGCATAATGAAATGTCTGAGAACCACAGACCTAACCAAGTCTGATCATGTAGTCCAACGAAAATGAGGTGCAAACAAGCATGTTTACCTCGGACCTCACAGTGCACCTTCAAAGCTCAGAACATGGGTGCATTCCGTGCATTAAAGTCACAGAACCCCCAGCTATCCAGTGCCCCATGGCCCATGGACCAAATCAACAATGGAAGGAGCAAGCTAGATTATACATTTTCAGAAGACTGACTTCAATAAGGAGTACAGACACATGCAAATGGAGAACACCTCACAAAAAGGTTAGCGAGGAGAAGCTATCATTGGCACTTATTCTGTACTGAAAAATCACATGTTTACATGTTTAATATTTAAACAGAATGCCAGCAATAAACTATAGGGAGTCTTGCTACGGTAAAAAAAAAGATTGTTGGCAAAACTGTAAAAGTCAAAAGTTCTTGCAAAGCCCTACAAACACAGACCATCTATGCAGGGTATATTGCAATATAAATCACTGCCTGTAAAATGCAAAACGCAATAGGTTTTATTTTGGTACTTTCATCTTTGGAAGCACCTGCATCTGATCGCTTATGGAAAATCCTTTAAAAAATAAAAGCTGCATTCATGTGGCCGCTCAGACATTGTGAAGGTATTATTATTATTTTATCATTTTGCCATTACAGAGTCGTAAACAGGCAGAGGATTACGCAGCAGAATTTCCCTCACAACACACACAGTAACCATCAAAAAAAACGACTGTGGAAGCTTTCTGTGATAAATGTCACATGCTGATAACAGAACCTTCCTTCAGCAGGCTCTCAGGAAATCCTGCAGGACACCTGCATTCCATTAGGATGCCATTTAGACACTGTGGAGATCAGTGGTATGATTCAACTCATAAGCCTGACTTCCTGTCCCTGGCACAGATGAAAGGAATGTGTACCTTGACGGTTTTTGCTTGTTTTTGTAGTTTGAATCTGGTCGGCAGTAGTAGCTTTGTTGTTTTGCTCAGGTCTGCATTGATTCATTCAACCCAACTGGCGTGAGATAAGAATATGGGCTGCCAGATTGAAGGAAATTATTCTCCTCATTCATTTGCTTATTTCTGGAGAGCAACAGTGTGTGAGGATCCAAACAAGTACTGCTGGGTGAAGGAACCTGTCATGGTTTGGGAACCTCACTGCCCACTGATCTTCCACAGGTTTCCATGGTTGACCAGCCAGCATCACCTGTTATGACCTAACAATGTTTCATATTGTTATCAGGACATTTTTTCCCAGTAGGGTTTTTGGCATTTTCCACAGTTCAATACTAAGACCTTTTGCATATGTCCCTTTAAGGGCTTTATCTGTCATGGAAGATGTGTAAAAAGTCTATAGGTCAGGAAATAATTTTGTGTTCCTTTTCTCTTTTGACTGGAAACGCTTTGCTCATTTGTGCCGAATTCATTTTGGATAGATTCACCATAGATTTAAGTATAAATAAATGTCATGGCCAAATTATTACCAAAATAACTCGTTTTTGTGGTGGACTTTTTGGAATGTTGATAGGATTTTTTTATAGTTTGCATGCACATTATCCATGGTGAGGATAATGTGCTCCTGTTTTTTTTGTGTCAACACGTATATGGTCAACACAGCCATCAACACACACACACACACACACACACACACGCTACTTTGTCTCACATTCCTCTTAACAATGCCTTATGTACAATGTAGAGAGAGACTGCCACTGTGCCTCGGCTGATATGGTGTGCAGAGGAGGCAACTTAATTGAAAATTATATACTAAAGAAAGCCTATGACACAAAAAAAAATAAAACCCAATTGTTGTCCACACAATAATCCCAAGAAAGAGCCAATCATTCATAGCATAATGTCAACATAGTCTGTGAGAGGCTGACCTTTCACAAAAGCAATTATTCATTGCTCCTGTATTGTATGCATGCGAGTCAAGCTTGGACATGACCCTCCAGACTTATATTGAAACTGTGGGAGCTGAACTGGCAATGTCTGAAACGTCACTCCTTTTTGAATGTATGCAATATGTCCTCCCTGCCATACCCAAATGAGTAGCAAAAGTACTTACCACTGATTTAAGAGACAAGGGGTGATTTCCAGTGCATTGGCAGGATCAGGACACTACTTGTGCAAAACCACAGGAAGAGCAAACCACATTCCGTGTGAGAGTAGACCAGTTTGGGTGGACGGGAACTGTTTTAGTGTCTGTCAGCACAGTCATTTTTGCGTGGGACTGGGTAAAGGATATAGGATTGAGGCAGTGGTAGAAAGGGGTCTGCTCTGTGGAGCGACTGTGCCTGGGGTTGAGAAATTCATTCTTCATGTCCCAGGGAGAGTAAAGGGAGAGGAAGCTGATTATTGGTCAGCCATTGCCAGAACAGGGCTTTTATCTTTGCACCAAAGATTTAACTGTAGAAATAAAAGGTAATTAGTAACTAAATGCTTCTTCCATAAGCCTCTGCTTGGGACAGGATCCACCTTCTATAGTTGAATCTGTGATAAGCTGCATAATCGAACAATTTTGTCAATCCTCGTGGCCACCCACAGCAAGTGCTCCACAGTGGTAATAAACACTACAGAGGCTCCAGGGAGATGGACAGTGTAGCTCATTAATGTTGTGAGTTGATTATGGACCAGCCTATTGTCTTGCCTTTGGAACATTCCAATATATCAGTGAGGGCAGTGTAAATACTGCAAACAGCCAAAGGAGGATCCAGATTCATACATAAAGGTGTATGGATACTACCATTGATGTGAATGACAATAGCAGAATCCAACTAGAGAATGTAATTCCAGGGAATTACGAGTGCATGAAAATGCAAACAGTCTAATTTTACATAGATAAAAGTATATAGGCCTACATCAAACAGATGTAGGTGGTCAGAACAGCTGCCACAAGATTCTAATTGCTTAATGGCTCTATTGTGATGTCATAAAGGCCAATGTTAAGTCTATGGGGAAAATTTTGATAGTTTTTAATTAATAGTTTAAAAAGTATAAATGTTACAAAAATAAAAAATACATAGCATAAGTGTCCTTTGTAAGACCTACGCAACACAGTTTGAATGAAGTTTCTACGTTAAACGGTTGAAGCTGTATTAAACGCACAAAATTGGTTAGAAGAAGAAAAAGAAGAATAAGAAAAATTCGGATAACAATAGAGTGCATTTTCATGCACTCTAATGAATTATTCTATTTGTGAATCCTGTTCTTTCTAAATGAAATTGTTTAGCTGTTAACTAACAGTATGACAACCATCACCTGGTGATCAGTGGTCGTCTGCCAACACGATATGCAGCCTCAACAGCCAGAGCTTCTGGAAAGTATACAACTTGTTTTCTTGCTTTTCTGTCTGAATGTCCATCAATTACCTGACATTTTTCTAGCTGGCCAGAGTATTTGAGAGATTATGATTATGAGATTATTCTTCACTTAAAAAACTCTTCACTGTCACATTCATTCTTGTCTTCCATCATTGGCTAAAATACAGTGATCCGATCTTCTCTTTAATTGTGCTTTAGGTAAATTCATGATCTGGACCTGATGGCTTGGGCACAGCATTTTGACATTTTGACATTTTGATTTGGGGAATGTAATGGCAATGACGTGTACGTGACTTCTTGTTGAAGTAGAATGGCTCTAAATGTGTTCCTTAGTTACTTCCAAACGAGGAGTACCCTCCCATAATGTCTGTTACGTCATGTGATGAAAGAATGCAGCACCATTTCCTCTTTGGCAACCATCACTCTTAGTTTCATTTCAACTATTATGATACCATGCCAGCAGTAATACCTTGCTAATCATGGAATAACTTGTGTATATCTTTTGTGTCCAAGTCAACAGTAATCCCTACAAAGAAGGGGAGGAAACTTTGGATTGTCTACACTCCTTCTGTTGCCCATTAAGTGGAAATGTTGAAGGGAATGTCAGGTGTCAACACGGTTGCTGTTTGACACCCACCCCCAAGGTTCGTCATGGAAAAAGCAACGTCTTCCCTCCCTTCCACATGTCAAGAATAACTTAATCTCAGCTGAGGTCTTGACGGGAAGGCAAGTCTAGACCTCAGCTCCCTGATCTCTTCAGCTGTGAGGCAGGCTGCCAAGAGGGGGGTGGGGTGGGGCGGGGGCGGGGGGTTTTGGGGGGGAGAGAGTGACGGGGAGAGGAGAGGGGAACACCCTTACTGTTCGCCAGGTCCGACCATCTTCCCACCCTGTGCTTTACAAACACAGCAACACTGCTGCAGGCATAGCGGGATCGGCGTGCCTCATACCTAGCCTCCCACAGTCAGACAGAGCCGCTCCCTGTGAAAGGGACACACCCTCCTTCTGTCCAAGCAGCGCCAAAATACTCTTTCCCCCGGAATGCGAAGCATATTTTCTTTGGAGCATCGGATCATTGTTTTCCAGTCTGTGATCCGCCCATGTTCGTAATAAAGCCATCACTCTTGGGTCACAAACTGAGCTGAGCATGCAGATTTTGAATAATGTAATCGATTTTGGTACTGATCCTCAGCAGAGCATAGCTGTCTGATGTGCTTTAACCTTTTCAAGCACACATTCTAAATGGTACAGCTGAATTTTCAACCACAGTCACTACAATAATGCTATATTTTGTGGGTGAGGAACTTACTAGACAACACTTAACTAGAGGGATAACACATGAAATGTTTTTACAGCCCACACAAATAAAAATGGGTGTATTTTGCATTGAATGCAATGAGGTGTTACAACCAAAATGAAGATGCAAATGTCAAGAATCACCAAGCTATTTTACACACACTCACACACACACACACACACACACACACACACACACACACACACACACTCGCACAGTAATATGTCAGAGTAGCTGAGACAACAACAAAAAATATGCAGACAAGGTGTGAAAATACCTAGCATATAACTGGCATCCCCAGCTACTAACTCCTAACATTATCAATCACTATGATGCTTAAAACAGTAAGGTGAAGGAGACAAGGGCTATCATAATTGGCGCTGTACAGAAGGCTCAGCCATAAACATTCTAATCACAATGGGTATGTCCATACTCACCAGAGACCATTCAGAAATAGGCAATGATGTGTTCAAAGATATCCAGAGTTCAGGATACTGCAGTGTCAATACCATCACTGTTCAGCATTGCACCAATGCATCTTCACACATCAGTGCAGAATGTGAGCATACATGCATCCTTAAAAGGATGCAGATTTAAAGGGTGGTTATTACGTTGAGTTGATCCACCAGCTGCTACTGCCATTTTCCGACAAATCAATAGAGCGACTGAGAGCCAAAGATCAACACTTTCCTCAGAACTGAACCTCTCCTTTTATCCCCCAGCTGGCCCCACAGCCTTACTCAATGAATGACTGTAATGGATGTCGCTAATTAGAAAATCGATATCTTATCTCCTTCAATTACTTAGTGAGTTTGTTTCCCATGTATATTGATTTGTCATTCAGAGGGAAGCAGAAGGCCTTCTTTAATTACACGTGGCAGAAATATGTCAATTCAGCTTCTTCCAACACGCCAAGTTTAAGCTAATAATCCAAATGTGAGTGTACTAAGGCAATTTATCTCCTGATTGCTCCCCTTCAAAATTCATAGCTTCAAAAACTGTCCAAACAAATGAAGTGCTGATCAAAAACAAATGAATTCTTATGTCATATGGACAGGTAGCTATAGCATGCTTGTTTCTTTTTTTACTTAGGTTATTTTGCAAAATATGGTAACTGTTTGCTTGCTTTATATCTGAACTGCACCAACAGCCATCTTTCATTACATAAATGATGTATAAAGAAATAAAATGATTTAAAATTGTTCCCGGGGCAGGCCCCTACAAAGTTTCCATGGGCCCGGCAAACAATACCACTGTTGCTACGTCTTTTAAATATATTTGAGCTCCTTCTTCTTGGAGTAGTGTCTCTATAGTGGGATAAGTACTATTGTCAAAGTAATACTACTGTCAAAGTAATATTGAAGAAAGAACCATTATTCCACTTGTTTTGTGCATCTATCAACCTATAGATATGCCCCCATCAGGATATCTTCCATTTCCTGTTACAATGGAAATAAACCACAACCACCATGCAAACAATATTCATATGCCTTCCTTCTAAAATAAGTAATTTCACCATTCTTTATACATTGTAGTGTCCTTCTAATTTATAAATCAACATACCAAAGACCTCATTAACACATGCACACTCTTCTTGTAAAACAAGGTAAAATATGTCATTCTGTTAAACCAATGCATGTATTTCACTGAAAAATGTAACAATTTATTTACATATATGAATGTTTTTGTAACTGATGGAAAGTGGAAGGCCAATAATAATAGTCTTATAATAAAGAGCCTTTTGAAATTAGTACAAGCAATATAAGCTGTGTGACAGCTACTATTTGCTAGACCTCCTAATTAGTCTGGTTAAACAACCAAAAAAAAAAAAAGCGGATGATGACTGCAGGGTTCTGTGTAATTAGAAGCAGAAGATATGGGAGGTGGTTCACTTCAGTGTCAAGGTACGAACCCTCAGAAACTGTCTGCCCCTCCCTTACAGCATTGCATGAGCTCTGAGCTGGCCCCACAGATGAGCCTGGGATCTGAGCTTTCAGTCCTTTTGGCGTAAGCACCTTCTGATCCTTTTATGGGCTGGGAAAAAAGCCCTAAGTCATTAGCTTGCATACCAGCCAACTGCTGTTACAAGTTCTGCCCATACAGGAGGACAAAGAACAGGGGAAAAAAAAAAAAAAAAAAAAAGACTCAGGCAGGGGATTATTAAAACAAGAGTCTATAAAAAGCCATGCAGAGTTTGAAATACCTCAGTTAAATGTCCTCTTCCTTTTCACCTGAAAATGAAAGGGTACAGTATTCCTCCGAGGAGTAATCCTTCAAGCCTAACATCCAGTGTTTTATGTGTCTCCTACAATCACTACAATCAAAGCCACAAGGACGTGAGTTTCAGCTGAAAGAGAGGTGTGGATCACCCGCAAGAGGACTGGACAAAATTTTTATTTTAATTGGCAGTATGCAAGCATGGCATACTCTCCAAAACCATTGGAAAGACATGATGCTAATTTCGCAAAACTAGGAACTTTCTCCATTAAAAACATCTTATGAATCTTAAAAAACTCAATAAAGTGCTTTTAAATAAAACGAACAAGGTTTTTCTCAGCTGCTTTTTACAGCTCATATTATTTTTAATGGAATAAAATCACACAAGTTCACTTGACGAATTGAAACCCCCTGTCTCCAAATTTTTAAATTGCAATTTCCTGATGCAACAGTTAACTTGCAACAACTGAAAACCCAAGCTTGGAACTCTGCTTAACTGGTTGAAACAATTAAACAATATTTAGATTTTTTGTTTAGACTGTGTTTTAAAATATCTTATATCTGGCAGTGACACTGGTTTGTGATTAAAAGAAATAAACCTCATTACAAAAAGGAAGCCCTAAGATTTGTAAGGAATGGGGAGCCTACTCATAGGTTGGTCTTACAGCAGTGTTTGTTTAAAAAAATCAGTCCATGCTACAGTAACAGCCAAACTAAAACACACCTGAGTAAATACAATGTATTCTTATTCTTGTCTGTTTTTACCACAGATTAAAGAGCTGTCTGCTGCAGACTGCTTTGTCTGTCTGAATTGTGGTCACTGTCAGAACTACAAGATTGTCCTGGCTCCAATTATTGCCAATTCATCTCACTTGTCCGGCAAAACACCAAACACAAAGACTTCTGTTCAAAATAACCACAATGTACTTTGATTTTGACTAAGGAATTCAAGTGATTTTTTTTTCATTTCTTATACCACATTTTTGGTTTAATGGTCACTGAAATTATTGAAAAAAATGAGAAATGTAAAAAAAAAGAACTTAAATTAATTACTCAAAATTAAGGACAGCACGCTTTGTGGTTATATTGAATATGGGCCAAAGGCCCACCCAAAATCACATGAGGAGATCTACAGCAATGGCAGCCTAATGCTAACAATGCAAATTCCATGTCTGGGTCCACATTAGCAGTATCTCTCTGCCTGTGGCCTAAATGCATCTCATCGGCCCTCTTAGAGTCAGCAGGGATGTCTTCTGCATCACAGGCCTGGCAGTGGATAATTGAGGCATAGATCTCAGAGAGCATTGGAGAAAGTTCAAAGTTGACAGCCAGAGATAAAGAAACCTGGCATTGGGGTTCATGGGGCTGGGTCACTGCACTATTTCACCAACAGTCAATTTCAGTCAGGCAAGTCATGGCCATTCCAACCAGACTTTTGTTTTGGCAGTGGACCCCAGAAATATGAATAACATAACTCATAAACCAGTGGAGAAAATCAAAACTGGAGTAGTATTTAGGTGTCCTTTCAGAAAGCCTTTCATTTCTGATAAGAAATGTTCATTTCTTATTATTATTTTTTCTTTTCTTTTTTTTTCTTTTCCCCTGAAAATAGCCAGAAGTGGACATTAGTTGTTATATTAAAATGATAATAGAAAGTTGGTTTGGGTGTATAGTTCCCCTTTTAGCCAGACTCTGAGCTACAAGAGGAGTATCAATTTTTTTTATCACAACCCTGCTGTTAAAAGACAGCACAGAGGAAACACTCCCATATCACGCAGCACCCCCTGCACATTTTTGCAACATCTCACCATGGCTTGAAAGAGGCAGCTTTGACTTGTGTGACGCACACTGCAAAAAGCCCTTGGCTCCCTCAAAAGTCTGTAACTGGCCTGTTTATGCTCCCATTCAAATGAAAATATTGGGGAAATTGGCTCTCTGTAAACACGGCACCTTCTCTTTTCCGCTCCTTCACTCTCCAGGCAGCTTGTCCGGAACCTTGCACGGGATTCGGCAGACTCCGGAGAAAGGAGCACTTCGTCTCATCTGCTGAAACCTTGCCAACAGATCCTGTCCGTTTAACACCCAGCACTATCCATGTGGCTCTGATTAGAACCAGACCTTTGTGCGGACTCATATTAAACAAACCAAAGAGCGGCAGCAGGAGGGCTAAATGGAAGGCTCTGAAATCTTTTTGAACCTTTGTTACATTATGACAATTCTAACCACGTCCAGCTGTACAAAGACCAGGGGAAGCAGTGCAGGGGTTTTTGCATGTTAACTCTGGGGATGATAATAGCTAAGCGCAGCTAAAAACAAGAGGGACTTGACTTAAAAATCAAAGAGGAAAAGGAAAGACTCCCTGGTTTTATTAGATGTTGCTAATGGGTTCTTTTGTCACTGAGCCAATCTGCTGTGTGACATGAACATAAGGGAGCTTAAAAAGGAAAAAGAAATTTATTGTTACTGTCCATAATTAAATGAAATTAAAAGTAGGTTCACTGGCATGAGTCTTTTAATCAGACTCATAGTAAAAAGCCATTGAGGCCCTGGGGGTTTTGGGGAAAGGATAAGATACAGCATATCTGGCAAGGCAGCTGTCTGCTGTGTTTGTTCTGCTGCAATTTATGGGAATTAAGAAAACATGGTGATGGTATTGAAGCAAAATGGACAGTACCACCCTAAATATAGGTTGCAAATTCTGAACAGAAATCAATGCTGCCTTGCAATGACATATATAAACATTATTGCTATTATATTGTACTCACGTGTTTTCTAATTAAACTGCATTGTCCTTCCCCACTCACATTTCTCATTTCTCACTTCTCGCTGAGTAATGTGATTGGTGTACAATAGTATTTTACTTGTTACAAAGAGCTTTGAGAACCAGCCCCACCAAAAGGTTACTTTTTTACTTACTGTTTCAGCCAAACACTGTAATGTGTTGCTTGTGTGCCCTGTAAACGTACCATTCCTGCATATCAAGGAAGTGTATCATGTGTTCATTAGTGTGTGTTGATCAATAGCAAACAAAAGATTAAAAACTACATTTCCCATCAAGCAATTCTGAGAGGTGAGTTACAAACACTACAGAAAGAGAACAATCGTGAAGATGGAGGGAAAAAATGTCAAAAGCCTTTTTTGTAGTTGTTGTTTAAGGCACAATCTACAAAAGACAACCGTGGCATTTCAAATGACTTAAATTGAGGAAATACTTTAATATTGAAGAGGGGTTGCTTGGAAGGAACCCAAACCCAGAGGAGACTGCAAGAAGAACATATATCTCTTCAGCCAAGAAAAAGATTTCCACTGCTCTACACAGCTAAGAGAATGAAGAAAATGGCTCAGTGAGAATGAAGCACAACCCAGCATGTTATGTGTACAGATCCCCACCAAACGAAGGAATCAGTGAAATATCTTTGTCAACCTCCGGTCTTCCATGGACAAGCAATGCTGTTCAATCCAATCATGATACCATCGGGCAAAAGAAAATAAAATTCAATATCATCTAGAGTACTGCTAGAGGAACTGTTCCTCACAAACGCTGGCTTATCTATCACACTGCACAAAAAATGCATAGATATCAGTCCACATGCCACAATAATGTGCACATTGGTGTCATATGGCACACAGTTACAGACATGCTCAACTCCCCAGGTAAAATTTGTTCTTGCTTGGCAACCCTGAATGACAGATACACAGCCATCTTTAAAAAATGAGCTTGTATGAAACAATATATGTTTGACTCCATCAGAATAGATTGCTTAGTAGCATTTTAATTTAGCTGTTGCTGATTGACTTGTTGGACAGTAAAGGGTTAAGCATTTGCATGCACAAATTGTGAGTATATTAGCTTATGTTTATTTGTTCTAAGCATTATAACCCTGACAGCACAGCTTATTTAAGATATGCCATGACGGGAGAGGTGCACAGCAGACTTCAAGTCTCAAGAGCAGCAGATCTCATAAGGCTCCCACCAGCTGTGTCAAACATTGACTGTACTGAGCATTCCAGGAGACAAAATCACAAAACATCATCAAATTAAATGGGCTATTGATTGAAGGTTACAATCATACAGAATGAAAAGAAATGTTTATTGTGGAGGGGAAACAGAATGGACTAAAATGCACAATTTTCCAGTGCATGCTCATACATATTTCACAGTGTGCACACATTTTTCAACTTAATAGCACATATTCTGTGGGAAAAAAATAGCATAGTGCCCTGGTTCCACTGTAAAGTTTGTATGACAATTTTACCTTGCAATTGGAAGTCATAGGACTTCATTCATGACCTATGCAGTTGTATGTATGCCGGGAGCTGTGACAAGATTTCACATCCTTTTTTTTTTTTAGGAGACACTGCGGCCTGAAGTTTTCTTTGTGGCGTCCTAACCACACACGATAAATACAGTACATGCTTGTGGTCAGGTCGAGCTGCCCAGGAACACTCTCATGTGGCTCGACTGCTGAAACCGCCATTGACAAGCGGGCGAGGAGGCGTGTCCATTAAACCTGCTGGTGGAGAGCTCCATACGAGGTAATTTGACCTCAAGACACACATGGCTATTGGAAGACGTTTCCCACTCAGCTAAAGTCTCCACCATGTTATTTGTTTACTTTTAACTCCAACGCAACAAACACCCGCTGAGCTTGTTTACGAGCTGGGCCTCCACTGGCACTAAAAATATGCATTTAATCATGGGTTGCCTGCATCTGACGTGAATGTGGAGCAGAGATATGAAAACGAGAACATTTCCCAGATTGTGAGTGTGATATATTGAAAGTGTTTCTTTATTTATCTTTGAAACGTTAGCCATGCTGGAAAAGAAGTGTGTTCGTCTAAACTTACAATCTTTAGCATGGGAAAAAATGTGCAGGCAGCTGATTTTGAAAAGCATTGAAAAATGAGGAATCCTAACCCAATGCCAAATGAAATGAGGATAAGGCCTGTTAAAATTCACAGCACATTCATCAGAGTAGGGTGCTGTACTAGTGAATCCTATTTGAATGACTCATTCTCTGGTTTAAAATGACTGTTACCAGTCTTACCCATCTGTGAAGGAAAATGTGCTCTTTATCTCAAATGGACTCAGGTGTATAATTCAACAGAGGTGAACATGAGTCTTTCCAGTCAGTGGCACATTAAAGACATCTAAAATGTCCTACATGGGGATTCCTTACCATCTTGAGTGAAACATTACGCAATACAAGCAGTCTTTTTCCAGTCTTTTTCTTCCTATCCCCTGTCTATACATTACCAAAACTGGTGGATGAGAATTGCATTAGAAATAATAAGTAATTAAAGTACAAGTAATGATCAGTACAGTGAGAATGTCCCAAAAGGAATATGTCACTCAAACAGCAGCCAGTAATTAAGGGTTGTTTTAGATGAGCAGCTCCAAGTCCCATCTGGACTCCCTTCACCATTGCCTCTAAAGGTGATGCTCTAAGGGACCCTGTAAAATTATGTGGCAATTTTTACAATATGAAATATGAAATTATAAGCACAAACCACAATTGACTGCTGGGATATCACTTTATTATAAACCATGGTTTCAGTTGAGTCATAGTTCATTTGTTTTCTCATTCAGTTTTGTAAAAATACTTGCCTTGTATGCACTTGTGACCAACTCCCTGGTGGAATCCAAAGAATGTAGCACATCATTTTTTTCCCTCTGCCAGACCAGTGAACAAGTACTGCTTGTGGGAAAAATTGGTTGGGTTAAAGTTCGACTTGACATTGGACACAGCATTACATACCTTATTGTCAAACCACATTTCTTTAAAAACAAACTACAAAAGATACTGATGGAGGGCTGTGCATTTGATCAAGAAACCAGCCTGCATATTCACACAGAGGTTTCCATGTGATTGCTGATTGCTTTATGTGAAAAGTTGGGAATGGAGAGAGAAGGGGATTCACAGCAGCTTAGAGACATCACCAAACACAACCTCTAAAGAGCTCTATTTTATCAACCCTGCACTCAGTAAAAGAACAGGGGAGACACAGGCAGCAGCTTATTTTCACTTTCTCACAAGATCTGCAAAACTGTAAATAAAGCTTTTCTCTGCTTAATATTTCCCATTGATTTTCTGAGCATGCTCAGTGCAAATATCTCCTAGACGATGACTGACTAAAGTGGTATACACTCAATGAAACATGATAGTGTAGACGCTGCTACAGGCTCTGACTTCAACTTCAAGGTTTGCCACCCCTGCTTTTGTTTTTGTGTTTTTTCAAATTTGACCCACTGTTTCCATGACAGTCACGCAAACGGTGGCCTTCCCTCCCCAGAACGGGCTTTTGGATCATTATCGTGCCCTTCTCATTAAACATCTTCACATGGTTTTTTCCTTTCTCTTCTCCAGCTTTTTTTTTTTTTTTTTTACAACAGCCATATGCTCTTTGTATCATGTTGAGTTAGGTGTGCAGTTTCTTTTTCTGCATCTGTAATTACCCGCTGAGAGAAAGTGCCAAGCAACAGGCATCTTCAGGAGAGAGGAGATTGCTTCCAGGTCTACCCCCCACAAAGCTGTTATCACATTTTACTGATTATCGAACTTAGCACTTCCACAATGGAAATACTTCCAGGGGGCCTGGAAACATATCCCGTTTCAAATGTCTTGAAGAGGGCGCTGGGAGCAATTTTGGGCTTTGAGACTTGACTTCCACAGAGCAACCTTCGACTTCAATGAGGTATTCCGGCGGCTTGGGTGATCTCATGCCCCCTCGCCCCCTGTTTTTAGTGCACTCACAGGAAATGTAATGCTGAGGGCCCTGAAGACAGGGCAAATCTTGACATTAATTACATGCTCAATTAGCACTCATTCCACCAACTTCTTTTCAGGGGTGTGAAGGCTTTGCGCTAGAAAGAGAGTGCAATGGAACCTAGGCGATTTGCTTTTGTAAGAAAGACTCTCTTTTCAATCCACACCCTCACACCTTAATCACACCTTCATCACTGAGGGACTCTATCAACAGTGGTAGGCTGATGTCCACAGGTATTCAGCTGCTAGACCTTATAAGCAGAGGAGAAACTGCAGTGCGCAGTCAGCTTACTGTATGTCATGCCTGACAGAGTCACATCCAATAGAGATCTTTTAAGACTTGGTAAGAATATTTCCTCATGCTGATGAAGGGTCTTTGACACCAGGTTTTAGAGGTGAGTGTGAGCAAGATGTAGACATTCATGTAGCTGTCATACATTTAATGTGACAATTCAAAGAATAAATGGTTACCTCAGTCAATTTAGACCATCCACAGACACATTAATTGGTGGGCAATGACAGCGTTAATTAAATAGTTTTACCTTTTAAAATGCGTAAAAGTAGTAAAAGCATAAAAGTAGTATCAAATATGTGCACAATCTATTGAATTTACATTGAATTATTTTACAAAAAATAGTCTGACAGACAGACCTGAGCTTGGTAGGAGAATGGAATTTCAAAGAACCTCAGACAGGTAGGGCAATAGGCATTTTGTTATTTTAGAGATGAGAGAGACCAAAGTGGGTGCAGCTACTAGTTTGGATATATATGAATCATAGCATTTTGCTACAAAAGACTTTTTTTCACCAGTGAGCATGTACAGTGGAGCAGAAGGACGACTGCATGGAGACTAAGGAGTGGATAACGCACTCACTCACCTTCACAAGGAGAATGACAGGAAGAGGAAAGCAAAATTGGGTGGAGGCTGAAGGAGGGGCTCCAAAGCAGGAAATCTTTGCCAAAATCATTGTATGATTCTGATCCTCAGGTTAAAAGTTCACACCCTGAGGTGTGCAAGTCTACACCTGAATTATTCTACAGACTGCATATCCAAGAGTTAAAATCAGGCTTAAGCTACTTTAATACAACAAAACTTTACATGGCTTTATTCACATTCTGGTTTTGGAAAAGATACACAATGTAACAGTTAATAAATAATCAGTAATGTCTTTGGCATAGGGACCATGCTATTAGCTGGTGGTTTCATAGAAGTAAATGTTTCCAGTTTAATATGGAAGCAAATGAATTTCTCCCTTGTTGCAAGGATGATAACAACTAGTGCTGTGTTTACTGCTGGTATGGGCTTGAATTCATGGGGCAGCACAGTGTGGACTATATACAATGTGTTATTTCAGCACTCATGCATACAACCACAGAAACACAAAATCTTATATTTAAACACTATAGTTCTCTTGGCATATGAAAAAGGTTTTTTATTACTGTCTTTGTTAAATGTGTTCTACAGACAGCTTGAGTAGAGCATATAGTATTTATGGCATTGTCTGTGGTAACAATTAAGGTTAGGGCACACAGCATGATATCTGAAACTCACGAGTGAGTGTACTTTGCTATCCTTGTTTCGTTTTTGATTGGAGGAAGGGCTGACATACTACATGATTTTTTTTTTTTTAAGTTGGGGAGTAGTATGTGTTGGATGTAGTATGTGTCACCTATTCAGAATGTGACTGTGATTGTTTGGTATAAAGGTTCTCTTATTCTAGAAGTCACTCTGGATAAGAGCTTCTGCTAAATGCATGTAATGTAATGTAATGTAATGATGATTACTACAAGTATGACTAAGATTAACATTTTTTTCTGGCCTGTTCTGAGGTTTTTAAGTACAGAAAATAACTCCACCTCTTTTTTCCACAAAACCACTTCTGTTTTTTCCATGTATCATTCTCCATTTTTTGTTGTAGGTTTCAGTCCTTTTTGTAAGTTAGACTAATGAAGCCTTAATCACAGCTCACTCTTTGTGCACATGAAAGTATTTATTATAGCTCCTGAACACCTGACGTGATACATGATATATGCTGTTAAGCCAATTCCCATATCAACAGTACTCATAGCAAACCCACAGAAAATTCACAAGGGCTATTATTAGGGCTGAATTGAGGCAGATATCGCACAATCTTTTTATGCAACGGAGTAAAATAAACATGTGAGCTGTGAATTTGTCCATTGGATTGGTAATCACAACACATTCTAACTGTTTACATGCCGTAGAAAATGCAGTGCACAGATAAGGACCCAAATCCTTTACGTGAGTGGGTAGCACTCAGTTCCTGCCAGACACTTTTCCAACACCATGGACATGGGAATTCCAGCACATGACCGGTAGACACGACCAGGGATTAAGGGTTCCTGAAGCTGTTGACTGGAGGGGGTCTTTACTGTAGCACATTTTGCGTCCCTGAGCAAAACGTGGCTGCTGAATGTTGACAGCACTTTGAGCAGCTGGATGACAAAGCCATAATCCCACCGTGAGTGACACGGGAAATGGAGATACTAGCCTGAGGGGCAGGCCAGCCCCTCCAGAGAAGAGACCACAAGGGCAGTGGCTCTTGGTTATGCTTTATGGTCAAAAAAGAGGTGGCTTTCTTTAATGTCCATGGCAGTTTAACTCTATTTGTCTCTTCAGGGAGCCCAGAGCATGGGTAGAAGTTGTGTTACAAGTGTGGAAAAAAAAACAACTACTGATTCACTGAGCAGTACAATGCATGTCTTAGCATTGCGAAATACCCTGTGCTTTATACATGTGAAGCACATGTCAAATTCATGTTGAAAACAACTGGATCCCACATGAAGTACCCCATAATATTTATGTAAGGGTGTGTCCGAGAGTTAGGAGAGAATAAAAGGAGGGATTGTGACTCTTTGGAAAGGCTTCGCCTTGCCCCAAGGCTACAGAAGCATACCAGTTCACATACAGGGAACAAGGGGCTTGAAATGTCTCTTGTTCAGCATCTAAAGCCATGGCACTCTACATACTTACTGCACACTTTAGACTCAATTTCAACAGATTGGTTTTTCATTACACCCCTGTGTCCACAAACACCTTTCATCCTGCATAAAGGAATTTGTCAGAAGATGTTATTCAGTGATCTCACCATTTTTCTTTTTATCTTTTTTTGCCCTTTGAGCTTTATTGAGAGGGGCGTTTCTTGGCATCAAGTTACAGTGTGCTGAAAAAAGTCAAGATTCATGTTTCTTTCCTACCTATATGGTATTCACACAGACACTGTGCCGAAGAGTAGCAGGCCATTTTGATAGCGTCAACAGTGTGCAGGTCTGACCTCTTCTGAACCCTCTGACCTGGATTCAATCAGGAGATGTTTGTTTTTTTAACTCTGAATAACAAAACAAGACACGTCAGGCCCTCGCAAGAGCTTTTTAAGACGGTGGTATGAGTAGACACTGCGGTTGAAAATACACAGAATGCGCCTTCTTTCCTGTAGAGGCTGTTTCCTGTATCGAATGTGGTCTCCTGAGCATCTAATGATTTCACCTGCGCATAGCAATGCTTTTTAACGAGGCCCCAGATGTGACCACAACTGAACAAAACCACCAGACAATTGCTCTTCTCACATCAGCCCCAGCAGCAGTCACCTTATTACAGAGCACTGGCACATGTGGTCCTCATTAGGCTTTTGACTAATTGAAACAAATCATTTTGTGTATGTGTGTGTTTGTTAGGTGGGGAATGTTTGTTTATTAAAATGTTTTCCACAAATGCACAGGTATTAATACGGTTGTAGTCGTACGCTTAGAATCCCCAATCCATGAAACTTTTAACCTGGAACCATAATAAATGCTGAGAAATAGATGCCTGCATTTGCTGAAGATCAAAGCTTTTTCCACCAGATTAATTTCAGGTCTACACCCTTCAATTCAATGGACCTATTGCCTTCCCATTGTTCTGAATTGCTTCATGAATTAATAGAAATATGCATATTGCTGTCACCTGTGGTTTTAATTTGCAAGGCCTTTTTTGTACGGGGGGTCCAGAAATACTTCATAAAAACATGGGGGTTCTCTTATCGGAGGACCCCCTCCCTAACCATCTGCCCTCCACGTGCTTGTTAGGGAGAAGAAAACACGCCACCAAAGTAGTCTGAACTCCTGCTCCCTCTGACAGCATTGCGTCCTTGCCGCACTTAGTACCACAACAAAACAATCATCCTCCCTCTGGGAGTTTTGGCACTGCATGGTATTTGGAGACATACACAGCGTAGTCCGAGCAACTGCAAAGTACAGCGTGAGAAATCTATTTTTGACAAATGAACTAAGCTTCATTGGATCACTAATGTAGGTACTCGTGCCAGATCCCACAGATTTCTTAATCCGTTAATATCCAGAAATGTCGTATTACAATAATAATACCCCCCCACACACACACACACACACACACACACACACACACACACACACACAAACACTACACTCTGGTCTCTTGACTCCAAACACAGATATCTATTTCCTCTGAAAACAGAGGAAGGAACCAATGGATGACTTTAGGTAATATGAGATGGTTGTCTGTTTCTCCTCACACCTGCTACATAGCAAAGTACTACTGTACAGTATGTGCTAATGTTACCGAAACTTACTATGGTCTCTGTATCAGCCTCCAAAATCACGCTAATGTTCATCCAGCCTTAACCAGCATACGGTAAAACATCATTGACAAGAGTCGCACAAAATTCACAGTGCAAAATTCGTGGCTAGACTACAGCTGACATTAATTACAGCTTTGGAGACACAATGACATCTTTCACCAGGCACCCATTCGTGTACTGTAAGTGACATGTTTGAGGCAGGTCAGCTTTGTGCCACTGAGATGAGGTCTCATAGTCCACCAGGGACAGTGCTCTGCGAAAGGTTTTTCTCGCCCGCTGATGAATCTCACTGCACACTGCTCACTCAGCAGGACTGCAGCTTGCCTCTCCCGTGGAATGGCGTCAGTTCCATTTCTCTGTGCGTTGTGTATGCAGATTGGGTTTCAACCCCCCCACCAGAAACAGAGCACCTCCAATGTCCTCTGTGGCACAGCAGTCCCCAACTCTCCCACCCATGGAACAGGAAGAGGGGAGGGGGGCCTCTTTCGAAACAATCATTCTGACATTTTGCAGTCTTTTGATTTAGCGAAAAGATTTATTGAATTATTCTCCACAGAAAGAAGTCATAGTATATCGTTGAACATAGTTGCAGAAACTGGCAACCAAAGCAAAGTACTTGCACACCGTGGTCATTTCTTTCTGAGAAGAAGTGGTTTGGGACATTGACAGAGTATACAGGGCAAGCCCAAAGGTTAAGCAAGCAAGGTACTAGAGTCTTTCTCTCTACGTTTCACCAGCTGTCAGACACTGTGGTTTCCTTTCGAAGAGTTCAGAGTGCATACTTCATCTCTGTCAACTGCACCTTAAGCCATGATACATTACCTCTCTCAGGACCTCTTCCTGTAAGGGAGGAGAAATGGGGAATGTCAAGCCAAACCACTATAATTTCAGCAGGAGAAAGAATACATTTCTAAAACCTTGCCAACACCAAGCACAGTGTTGTACCCCCTGGTTCCTTATACTAATCCCAACATGATATTCAACTTCACATCATACAATTACTGACACTCTTTTTGCTTTTATGAAGTTCTTACTGTATTATCTAAGGATTATGTCATTTCCACAAAGTAGGGGGTGCCAACATCTCCCAACGTCTGCTTCAGTTGCTGCAGCCAACTTCAGTTTAAAAACTATTAGCTGACAAATTAACCTCTTTGTTCTCTAACAAGAGGCCTCCAAACAAATTATCCTGTAGCTCTATCAATTAAATGATACCGTAACAGGATACTATAATGAACTCAGCTCATTAATGATGTAGAACCCTGGGGGCAAGAAGGCAGTGACCTTTGACATCTCGTATCCCTCTATGGCTGCTCCTCCTAGCTTCAGATGATGTCACATTTTTTCTGGAACAGCCAAAAAATGTGAACCTCAGCTCTTAAGTGCAATTAGGAAGAATCTGTAATGGCATATTAATTACAATTATGTGAAACTGCTCATGGGAGCACTAAACCAATTCACGGGCAGTGCTGAAATGTGCAACTTCAAGCATAATCTCCTTGGATGCAATGAGAAAGTGTGCCCTTTGTTACTTGTCACCAGCTCATAATGCTCACATGACATCAGTCCATAGAACTCCAGAGCTCTTATTTCAGGCACAAAGACGCCCCGAGAGCAAAGCTGAGTTCCTATGGAGATGCCGCTGTATACCATAATCACTCTGGCTTGGCCCCTCTACCGTCCTCATCTTCTCAAACAGACTGCTGTAGAAATGAGAGGCTGCTTTTTATGTGTTTGAGTCATTTTCAGTTCCTGAATGTTTTCTCTTTCTTTTTTTCTTTGCCCTTTTTTTTTTGAATGGAAAAACAACCCACTTGGCGGAACTCAGTCGCCTACGCAGTCTTCGGGACACTTGAATCCAATTAGGGATCTTTTCTTTTCTTGCTCCAGCATGTCCAAGACTCTGCGCTCACCCCTCTCTCTCTCTCCCTCTCACTTTCACTCCCAGTGACCTGGGTGAAGACATCCAATCAGGAGGCCAGAGAACTTGCACTACTCAGTTGAATCTTTTAGCCAAATCACACATACTGTATATTTAAATGGTTGACCAGCAGGCAGAACCTTAGTGGCAGCTAAATAAGTGAGTGTCAAGTGAGCTATCGTTTTTTCTGAAATCAGAGTACAACAAAACAACTTCAGCTGAGATTTATGGCAAATCCAGGCAACTGTATGGCATTTTAGAAGTGGGTGTTGAATTCACCATTGAGGAGGGATGGGTCAAGAAGTAACCTTAAGGCAATAGAATGATTATGTGATTAAGAGAAAAAGAGTTGATTTCTTCTGATTGATTGTTGAGCATGTGGTTTCTAAGACTGAGAGTGCTTTAGAAAAAGAAGGGTGTGTCTTGTACTGTGTGTGCTTCTCATTATTGCTGTAATGATAGCCTGAGCATAGAACAGCACAATGCAATTATTTGGTTTGCTGTAAGCTTATAATAACACCCAAGCGTACACCCTCAACATTGTGATCATTACCTGTTTTTGCACACTAGGACAGTGCAACAAGCAATGTGATCTAACCTGGCTTATGAGGTAAGTGCTCAATAAAATACCTGGCTGTAAAGTTACCGTTATAACGCAATAACATTTTTAAAAAAGCAAAACCGCATTAGTCAGAGAAATGTCTAATCTATGGATTAGCAAAGGCTAATGGCTAAACATTTTACACAAATTCAAGTCCTACACTTTTCCTCACTAATAGGTGATCTCTGCAGCATTTAAACATACTTTTAAAGCTTACTTTTAAAGCAATACTGTATTGTAATTACATGGTTTGTCCTGCAGGCTATCTTTTGAAGTGCAGGGTACGTTCTGCTCCACCAATTTCTTCTGCTGAGAGCAACAGTCTGGGACTGTAAACTGCAGTTTTCTAATGGGTTTTGTTCAGAATTACACTGCCTCAGTGGAAGAAAGAACAGAGGCACATGATAACTCAATCCTTTCATTTTGCCCAAGGCTAAGAGGGACAGAAAGAGAAGCATGCTATCCATTCACATACACACACACACACAGACACACACACATTCACAAATGTGTCATGGCATTCCTGCACCTCTCTTATGTTGCTGATCTGCTGAGGACAAAAATCCCATCTGAGTTTCATAAAGCACCATCCTCAAAAAGATTAGTAAGTTTGGAAAGAATTTCCATTTATTTAGAAAACAACAGTGCAATTAGGATTTGGAGAGAGACAGAGGCGGTGGTAGTGGGGGGTTGTCCTTTTATGTATTTTTTTTTCTGTAAAACCACAAAGAGATGATTTAGAGTTCTTCATGGCTGATCTCAATCTGTAGCTACAAGGCATGGGGCTCATCCACTCTGGTCTATCCATCAAGACATAGCTCTGAAACCTCTTGTTAATTCCTGCTTAAATCACCCATTTTTTTATTATTATTATTGTTATTTTTTTTTCTTTCTTACATCTTGTAATACATCTATAGAACCAGGTCCAAACAATGGTCCTTAGGTGCTATAGGATAGATGTCTTTCATGTAATGGAGAGCACCCTCTGCAAAATGTGCCCTGTTCCTAGGAAGGTTATTTTCTGTACTTCTTGGATGTTGATGTTGCTTGGAATCCTATTGGTAAAATTTTCCAAGCCTTTTTTTACAAGTCCTAGAGGTCCTATAATCACATCTCAGTGGACATTTCCCACATCCTTTTGATCTCAATCTCAAGATCCTTATACTTGGATAGTTTCTCAGTTAGCTTGACAGATATGTTTTGTTCTGATGGTACAGCTACATCAATATACACTTTCTTTCACTGTACATTTTGATAGCAATGTCTGGTCTGTTTGCACTTATCTCTTGGTCAATATGAATTGGTATATCCCATTAAATCGTAACTCCATTAGATTCAGTCACAGTATTGGATTGGTGTTGGTACCACTTGTCTGTTGTTTCAATATTGTATTCCTTACAGATCTTTCAGTGCAGATATGTTGCTATTTTGTTGTGTCTGGAAATATATTCTGTTTTTGCCAATTCCGAACAGCCTTAGATAATGTGGTCGCTGGTTTCCTTAAATGTACTACAGATCTTGCAGAATGGATCTATTCCAACTTTGATTATTTGATGGTGGAAGGATCTGGTGGCAAGGCTCTGGTCTTGGGCAGCAATGATCAGTCCTGCTGTTTCTGCTTTCAGTCCACAGCTTTTGATCCTGTAATTGGTCTTTTGCCTGTCTACGTCTGCTTCTTTTATTCTTTTTGGGTATTTCCCATGCATTGCTTTCTCCTCCCAGTTTTCTTGTAGTTGTTGCTGTCCAACTAGCTTTGCTTTCTTTCTGACTCTTCTGGCATAATTGTTAGCTGCCTCATTAATGGATGGTATTATTATTATTATTATTATTATTATTATTATTATTATTATTATTTTGGACTACTAGTAGCAGTAGTATTGTCATTCATTTGATGACAAGCTGTCATTTCCTAATCAAAAACAAGTAGCTTTCGATAACCAAATGGTGACAAACCTTTAGCTAATGTGTATATTCGCATAGGTTTTGTCTGCATTGTGCAGAACAACAAAGAGGAGTACACCTCCTTCCCTTGAACGACTTAAAGCTCTGTGTCTGTTATGGATTTGCAGCAACAATAACTAGCTTCACACTGTGGGGAAATGATATGCGCCCCTATTGATGAGAGAATGGGCAATCCCCTGTGGCTGGGGGTGGGCAGTGGAGGAGCAGCTGGGGTAATATTGGAACTGCGAAGCGGCACAGTCTCTCAGGGGCCAGATGATCCTGAGCAGGGCAGATGGCCCTCACGTCCCCCCGATACGGGTGACATTTCAGTGGTGTCCCCCGCGTGCCTCTGTAACACGCTGGATTGAAAACAGAGAAATGCCTGGAATTGTATTAAAAAGCCATCACTACCTTCGCCATTCATATGTGCTCACTGTTTTTCTCTTCATGTCCATCCCTTCTTGCTGGTTTTTTTTGACTTACCGTTACAGGGTTCCTGAAACAAAAGTCTACATGTGTGAGCTGTGGGCCGAGGCACTCGTCAGACACCACTCATTGGGTCCTTAATTGCAGCACTGCACAGAAAATGCCGATTCACTGCCTCAGGCAGACGCCACAGCAGAGTTGCAGCTGCATTTAGATTCAGTCAGATGGGCCTTAATTTCAGCAGGCATATTATTCAGATTCACTGCAAACATGCTCAGACAATGCCCAATACACACCTCTCAGTCAAGTGAACAAATTGTCGTTTATCTGGAATGACAATTCCATCATATCTAAAATAATGGCAAAAAGGCAAAAATGTGGAAACACCCTGCTTCTCGGTATTACAGTCCTCTCGTACCACAGCCGTTTTCATTTACAGCCATAAACAATAAATCTGCTGCACGCATAAAATCAATATTTGCTCTGCAATATTCATAAGAAAAACAGCAGATGTTTTATGCTACATCCATGAGACAAATTCCAGTTGAAAAAAACATGACAGTGATGGGTTGATCTTAACCATTTTTAATTAAGTGTAAAATTCACAAGGAGGAATTCCTTGGTAGTTTTAGCACTATTGTTAATTCTCACAAATATGATAAATGCTTGTAACAGTCCTCCCCCGGCTATGAACCCCAGAAAAGAATACCAGTGCTCTCTGTACAACCTTACAAACAGCAAGGTGACGGGAGCAAAAATGCCTGGAGCCATCTAGTTTTTTCACTTCTTTTCAGGACAGGTTGTGTCAAAAAGAGATTAGCTGCGAAAAAGAAATGCTTTGAGATAAAACTACATCTGGGCCCATTAGTCTCTCAGGATGACAGAGAGTGGATGGACTCCAATACCACTGTGGTCGTGTGTGCACAGTCTGCAGCTCAGACTGGGGGCAGGTATGGAGTCATGTGGAGGGCTCGGCTTTGGGAGGTGTAGGTAGCTTTTGGGCCTTGCAGATCTGGTGGCTTGCCAGGACCCCAGCTGCACCTTATCTGAGAGTTTGGTATCCTTGCGTGTCTGCGGCTCAAAGTGGCAGATGTGTCAGGACGTGCTGGCTGAGGTCAAGGATGACAGGGCTGCCCCCCACCCAAAGAGGTGTGACCTTTCCAAATATGAATCATTCAGGAGGAATGCTGTCACCCCCCCGCACCATCAACCAAAATAATTAGGGAAGCGGTGGCTTTGAAATTACAACAGAGAGACGAACTAAGGCCTCCACCAGAAATACTCAAGGCTGGGTGCCTGCTCTCCATGTTTACTGCGACAGACAAAGATTTAAGAAGCATTTTGGAAAAAAAATTGGCCACTGTGCAAAGACCAGAGGACTTTGGCCTTGTTGCCAGGACAATGTGTAAGGGCACTGAAAAATAAAAAAGGACGAGTGATTCTCATGAATTATTAATATCTTGCTGTGATGAGAATCTCAGCAGACAGGGCCTTTATTCTGCTCCCTTCTGGGACCGGTTCCACATTATCTCTGCAAGACACTTTGCTTTCAGTCCTAACATACACTGTCTGTGTGTTATGGTCCCTCTAAAGTGACTGTATAAATCTGTAATATGAAAGAATTATTCTGGACTGTCTGGCAATTAAATACATTCATGTGTGGTTTGCAAGGGAAACCTGCCAAACTCTTGTCGGCACCAGTCCCAGCCTTGTATTTACTTATAATACATTTTATCTGGAAGGAATGTGCTACAAAGAACTGAAATATCTTCTTCCATTAAAGTTTTAAGGAGTCTTCGGCACGGCGCAAAGATGTCCGAGACCCCAGTTGTCTCTGCGCAACCACACTGGCAAATCTAATCAAGATGCTGCTGTCATAAGCCCATCTATTAGTACATTAATCATTTCTCATTCTAAAAATAGACCCTGCCATGTCACACCATGAAGTCTGGCGCACATAATTGATACATTTTATCCTCAAAGTCTTTTTTTTCCACTTGAAATATTAATTCCCTATTCTGACTTTGTGCAGTAGGACCACTTTCTTTCCCTCTATCACATATTCTGTGAACTCCCATCTGTGTGTTCCTGCCCTACGTTTTGCTGCAATCACACCTGTGACACAGAATGACATCACAAGGGTTGGGGCCCTGGTAGTTAGGCTATGCAATGCCTTGCCTCTCAGCCTGCTGCAATGAGGAGTGCAAGACTGGGTTTGTTTCCTAGATCCTGAAAGAAAACTCTTCATTCCATTGCTTGATTTGCAATTTTTTTTTTGTTTTCACGGAAGACAAGAAAAACACACCAGAAAATGAACCCCAGGGGAAGCGTTTAGCTGGACACACCAAGAATGTGCAGAATCACAGCGCCTGACAATGCATAGAAAAGAAAATGAAACCCTTTGTCTTGCAGTGGGTTTTACAAATGGTGAGTTGTGCCACTGAAGGACACAGGAGTAGCTCAGAGGCTCAGCTTTGTTGCACTGCGGCACCCTGAGCGTGTTCTTCATGGGGGCTGTATGTTTCAAGAAAGGGTGGGGGGTTGCTGATGGGGAAGGAGGGATTTTAGTCTTCTGGAAAGTGTCACAGCAGACTTCCCCACACTTCTCGGGGAGTTGGCAATTAATGTTTAATTCCCGTTTAACGCGGGAGGAGCACCTCTTTATGGCGGCTGCCACTTGGGCTGGCAGGAGGCCAGGGAACGGCGGTTTCGTCATGTGGGATCCACGGTGCGCCGGACCACTTGAAACGCATTCCGCCTGTGATTTCCAGCCATTTAACACAACATCGCGGCCAGAGGTCCCCTTAATTCAGAGGAGATTCCAAATAAACTGAGTGGATGACCCCCTCCTTCCTCTCACACAAGCAAAGAGAACCTAAACAATCGGGACCCCACCCTTTTGTTTTTGGTTGGACTTCCTCGTACTTTTTGTACCTTTTATCTCGGTGTGTTTTTGATGTTTGCTCTGATTTTCCATGGCTTGTGATTGCTTCACTCTGGGGGTCACCCCTTCAGTCTAGGGGCACGTGTTCAGAAAAGAAGGCTGGCCCCAATGAGGATTGCTCTATTTAATGGTGGTAGGGGCCCAGAATAGCATTGGAGAAAACACTGAAGGCTCTTTTTCAATAGGATGTATTTATATTCTCCATTTCCTCATCCTCCTGAGGTTATGGCAATGCTTGTGTATTATTCTCAGATGAGCCATTCAGACATTTTGGCCAGAAATGTTCAAAATGTAATACGTAAGTCCAGTTCAGTATGTTGAATTTTGGCTCCTCATACCCTATTGTACTTTTTTTCAGTAAATCCCTCCACAGTAACAAAATACATCACTACGCTATTAAAATACCACTTGGATGTTTTCTTTTAACTATTGCATAACCTAACTATTGCATGTTTTACTATTGCATATCCTGTTAATGACAGAATGGGGTTAACTGCATGGAGAAACATTTTTAAAAAACATACATTTTGAAATTAACTTTGTTAATTTCAAACTATATCCAATATGCCTGCATCATACTTCAGCATAAAATATAGCCCTTAACTGCGTCATGCACCTACACATAGGGACAACAGCGTAATACACTCTGGCCTCACTGTCTCCTTCAGTTTAACAAAGCTGAGATGATATCCTTGAAATGTTTTAATCGATGCCAGGATGTGGGTTCAGCTTTAAGGAAACAACAAAAAAAAAAAAAAAAAGAAAAAAAAACTCAATTCTGTCACACTGATGACAACATCAATCAATTAGGTCTTGCAAACTATAGAGATAAAGGCTTAGATTGTCCTCCAAGAAAAAGAGAGGGGTGCGGTGTTGTTTCTCGCCACAGCCGCCTTTGATTATTAATGTAAAGAAACGCTCCACTTTGAAATCAGCTGCTTGGAAAAAAAGCAGAAGTTGCAGTTGCAACTTACTTGCAGTTGCTTCCAGTTGCTTCCTCTCTCATGGATTTTATTACAAACACGTTTATCTTTTTTTTGGTAATATGACAGCCTGTGCATAAAGGAGGTCAATATGAGCGCTCATGGTTCATGATGGAAAATAACTAGTTACCTAACCCTTAATCATTATAGGATAGTCGTCCTGAGAGTTAGGTTACAGCTGGAAAACAACATGGCCAGCCAACTATTCCAAATCAAAAGCTTTTTTACTGCAATAACTTCCTACCAGGGTGGAGTCCTGACCAAAAAAAGCAAAGGAATTCTCCCAGCATTTTGTCTTCTTGAGTAAGACTCACGCACTACTCTTATCGTTAAGCTTTCAAGTCTTCCTCCCACCATTTCTGAATCATCTGCACTCAAAAAAAGAGACATGTCAAATTCAGCAACTAGACCTAGCGCTACTCTCCTCAACATAGTACAGACTTTGACAAGGGGCTCCCTGAGTCACACTTCAGTGGCATGCTGCTTCCCTCCGTCTGCTGCTTAAAATGATGTCTATGTATGGCAGCAGATAAGAGAGATTAGTCCACACAGCTTCTGCTTATCTCAGATTTCTTCTAATCATAGCTGCATATAAGTCTACAGGGAGGGATCCGACAAACAGGGAAATGTTTTCCCTCAGCTGAGGAGCCTGTCATCCTTCCCAGGTCTGTGTTACAGGGCATGCACAAAGGCTTTCCCCGGAGAGGATATTTATTTGCATGGCTTGGCAGCTCATATTGTTTTGGATTTTTTTGCGTCAGGTGTCGCCACTGAGGAAATGGTTATATTCTTTCCCAATTTAATGGCGCTGGTACTTAATATCAAAAGAAAGTATTGATAACTGGAAATATCAATGCATATAATGCTGTGTTTTGACCATTTTTATTCCACATTAAGCATTGTGTTTTTCCTTCCATTTAAAGGCTACAAGTTCCATCGGACGCACCCTCTTCATGACACAATTGTAGCACCAGAGAAGTTGTCACCCTAAGATGTAATTCAGCTTGGAGAAAAGGGTGGATTTTGAACCAAGGTTCAGATGTTAATGCCACCTTTTATCTGTGTCATAGGACATTAAAAGTTTAAGACATCTTTATTTTTCAGCAAAATTTCACATACTCCACTTTTTCACACTGTTGGCACTTACCCTTTAATACAATGTCAAGTGAGGCTCACTTTGTCATTTCCTTATATGCTTCTCCGGGGGGTCTACTGCAAGATAAAACCCAGGGAAAGCATTTGATTGGATCATCAAAGCATTTATAAATCAGCTTTGGTGTGGGTTTCGTGGGTCTGACTACATGTGTTCTCCAGGGTTAGTTTTCAAGTACTTGTTGACTTTTCCCAGAAAACCTCAAACCAATTTAAAGCTCCAGTTAACAAAAACACATTACATTTGATTGAGAGGCAAACTACTGAGAATTCCACAGAGAACCACCTGAGGCGTTCTTTAAGTTTGTGTTTATTTTCACCGGTGACCAAGCCACAGATTCTACATATGAAAAATGAAGGCGAATTTGATGCACACATGCTGCAAGTTCTTCTGTCTCAGCAGCTGGCTCTCTCTCAGATGACACGGACCGACTCAAACAGCTGACAGTGCTCTTTTTGTGCTCATAATTATGCTGAGACCAAAAGTGTTTTTTGAACAAGGGAGGAACCGAGTCAAAACTTTGCCACAAGTGCGCAAGCGATCATCCGCTCGCTCACAGATTTCTCATCTTCAAAAATGTGAAGGATGACTAACTGGCCCAGACCTGTGCAAGTCTGATTTAATGGGGGCTTAAAGCTCGTAATCCAGCAAGAGCGTTCATCACTGGGTTCTGAAAGAGGGCCAGGATGCTCTGTGGTCCGCCCCTTGCTGCTTTGATGAATGCCAGTGTTCAGGCTTCTTGTGTCTCCCTGGCGCCAATGTAGGTGCCAACACAGGAGAACTTCACACTTCACACTGTCCCGAAACAACAACATTGACAGTTCCTGCAGGGAGAGCAAAGGATCGTGCAGTCTTTTTTTAGGCTTGCAAACAAGCCTCCGCTGCCTCCCTCTCTGCCGTGCTCTCCCCCCCCCGTTATTAATTGCCGGGT
The DNA here is from genome assembly GCA_019176425.1 of Megalops atlanticus. Lineage (NCBI taxonomy): Eukaryota > Metazoa > Chordata > Actinopteri > Elopiformes > Megalopidae > Megalops > Megalops atlanticus. The sequence goes on from CM032875.1 coordinate 68,529,030, forward strand.
GATTATGATTTATGCGGCTCTGAATGGGCCTCTATGTCTCCTGGCTGCTTCTTCTCCCCAGGCCTCCGTGCTCCTTGCTCTCTGTGAGAGGCTGTGGCCTGCGATTTTAAGTCCCCCCGCATTCCACGCCACGGCACGGACAAAGGGGGCGATTCATGGAGGGATCTCGCAGACTTGTAAACATCCTCGATCAGCTAGGATGACATCCTCTGTTAGTAAGCAAAGATCTCCCCCAACCCCCCACCCCCACCCTGCACAGAAACACACACAAACCCTCCTCCCGCTCCTCTCAGCTGGGACTTAGCGCTTAGCACTCTGCATTCCTCCACATCCCATCACAAGCTGGTCTGACCGAGGCCTACTGGGCTTAGTCTCAGAAACCCCCAGGCCAACAGAGTGTCAACATCAGTGTCACACGGTACCCTCAACCCACTCTGTTCCGAGCTTAAGCACAATATGCAATTTACTGTTCTGTTTGTACTCCAGTCCTTTCATTTCAAATGGCCTTGAACTATTGTTGTAAATGTGTGGTAGTAAACTGGACATTTTAGAAAACATATATTGACAGGTGTGCTGACAGCTTGACAGACAGATCCTTTTTGTGGTCAAAACATATAAACACAAACAACACAAGTACACGCAAACAAAGCAGAGGAATCAACAAGGCAATCAGCACAGCAGGCCCACAAGAGCCAGAGTTCAATATTTTCAATGGAAAGTCCAACTTCACTATTCATCTCCAAGCTAAATTTGTTCTTCTTCTCCTGTCAAGATCTAGCATAAATATGATTTGACTATAGTGCAATCATGTACTCAAAGCACCTTGGTGAATAACTTGTAGCCAAACTTAAAAGAGAATTAAATCAAAATGTAATTATGAATTCTGATCATATCATTTTTAATTACTTATTCTGAGTATATCATTACATTTTTGTGCATTTGCCTTTCAGTTAAACATGGTAATACGTAACTTTGTAACTTTTTGAGCTGCACGGAAATATTCACACTTTCCAAAGTACATCAAGGAAGAGGTGTAGCCTTGAAAACCGCAGGACAGGACCTTAAATGGCCAAGTTTTTTATTCCAGACTGTAGTGGATTTGCGATTACACCAACTGAGGCCTGCAGACTTCCTGTCAGATTTGTTAAACACAGTGTGTTTTGAGCATCCATGGTTACTGGTTAGAGCAGGGCTGTAAGCTTATATCTTTACAATCACAGGTTTTACTTTGCTGAAAAGTTTTGTTGGTTGCCTACGATGCTTTAGCTGGTCTTACAATAACATGCTGTTAATATGTTTAAGCTCAGGGAAAGCTAATGTTGCCATCAATGTATTAACTGAAATGCTTGAGGCTTATAAAGCAATAAATATGAGAGTGAGATGGCCTGCAATTTTCCTGTGTCTTGCTCAACATGTGAGACTTCACAGATCTCCATTATCGAAAAAGATTTATCTGACAGGGCAAAATGGTTTGTACTTGTGTATAGCCTCACCAGACAGATGTATATAGATGTATTTATTTGCATGTATGTGTCTGAATGTGTGAATACGTTAAGACTTAAAACAAAGCAGCTACTTGTATGATATCACAAGCAGTGATTCTCTTCTTCTCCACTTCTCAGCTTCAACTATATATATATATTTGGAATGCTATTTAATATTCAGAATAGGAATTCTAATCACAAACATTCAACTTTGCTTTTAATTGAAATATCCACAGTAGTAATATAACTAAGGGCTGTACATGATATTGACAAATGGCTAATTAATATTAATAATTTTGAAGATGCATCTTCCAGTAACATGCACTTCTAAATAATAATTATTATTAACTAGCCAGGTAGAAGTGTAGTCATTTTTGTCACACATACACATGTGATAATTTTTCGAACTTCTTTAATGAATTTTAACATGCTAGAAAGACTTTATCATACATATCTTCATGGTGGTGCAAGTTAATCGCATGGTGTTGATGCCCAATAAATGTACACATGTAAATGATCTTGTTTGTATTCCTGTGGTTCGGGTATATGAGGATGGTCTTTGATGGGGACCTATCACTGAGCCCATCCATTGAACCAACCACTCCTCACACCTCCCCACACATATTGCTTTTTAAAACAGTTTTCAATTCAGTTTTAACCCTGGTCACACAGAAGGAGAAGAGGAAGTGTCAATAAACCATCAAGTTAATTATTGTGCACACATGACATGTGTAACTTTAAAACATTGCTCACAAGTGTTTATCGAACCAAATATCCAGTTGGTGACGGCTTAATTCTGATTTCTTTATACACAGATGGTAACTTTTATTCAGCTACTACTGTTACCATGGATTAAGGAAAATCTATCCCAAAGGTATTCTTAAAGTGATCTGATTAAGGCACTGAGCTTGATTAATGAAATATGGCAATGATTACATACAGTGCCAAGTAATTAGCATTCTGCGTTGAAATACATCTTCAAAGTAATTCTCCCAGTACTGCACATACAGACACTCACACACTCACACAAGAAAAAAAAAGTGCATCCTTCCATGCTGCCTTAATCCTTTCAGCATCCACAAATTTATGCATGGATGAATGTAACATTGCACAACCACAGGACTGGGCCCCGCGAGGGCCTTGGAAGAGTCAGCCGCCCAGGCTGTGGAGCAGAGGGCCAGTGTAACCTCAGCGCTGGTGCCGTGCCACTCCACAGCAGCACAGCGGCTGCAGTGATGGCGCTCTGCAAGTCGGGCGAGGTGACTGAACCAGCCAGCTCAGTCGTTAACTGAGAACCAGGAATATACTTACACTCCCCACAGCCTTCCTTCTGTGGGACAGCACAATGGGCTTTCAGAATCATTCATTGTGGCAGGGCAAAGAGGTGCTTGAGATGACTGTGAATATTCTCAAAACCAGAAATGCAAAACAGATCAAAACTAAAGCCTGTTTCAATGGAGTGGTGGTCTGCTTTGTAAGTAGTGCCCATCTAATGATTTATTTTGTATTGCATGTCATGCAAGAAACTTTGAGCGATACAGCTCTGTTTGGAAATGTGTGCATTCCAAAACGAGAGTCCGGCCTGTGAATGAAGGGCTGGCAACTACTCCTGAGGAAACTCAAGGGAGGGCCGAGGGAGGAGCCATTATTTTTTACTTCTCTGTGCTTTTAAATGTTCACCTTTGGGTTACTGCACCGTGGAATTATTTTTAAACACTGTTGGAAGAGAAGCAATTGCATTAGGAGAGGAAATTACATACATTTGAGTGCACAGACCCTTTCTCCTTTTTTGGAATTACTGTTCAAAAATGAGCAAGAAAACAGATTTGAGAAAAACCCGTGTTAAAAGGCACATCAGGTTCTCATATAAGAAAATTAAGTCCAGGAACAGTGGTTGGATGTACCTAGCATTTTCAAATCTTGTGCCGTAGAAGTGCCATTTGCTTGTTATGTCACACTCATCACTTGGGGTTCATTTTCAAATACTTATTCACTGTTCTTTCCAGAAAACCTCAAATGTATTTCAGCATTCAATTAGAGACACATGTTCAATCATAATTGCAAAGTTAGCCATTATTATTTCTTGGAGACCATTACAAGATGCCCTTTAAGCAGCCTGGCTATGACTGGAGGCCTGGTTGGTTCATAAATGAACTACGTACAGTTGCATCTGCGTGTGACTGTATCTACTGCTGATCCAGATGCTGCGGAGGCTGGGCTGTGACCCTGTGGCCTCCTTACCAGAACACAGCAGGCATCACCGCCGCTCTGCTGCTTCAACAGCTCAGATATTCAGCAGGGGATCCAGCCTACAGCCTGCAGGCAGCAACATCAAACCTCTTCCAGACCAACTGCTGGAACAAGGGAGCACTGTGATTGCAGAGGGGTCTCGTCTCTGAGCCCCGAATGAGGTTTAGCTGGATTGTGGTCCCCCTGAAAAATCCTCCCGCCTCTACTTCCCATCCATAATGTGATCCCCTGAGTACATGAGGTGAGAGACAGACTCAAGGGTGCCGATTAGGGGTTGGCCCTGCACCGGTGAACTTTGGCTGCTGTGCAGAATGCCATTGCGTTTGGGGTCATTAACATGTAGTGCTGACCTTTACTTGACAAAGATCCAACACAGCTAAATGAGATGTGCCTGTTCACCTTTGGTAGATTTGAGTTTCTTACTGTACTCCACCTTCACCATATCTCTGGTAAAGCCTCAGGATCAAATCTGTACAGATTTACAAAGCTCACACCTTTCATTTGGTGCTGTGTGATTGTCTGACTAATTGAGTTAACAACTGTTCCTTATTAACTTATGTTTACCTATGTTATCTTGTCAGTTTGTAGAACACAGAGTCAACAAAATGTTTACTCAGGTTTTAATTGTGTTGAGAATGATGACAACATTTCTTGGACTGTCGCTGTGGGAATTTATATTTATATCTCTGTGCTACTTTGTTTTTTGTGAGGGTGTGATTACTGGTGATTTGATTACAGGCCATAGCTGTTAAATGTTAGTACAGATATCATATCAGGCATAGATGGTAAGGGTGTGACCATATACTATGAATTCATGAATAATGAAAACAGGGAAAATCAAGGATGCTTGATTTGTAGTGTTTGCTCAAGGTGTACGTGAAGACCGTGTGAAAGTCAATTTATAACTGCCACGTCTGTGTAACTGTGACAGTTTATAAATGCCACGTCTTCAACATCAGAGCTCCTTTAGAGTTCATGAACATGAAAACTTATCTTTATACTAAAAGAAATTATTTTCACTTGCAAGGTATGGAGATATGCTACACCTTGTTCTGCCATGACTAGTGACTCTGCTGTGTCTGAGATTTTTTTTTTTTTTTTTTTTTGGTCAAATGCAGCCCAGGAAAGAGATCTGGCTTCACTCAGGATTTTTCATGTGTATACAGTAACATAAGTCCTGGGCGGTGAGTCAAATCTGCTTGTCCCACTATTACAGTTTAATGTCACCGCACATTAGTGATCATGACATTAACTGCGTGTGTTTGTATATATGCTTTCTACCACACTTGCATTTACATTTCCTCCATCTTCCTCCATCAAGTTATTAAGTTTTACTAAGGTGAAATAATACATATACAGCTGTAACAGTTGAAGTTTTCAAGTATGCCTGTGCATTATGGCCCCTTGCCTAGTAGCTGTCAATGGACTGTCCTTATATTACATCTTGTGCCTTGGCCATGCCATTGTAAAGTAGAACCAGTCATAACATCTCTTTCTGTCTACTTACACACACTCACACTCATATAAAACCGTATTTTGTCTCACAGATGAAAAAAAGGATATGACATTTTTTATTTTGTTGATGTTGTAAAGTAGGAAATGTTGTATCCCAGACAATTCATCAGTGTGATAACAGAATTCCTCTGCCATCACACATTTGTCTTTAGACACATCAACAATGAATCTGAGATGAAAAATGTGCAAATAGGATTCTGTCAAAGTTATCCTTAATTGACATTTAGCAATTAGTTGGGTAATCATCTCAATTATTTGAACTAAGGGTGTGCAGAGCAAGCTTTACTTGTGATTATGTCTGTACCTGGTGATATGACACTCGTACTTGGAAATAATTAAAAGGAAGAGGCTGTTCAAGAAGAGTGTCAAAAGGCATGACGGCGTGACAATACTCAATACATATAATAAATGAGAGCTGGCCACATCAGATACATTGCAGTCTGAGATGCATTATTGGTGACCCTTAGCAAAGAAAAACGTACATCTAGTAATTAGCTATCTAGTCCAATTCAGTTTCATGACCTGTTTACTGTGTCATTTTAATCACAGCAATGATCATTGTGAAACAGTGATGATTCTCATAGCTAATGCAATAAATAACCATTGCCATTGTGCCTTGATTTTTATTTTTGATATTAAGCAAACTATTTACAATGACAAACTGGCTGGCAAGTATTTATCTAACAAACAACTGATTATTGATGCATTTATTTTCTGCTTTGTACCATCTCCACATTGCATCTCACTATGTTTTGTTATAAAGCTAGAAAATAGCCAGAATTCCCTAGCTAGCAAGATAAAAAGTATTTTTGTGCATTTTAGCTTGCACAAAAGAATTTTTGTTGCATTGCTTGGTATATTCCACTCCGTGTACACATAAACAGTATCTGCATCAAGCGCAAAGTAATTTTTCTGTTCCATGGACAATCCATCCATGTGCATTGAAGAAGTGTTTGCTAAAATCAGTTTATCTGTCTAAACATTTTACTTCTACTTTTGCTTCTTCTGTGTTGTACGTTTACACTTGTTGACTTTCTGTGAAAATCAACGTGGGAATCATTGGCCATGTTTGTTTATTTTGGAAAGTGTCTAATTTACCAGAACTTGCAGCAAATGAGGCAGAGTGAGTCAGACTTTCATTAGCTAAATGTGACTGTAATCTGCACTAAGCAGCTGGCCAAGTCTGTGTGTCCAACTTAAGTATTTTCTGTGTGGTAATTTTCCTTTTGAATATAACAGTGCTTGAAATGGCCTTCATGCACTAGGAGTATGCAAGTGTGGCATACATTATTCATAGAAAGAGCATTCAAACATGTTACCCCTGGCAACCACAAAGGTGCCAGGCTTGATTTCTTCAACATTCAGAGAATGTAGTCTCGGATGCTGCAGGTCAGTAATATCACATACAGATAAGGCCTTACAACATAAGAGGCTTCATTATATATGCAAAACTATTCATAAAATGTGGTTTGTCCATACAAAGTGTCAAAGCCAAGTCTAGGGAACTCTCAGCAGAAATAAGAATATTTGTAATTGCACAAATGCCATAAAATGTCATTGTGCTCATTTATATTCTGTTGCTGTACTGAGCAGGATCGCACAATTAAAGCTAAAGACCATACAGAAGTCACTGAGGTCATTTTACCATTTAGCATAGCGAACTGAGATGGTTCTGAGTGAATGGAGGAATAGCAGACTGGGTTCATGCCATGAAGAAAAAATGTGTGTCATGACATATACCATTGACACACTAGAGGCACATCATTTACAAATATCGTTTTACCACTGGCATAAGATGCCGCTGTCCAAACCATGAGGCCCTAGGGCACACCTGAGCACTCAAAGCATGCTGGGAGATTGCGGCAGGCATTGAAACAAAACTCCCAGGTGATCAGGGTCTGTAAAAGATCACAATAATGGGAGTCATAGTGTGTTCCCTTCAGCTAGCAGGTCTGCGGGCAGCTGGGGAGGCCAACAACTAAAGGGAACGGTTGCCACTTGATATTTGCCACAGAAACAAAATATATAAACCCTATACTAAATCCTGGATTAATCCAATAGAGGTAGTAATTATTATGTAGGACCCACATAACACAAGGGAACAGGGAACATGTGGCAAGAATCAGAGAGTGCAGAGAGATCCGCAGACACACACACACACACACACACACACTTGTATACACACACAATAGGGTCACGCCAGACGTCCCTCCCTTTCTCTCCCTGGCTCTGGCGGACAAGCAGGGAAAGCTCAGTTTTCAAGCTGAGATGCTTTGAGTTCCAGAGGAGAGCACATGAAAGAGCGCCTGCTTGTACAAAGTGCCCAGGGATACACGGCAGCCCTCAATGTGAGGACAATTTAGCTCAGATGGAAAACCTGGATCAAAGGATAGGGCTGCATAATTGCACATTCCCCAACAAACACTGCACCATTTGATGAGCGGGCCAGACCTCAGGACTCAAAGACACAGAACTGTACAGAAAAACGGGGAGCTTACTTTGCTACAAATCTGCATTTTGTCCTGATTGTCAGATTTGCTTTCCTCAGTCTGGGGGAAAAGGGAAAAACATTGTATGGCATCAAATTCCAATCAAACTACTTTTCTTCAAACAAAATCAGAGAAAATGTGAAAAAAATTACATATAAAATGGTGCATTATCATACAACTAAAACATTGCATATGTTTACTTCAAATAGCATTTAAGCACCTCACTATGGCAAGCCAAAGCCTGTTACAACAATTCATTGTCTTTAATAGAAGTGCACCCCCCCCGGCCCCCAAACCACTTTGAGGCCAGATTGTCAGAGAAATATAGCATTTCATAGGGTATAAATTCGTCACTCATACTTGAAGAATAGGAGCGTCGGACCTTTAAAAAACAACCAGCATGATTTGGCTCTGTCGCAGACAGCCATCAGGTGAATTAAAATCTCCAGGGGTTATAAGTAATCCATTTGCAAAGACACTGAGGGTAAACATGGGGCTTAGGGGAGGAAAGGCCTTTAAAATGAGACATTTGGAAATAAAAGCCTATCACTTACTCCCCTGTATGATGCTTCCAAGGCTGTTGATGATCTCTACACTCTTCAGTGCCTCACTGAACTGCTACACCATCTTCCTTCTGACTAATGGTCAACTGATTCTGCATCTGATTGTATACTTCAGTAATAGCTGAAGTGAGGCAGGTCATGTAGATCATGCTGGTAACTCTTCCCCTTCCAGGTCCATGGTGTATTTATGCCATCTGCATGTTTTCTTGACACTACTTCTACTATTATCTTTTAACAGCTCCTAAATTACACAGTATGCATGCCCAGTATGAGATGAGCTCTTATTGCACGTTTAACAACTTCATATGTGCATTATGTGATTACCATAATATTTTTACTTTTCACTCCATAGTAATGTTTGAACTGTGAAAAACAACCAGAAATAGTCTGGCTGCTGAACCATCTGGTTTTCTGTAACCTAAAAGTGATACTAATAACTAATGTAAATGCAATGTCAGTTCTTATTCCACAAGGCAGCGTCTGGTGATGAAGATTATTCTGTTCTGCCCAAGTCAGTATATTTAAAGACAACCTCCCAGATACCATCTTTCTGTACGTGGAAGTAGAGTGATTAGTTAGTCATGTAAATGTAACTTTAATGAAAGATGAATTCTACTCTATGTGAGTGATCCAAGGGATTCATTCCCTTGGTCTACAAATGCCCCCGACCCCCAAAAAAATCACAATAAATTGTTTGAGTTGCAGAAGTACTTTTCTTTCATATTCATTTTGTGACTGAAGTGTTTTTAAACTAAAATTCCAATTATGCTTACTTTTAAGTTTTGACATCTGGCAATGATCACATTTTTTTTCTTTTTTTTATTGGACATGCATCAATCTGATGCATGTCCTTACAGTAGGCAATCCATATACATTGTCCCACAAATTTAGAGAAAATGCCTGTCTGCAAGAGCTTGCTGATAGTTTCAAGGGTTTTATGTTGCGTCTAGACATTAATAAGTGGTTGTGTTTCCTTGAACGAAGAGCCCCATTCGCTTTCCCCAGCCAGTCCAACACTAACTGTAAAGTAATACAATAAATACATGTGCTGGGTGAGCTGGACTTTTTCACATAAACATCCAGCTAATGAGGGAGCGTGTGGAAAGTAGAAAATGGAAAATGAGTGTTGAAAAGTCAATATTAAAGGAACTCCATCACCAGAAATAGCATACATGCTGAGTGTTTGGCCGTGGAGGGCATTTACATTGCTGGATGTGTACTGAGCAGCACTTCTGCCGTCTCCTTTTATTTCCAGTGTTTCCAAAATTACCTACGTTTGAGAATGAAGGTGTGATAATGGAGCAGTTGTGACACAAAGCATGAGTATACATAGGTGCCTTAACTTTTAACCTGACTTATGTGTCAGTAAGGCTTTTAACATAGAGTACAGTACGGAGACCAGACAATTGTGATCATCAATGCCTAGGGCCTGGAGTTTTGCCCAATTCCAACTGTCTTTGGCATGAAATACATCTGGACAATTATGTGAGACCAAGACGTTGACTCTGGCAATGAATGGGGCAAACTGCTATTGGGCATTAGCTTATTGTGCAATTGCCCATTTTTCCTTTCAGATCTGACCAAGCCAGCATTGAGATGGACTGAGCTGATAAGATTTATCAGCTCATCAGCTCAGTGCTGAGAAGCTAAGCTGGCAGGGGCTGCTGAGTAGGTTCGCAAAGTTTCTGTTTAGCATTGACCCCCAAGCAAACCATGAGGTTGGCCCCTATTCTCATCTGCTTCAATAGAACAATTGTTAAAGTGCCAGCATTTTGCTATGGAGGAAGTACACACAACCCATTGGTTTTAGGCAAGAACTAAGATTTCTGTTGTTCTGTCATCAATGTGTGTCAAGGGAATTACAATTTCTCCAAACGCCTGGATGAATCTCATGCATGAATATGGGATGCTTTGCAAACCCAAAAATAAAAAGAATCACGTTCCAGAGATAAAAGCAATGTCCAAGTGTTTAGATTATGCAGTCAACATCAACAAATGAATAATGTGCTCAATATCTTTCAAGTCCATTGCAGTATTATGGATCCACAACAGCCTGTATTTGGTGAGGGAAAATGGTCAAAGCTTTCTGTGAATTTGGGGAAATGGTTAATGTTTGGTGTAATATTAATGGAATTGGCACCCTCTCACAAAAGCCATGGTCTGACACTCCCGTTAAAATCAAAGAATAATTACACCACATGGCGGGTTTAGGGTTGCAGAAATGATTATAGTGCAGGAGTCCTTTTTTCGTAAATCTGTGAAATAAATAAGTGACAGAGTGTCTGCAGTTTCCTGTTGAAGATGGTTAACTGATTGCCGAGGGGATTCACAAGCCAGGGCAACGCCAGTGGCTGGCTGAGCTAACCTGGGAATCACTGAGAGATGTCAACCCCCAGAGCATTGCAACCTTGAAGTGTGGTCACTGGATCCATGCCACATTAGCGCGGCCTCAAAACATCCCTCAAATAAATCCTTGGGAAAGCCGGAGTGGGTCTCCCTCGTGGGGCTGGCTTGAGTTTCTTCTTTATCCGCTCAGCTTAGGCACACCCAAAACTGGACATCACAGTACTGCTATCCCAGGAATTCATGCTTATGGCTGTTTGTAAATAAAACTGAACCTACTTCAAGCTAATAAACAGAACCCCTCTGGCCCAGGACCTGAGTCAAAGTTATTAAACTGTTACTATTAACAGTAGCTACTGTGTGTTGTGAATGTCTGTCTATTGGCATACTCACTCAGCCGTGGATAATATAATATTATGGAAAGGCATGCAGAGTCATGGTTCACTTACAAATAGGGCAGGTGTGTAGAAAAAAAATTAAATTTCAAAAATGCTGATTGATCTACTATGAAAATACAGGGTTTTTTTCTTGATTCTGTTACACCTTCTATACAACTTCTGCAAGGCACCCAAGCTAGTTACATCCAGATCACTCATGTGTCTTACTCAGTGGTACCTCTTGCTTTTGCTAACTCGCTTAAGTGAATTTGGAAAAGAGGGACTCAACAAATGTACAGTTCAGTAAGGATGTACATTTTCAGCAATTAGCAGCAGTGCAAGTCCTGTTAGTGGAAGCATGGAGTGTTTGGAGGGTGTTCAAAAGTGGCTCCTCTGTTGCACTGCTGGAGAGGAACAAAATTTCAGCGCAACTATTTCATGTGTCAGCAGAAATGCATTGTTATGAAATCACCCCTATTTTTCTTAAACATCCCGCATTTTATTTAAAGGAAAAGAAAATCACACATGCACAGCATAAATGAAGCTGAGCATGTGTGGTTGCAGCCATCACTCCTGAACAACACTGGGAGCTGGGGGGGAAAGGGGGGGGGGGCATCTGGGGGGTGCCTTGCAGGCTCTCTGGGTGAGACCCGTTAAAGCTAATCCGGCAGGAAAGGGACAGGGAAAGCAGCTGTTGGGAGTTATCGAGCAGTCCTGGCTCTTTTTCTTTCTTCCTTGCGCTGTCAGTAGGGCATATAAATCATTAGACCCGGGGCTGTGACAAGCTTGAGTTGTCTGAAGCCCTCTGCTACAGCAGGCTGCCCGTATCTCCTCTTGCGCTGAGCCAGCTGCCCATGGCACATGGGGGAGCTAATACCAGGCCCACACCTCTGTAATTCAATTAAGGAAGGGAGCAGAACGCTCTCCCTGCTGACCCCGTCTATATCCCCGTAGCCTAATGAAATTAAAATGAGCACCTTGACAATGGTGAAGGCGACCACTGTAACACAGGGGGCTTTTTTTTCAAGCCTCAACAGAGGAATGACAGAGTGTGCGCCTCACACACCCACACACGTGAGGATAAGGGATAAGAGGGTAAACTTGCTGGGGGATTGCAGATCTCTGCCCCCACACACACACACACACACACACATTCACCACGCCATACCCACCGAGCACACACAGTGCACTCAAGACCAGTAAAATCCATTGACATGATGCAGGGTCCCACTACATTCCATGCCCCTCTATTCTCCTCCAAACATGCACAAAAACATGACAATCACCTCCCTAGCACAGCCACTCCCCTCTGAAGGCTTGCACACATGCTCCCCAGAACCCAAGTGTATTAAAAACCACCAGATGCCTCTCACATCGGACATTATTATGCAAGAGGCACACAAGTCATTCTTTCACACGCTAGCCTGAAATTGCAGTCTATCATACAAGGCCGCATGTCTTGCTCTGAGCAGAAAATTATGGGCTGGATAGAGCTACTCTCTGCTTTCTGCAGATTATGGCTGTTAAAGTGTAACAACAGTAACAAGATAACAAGTAATAGCGCAGGTATGGACAACATACCTCATTTGAAGATAACTGTGGAAAAGGTCACATAAACAGAGGCTGACACTTTTGTAATTGGAGGGAGAAAACAATTAACCTTTTTACCACCAAATGCGAACTGTAAGAAAAAAATACACTGTGCATTGAGGAAGTAACATGACAGCAAAAATTATAGTATGACAAGGCTAAACCTGAGCTTTACAGAGCAACATTCTCCTTTCCCCAGAGAACACAAACTTCAAACAACAGGTTGCAAAAACTGCAGTGTAGGTTGCAGAGGGTTTTCTTTGTTTTGTTTTGTTTTGTCTTGCATTGCAGCCTATTTCCCAACAAGTATGTTCACTCAAATCTGAAACACAGGCTTCTGTCACAGTTTCTTAAGAAATACACTATATGCTGACAAAACAGGCAAGGGAAAGTCTACGTGCAAGCTATGAATCTTTTCAAAAATAATTACACAAGGTGAGGTGTGACCAAACATTGTCACGATTGAGATACAATTTACTTTTCTTAACTGTCATTATGGGGCTGTGAGAGAAGAGAGACAGCTTGTTTGCCTCACACAGACAGACGGGGTGCAAGTACAATCATGTTGTTCACTCCCTACATCTGCTTATACAATGTCACAGTATAAAATGTGGTTTAGGTAACATAAGAACTGGAAATTAAAAAATCGGACTAAATGTGTTCCACATACTTCTTAGGTAATATATGCAGACAATCTGCTGAAAATCATAAAATCAGCACAATGTTCTTGATATAAATCAATAATGGAAATAATGTGGTTTGAAATGTCTAGATTAATAGATTTAGGATTAATGCAATATATCCGGTTTTCTTCAACCGGCACTGAATGTTTCATTTACATAAGAAAGCACAGCATAAGTTTAACAGTACACCATACACAGGCTAATTTAGAGCTGACATATGCAATAAATCACAAATCTATTCAGCTGTACCAATAAATACAACACCACTGTCCAACCTAGCATTCAAACCCACTTTGTTCATGTGCATGGAAGAGGAACCTGTCATCAGCCAGACTTACATAAAAAGCCTTAGAAAGACATGCTACAAGATGCCAAAATTTAAACTCTATCAAAAGGAAATTAAACTGATCTCACAAAATCTGGATTGCACTAAAATATTTGCACATCCATCATCACATCGACCATGACTGCATGGGTTTAAGTGTGCCAATCACGACCCAACCTAATTTTTTAATGGCTTGTAGATCACACCATGTGGCATAATTTTGGCAAGTCGTAAAATCGTATGTTCAGATGTTTCCTATGAATTAATTATGAAAAAAGAACAACCAGTTTCGACCTTGTACTATTCAATCTTGTCCCTCTTTGGTGGCAAGTCTGCTGCATATCTGTGGTAATGAACCTGTGCTGGAGGTATTTATTTGACATTTAACGCCATTTCTGCAAACACCTGACGCCCTTGATGCAAACGGCCCTGGAGGTGTTAATATGTTTACAGCCCCACTTTTTGACACCATTGTACAGCACTCCCACTATTTCACACAAGGGGGTCCTCAAACAGCACCCCAGCTAGCGTGGACTTCACATTCAGTGTGAAAGCACAGACACAGCGGGGAAATGTGAATCATGACCATTTTGCTGGCCGGTGGTTTGTGGGTTTTGATTAAATTGACACTTGGGTCAACTGAAAGCAAGGGCAGCTGGTGGCAGATGGTGAGGTTGCTGTCTCTAGAGCAGCTCTCCTTCATGTGGGGGGGCAAATCTGCGGCCGATGATTGACATGGCGGCGAGGCAGACAGCCAGTCAGCCTGCAAGGGATTCCAAATGAGCCCCTGCCCAAGCCCACCCTGTCATAACCTCCACTTCCTGTAGATGTTTTCTTGCGTTCCCCTCCCGTTGTTACATGCTGCATGATGCTGCCTTTCCAAAGACATAATGTGGCTAATAGATTTTTATGAACATTCATTAAACCATCAGTGATAATATGACTTGATTGTTTTTTTTCATGCTCTCAGTTTTTCCAACTGTGACGACCGTGGAGACATGAAGTTTAGTTCATTAGCTGCATATGACTTTTGTGAGTCGACTGTGCCAGTGTTACTCACAGATGTATGTTTTTACACACTCAGGCAATGCCATATCTTATGCTTTTTTGACATCATGGTGCCTTATATTTGAGTTTAGATATATTGCTTTTACTGCTTTGGCCATTCTTGAATGACCTATTGTGAATTTAGGCATGTCAGTCAGGGACTGAGAACCCCACCCTTTCATGGTACCAGGCCAGTTCTGTAAATACTTTGGATCCTGGCAGCTGGACATGAAAAGTTCATGGATTATTCCCCCACTCCACCTAGTCCCTAGCTACATTACTCAATGCTCCATCTAAAGAATGTACTGTAAATGGGACTTCCCCCCAATTATTTCACATTTGAAAAGGATATTGTAAGATGAAATGTATGATCTGCAAATGTGGAAAAAAGCATTGTAGACTGTTTCAGATTGTTGAGGTCATACAAGTGCTTTAGACATATGTTCAACAACAATGTGGGGGCATGTTTTGAAACTTCAGCAGTTTAGAGAATGTCTGTCCTGGTGTAAAATGAAGACTGAACTTGGCAGATGTTCCTTGATACAGCATGGCAAAGATCTTTTTATTTGTGTTAGGAATGGAAATATCAAGTGTGTGTTATTTCTTTAAAAAGATGTGCTGTGTCAGGTTTCCAGTCTTTTTTCACCAAATTTTGGTTTCAAGGAAACACTTGAGAGCTCCTCACAGAAACTGGAATTGCATCCTTAATATTCCCAAAAACTTCAGCAAAAGCATATGCTCATTCCTTATTTCAGCCTTTTTGTGTAGGAAAAAAATGGAATATTCTTCAAGTATCACCACTTTTTAAAAAGCCACACCCATTTCCTTGAAGTATCTACTGTGCCTAATCAGACATTTTCCAACTTACCTAATTATTATTCTCTTTCTGTAGAAATGCATTTAAAAAATATACAACAGACCCTCCCTGCACTTCAGTGTCTAGAGGAAAAACTTTGGTTGGTGGCAGGTTTGCTAAGCAACATAAGAATACACTTCAGATACTGTATGAGAGCAAACCCCTGATTCAAGACAGAGCAGGCCAAAGCCAGTCTGTCATTCTATTCATTGACATTTCTGACATCTGTAATGTTGGAGACTTTCTAGGTTTAATAACAACAAAATAAGAAGCTGGCTGAGCAAAGACATTTTTCCTGAATAAAATAAATCAAAATGTCAACCAAAACAACAATGCATTCTGAGAAAACAAATAAAGCCAAATATTACTGGTCAGAGCACAGGAATCAGCTGTGCAAATAGTCTCAAAAGACACTTTCATGGAGAACCTTACAAAAAATGATTGCTTTCCATGTTTGCTTTTTAGGCTGCGTTTCAAATTAGCGACATGTCGGAGGTATGGTAACAAGCCCTGCCAAGCATATAATGTCCCAAGGTGGCCTGTCTTCCAACTGTCAGCACCCCAGACCCAGCCAAGGACATGTGCTCTTCCTGCTCTGTGTCACACCCAGCTAAGTCCCACCTCCATAAGGAATAAGGCCAAGGTCCTGTAGGGAGTAAGGTTCCTTACAGCATGGGAGTAATTCAGCTGCAGACATGTGCTAAGTGTAGACAGTGATGGGCCTGTGTTAACCACAGGACAGGAGTTAAAAGCATTGCTCGCTCCAATTCTGGGGAACGCTGACTTTGGTGAAACATAAAAACAAATTCTGTGGTCATCACACAGTAGTCACAATCTGTGTTTTTTCCTTTTTAATTAAGTATGAGGCAACAATCACCTTGTTGACATCATTCCCCCAGTAAGCATTTGTGATGATCATTTGATTGCACTTGGATTTCAATTGCTTGTGGTACATAAGATAAGGGAAGTGGCCCAAAGCTTTTTTTTTCAAAGTCAATAAGTTTAAGTAACATTTTACAACATTTGGAGAAGGAGGAGAAAAATCAAAGCTTGGTGGGAGTGTGACAGATCCCCCTGCACTGCTTAGTTTGTAACATCAGATAATGAGCTGCTCCATCTCATTACTTGCAAATTTATCCACTTGTAGGTAGCAATTAAGCATGTAGAAAGACCCCTAATGTGAATATACTGATAACTAAAGCAAATTTCTCCATCCTTCCCTCAAGTGTTAAACAAAGTCGATGTCTTGACATGTTTACTTTATACTCAGCAAACGACACTTTATTGGTGCTTAAATCATTTGTGTTTGTAGATGATCCCACTAATTACTTGCCATTGTGCCAAGCTACTTTCTCTCTTATCTATTCTATAAACATACCTACTTTTGCCAAAAGCAGAGTAACCTAGCCCTGACAACACTGGGAAATAGGTAACTAGCTACGCCTAGAGGGCTGGCTGTTAGTGGAAAGGTTTGTTATTTATTTTTTTAACAGCCTGCCCACCATCTAACTGAAGGTGAATGTGGCTGAGGAAAATAAATTCCGATGCTTTTGCTGTTGTCTTGCCAGAACAGCAAATCTGCAATTAAAGTCAGGTAGAATATTAGCAGAAGGCACAAAAGGTAATTATTTAATTTTAATTACAGCATGCCCTATTACACACTTTGGCTGAGGATTACTGAAATATTCTGTTGCTGAAGACAGCTGTCTAACTCATTTTAGATATTGCTTTTTCACCAGTTACATGTCAGTGGCACCACAGTATAATCACACTTCTCTGTGTGTAAAATATGTTTCCAGAGGGCATTTAAAGACGCTTACATTGCAATGTGACGCTTACATTGCAATGTGACTGAACAAGCCCGAGTTTTGAAATCATCCTGAAGAGCTGATTCTTATTCTTTCTGAAGCAAGTTCTGAAGTTTCCTTGTGAGTGTCAGCCCACTTTTCATTGAAGGGCCTTCAGTAATTTCAAAGGGAACAAATAAATGGTAGGAGAAATGGCGTTTCCCTTCTGCTGGGAAACGAAAGAAAGGAAAGAACATGAGCTCCCTTGGCCCTAACCAAGCAGGGCCTGGTGCTTTCCAGATGCGGCTCTGAAGCTGTCTAGATGAATTCTATGACTGGAGACCTGGTGGTCCTGATCCCACGCGCTCATTGTCATACACAGATGAGGACACGAGTCGCCGTCCCACGTGAGGACGTGAAAATGCCATGAGGTGCAGTGTGGGTGCGGCCCCTCTTTCAATTGAGAGCCTCTGTGGCTAACCTCCAGCGGCATTACAGTGCGTTGACCAGAAAATGTGCAACACGAGGCCAGCCCAAGGAGTCTGAATAGCAGACAACCCTACACTGCACAACTGAGAGCCCTGCTCCTTTGTGCAGAAGGAATGGAGGCTTTCACCAGAGGGGGAATGGCCCATCTGGGGGCTTGTCCTTCACAGAGGCACTTAGTTCCCATAGCCTTGCTGATTTGTTCAGTTGATACAGCGGCGTTATGCAACTATGTTGATACATCACAGGACTGGCACAAATGACACCACAACTTTCTGTTTCACAGCTATTAGCATCATTTCGATCTTAAATCTGACGCTATTTGACACAGTGAGAGTTCTTCTTTCTTTGAAGAAACTAAACAGAGAAGCAGTGTTACTTTCTGGAACTGGTTTAAAGGTTGGGTGGCATACATGCTAGATACATGGGTTCTGAAGTATCCAAAATGTCAATCAAATGTGGCTATGTTTTAGTCCAAGATGACCACTTCAGAGCTGCTCTGGCACAGTAAGCCCCTCATGGATTACTCCCGGTCACCACGGCAGCTATTGTTTTCCAAACGTGACGGGTCCCCTTTCCATCATCAAAGCTATAGGGTTAACAATTCCACATCTCACTCGCCACCACTCCCAGCGTTTAACCTGAAATACTATCCAGGCCTGCTTCAGAAGCTGTGTGTTTTAGGGCACACACACGTCACGGTGGCCCTGCTCCTCGCCTCCAAGGGTCATTCACCAGTCTACTGTTACACAAAAGAATCCTTCAAGTGCCCATGACAATCGCCTTCAGATCATTAGAGCAGAATGATTGGCGCTGAATGTGAACAGATTCAGGATTAATTGAGCCAGAATTAATATGAAAGTTTAACTGCCTTAACTAGTGACTCTTTTTTGGCAAAGGCAATGTATTCCATGTGTCCACCCCATATGTGGGTGGATATAATGAAGTTTTCTTCAAGAGTTTTTCCAATGTTGTTTCCCAAATTCTGAGTATGATATGAGAATGGTGAGACTGATACTCTCATTTACACATTGGCAATGCAAGATTGTGTCATACCCAATGTTTCACTGATGTTTCCTTAATATTTGTCGAATCACAACTTAACTCTATGTGATGAAAAAAGCAAAGTCAATTTACTTTGTTCATCAATTTAATTTGTCTGCAGACATCCCATCTGTCATTGAATACAAAAAATGTAAATGTAAATGTACAATATGACAGACATTTTGATAAAGAAAGTTACAACCACAGTAATGGCAAGTGTCCAGTTGACAACATTGTAAAGTTGATGCTTTATCTTGAGTTTAATCAGGAAAAGCAGCAAATCAGCAAAGAATATAGTGGCATCTTTGATGAGCTCTTTGTGATTGGCAAAACAGACTCCCTGACTGAGCAGAATTTCTTGAGTGGTGTGGCAGTATGGTTTGGCTGTTACATCCTTTTGGTTGCTCTAAGCTCTCTAGCACTTACTCTGTATAGCAGGGGTTTAGGTTCCAGGCTCACCAAAGCTCACCTCCTAATTTATCAAATGAATAATTTATTCAAAGATAATGAAATTCCAAATTGTTAATAATCTTTACTGATTTTGAGGATGAGACTGATTTGAGAATGCCGGTTGTGAAGGAGGAGCCTTCACCAGTCCTAAAACGGTGCACATGCGTGCGTGCACGCATTAGGGGTGGAGCCGAATCCGAATACGGTATTCAGCAAAGCATAAATAGTGGGTTTTTACGAATATTTATTTTGAACAAATATTTTTTAATTATTTGTTTTCGGGAAGAAGCAAAACATATGTCAAATAGCTGGTGTTCCTCATAACTGTGAGCATGGTGGGTATTTGTGCTCTGCCTGATTGTGCTGGCATGACAGGAAGACAGTAGGAGAGTGGAGGGGAGAGAGAGCACAGACTGAAAAGGTTTTTTTGTTTTGTTTTTTTTTTTTTTTTTTTTTTTTTCACCTTAACTGGTTTGCTGAGGTAGTTTATTATAATGTTACTTCACAGTCAACTGATTCTGCATAACACCAGCTGTCGAAAAATATAGTGTGAACAGAGGTCTAACTGTACGCCATGCTCTGTCTTTCATCTCAAGACCTTTATCAAAGTCAGACCAACAGAAGGTTAGATATGAGCCAGGCAAAACTATGGGAATATTGTAAAATGCTGTTTAGATCTCAAGATTTAACATGATCTGTCAGTTCCAGAGCTGAAAAGAATCAGTTGTTTGATACTGGATTTGCAAGATAAATTTCCCATTTGTGCCATGTGCTGTAATGCCCTTAGAAGGAGCCAATCTTTTTATGTACTTTCTCTTTCATGTTATCTTTAGCTATTTTTTTCCAGTCCAGTGATATTTAACATGCATCCAAAATGTGCACAGTACTCTTTCACGTGATTCACATGCTTGGTAAAAAAAAAACATATCTCTCTGATCAATGCATTCCGTGCAACACAATCAGACTGCCTGTCCAAAACAGTTATGTTAGATCTGTCATTATTTCTTGGCTTATCAATTTTAAATGCCTATCTTTTGCTATGGGAGCATGCCTTTTTCTTCTTTCCTGGGTCATTTGATCTTGAAAAGGAAATCCAACACAAATTTTGACAGCAATTTAAACTGAAGATGCCTTCAAAGCAGACAAAGACACCCAAATCCCAATGACTAGATCAGTTTTAAGAATGGGTTTGGAATCCAGCAGTTAGTCACCAGGAGCAAGCAATTTTTGTTACATGACCATCATTTTGTGGTCACATTCCAAGCAGTGACGGGGTGTGTGCATCACTAAAACATAAACACCTGCCATACTTACCCGCCTACACCCCATCTTCATGCTTGGGCAACGTTAGGGGTTGTAATTGCATAATATAATCCATCCCATTGAAAAATATAATCCATTTCCAGCTGTCTCTTTCAATCACAGCAAGGCCAGAATTTTGGTGTTCTTGTTTTTGAAGTCAAATATATGGGCAATCTCTCACATTCACCTCTCCAGACAGTTTAGGGAAAATCTCATTTAAAAGACTATAACTAGTGAAATTCCAATCTGGTATCATAGCCTAAATGTCAAAACTAGATGCTTTCCCAATGTGTATGAAGCATTAATATGCAACCGTTCATGGCTGTGGGACATACCAAAATTTGATGTTCTAAAAAAAATGTAATATTCAAAAATTCAGCTGGAATGCTACAATGCTACCTTTCACAAAATTATTGATTTTATTTATTATTATTTTGATTTATATCCAGTATTCAGTACTCTCCATATTCATTCATAATGCTGAATAGGGACAAAAGCCTTGACTGGATTGTTTTGCTTAATTTTAATGAAAAATGTTTTACCTTTACATCAGTAGCATTGCAAAGAGCGCGTTCATGTTGTTCCAAAATAATTTTATTCCTGAAAACACGAGGCTAATCGTGTGATATTTCAACAGTAGCACCACCAACATGCTTCAAACACCGCATTACAGTAATGTACTTGCAGATTTTAAGTAGTTATGAAAACTCTTGTTTGGCATCCTGCTGGATCTGTAGTTACTCTAAATAGCATGGCCACAGCCTTACCTAAAGAGGGAACACCGGTGATGCAGGCCTTAATGTGGGTGGTGAAGCATGTTAAAGCATTCTTTAACATGTACGTGCAGTGTGTGCAGTTGGATGGAGAAGTGGTTCCCACACACCAAAGGTGGCAGTGGAGCCGTCCATAACATCAACAGAATTAGCGATTGTGATTGTCTGCCTGTAAAGATCTATGTCATTAAAGCCTAAATTACCACACAAAAAGTCTGCAAGTTTATGCGACTCACATATTGATGGAATCGTAAGTGCATACAAATGCATGTACTAGAGGGAATGTGTCTCATCCATTGTCAAGTTACAAAGGCTTCGGAGGGAACCATATAACTATGAGAACTGAGAAGGGTCACAGTGTATTATTATTCATTTCAAATTACATCCAAGAGCTTTAGCCAGACTCCTCATTTTTATTTGATTGATTGTTGAGTAATTGATGTCAACTTGCTACTGGCTATAACCAGACTCATATTAAATTTAAAGGGCATGAATTTTAGTCTCATAAATCAGTATGTTTATTTTCACTGCCAGTGTCCCTTCGGAGGAAGACATTTTTAAGCACATGCAAAGTAAACATTATCTCTTTTGTGAGAGCTTTTCTTTTGGTTCACTTCCCAGAGGAAAGAACAAAGAATCTGTATAAATGAAGGACTGCTAATCTCTGTCCTAATGCTTAGTGTACAAGCTTAGGAAAGTTGAAGAGGAGGTCATCACAGTTTCCCCTGACAAATCAAAATTTGCCATGTGAATTAGCCTGTGGTTTACAACTGTACGCAGTACAAGCAAGATATTCTGCCAAACTTAGTGAGGTTAGTTCACAACAAGGAACATTCTAGGTTCCTTGTTCTCGTTTGGTTGTACCATGCCATACTGGGTGAAGTATGGTAACTAGGACACAGCTTTCTGCGGCCCTGCAAACAACAGTTCTGTGGTTTTATATGACATTATTGGGAGGTCAGGTGGAAGGACAGCGCATTTGGTGATCTTTTGCACATTTGCCACATCTGAGTGGGCTTACTTCCAGTAGAATTGTTTAACCTCACTGTTATAGCAGTCAGATGCTTTGTTTTGTCTTGATAAACTTCTCTTGTGAAGCCAACAATCTTGCAAATTATGATAAAACTGAAGTCCATTGGCCTCATGACACAAAGAAAACGTCTTACACAAACATGTCAGGAAATTTATTTTAAACGAAAAATTTCCATGAGGACACACACATATTTTCTGTTGCTTCCTTCCACTTTATCCTTATTGAGTCTGTATTCATGTCATTTTAAGCTGAGAGAGCATGTTAAAATTCTTGCCGTTTTACATGTTCGAGTGCTTCAGCAAGGGCTATTCTGTGAATGTAATGAAGTGATTGGGCTCTAAGTGAAGACTCATAAGATTAAGGTACATTATATAACTACATATATGGTATATCAAGTATTATCTATGAGTCTGTTTCTTCATACCAAAGGAAAGAAGAAAGATTTTGTCGCTGTACTAAGCTGTAACTTGTGGCTTGCAGGCGTTGACTTTGATGGTGTCTGGACAATTGGATTCTTGTAATGGAACTCACAACTGCTAACTTGAATCGATGTGTGGCAAACTACACACAGTCACTGATAAATGCTCAGTATTGCAGAGATTGATAATGCTGTACTATGAACGCAGTACTCTTGAGTGACTACTTTTTGACAGGAAATGAATCACCTCATGAATTTACTGCAAGAATTTTTTTATACACCCAAATTCATACCGGGAGCCATTTTTTTCATTCATTAACTAATCCTTTGTGGGGCAGATGAAGATGAAAGTTGCACTCAAGTATCTGAGGTATTAAGTTTTTTCCCCTGACACCAAACAGCTTTTTACCTCTCACTTGTGGTTACATTGGTGTAAAGAATTATGTAACCATTCATAATAATTTCATAACTCCTTCAAAATACCACTTGACGTACAGATTCATGGGATGAATTCAAAAGTTCATAGGAAACCTGACAGGCTCTGCTTGTCATAAACAGTTAAGAATATCTCAACGCTTGTGTGAAGCATTCATAGAGAATCATGAAGCATTATGGATGAAGTACATGGCATTATGCGGGTGTTATGACAGGCCACATAACAATGTTAAACAATGCTCTGCAAGAAGCGAAAACTGCAGACTTATTTTATTAGTAGTTCAGTTAATTCAATCACTCTAGAATAATGTTATGGTTTTCACTTTCCAAGGTTTAGAAAACAATGAATTCAATCCTCTTACACTTGCATGAGTTCCACAAAATAGCCTTACATGAGAACATGGACATTTTAAAGTGCAGTCTGTTCCACTTTGGCAAGTCCTCGCCTTTAAATCTGTACAAGTGTTCCACGTCTCAAAGAGAGCCGGTGGATTTTGTTTTCCTTAAAACAAAGTGGAAGGTCTAAGTCAGATTGATGAATACTGACAGGAGCATTTGGAAATAATCATCGAAGTGTCATGGAAAAATGGCTACGTCATGAGCCACAGGAGATTCAGACGTTTTGCCAGTATCAATATTTTCATTTGGGGCTCACAATGCCTTTCCTTTGACAACATGTTTAAGTCTCCTTGTAAGTTGCAGAAATCCCCTTGGTGAAAGAACATGCTAGCACTCAGCCTTTGTAATGCACGATGCAGGCAGATATTCGTGCAACGTCTATCTGGCTTTACCCTCAACAGAACAAAATGAAGGGAGGCACAAAAATAGAATTCTCTTTGGATCTCATTTTACACATCATAAATTTGATGGTCTGTTTTAAAACGTGCAGAGAAGCCACTGTGCCATATGAGACAGTGGCCTCAACACCTTTATGGGTGCTGTTGCGTCACACAGGGGCTTTTTCCATCCACTTTCAACCTAAAACATCACTGACAAGGACTGAACCACTCCACAGGTGCGGTCTTATTTTAATCTGATTTGTCTAACAGACAAAAGGTATTGAAAACCCTACCACACACACCAGTGAATTTGTACTTGCTCTGATATTGATAATCTCCTTTTATGAAATTTGCAGAGACAGAGGAGGTGACAGAAGGAATTCTTTCAAACCATGATTTAACATTTATGTATGAAAGGCCAATTGAATTTTGTTTAATTGTGTCCATTAAGTGCTGCTGTTACTTTATGCATATAAGAAATGTGTATTGACTGTATCTAACTCCGGTTTAAGGTACACTATTAAAATTCCAGGCATAGAGTGGTTTTAAAAGCATATAAAAATCACCTGTTGTTGAAATTGTTAAGAAACATGGCCTCATATGCAAATTTAGCCATCATGGGGAATCCCCGGAATTTGGCTTTTTTTAGGTTTTGGTGGAAAAAATCCTCAGTTGTTCAAAAGTTTGTCATCCAGTCCTTCTGACATTACTGTTAAATGCACTTGCCTAATGGCTGGAAAAAGCCTCACAGACATGCACGGAGCAGGTATTTCAATCCCAGCATGCCCCTGTGAGAAAGAGGTTAAAAAAAGTGGTGCATTGCAGAGAAAACAGAAAAGTTTAGTGCCCTTATAAATGGGGGGGATAATTTTAGACTCAAACTGTTCGCAGCTAGCTGGGGGCCGTCCCACGTCTGAGTGAGCATGAGGAAGGGAGGCTGGCTTGTTTGACATTTCCCAGCCGGTTTCTCACGTCTCCCCCCATCCCCCAGCTCACTGGTGCAGGGCGGACTGACAGCACGAAGGAGAGCCCTGGGGGGGGGCTAAGGCGCAGAACATTCCCCTCCAGTCTGGACATGGCAACATAGCCGGCTTTTTAATGGACTCTGTGGCTTGCCCCTGAATACTTCATCTTCTCTCCACGAACAGTCCTCGTGCCCTTTGCCTGTTGAATTTGCCTCAATTTGCACTCCATTGACGGTTCATTAGCAGACTGTCTCAGCTCATTTGCTGAACAAATACACCAGTGGACGGGCACGCAGACGGTGTCGCAGCAAAAGGCAGCCACAGCTGACACAGAGCCTCTACTGGAAATCTTGTAATCAGCGGATTTGAGAGGGCTTGACACGGAGCATTTTTTGAGGCAATATATTAACATATATGAGCCTGCACACCACAGATTGACACTGCAGCTTTCTCACACCATGTGAACAGATGAAGCTGCGCTCATCTATAGTGTTGAGAACTACAGGTTTTTTGGGCAATGCTGATGATGGGTATTCAGCCAAAGAACAAGGCCCTCCAGCTAGTGGGAAATGGAAGGAGTTCCAATTAAAGAACATCACATTTTCAGCTTAAGGTCAGCACCTTCACCTTGTTGACATCTGTCACACATTTCACTGAGCCAGCTAACATCATGCCAGCATCACTGCTTTTCCCAACATAACAACTGGTGGTGACCATAATCAAGCCTAGAATGGACCATTTCATGTTTAATTCACACTGTTGCCTGATCAAGTCTCACCAAACAAGCTTGTTCTGCAAACAATTTGAAATTCAAAGAATGCATATATGATGCTGGTCTTTCTCTTCCAATTTATTTCCTTGAGTTTGCCCCATCAAGACTCTGTCCTCCTCACTGCCCCAGCTGGAACGAGAACGCACTGGAAGTACGCAGTGATGCTGTTTTCCCACACAGCTTTATTAATATAATTTTTCACGGTTGGCTCCAGCATACAGAGGGAGCACTTATCTTGATGAAGTGAGCATATTCATCCCTGGGAAAACAGAGAGCCAATTGATTTTCTTCCCCTTCGCTCTTATTAAGTTAACATTTTTCGGGCTGCGCCGTGACATGCTTTCTATTTTTTTTTTTTGCTGAGTAACTGGGGGAAAACCAGGAGCCTGGTGACGGAATGGAATCGCAATGCGCTCTCGTGGACGAGGCCACGGGACGGAGAGGTCCAGATCGGGTCGCGTTTTTTAACCCAAAGCAAAGCACCGAGCGCTGGAGCGGGAGGTCGACCCCGGCTGCTGCGAGCCAGCAGAGCTGCCAAAGCAGCGGTGGCTCGGGTGGCCCTCACGTGTGACACCGTAAGATAAGCAGATCACCACTGCTGCGCACAGAGGTGATCTGCAGCTCAGACGCCTCACGGGGATTAGAAGGTGTGACAGTACAGCACGACAATCTGCAGGGCCCCATTCATAAATCTTGCCCTGCAGTCCCTTTCGCTCTGATGATTCTATACACACACACGCACACGCGCGCGCACACACACACACACATACACACACACACACACATACACACATGCCTGGGCTTCAGTCAGGGGTCTCCAATTATGTTTGTCAGAAAACAATGCAAGTACTCTATTAACGTGTGTATAGGTCGGGGCACCAGTGAGGCATAGCAGTTAGGGAGTTTAACGTGTAACAGAGAGGTTGTTGGTTCACAACCCAGATGGGGTACTGCTGTTGGGCCCTGGAGAGAGGCCATGAAGTGCTTCAGTATGTACACAGTTGAATGAATGGGATAATACATCAACTGTAGGTTGCTCTACATACGAGTGTTTAGCACATGAGCAAGTATATAACGTGAAGTGTATTTGACGGGCTAGGGAAGGAATTTTAGGGACCACTTAAAGCTGAGGAACAACTGAGGAATTTGTTGCCTCCCCTGAGGGGAGAGTCTAAATCACAGATGTGATTTTCATAATAAATGTTACAGTGTCAAAAGGATGCCGAGTGCCAAAAAAAATTTGTTCTAAATAGCTCATTTCCAAATCTTGAGCTCAGTCCTGTTCTTTAACACAACATGTGATCATGTCTTGTATCATTGTGGCCATCCAAAGCCTGAGGAAGGGGCGGATATGTTGCTGTTACTGTCAGATTAGAGCAGGCCTGGGGCAAAAGAGGGCTGGCTGGTGCATGTCTCCTCTCTCCCATACTAACTAGGTGGAAGTGGCAGCAAATTAGGCCTAAATTTACGACCATTTACATAACATTATCTGCTGTCCCTCCAGCAGTAGGGAGGGTGGCAGCAGGCCTGCGCCTTTAACCCCCGAATGACCCAGCTAATGTCTGCGCTCTTAAACACCAGGAGTGAAACCTTGCCAAACGTAGGCGTGCAGCGACCACCCAGAGCCACTGTCAACCTTTTCTTGTTGGCGGTTTGAGCATCTTTGGCATTCCTCACTCTGTCACAAAGAGCAGAGACGCATCTCGCTCCTTAAACCGTGCCAAACAAGTTTTTTTTTTTCCTTTTTTAAACAGCGTGACCTGTGGTCTGTGCCATGTTTCAAATTGTATCAACAAATTGTCCCAGCTCACCGAGCCGAACGCCTGAGCCAGAGGAATTGGCAGTCTTGGAAGGTTTCTTCTGCACAAACTGGGTCCCGTCTCTCCTGTTGTCTGACATGGCAGCCCACCAATATGCTGTAATGTTTGATCTGCCGTCTCCCTGTTTCAGGTCAGAGAATGCTTTTCCACACAGAGAGCACACCTCTGGTACAGCTGTAGATTTATAAAGAAAATAATTAGAGTAGCTATGAAAAATGTCTCCCTGCTGCCTGGCCCAGCCCAGACCAATGTCTTGTCCTTACTGCAGGGTTTTCCCCGTCATAAAACTTAGCCTCATTGTTTCATGGAAAGAAAAATAAATCTGTGAGTTTAACTCTTCTTCCTTACATCCACCCCTAGACTGCTCATCATGTTTTACATGATTACTCAAAAAGGTAACGGAGTAATTATGTAAGACACACAAGATTGGTCCGTCATTTTTATAGTTTTTGGTTGGTTTCACTTTATCCTTGGCTTATTCCCTGGCTTTGTGAATTATCAATAGTCAAAGTCAATGTAGGTCTGACATTAGCACTGGGAAAAAACCTTCATTATCCAAAGTAATGTGGAATGGCCTTGCAGTATCATTTGTGCCTGGAACAGCTTGTGTAAAAGGCCACTTTCCCAAATAAAGACCAGATTCTTCCGCACTGAGATATCCTGGAAGCTCAGAACAGCTGAGGACCATCTTCCCCGGCACTCCCTCACTCTCAAAATGCCATTTGGTTTACAATCAGTCATCTGGCCAGCATCACCACTGACGTCCCCACCTTCAGAGGCACCCGGGGAGCAATCGCCTGGGGAGTGAGGTGCTCCAAGACAGGCAGGAGGTCAGTTCGCATACGTGGTCCCCTCTGCTGTGGGCCGAGCCCCTCGTCTCCAGGAATCTGCTCGCCATCCCACAGCACATTCGGTTAAAGCTGCATTTGGCTGGCCTCGAAAAACACAACGGTTCTCTCACAGAGCAGCCTGAGAACTCTCTCATTGGAAAGGACATATTAAATATACACAGGCGCGTTATTTTTGGAGCGTGATTTGTGCATCACAGTTTCCGAGAGATATTTCTATTTTGTAAATCCCCTTTTTAATTGGATTTTTTTTCTATTTGTCTGCCAGCAATTCCCCCAATTCCTGTTTCCTTAGGTCCAGATGCCTGTGTTTTTGAAGCCACTGATGCGCCAACTCATATTTCCCAGTATTTATTGTCTACAGCCGGCCAGCGCGACAGAAGCCCTCGCCAAAAAGCAGGAGAAACTTGTTAAGCCTATCACATCCGCACATGTCTATAGAGAAAAGCACAAATCCTGCAAGTAAGGAGTCCTTACTGGACCGCCTAATTTACCAAAACGGAAGAAAATCAGACAGTCATCTTTCTCTGTGGCTTGGAGGGAATGCTCTGTGTTCTGTCAGTGTACATCACTGCTAATTAAATAAATACCTTACATTAATAATAAGAAAAAAATCCTTTCTCGCTTTTTTCTATGACCATAATAGAAAAAAACCTGTCTGTTCACATCATGGTGGCTGGACAGTCAAAATGGATTTGGGGAATATGTTCAAAAATATAGGAAAAGCAAGTCTGTGCTCGTGTGACACTTGGGTTATCCCCTAACCTCTTCCTAATTAGTACGTCTTTTTGAAGTCTTTGTGAATTAACAAATGAATCAACAACTGAATGCCCTATCAAACAGCCCATTCCTCAAAGACCCCTTTTTAGAGTAAGGTCTGCACTGTCTTCACTGCTGACTGCAAGCCACAGGCAGCCAAGCAAATTTTCAAGAGCCAAATCCGACGCACATCACCCACTATCACTGACACCAAACCGTTTCCTGTCTCAGTTCTTCCAATACGTTCATAAGATCCTCAAAAAGAGTCAACAATGGCTCTGCCAAAAGGAACGAGAATACGCTTTTTCTAAACCCCAAAGGACTCCCCGTGCCATGGCGCACACCATGCCGCCTTTTTGATCAACCGTTGCAACAAAAGCCCAAGTCCCTAGCCTAGGCATGATCTCTACGTACATCCAGCAAGGGAGGATCTCCCCCTCATTAAGGACATAATCTGTTCCACTACATTCTTGTGAAAGGGACTAATCCATTGGTCCAGCATGCCTCAGTGCCAAACGGTAAAGGGAGAGAGGGCAGCAGCTTAAGTGACCGGATTGGAATATGGTATTGAGTGTCAGACAACAAAAGAGACCAATCTCCCCTCCTGCCATTGAGTCTTTGTTCATGGCATGAATTTAGCTAATCATGCACACGAGTGCCGCCGGCCGCAGCGGGAGAAAGCGCCAAGCCGGCCACAAAGGCACGCCCATCAGATGAGCCGTGAGAGAGAGAGAGGGAGCGAGAGACGCTGAGCTGTTCACACACAAGTTAATTACTGCCCAAAGGCTGCCCGCCGATGACTTGTTGATCATTACCATAATCACATTACTGCGCTGCGCCCATGTCTCATAGGACGGACCCTGCTCCAGTTCCACCCTCTCTGCCTGCCACCAGCCCACCCAATCACATTGGATCCCTCCACATGCTCTGCATCCATCTGAAAGACCTAGCAACACCATCCCCAGTATTCGACTTTAGATTGAGTTCAGCCAGGAAGCTCATTTGCGAACAGTATACAGTGACCAGGTGGCAGGTCTTTTAGAACACTTAACCAGCGGCAATCCTAAAGCCGAGGGAGTTGCCATCCACTTCCCGGGTTTCTCTGCAGCATGTTTTTTCCTCCCGGTTGATTTAGGGTTGTTGCCAAGGATGTATCTAGGGGCTGTGAGGAGTGGATGGCAAGGTTTGAGGGATGCTTGCAAATTCTCACAAATCACTTAGGATATCTCAAGAGGGAAGCATCAGTTTCACCTTCAGCATGATAAAGGTTATGATGGTATCGTAACTGCTCAATTTGTCAAGATAAAAGGAAACGTCCTCTTTTCAATTTAGGTTCAAGGGAAACAAATGTATCTTGAACTCTATAGAAGTATACTGTGTGGATTGGCACTGTGTTCACTATATCGACAAACATTATATAGTAATGGAAATAATATGGATAATGCTCCCTGCTTTAGGCCATACCCAAAACACACACACTTTGTCACAATTACATCACATATGCGCACACACGTACACACCTGTGCGGGCACACGCACACACAAAATGCACATATACTTACACACTTAGAAAAGTACACAAACCATAGTAGCCCCTCAGGTTTGACTTTCATTTTGATTTCCTTTCTTATATATTTGGGCTGGGTGGAACTTTGAGACTACACTTGACCTTTAAAGCTCCTCATAGCAGTCATTTCTTTGTGAAACACTGAGTTCGGTTTAGTTCACACCATCTGGTTTAACTTGGAATAGCGTGGCTTGTTTTAACATCTACACATTTTTTTGTGAACTAAACAAAAATTGCATAGGTCATATCTTCAGCAGCAGCCTTCTGAGACAACTAAGCAATCTGACAAAGCAAGCAATATGTGCGCAGCCACAACCAAATCCCATGCTGAGAAACACTTTCTTCTCCCCATCAGTTTGTCTTTAATGAACCCAGTTATGCCTGTTAGAGAAGAATGATTAATCTCAAATGTCCTCAGAGACATGTGCGTAACAGGCTAATATGCGTGGGGGAACTGAATAGATATAACATCTGATGAACAGCTTGTAGTGGTGTGTCATGGGCTTGATTCCTCCAGTGATTTACTGACACGTCTAGGAGAGTCTTATCTCGTCATCCTCATAAGCGCACATGACCTGAACAGTCAGAGAGCCTCTGATTCACAGTGCTCACCCCTGTGGGATTACAGACCAGCGCATACGCCACCTGCACAGAAACTGACATCAGTGTGGAAAGCCTGCTAAAAGCCACAAAATCCCAGGCAAAAGGTCTCGTGGGCCACTGGTTCTGTGTGGAGTCTGGTTCAACCAAACACTTGCCCTGAGGTTTGCTTTCAAATACACATTGACATTTTCCTGTCATGCTTCAACTTTAAAGCTCCAAATGGATGTGTAACTTTTGGATGAACTGCTAAATCTTTTTTTCCCAGAGGCAATAGCCATAGGCTTCCTGAGAGCTTCACAGTGCATCCTTATAACCCTGTGCTCTTGCCCTTCACTTGACTCCTGGGTTTCACCTGATCCACAGCTTGGAACAGAGGTGGTCAATTCTTTGTCCACTGGAGGCCTATGCATGCTAGCCAACTCAAAGAGACCTATTGACACTATCCCAACAAAATAGGGTATTTTGCATACTGGCAGATTGATTCCGGCAGTAAAATTGCATGACTGTCTTTTTGTTTTATGAATGAAAGGTCTTTATGTTTTATTTTTTATTTATTTATTTATTTATTTATTTATTTATTTATTCATTTTTAACTTGCAGATGCTCTTGTCCTGGGCCACTTGTATAGCACACATCAGCATTTCCTGATTCCTGTCCTGGGGCAATCCGTGTATGTGGTTTTTTGTTCCAGCTGTTCCTGCTTGTTCCAATTAGGTTTGATAAGGCTGTTAACTGAATACCAGTCTTCCAGTGCTGAATATTCTATCAATTCTCTGTCAAAAACAGACCTGTCAGACTTATCTTTGATAAAACATTAAGTGAAAGTTGTTTATTCAGCATAATGTTGTCGATACCTGCCCTCAGGACATATGTGGTGCACCTGTCTCAGTCATGCTTAATTGGTTATTGGTTAAGGATACAACATTGGTGTTCCACTCTTCAACACTGCCATTATGGGCCAGAACCACAAATGAATGTTCCACTCAATCACCGTATCTACAAGTGGCAGTAAGTATATCCACAAGTCTTATACAAGTAAGCCAGGAACCAGATACAAAATGCATCTTCTCAAATGGCCAAGATGATTCCTTCTAAAATTGTATCCCATTCTCCTAAGCCTGTGAATAACAGGAAAGATCAATTGCCAAACGTTCATGAGCAATTCAAACAGGTGCATATCCACTTACCCTTTCATTGGTAATTACAGTCTGGTGTGTTGGCATGGCATTAACAGGCACTGGGTGGGAGGAGTGGGTACCTGCCCCATGGATTGTTTTTCCCTTACTTCAAAATGGTGCTCTCAACTGTCATGTTAAAGCAAACTACTGATAGTGCAAAGAGCATAAACAAGCTGGAGCTGAGAAAAACATACCAAACAATTGTTGCCTATGTACATATTTAATTTTCCTTATCAGTCCTGGGGCTTTATCACACATTCTCACCTGCACAGCAAAGGTACCTGGCTCCACACTAGCACAGAGAAACAACTTTTGAAATTGCTCTCATTCATTTAAAGTCAGTCAACAGAGCAAAACTCTCATAGTGATAAGCAGTTCCTAACGTTTCCTCTGATATTGGGTTACACGCTTTAACACAGTTCACCTGATACTAATTCCCTGGCATTGGAACAATCCCTTTTAGGGTAAACACACCTACTGCCTTTAAATTATATCAGTAAATAAACAGTTGCATTATTGTTTAGCTGCAAAATCTGCACAACAGAGAAATCTAACACAGCAGGTGAGTCAAATCAAACAGTTGCACCAACTGTATAGATTTCTCCATTCCAGATCTCTAACTCATGGCACACACAAAAAAGAGATTGCTAAGAAATGGTCCCTGTACCTTAAATGTCAGTTCATTCACATGGATGCAATAGAGCTGCACATACAAGTTATCTAACCTGAGTCAACAAATACTTTGATCGAATAAACATAGAGAGTCACTTGTGCTGTGTTTGGGTTCATCAGAGACAAGGACTCCCATCACAAACAACAAGACTGTGAGCCTGGAGCTGGTTGGAGGGGCAGACAGAGCAAAGAGCTACCCCCATCCCCCGATCCCCCAGCTACTTTAGTTTGATGGACTGAAGCATTGAATTCTCACTGAGAAATGTAAATGAGCGTATAATTTCACAGCTATTGGACGTGCAATCTGACAATCTCCCGAGGTTTAAAACGTAACCCTAATTAACCCTAATTACACAGAGAATGGGCATTTGAATGCAGCAAGTAACGTGAGATGCCTTTGGCCTGGGCATTAGAGAATGGACAAAGGCCCAGACATACCTTTTGATTCTGACCCGCAGTGGGAGGAAATGGAAAGCTTGTCATTTGAAATGCGCGTAGTACCTGAGGCCACACATTTAAATATGGGTATACTTGGTGCAGATAGGGGTGTTTCACTAGATCCAGAATGCTTGTTAGCTGTGATCTAAGAGTAATTCTTTACACATTCAGCAGAGGAGAACATCCAGCTGTGTTACTGAGCTTAAGAGTGCCTGGACTGATGCATACATTTCGACAGCCTCATTCTCTATGTTTTCAGTCTTGGGTCATAGCCAACCAGGGATGTGCAAGAAAGGATAGGAATCAAGTCAATTTTTGTGAACAAAGCATCATTTTCAGGTCTTTTTTTTTTTTTTTTAAACCTGGCATTGTTTTTATTTCCAGTTTAAAATCTAGATTCACCATAGATTACATTAATTTGAATAAATTATCATTTTTTGTTTTGTTTTGTTTTTTTTTCCAGTTTACATGAAATATACTTTTTCCATCAACACTACTCCTCAGCACAATTATCTCTTTGAACCAAAGAGGCTTCAGTTCATAGTCCATTTAAGGCCTCACACTGTAATGACAAAGCTGTTTACAGAGTGTAACTCCTCTACTGTTGTTTGAAGTCTTCTCTCCGGCAGATGCGGTGTCTCTAATCCTCTTTGCCATGTTCAGTTCAACAGCTAACACCTTTAGATGAAAAGACATAGTAAACCCTATAAAAATTCCTGTTGTTGCCTTTCATAAACTGTGGACAAATGAACACAGTAAATCAAGGGCTAACAAACAATAGGATGAAAAGCCCATGCAGTGAGGCAATATAAACTATTTATGCGGCCTGCAAGCTTGTTCATTAGCAGAAACAAAAGGTCTTCAGCTAATAGCACTTCCCTCAGACAAAGTCAAAGAACTCAGCATTTGCAAGTAAATAGTGGCAGCAGTGCCTTGCCAAGGTGCATACAGCCTGCTTCACTTTTTTCTGCAGCACAAGACTGACATTTTCCTTTGCCAGGAATACACACCCTGATTCAGCCCAGTTACAGAGATACAAACATTCACCACTGTTCATACAAGAGAAAGGCAGCACCCTGGGTTAACAGAATACCCTTTCATGCACATACAAAGACTTAGCATAATTTACACAAAACAGTTTCATTCCCTGGAGGGGGTGAGGAAAAAGATATGTCAAAATAGCCAAGCAGTGTTGTTATGACATCACCTCAATGTCCGTTTTATGGTTGGCTACTTGTAAGGTGATCTGTGAAGCAGTGCCGGTCTCTGACAGCACAGTATGGTGGGGCACACTGCGCTATCCTGATGAATCACGGATTGTGCTGCCGACGTTCTGCAGCGGTTGCTGATTAACTTTTTCAGTTGCTGTGTTGCAACACTTCCAGTGGTGGGAATGACGCCCAGGTTGGAGAGAGAGTGCTGGGAGAGTGTTTGTCACGGCTGCCGTGACCTGTGTGTATCATTATTGATTCATCTGCTGCTGCTACACTTTCACAGCTCACTGTTCTTCCAGCCCCTCGGCTCTAGATGGGGTGGTGAGAGAGGGGTGGGTCCTGTGGACTGTTTAGGAGACGTAGGAGCATACCAGACAAGTGAGGTGGTGGAGAGCAAGGGGAACACAGATTATCAGAATAGAATAGAATAGAATAGAATAGAATAGAATAGAATGTTCCTTGTCAATATAAATGTTTCAGAAGGATTTCTTTTACTTCAGCATTCACATTAAAATTAAACTTTCACAGAGATCATAAACATAAATCATTACAAGGGAGAGAAAAAAGGCATGTAAGTCGTTGGGGGTAAAAGGAGACCATGAGGGCATCTAAAATACAAGTGACATCACATGTTTCCACCCAAGGGTTCATGGAAACAGACTAATTACTAATAGGAGGATGAGAATGTGAAAGAGAACAGAGGGATAAACTAAAAGACAAGGGAGTGGTTAAGTTAAGGTGAAACAGGACTAATTGAGAGACTGGGACATCTGGCATGTTGAAAAATTGGTCTGCCACAGTGAAATTTATCTCAATAGGGACTGAAGGTTTCCCTTGGGGGAGCTCAGAAATGGTGCAGATGGACTCCATATCCCACAGCCACAAGGGGGCACTATAGGTGCAGAGGGCAAGTTCCCCAGCACTATATTCTCAATTCTACAATAAAGGTTAATCTACTATAGAACGTTCTGATGGGGGCACAAAAACACCATAGACATCACCAACACCAAAGAAATCAGGCCTGATATATGTCTCATATAATATGATTTCACAATAAAGGTTACACTTCAGCACCAGTTCAAAACAACAGGTTACACACAACCTCATCTGTGGACATCCTTAGCAATTCTCCTCACATGGCAAATCTTTGAAATGTTAAATATCTTTACAGCAATCCTATACCAAAGCCGTGTTTTTCTTTGGGGAACTTTTAGCAAGTGCTGTACAGTGCTTCCCACATCCTCTGCTAAGAAACTTAACACTTTCTTGTATTAAACAAAAGCCAATAAATGTGTGGCAGGACTTCACATGAAATCAGAATTACAGTATGATAAAGCTGTGAGTTTTATGGTGGTGACTCTTGGCATTAGCCTGGCAAAAAGTCCTCACCCTTTGAAAGAACTGGGTTATTCTGAAGTTATGCACCATATTTTAAACCATGACACTCATAGTTTCTTCTCTACCTAAGGCTTCGTGGTGTTGCTGCATTTTTTTGAATATCAGTACAGAAATCTTTGTATTCCTTTCATGCTATTTCTGAGGGTCTAACCTGATGAGCTTTCATGCTGATGGTGTGGCTGTGTTGCTCTTTCCTACATCATTTGCAAAGCTTACTTTGATGAGCATCAGCATCTTATGCGCTTTCTTCTCTGTCAATAGATCACTAGAGAGTATCTGCCTTTTTAAGCATTTTTTCCTTCTTTCTTTTTTCCAAGACACCTGCTGTCACAAAAATGGTCTGATTGAGCAATGCCCCCTTTAAAATCAGGCACACGAGCAGCTGTCTGTTCTGTAATATCATTGACTTAATCTATACAAATACGAAGCCCATTTTGCCTCATTAAACCTCCTTCTGTCATTAAAAGCGAATGTCGAATGATTATTGCTGCAACATTATCAAACGCCCGTGGTTCTCTTTCAAAAGTTGATATCTATTCATTGAGTTCTTTTGGGAGAGTGCAGCTGCTCTAATTTGAGAATAAAGACGGCCCCTTTTGTTCTCCTGAGTCTCGATTTCAGAATGGGACTACCCCCTTCTTCGATTCTTTTCAAACTCACATTAGGGACTAAGAATGACCCTTGAAAGAGTTCCGCCGAGAGAAATGGATGGTAAGCTCAGAGTCTTTCTGCTGCTCTTCAATTGCAATTTGTTGCATTGATTTAACGCTAGTCACTCAGCAGCTGTGGAGGAGGAAAGCATTTCTGCAGCCTTCACAATGGCATTCATACCTGGGCTAACCAAGCAAGAGGATGATTTCAGCACGTGTTAGCAACAAGCTATAAAATTTGGCTGATTGGTGGAGAGTGAAAAAAAAGCAAAGAATGAAACAAGCATCTCACCAAATGTAAGATAACATACACAAGCCTCTATTCAGCCCCTGCAGGTTGATCCAAGGATGAATCATTTTAATGCTGGTGTTTTTTTTTATCCAAATGGAAATTGCATCATCAGGTGGCTAATTTACTAATCTAAACATGAGATGTAAATTGCCAATTGCATTTTGAAAGTATCTAAGTTTTGGGAGAGCCACTATTGGAGATATATAGTTCTGGAGCCCAACATGCCTCACTGGATGTGTCAACTACTTTAGATCTATTTCACTCTGGCTGCCTATAAAGATCCAAAATATTCCATTTCTACATTACATGGTGGATGTACTCAAGACCCTTTGCTGTATTTATGCATCAAACGAAATTTGTATTTGCTGTTTATCTCTCTCAATATTATGGATCTTTAATTTCTTCACTGAGTAAGATAAACAAGTAACGGAATTAAAGAAATTCTGTCAGTTTTTTTTTTCCTTTTAATCTCCTCCAGTTCACCAATGTACTAATTGTGACTCCCACAGGAGCGGGCACAAAGCATAAGAATATGGGGAATGCTGTAGAAATGAGAAATAAAACGTATTTCGCAAATTAATGAATACGCAAAAATATCCAAATATGTTCTGTCTTTAATCTACTGTATTGACAACAGCGACATTGTGACATAACGTTAATAAGAATGCAGACAAAAAAATAGAAATCTGCCTTGTTTCACATATTACACGTATCAGTTATCAACGGAACCAAGAACACAATTTTTAGAGGCGAATAAACCTTGAAGAAGATTATAATCAGGTGGTGAATAAAGATTCTGATTTCAGTGAAATACTGTTGGAATGAATCCTTTTTGAATTTCACGGAGACAGTTCTGCCCATGTTATGATTTATCTTAAATTTCTCTGCTAATCTGTCAATATGGGTTTTTTTTTTTGGCGAGACATGTGAAATTCCGAATCTATTCACAATTTTCTTATGGTTTATCTCCACTATGCGCTATTCCCTGTGCAAGACAAGAAGACTCAAGGAAAGGGTGGGGTTTGCATCGGCCGACCTCCCTAACTCTTGAATATTAAAGAGACGCATGCGTTGCCCCCCAACCCCCTCCTCCCTGAACTTGCTGTATAGAACAGTCAGTCACTCGCAGACGGCGTTTCTTAGCTCGTGGGTATTGTTGTACTGCTGCCGAGTAGAAAAAAAAAAGAATAAGAACAATAATAATAATAGCTGTGGAAGAATAAAGTAATAAAAGGAGGCAGGCTATTTTGCATTTGAAATCTATGCTCTTTTGAAAAAGTGTTGTTCTCCACTCGTGCATGTTCAAATCGGAGGAGTATATCAGAGCCGTGAGTCGGCCAGACTTTTAGTTTCTACGCGAGCGGCAATACAAGACAGAAGGCATGATTTTGAGACGGAGTTCAGTCTTTGCTGGTTTTCTCTTACATGCATTTTTACTATGCTTGCGAACTAAGGTACGTGGATAACTACTCTTTGTACTGGACGACTTTTAGGCATCTTTAACAATATTCTGGTTTAACCTTTCTTATATCTCATAAATAGAATGGGGTTTTAAAAGAAGGTTGCACCATGTAGACGGTGCGTGGGTTCATTTTCGCTGTCATATTTATTTATTTATTCACATACTTATTTACTTATCTGGTGTGTTGCCTAACATTTTGCATTGTTTGATTAAACGACGTGCAGCTCCTTTACCAACGAACTACCTAGTTGGTCATAATATTTGTACGAACTCAGACCTTAGTCCTTTTTAACTGTCTTGCTAACAAGCTTGCTCACTTTCTTACTTTGTATTGATTATTCAAGCAATGGATATATTTGATTTTAAACACGGACATGTTCCCTAACCATCGATTGCTAGCAAGCTAGCTAGATTACCGCTATATCGTTAAATCTGTTTGCTGCAACGAGGAAGCCCTGCTCATTAACTACCAATACAGCTGCTTAGTGTTGATTTATGTCTGACACTCAAAATGATATGCAAAATACATTTTAACTGAATTTTACTTTTTGTTTTAACAGGTGTCTGTTGCATCAGGACACTTCGAATTGCAAATCGTTTCGATGCAGAACGTGAATGGCGAATTGCAGAACGGGATGTGTTGCGATGGCTCTCGGAATGCAGCAGATCGAAAATGCATGAGGGATGAATGTGATACTTATTTCAAAGTGTGCCTGAAGGAATACCAGTCCAGGGTTTCTGCAGCTGGGCCTTGCAGCTTCGGAACTGGATCTACCCCTATCATCGGAGGGAATACGTTTTCTTTGAAGAACAACATGAAGAGCTCCAGGATTGTATTGCCTTTCAGCTTTGCGTGGCCGGTGAGTTGATGTACTCAGTTAGCTGCCCGCATTTTTTTCTTCCAGTTTACTATCTGTGTAGCTGGTGTCTTGACTAAAATGTTCTCTTAAAACAAGGCACACGGCTCTTTTTTATTGCGGCTATAAGTTACATTCGTAATCCACGTGGGAGCAGTCAGTTGGGCTCATGTAAAGACGCTAACTAGCTAGTTACTATAAGTATTAACTGATCAACTGGGTTGAAACGTAGAAATTAATGCGTGTGGATGTGCCAGAACAGCTACCCTCCTGTGTCTCAAGCAGAATGGCGTTATTATTTGTTAGCTAAATGCTTTAGTGATTTAGAGCCCATATTCTGCGAACTTGGTTCTCTAGCTATCCGGTTCTCACCCTGAATGACAGCATCAAGTCAGCTAACGATATTTGGAAGTTTGCGACGATCGAAAACCGATGGCTGGCTGAATGGAATTGCGCATTTCCAGAAGTCTTTTTCCTCTCAGAGCGATGCCAGAAATTAGCTAGCTAGTTTATTATCGTCACATTCGCAGGGAACATTAGCAGTAAACAGTTTATTTAGCCAGTTAGCAAGCTTGCTTGAAACATGGACAAGTGCCCGGTTTTCTGATTCAGTAGCACTGATTGTTTGAATGTGTTGCTTTTTGTCTTAGCTGGGTGGCGTCTAATCCAAATTTTTTTTTCCGTCAGGGTCATTTTCCCGTTACTGTAGTGAGTAATTTCAGATCGTGTCAATTTGTAAGGTACATCTTTCAGAAAGGATGAGGGTCAAGTTATTAGTGCCCCCATTAGCTAGCTGAGTTAGCTAGCTACCTAACAGTAGACAGTTACTGTTGTGTTAACGTTTAGTTGGGATAGGTAGGTAACGTAATACATTATGTCAACGAGGGCATTCTTTAACATGTACGTGTTTAATGTTGTATTTTACTTATTAATTTGACTTAAAATTAAATCTCCCAATGGCCTTATTTAGCTAACTGATACCTGTTGATCAGTGTTAATGTAGTTAACGTTACCTGGCTAGCGACTCTGCAAACAGTTCATTCAAGTTTAGGCATCAAGTGCTGCGAAGTCCGACGATTTCAGCTCATAACTGGGGATGTTTAGGAATGCGTTTTTGTTTGTTTATATACGTAATGCCGGCACTATATTTTTCAGTTTCTAAACGAAATGGGTAACGGTAGCTATGTCAACTAGCGATCAGCTAATCTTGAATTGTAGCTTATTATGATTTTTAGCATTTATAGCCTGTAACCCAAATTGCTGTTCTCTGTTTATCAAGGAAGAGGTGCTTAAGGATGTTTGCTTTCTCGTCCTTTGAAAATATAGCTAGCAGGTGAAACAATGGTGAAAAGGGTAGCCAGGCGTCCGCAATAAAATAAAACCGCGGCTATCTACTTGAGGCATTTAACATACAATGCTGTGGAAGAAGCTGCTTCATTCAACCCAATTTATGCAAAACGAAGCGCCGCAAGTGGCAAGTGACTGCGCTGTCCTCTGTTAACCCGACCGATACAAGATGTATTTCATCAGTACCACAAGCATGACTTAAAATAGACCATCCAGTTTGCCATAAATCATAACTTTACCGTGTCAAAGTCGAAATGTTATGGCGCTTAATGCTTTACACCTCCGTGTCCTTTCAGCTCCACTAAACGCATGTATCCAAGCCACAAAAACACTGACATGAAGGACCATTTCTGCTGCAAGACAGTGGTTTCTGATACTTTGGTAAATATTAAGAGCAGCAGTTAAAAGATCAAAAATGAAACTTTAGTGGGTTTGTTTTTATTTGGGGGTGCAGAACAGTTAAAAGAGGAATGGGAGGGTACGTGTATTTTTATTATTGTGGATGGACTTTAATGAAGCACTTATTCCAGAATAAATTAATTTGCCATCGCAGTCTTAGAGGATTAGTTGTTGAAAAGAAGCATTCTTGGCAATCAGAACTTATTGTTATGAGGGTCTGTTGCCTTGGTAACTAGTTCTTAAACATATACCCCCTTTCTCTTGACTGGCTCCAATATTCCTTTCAGTAAGACTTAATTAGACATTTTCATCTTGCATACTTCCTTTTCCATCAGATTTCTACCTAGCAATTGGCGGTAGGTTAGCGGTCAGCTTGTACCAGACTGGCAAAGAACATGCGTATATTTTACAAGTGGTTTCTTTTTATTTTACATTTGCTTTAGCAGTGTTAGATATTTCTTATCCCCTTGAATGATATATATGTTAGTACTCAGCAGTAAATTGGAGAAATTGATTGGACGTTTGAATAAGTTGCTAGGTAACAGACTTGCAAGGGGAAGGAACTGAGCATGCCAAGATGACTGCACCTGCAATAGCCGGGTTAGTTTCAAGGAGCCAAGTTTTCACTCCCTCTTGGAAGTGTTCTACTTGTTTTTTAGAAGGAATGAATGAGAATTGAGTGACTGTGTGGGGTTTAAGGGGGTGGGGTACTTTGGGGAGGCATTTTTCTCATAAAGAAGTCCATGAATTGATTTTAGGTGGTGGTGTGGGTGAACAGCAGGAAGCATAAAAGATGGAAACATGGGATTAATTTTGACATATGTGCAGCCAAATATCTGTCTGTCTGTCGATATGCTGATGGGGGGCCTTGCACATCCAATTTCATGTCCCAAACCTG
Source organism: Megalops atlanticus (assembly GCA_019176425.1). Lineage (NCBI taxonomy): Eukaryota > Metazoa > Chordata > Actinopteri > Elopiformes > Megalopidae > Megalops > Megalops atlanticus. The sequence goes on from CM032875.1 coordinate 68,571,197, forward strand.
CAGAGTAATTTCTCCACAGATTTCAGAGATTTTGGCTGATTATTAAAATGTGCTGTTTAGAAGGAGGATATTTAGGACAGTGTGCACCTGAGCAGAAGAATAAAATTGCTTTGGCTGGTGGCCCTAAAGTTAGGAGTGGTGTGAATGTATTCATGCTTCTTTTAAATTCAGCCACATAGCACAGTATCTTCCACATATCTGGCCTCATATACAAAAAACATTAACCCCCCCGTACACATAGACATGCACACATACACATACACATACACACGCACACAAATACACATAAACCTGTCACTTGGCAACATATGGGTTTGTTGTGAGTGCTGTCCTTAGCGTGAGATTTATTTAGTGCTAGTTATTAATCTTTTCTTTTTTTTCCTTTTTGGACTGAGCTGCCATTTTTTTAAAACCTATGCAGTATTTACCAGATAGTTATGAAATGTCTGCAGTTGAGATTTATCACCAAAGGCAAATAAATTAGGTCATAGATACTGGATCTCTGAGACCTGACTTGCAGAAAATGCAAGCAAAGGTGCAATAAAAATATATTGACTGATCACACACAAGTTGTAATGAATTTCAGACTGGTTCATTGGTCCTAATCACATAAGAAGCTACATCTGATCACAAGTTTAACTTCGGAAGATTACTTCAAGCAGAAATGCCTCTGAATAATTAGCAATTAATGAATAGCTTGGCAAATGCATGTAAAATTCTGCCGCTGCTGTTTTTTTTTTTTTTTAATGAATTATGAACATGGTTGTAGCAAAAGGTCTCAGCTGTGAGCTGGCAGCTACTAAATGAGAGCAGCCTCTCGTAATGCCCTGTTGGAATTGCTAGAGGTAATTCAGCTCACTTGTTTTACCTCAGAAATTGAGTGGCTGTCATGGACAGACAGTGGAGCAGAAGGGACAGAGATGTCGGCATTGGTTCATAAAGGTTTGGAGTCTCTTCCAAGCCCAACCCAAAACAGCCAGTAGAAAGGCCTCTTGTTCAGGCTTGGTCATTGTGAACCTGGTGTTGCGCTTGACTGGACACTAGGCATTCCATCTTTTAACCTTGCCACCCATAGTAACTGGTGTATTTAATGAAGCTATCATTGTGCTTTCAAAGTCGGCACAAGTTACAGAGCAGGCAGGCAGTTCCATGTGCTTAGAGTGCAGGGAAAAAAAAAATGAATAATTTGGGCAAGCTGCAGAGAGGCAAGACTTTCCAAAGCACAAATTATGTTTTCAGCACAAAAAATATGAAATTCCTCTTGGGAGCTGATGTACTTTTCCCCTGTTTTTTTTCCCCCCAATGTGCTCTCCGCCTGTACTTTTAGAGTTTAGAAAACGTTACGGTCTGGCCACCCAGACAGAAGCAGTCACAGCTAATATTAACCAAGAACAATGGCATGCCCAAACTGACTACAATGAGGATTACAGCATATAATGGGCCTCAACCAGAAATAATGCTAGTACAGGACAAGCAACAGGAAGCAGCAGTAGACTCAGCAGAGATCGGCTCCCAGACAAACCCTGGTGTTACTTCACATAATGGCGACTTCAGCATATTACATATTCGCATAATGCTCATTATTCCCAAAGGCCCAGTCGGCCACTCACCAGCACAGTCCAATAAGAGCAGCCGCTCGGTTTGAAAGCTGTTGTCGCTCTCAGTCTCTCCCCTCTCTGTTTCCTCCCATGAGTCCATCATCTAACAACAGAAAGACAACTGTTCCACGGGGGGTGGTGACACAGAGAGGAAGGGCCTGGTGAGTGGTCTGGCAGTATAGCCTTGAGGGAAAAGTCCTCTGGCAGCAGTGGGGAGTAATGACAGGTTTGCTTCATGTACTGCTCTCAGATGTGGTGTTTAAGCGTAAATCACTCCACTGAGGGAGAGATGTATTTTCCCATGGGTTGAATCTGGGAGTTCGTTCAGAAGCACTGAAGTAGACGCTGATGCATTGGCACTTTAAGATGGTACCTCCAACTGAAAACAATTTCTCAAAATCACATTGTTTACAAGTAACTTTTATTCAGTATTTTACAAATGGCACAGCTGGTCAGGTAGGCACTAAGTGATTTTGTTTAAATACACAATCACTCATGAAATGGCCAAATGAGAATAAAAACAGGGAAATCAAATACTTGATATAGTACTTGATGATTGTAGTTGTTGACAAATTAATGGTAAGTGTTGGAGCTCTTATCATTGCATATAACTCAATGCTGGCAAATGGATAAAGGTGGTTAAAGGCCCATTATCAAGGAGTGTTCCACATTAAGGCACTTCAAGAGACAGCCATGGCCCCACTTGGCCCCAGAATCACCAGAGTCACTCTCCTTTGTTTTGATAGGAAGTGCTCAGCAAACAAGGTGTTCCTCTCATCCATCAGAACCCACAGCATCTGAAGTGATTGTGAAAGTGCCTTTCCACTGACAGTCTGGGCGTTTAGTCAAACAAGCTTTCAGCAAATGCAGACGAATCGGCTCCCCAGGAATGGGAGGCGTGATTGACAAGGAACAGGACTGTGATTTAATCCAGCAAGTGCCTTTTGTGGGTCACTGTTTACACTTTTAGTCATGGGCAGGTGCGTTGCACGACTGTATACACCTTGTCAAGGGTTCCTAATGACTGAAGGTATGTACTCATGTATCCCTGCTTTGTGTGTGTGAATGACAAAACAGGGTGAGTGAAGAAAAGCAGACGCTGTCAGAGAAACTTAGTATCCAGGTGTACCTACTGTTCTAGAGCTTTTCTTCAGGCAGGAACAGATAGCATTTGTGCAACAGTCGATGCAGGCCTTTCAGCTGCTTGCCAGCACTCTTAAGAGAGGAACAGCTGACTGTATCTGTGACTGTTCACCGTCAAGTCTAAGTCAGGGCCTAGACTGGTGTTATCAGATTTCTGTGTATTGAGAGATGGCATTCAGGGAAGAGCGAGGCGTCACTTGCACACATGAGAAAGATAAACCTAAAGGGGCCATACGCTTTCAGGACTGATAACCAGATTGTGTTGCTCCTGTTGTGCTTCTACATCTGGTGATAGAATTTCACCCCTAGGAGTGTACCAGTCTGGCAAGAGTGCTTTTGTGCTCAGTGTATTAGAATCAGGATTATGCCAAGCTGGCACTGTAAAGGGCTTGAGAATCAAATACATTTTTACAAAGGGGTGATTTGTGTGCCATGCTTCTAATCTGTTGACTTGCATTTACCTCACTGATTCCCTTACTGCAAGAGGCACTGGTTGCACGTTCAGACCTGTTCAGATTCATTTGTATGAGAATATTTTCCCACTGTTAGCTGCCTGTGAAAGCACTGCCTCATTCAGTGGGGTACGAAACACGGACCGCTTTATCGAAGCAAAGTGGATTGCTGTGCCACAGTTGAGTGATGCATCCGAGAGCCATGGATTCACTTAGAACAGACACTGCATTCACATTAAGGAGCTGTTTACTTTCTCCATAAGTTATCGGAGCACGCCTTGCAGCTTATGCACTTATTGCTTGTTGAGCTTTATATTTTATATTTTATACTTTATATTTTGCAGTGGAGAGAACTGTACTGGCCTGCAAGATTCCCAGTTACCAGGGATCCAGACAGGAGTCGGGCAGTGTCAGGGTCATGTGAATTTGCCAGCAATACAACCTGGGTCAGAGAGATTGAGCCATAGAGCACACGAACTGCAAATCGGGGCTCAGTCCTGCAGGCGAGCTGGTGGAAGTTAGTGCAGGTATGCTCTGCTTGTTTAGTTGGAGGGGGCAGAGCTGTGAGGTCGTGAACCAAGGCAAGAGCTTGGCAGAGCTCCAAGCCAGAGCCGGGGGGGTTGCAGCTATAATTCCCCTCCTCCCTCTTCCCATCTTATTTTCAGAGCACCATTGAGCCCCTCTGCGAGAGGGAGCAAGTTTGTGAATGTGGCAAGTAAGTGCTGTGAGGCACTCCAGGCCTCCTGGTGGACCCATACACACGCACACGCGCACGCACGCACACACACCTCCTCCCCACTTGCACAGTGGCTGTCCCCTGTCCGTCACCCGATACCGGTGAGAGCGATGATGGTGTTAAGATAGACAAAGCATTTCAAAGAGGTGCTGAAATAAAAAGAGAGCCTCCAGAGGTTTGGCCTACTGGGGTGCCATGCTTGAGCCAGTTTTCCCCCTCTCTTCCAGGACCCTACTCCTCATTCACCTCTGCAGGGAAAAGAATGGAAACCCCCCCACACACACACACACAAGACACAAAAGAGGGGAAAAAGTGCTTTATCAAATGTGGATTCTTAGCACTTGAGTACTGGGCGGTGCATATAGGAGAGGGAGGAAAGGAATGTAGGTTGTTCTGAAGAGTGCCATGGGTTGCTTTTTATCACCATCTTTAATCTGTGTCTATAGGGAGAGGTGGCTGTTTATGTTTTGGGGCGTGTTATTTATTAAGCACCCGGGGGGGTATTAGTCTGTACTTGGAGGAGCTGCAGTAGGAGGACATGCAATAAGAGAGATATTGCATTAAGTCTACCTGGATCAGGGGACTTGAGCTACAAGACAATCCGCTAAACTGTAATCTGTAACATACTAAGAACTGGCTGTGTACACACTGACAGATTTTTTTTCCTAGTACATGCTTTTCCTGTCATATTACATCATAGTGTTTTCATGTTTTGTTCCAAGGTCTTGTAATTACATTTGATGGTCCAAGTTCCTTATAAAGGGTGTGCATTCCAGCAGAGCCATTATTGTTGCAGTAGTGAAACTTAAAGCTTAATCAGCATTTACTGAGTCAATTCGCAAGATGTACAGAGGACACTAAGGTGGAGGGGGGCAGTTTTTTTTAAATTACTGTATATTTTAGGAAATGTGCACAGAAGCTCCGTCGTGCAGTGTGGAAGCAGGTTAAGAAGATTAAACGTAATTTGAGGTGCGCCAGCATTGCCCCTCCCTGACACAAAGAAGCGATTGAAAAATCAGACGGCCTCCTGCAGCTCCAAGAGTATCAGACAAGAGCCGGGGGTGTTATTTATGATATATTTTAAATCGTCAGCGCAGAGGCTTCCTAGAGGAACCGCTTGTTTTGCCACAGATAATCAGATTACATCCGGAATGGCAAAATCATTTTGCATTACCCCTCTGGGAGGAACCTCTCCATAATGTTTTCCTAATGCGGAGGGCCCTGGAGCTGCAGTGCTGCTAGGATGGGTTTACAGGAAGGGGTTACGCTGTTGTCCTACAGGAGAGGAGAGGAGAATTTCTGGTCTGCCAACAGCATCACCGATCAAAGCAGTGGTGCTATTCAAGAGTTTTTCATGTGTGTTCACTGAAATTTTAACTTTTTTTTTTTCTTGTCTCCTACAGAGGTCATACACATTGATAGTGGAAGCCCTGGACTTCAATAACGACACCAGTGGCGGCAGTGAGTATTCCATCTCCTTTCCTTTGGCACGGGTCAGTTCGGTTAGGGATTTCGCAAGCATATGGGCCTCAGCCAGCCAAGACCTTTTTGGCCCTCAAACCCCACACTTTATGAGACGGGGCACAGGAAACAGGTTGCTGTCTTGTGACACAGTTGCCAGTTATTCTTTCCGCTGGCCCTGCTGGATTTTTTAGGGGGGGGGTGGGTGGTTGAGGGGGAGGTGTGATATACCTTACTAGCGCTTGGAAGGCCAGAAATGGAAGTTTGTCTCTCCAATGTCCGTGGTGTCCCACGTTAAACAGAGCATGCTGACAGGTGCCTGTGACGGGGCCTGGGCAGGAGAGAGGGCTGCAGGGAAGTGAGGGGGAGGAGGGGGTGTTACATGCTTATGAAAATGTTTTTATATGCTTGATGTCCAGTGGCAGGTGCGAGCCAGGGTCATTTAATCAGATGCCCTTGGCTGTAAAGCAGGGGCGACAGTCAGAGAGTGACCCGCCTGAGGCTAGCTTTCCTATGCAAATGCCGCATCCCGCACGTAACCCAGTGAGAGGCTGCTATCGATAGATCAATAGACAAACGGATCCAGGAAAGCCAGGAGACGACGAATAGGGGAGCCCGTTTTTTCTTTCTCTCTCTCTCTCTCTCTCTCTCTCTCTCTCTCAGTGTATTTGGCTCCTTTTTTACGATTCAGTGCTCGGGTAAACCGAGCCTTTCACGGTGCGGCAGAACCACCCCATCCCCCCCCATTCAGAAAAGCCAGAGGCGGCATGGTCAGGGAAAGCAGGAGATTTGGCCGCGTTTGTTTAAGAAGGACCGCTGTGAGGTCAGCAGGATCCGTGGGCTCACTCTGTATTTGGCATCTCCCAGAGAGCCATTAGGCAGCGGGTGTGAAAAGTGTGCTTTTCAAAGAGCCATGCTAAGCTGGCCTAGGGGGGGAGGAGTCCGCACCACACTGATAGGACGGTAGGTGTGAAGTTGTACTTTAGAGTCTGGCAGGCTCTAAAGAGGAAAGCAGGTGATTACAGTAAGGCTGAAGTCTCCCCTCCCCCCTTCCACCCACCCTACATCCTATTAGATCAAGATCAATAAAGATAAGCACGGCAGGCCTCTTTAGATCAGTCAAATATTGACTCCACCTCTCTATTTCAACAACGCCTCATGGCACGAGGGGAGCAATAACCGTCCTCGTTAAAACTTTGAAGGAGGTAATGATGTAATGTTCACCAGATAAACTTTTATTAGAATCTCTCAAGTGGCATCTCGCCGTTGTCTTGATTAACTTTGCGCGCATATATCTGTTCCTATTCATAAGTCGGCTGTGGAGGGCCATTGAGAGATGCATTGCAGAACGTGATAAAGCTTAATAAATTGGAAAAGTTTTAGGATGAAGGTTTTGGGCCGTCGAGAATCCTGTGTCTGAAAGCTGCCACCTCAGCACTATTCCTGTGGTCGGACGCAGGTGAGAGCTCTGCCGGTTTTTTCCTTTGTGGGCGTTTGATAAAAGGCATCTCAGGGCACTGTCAAGATTCACCATTTTATGGGAAGGGCCCAGAATATTCCATCTGTTTCATGATACGCCCTCAGCCCCACAGCCAAGCGGCTCCGGCAGCAGGTAGTAAGAGAGCGTCACTTCGCTCCTGCCACACGCTGCAGCCCAGCAGTGAAATACCACAGAGGACCTCAGGATTCTAGACTTGCATGAAATATTATTGTCCCCCCCACCACCAGCCTCTGGGTAATTTAACCTGTCTCCTTTTAGAAGGTAGTAAATAAAGCCCGCCTCTTCGTCCTCCCCCACTGAACTGTGGCCCATTGTGCATCAAAAAAGGAGGCCCGGCGGAATTCGGAGGGAAGAATGTGACTCTGTCAGAGGGACGGGCTCCAAGGTAGAGAGGCGCTTGATTGGCTCGGGATTTCTGCGTTTGCTCATGTGGAAAAGCTCATTAGAGAGCCATGGCCCCCAGACCAGCAGGGCCGTCTGTCCCCCAGCCTGCCGCAGTGATCCGAAGGAGGTCCTCTTCCCCTGTTTGGGTGCGTGACACAGCGGGGGGAGAGAGGGCTCGCGTGCATACAAGGCGTCTGCTGCCGAGAAGGCTTGGCACCGGACGCTTTCGCTCTCCCAGTGATGGGCAATCTTGCAGCAGCGTGTCAGCCACAGCTTGCCTTTGTGTTGCTGCTCTGCAGTCCAAGGTTACCTCAGTCAGGTGTTGAATTTACAAGCTAGAGAACGGAATGGACCACAGCTATCAAACCTGAAAGAAGAGCAAAGGGAGGGGGGGTGGCGTTGGTTGCGACATACAAGGTGTTACGAATCAGTTTGTGTGGTTTCTGTATTGGCTCAGCTTCCTCACAGTTGTTTATAGTTTCCTGCATGATCGAGACTGAGCGGAAGTTGTGTGCTGCTCAGCTTGTCCCTTTATCATGAGCCCTAACCCTGTATTCCCCAGGTGGCTCCGGAGAGATTATCGAGAAGGCCGTCCACTCTGGAATGATCAATCCCAACCGCCAGTGGCAGACCCTGAAGCACAACGGTCCCGTGGCCCAGTTCGAGTACCAGATCCGAGTCACCTGCGACGAGCACTACTACGGCTTCGGCTGCAACAAGTTCTGCCGGCCGCGCGACGAGTTCTTTG